>OX369258.1:0-1200010 GCA_947284805.1 Coleophora flavipennella | reverse complement strand
GTCAGGGTGTTTCCAAGGAGATTAAATATGTGTTGGGGAATCTCTGGGAATTCCGAAGAGTTATGATCTTTACGAGTACGTGGGAGTATTGTTATGTCCATCATTAAATTCAAGATTTTGTCGTACATTTATTTAAACGTTTCTTTGAAATACTCGTAAATACATTTCTTGTTTTTGGTTTTCCGGTACAAAATATAAAAATGGCTTCATACTCGTATAGGTGAGCTAGTGCAGCTCCGGCCTCGAGTCCGTCCGTACTTCGAGTTACGAGCTCGACTCGCGTCAATACAAAATATGGTGAAAAATTAAAACGCAGCCCGATTCGAGAGCTGCCACATAGATACTAGTATGTGCGGTTTACTAAAAGTAACCGGCTCCAAGCTGGAGCTGGCCTCATCATTATTTCATTTGAGGCATTCCAAAACGCTGCAAATTGTTAAACCGGTCTAGAAATTGACGTTTCAAGCTATTGCATAGCTTTTATCGCGGGCTTCGAGCGCGGCGACCGAATCAAGAAATTCCGTTACGAAAATAAAACATAACGGTCGAGTTCTAAAAAACTTACAGTGCCATCTATTAGCGATTTGCGGTTCTAAAAGGACTTAGTCAATTTTACTGGTGTAACTTTTTTAGTGTTAATTTATTACACGAACATCCCGCGCCCCAAGGACTATAATGGTACTGGTAAATACTGCATAAATAAAAAATAAATAATTATGATTGCATAAGTTGATAAAAAATGCTATGCAATAGCTTTACCGCGGCAGTCCCCGACTGCCACACGTATTTTTTTGACTAACAGTCCTCTAGCTAGTTAGGTTTGACAGCAGATGTGTCAAGTCTCCCGCGCTAGATTTGGATGGGAACACCACCAATGTACCTACAGCCACTGAAGTGCTCGTAATTTTGATATACCACACATTTGTGGCGGCTGTGGGACACTATCCCACCATCATTTTAAACAAAACAACCGCGAGGAGGTTAGGACAAGGTAGTCCGTCTTATTTTGATACCAACCCGCACTGGGCCCGCGTGGTCGACTAAGGCCCAATCGCCCTAATTCAGGGTAGGCTCGAGCCCCTCGGTGGGGACGTATATGAGCTGATATGATGATGACGAGTCCGTCTTAGTTTTTTCATAGACCTCGTTAATAACCCATGAACATCCCTACTGCCGGGGCACGGGACTCCCAAACTCTGTAAGGTCAGGCCATACCCCACACGTGGGGGCCTAGTCCGGGTTGGTGGCGGTTGTAGGGCTGGTGGCTGTCATCACTGTCAGAAGTTTTTCAAGCCGCCTATAAGGCGTCGTACACGGCTTGACGACTGCCTTCTAGTGCTACCAAACCCTCACCAACCGCTTCACGTGCCTTGCGAAGCACGGAAACGGTCGCGAAAATGATGCTAGCAGTCAAACCCATCCAGGTATTAACAGTGCTTCAGGTAAATTAACCTGTGTGTTCGCTACTTACTGCGACCGCGACCGCGACCGCTTCTCTTCATACACCTACATCCTTAATAATATTATAAATGTGAAAATGTGTTTGTTTGTCACCTTTTGACGCTTCAACACCTTGACCAATCTTGATGAAATTTGGCATGCAGGTAGCCTGTGTCATGGGGAAGGACTTAGGCTACCTTTTATCCCGTGAAAATAGCACGGTCCGATGCGATTCCTGAGGGAACTGAAAAAATAGTTTTTTTTGGGATTTTTCTTTAACATCGCAACGAAAAATGGATTGTTGTGATTATTTGCATAGAGATGGTTGAGAAAGTGGGATATGACATAGACTGCTAATCAGGATAGCCCGATCTGAGATAAGGATCCGGAGAAAACTCATGTCCACGCTCACCCTCAAAGACAGTCATAAAAACGATGCCCACGCGGGCGAAGCCGCGGGCAAAAGCTTGTTTAAGATATTTAAAAACCGGAGATTGCAATGAGTAGTTAGATTTTCCGGCAGATTCCCCGGGTACTTGGGTATATCGGACTATCGAATGAATGAATTTGTTTACATTATTCCATCGAACAGTTCCCTACACGCCCGTGGCCAAGTTTATTTAACACGCTCTATTTCGCTTGCCGCTTGTCGGCGAAAAATAAACATGATGTATTTTATTGCTTTTGCGTTTACATGTGTGTTGCAATTTTTGATTATTTCTAACTAGCTTTTGCCCGCGGCTCCGCTCGCGTGGATGTAGTTTTCGTTTGAATATTTTTGAGGTCATACAAAAATACCATAGAATTATTGGAATCGCTAAATACGTTAAAAAACTGACTTCCATCGCAGAAACTTAGTATAATTTATCACTATTATTTTTAGATTTCGTTATTTTCTAGGACCAATCGGGAGCACCTTATCGAATAAAAAAAAATCATTAAAATCATTTTACAATCTGCGAAGATATCGCGCACTAAACACACAAAAAAATAGTAAAAAACACATAAATTCCAATTCAGAAAGTCACGGTTGATAAGGAGTTTTAGTTATTCAGAATTTCTTAATTTTCCGGGAAACTTGTTCAATTTTTATTTCTCTTAAAACTTTATTAGGACTATTATGAGTTAATTCAAAGAGATATCATTTCATTAAACATGAATGGAGTAATTTTGCTTTGTACATAAATTTCATACTTTGCATATATTTTTTAAATAATGATATTTTTTAATACGTCAAAATATTTTCTATACATATTAAAGGTAACAATTTCTTGGAAATGGATGAGCCGATTCTAATGCAACTTTATACATAGGTATAAGCGAGACAAGAAAGTGTTCAAATTGTATTAACTACTTTTTGGGAATTATTTGTTATGTGATTAAATTTCAAGGTTATTATGGAAAACTTCAAAATGACTTTCATTTATCCATGACACTTTTTTGTATAAAAAAGTAGTCTCTGAACGATGTCTTGTACTGCTTCTGTGTATAAAGTAGTCTCTGAACGATGTCTTGTCCTGCTTCTGTGTATAAAGTTACATTTGAATCGCCACATCTATTTTCAAGAAATTGTAACTTTTAATTTGTATGGAAAACGAGTTTCGGTAAGGCGTCTTAAACGATATCTATGTTCTGTGCAGGTCATGTTTTAAAGAGAGCTGCAAAATGTTCAAATTCACATCTGCTCATCCAACCCCCACTTTCCCATACACGCGTCGTCCCCCTCCCCCCCAGAAACTTCCGTATAATAACTGAAGCCATTGTTCACGTCTGTCTGTGTATCAGTCCGTGCGTTCTAAACACTCCACTATTCATAATAGGAGTTTATTTTTCATATTTTGATATGCTTGTCTGTAGGCTTTTGTTGTTTTGATTGCTTGTAGGATCTATTGTATGAGGAGTAAGCTTTTTTCTGAGCAAATAGGATAGAATCTGCTTCGATCTGGAGAAAAAACAGGTGAATTTAAGGACAAAGTAAGGAGTTTAATAGTCGTGTAAACTTTATATAAAAGCTTATAAATGCGAAAGTGTGTACGTTTGCCCTTCTTTCACTTCGTAACGTGATTTTTGCACAGAAACAGTTGACGAGGTGGGAAGTGATACAGGCTACTTTTTATCCCGTGAAAATAGCATGGCCCGTCACACCTCCTAAGCAGTCATGAAGATGATCTCTAAGCTGGCGAAGCCGCGGGCAAAAGCTGGTCATGTATAATTAAAGCAAAGTAATATTAGTATTAACATACAGTATGGACACTCCCTGCCGCTCTCTAAATAGTGACGTCTAGGGTTTTTTACCCGGGTACCCGGACCCGGGTATACCCGGGTATTTGATACTTCGGGTACCCGGGTACAAACAACGGACGTACCCGGGTCTCGGGTAATTTTGATATATGCGCGTTGGTAGACAAAACGCCTGCAGAAAAATGGTTTATCGATTTCTGGAATTGAAACAAGTTAAAGTTGTATTAAAAAAGCGCTTGCTGACATAAATCAGGACTGGAAAGATGAAAATGAGCCAACACTCGAAAATTTAGTAAATATGCTAAGGCCTCTGAAAGTAGCCGTAGAAGCTTTAAGTCGACAAGATGCGACAATCCTTACGAGCGATGCAATTTTATCAGTCCTTCTCCGCACTATTAGACAAATTGACACGCCTCCAGCTTTATTTAGCCCTAGAGAAACGAGTGAAAGATCGAAGGGATGCATGGTTGTACACACTTTGTAAATTTTTGTATAATCCCGAAAACTTGTCATCAAGCAGCTTAGAAACAACATCAAAAACGGTGATGATAAAATACGCTGAAAGTTTATTTGATCGTTTGTTTGCTGCATCGGGTAATGAGGATACGGTGGGCATTCACAACAGTTCTGATGAAGAGGACAACCTCAGTCTGAGAGATACAACTATGGCTTTGGCTAACAATAGCAATGATAATATATAATTTAAATCTGAATTGAATGAAGCCATAAACAAAGCTACTGCGTCTATTTCGGCAACTAAGATTGATCGCTCAAAGTTAAAGAAGGAATTCCAGGTAATAAATTTTCTTAGAATTAATTTCTTTATTCGTTTTCTTTTATTTTAGAACATAGCAATATCAATATACTTATATAAAAATACTTTTAGAATAACTTTATAAAACAAATAACTACAAAGATAACACTATAATATAAATAAAAACTTGTTAACTTGTAAGAAATAATGCCGAACATTGTTTTTCAGTTATTCGAAGTTTCCAAGCAACGCACTTCTAATCTGGAACTTCTTTACAAGGCCCTGTTAACAGTCAAGCCTACATCAACCGATAGCGAAAGAGTGTTTTCGATAGCTGGGAATTTTGTGACAAAAACCAGAAACAGACTTTCAGATAAATCTCTACATGCAATTGTATTTTTGAAAGCTCGTTTTTTACAAGCTAAGAAAGACTGATAAAGAAATTTATAGACTAACTAAAGAGTGATTATTGTTTTACTGAAAAATGTTTAATTGTTTAGTTTTATGTACCAGAGTTTGGTTCGTTTGTTTTTATTTGACATTGCAGAGGAATAATGTTCAATTATCTATTTAGTTTTACCAGAGTGTGGTACGTTTGTTCTTATTTGATAAATAAATACTTAATATACAGAGAAGATTATATACTAATATAAATTGATAAATATTTATAACTATGTGTAATTGTTTGTATTCATTACTAAAAGTGTGACTGATTGAAGAATACGTTAATTTAACAGTTCTTAACTTAAGTAATTAGCACTATTTTTGTACCTGGTTGGCTGGTTATATTATCTGAGTGGTAATTATCGTAATAAAAGTTGATTTTTGAATCTTTGTATAGTTTCTTCCCCAGTTTCACAAAAAATACAAGAATACCCGGGTACCCGGGTATACCCGGGTATTTTAAAAAAATGTACCCGAGACCCGGGTATCCAAAACTGTCGGGTATTTGAAAACCCTAGTGACGTCACCCCCTCGTCACTCAGATTGGTTACCGTTTGGTTCTCGAACGTATAGGATTTCGCCGTAATTTTGTTTGTTCCGTCATTCGTTTTTTAAAATGTCATTTCTCGCCCGTTGTATGCAGTGTCCGGGGTATGATTAAAGTCTGAAGACGTCCGTTATTAATCACATTCATCACGCAGCCATAGCTCGGTCTTAGCTCAGTGCAACTTGCGTGGTTCGGCCGATCACGCAGGTTAACTGACCTTAAGCACGGTCGTTACCTGGACGGATTTGACTGTTAGTGGCATTTTTATCGACCGCTTCCGTGCTTCGCATAGCACGTCAAGCCATTTGTTATTATTAGATGGCAGTCGTTAAGCCGTCTCAGGTGCCTATAGGCGGCTTGAAAAACTTCTGAGAGTGGGATTCGCCACTAGCCCTACAACCTCCACCTTGTTTGGGGATGTTTATGGGTTGCTAACACCCCCCCCCCCAACTCCCTGGTAGCTGTGAGCTGGTAGGGAGGGGCTGTATAACCTACAATCTTCCCGTATCTCGGAGAGTTCAGGCCATACTCCACACGCGGGGGCAAGGTCGGGATCGGTGGAGGGGGGTGTAGTGGTATGTAATTGCGAACCCCACTGTCAGAAGTTTTCTAGCCGGCTTATGAGGCTGCCATCTTGTGCTACCCACCGAAACTAACGAGTTCGAAACATCCCATCTAGGTTATGTCCGTGTTTGCGCTCAGTTAACCAGCCCGTCGCAGTGGGCCACGGCCGCTACGAAACGTTCAGCACGAGCAGTAAAAGTCAGGTCAAGCATTATGTCAAGTGGCTACTTCGTCGCCGATCGGAAGACGTACAAGTGTAGTCCTCGATACCTAGTGCTACACTACGGGGTTACTAGGTTTTATCGTATTCATGTCCTCGGAATGGATTGTACAGTAGAATATGTGTCTTACACTTGATATGTATTTTTTGTTCACGATTGGTAAGCCTTTGGCATCATCTCACCTGATGGTAAGTGACGATGACGCCGAAGATGAAAGCGGGCTAACCAAGATATCCCAAAGCGATGAGGAACTGGCTATATTATCTTCAAGCCGGAACACATCAATGCTCTTACATTAATGTTTGGCGGCAAGACTTACCGCTAGGCGGGCGTAGAAAATGCCGAAAACCGAGTCTTACAAAGTTTGAACCCGTGACCTCCTGATGTGAAGCTAATGGATTTAAGCATTACGCCACGGAGGCGGTCGAATATGGTATCCGTTTATTTAACGCGAACTTTGCGGAAACATTTTGAAACTGACGTAGTCCGTTTTATGGCTTGCGACCAGTCGACCACGGCTATACCCCGGTGTAGGAAAAAAATCAAGGCATTAATTTTAGGATGCAAACTCTTGTTTTCATAATTTTCAGTTAAGATTATTCGTAGTCGGGTTTAAGACTTCTAATTTTATTTGTTTGGATTCTATTTCCACGTTCGTTCTCTCGTAAGTACACCTCAAGTCTTATAAGTAGTAGGTGCATGTATGTAGATGGAGGCAACTCCTCAAGAACTGCGCCATAAGAACTCGTGCCATACGCCGTAACAATAGATGGGAGGTGTGCTCTGACGTCAACAGTCAAGCGAGGGTGTGTCTAGAGAGCCCTAGGGTTGGTAACAAACCGAGTCTTCTTTAGTCACCCTTTTATAAGGTTTTGCCCCACATTTTGTTGTCATTTTACTCAAGTTAACACGGTCATTACCTGAATGGGTCGACTGTGTTACTAGCACTCGTCTCGTCCGTTCCGCGTTTCGCAAGGCGCGTGAAGCCGCTGGTGTCGGTTGCTATAACTGGATGGCAGTCGTTCAGTTGTGTATGTACGGGTTAAAAACTTGTGACAGTGGGGTGTGCCCCTACATCTCCAACCTTCACTAATCCGGACTCATCCGACTTCACTAATCCGTGGGTGGAGTGTGGCCTAACCTTTATAAGTTTGGGAAAAGACCCGCGTGCCCAGCAGTGGGGACGGTATAGATTGTTAACGAATTAAAATGTAATGTAGATACAAAGTTAGTTTATGTAGATAGCTTAAAACAGCTCTTACGTGTACATGATAGAAACTTGGTAGATAAATGTGATATTACGTCTACTATTTCCAACTGACAAGTTTAGCATTTTATTTACGACGAGTACATAAAATGCCGGTAAAAGAGTTTTAGGCTAGATCATCATCATCATCATCATCATATCAGCCACAAATCGTCCACTGCTGGACAAAGGCCTCCCCCAAGGATTTCCACGACGACCGGTCCTGCGCTGCCCGCATCCATCGGCTAGATAAAACTATGTAATTCTCGAACGTGTAAAATATATATTTCTCATGGTTTGAAACAATTTTATACACCCCTGGGCAAGTGGGCACCGCGCCCTGGCTATAAGAAGCATTAGGACAACCCCATCGCCCCACGTATAGGCCGCTGGGTAGCTGGTGTTGAAACTGCGGTTCTTTATATAGGACGATAGATGACAACTCTGACCCAGTTCTATTCGGGGCGTGTTTTGTTTTGATTGGGCTCTCCGAAGGTCAAATATGATTTGTTTTGGCTTTCGACATGTGGCGGTGTTTGGGTGGCGTTCTTATTATTTGCGTCGCACGTGTGTAGATGAGAAATTGTGCGTTTGCTTTTTATTTTCGTAGGTTTTGACGAACAGCGGATTTGGGACAATCGAAACGCTTAACCAAAGACATGCATGCCTAGACTAGAATTGTCTATGCAGAAGCTATTGAAATATGCTATGGCAAGGCAATGATTTGTTGGATGAATCCGGCAGATAATAGTTCTTTTCACACCAGGAGGTCGCGGGTTCGATTCCCGGTGGGATGTAACTTTGTGAGACTCGGTTTGGTTGGTGGTAGGGCATTTCCCTAAATCCGCCTTATCTGAGCGTTGGAGAGCGTCGGTGGTGTAATGGCTAGGGCCGCTACCTCCTGTTCGGGAGGTCGTGGTTCGAATCCTGCCACGTACCAATGTGTTTGCGGATGAATTTGTCTGTTTTGATTAGACAATAGACATATTTTTATTTGACACAAACACACACCGATTACGATTCATCATCATATTAGCCGAAATAAGCGAAGCGCCTAGTTGCTTCCGGCCGCGACTTTCACCAGGTCGTCAGTCAATCGAGATGAAGACCTGCCTGTGCTATGTCTTCCGGTCCGCGGTCGGCACTCGAGAGCTTTGCTGCTCCAACGGCGACCAGTTTTATAAGCTATGTGTCCCGTCCACTACCAGTTAGACATGGGTAACTCAGGAGTGATAGATACAAAAGATATGAATCAATCCGTTTTAATCAATCACTCTTTGTATCCGTTCACATCCGAATGTATCAGTATATCTTTACTCACTCACTCACTCACGGCGTGGCAGCACACGTACGCGTTCGGTCATTCGGCCAACTTTCAGTCGGTCGGACTATTCGGGAAGAAGAGAGAGAGAAGCGTCCCGCCTCGGCTCGCTTCGCTACCCTATACCGTATGATCTTTCTCGCTCTCGCAAGGGAAAATGAGGGATCCAGTGGATGGTGAGCTACTGAAGTACTGATATATACGGATATAAAGATATAAAAGAGTGATTCATATCCCAGTAATGGAAAGATACATATCTATCTTTTCTTTGTAGTGATACATTTTTCCCATGACTACTACCAGTTAAAAGCGACTCTGTGAGCTATGTCGGTTACTTTGGTTCTCTTAAGGATCTCCTCATTTCTGATCGATTATGCAGGAACACTTAGAGCATAGCTCGCTCCATCGCCCTTTGGGTAACCTTGAGCCTTCTTAATAAGCCACCATGTACTAGTATGTAGCATCGAAACTGTGATAAAAACTTTTTTTATCAAGATTTGTCTTAGTTTAAATGTGATTAAGATAAGTAAGAATCTAAGATTTACAGACAGTTTAAAATGATGTTCCAAACGTCGTCACTAGATGTCGGTAATTAGTTACCCGGGTTACTATAGAGATTGACAGTCTTCCTTCATGCAAAGTAAATGGTCTTTGCTACTGCGTAGTTCGCTCGTAGCGCGTAGCAATGTATCCAGTCTTCGTGCAAAGTAAATGGTCTTTGCTACTGCGTAGTTCGCTCGTAGCGCGTAGCAATGTATCCAGTCTTCGTGCAAAGTAAATGGTCTTTGCTACTGCGTAGTTCGCTCGTAGCGCGTAGCAATGTATCCAGTCTTCGTGCAAAGTAAATGGTCTTTGCTACTGCGTAGTTCGCTCGTAGCGCGTAGCCATGTATCCAGTCTTCGTGCAAAGTAAATGGTCTTTGCTACTGCGTAGTTCGCTCGTAGCGTGTAGCCATGTATCCAGTCTTCGTGCAAAGTAAATGGTCTTTGCTACTGCGTAGTTCGCTCGTAGCGCGTAGCCATGTATCCAGTCTTCGTGCAAAGTAAATGGTCTTTGCTACTGCGTAGTTCGCTCGAAGCGCGTAGCAATGTTATCCAGTCTTCGTGCAAAGCAAATGGTCTTTGCTACTGCGTAGTTCGCTCTTAGCGCGTAGCAATGTTATCCAGTCTTCGTGCAAAGAAAATGGTCTTTACTACTGCGTAGTTGGCTCGTAGCGCGTAGCAATGTATCCAGTCTTCATGCAAAGTAAATGGTCTTCTTCGTAATTCGCTTGAAGCGCGTAGAAATGTTATCCAGTCTTCGTGCAAAGTAAATGGCCTTTGCTACTGCGTAGTTGGCTCGTAGCGCGTAGCAATGTATCCAGTCTTCATGCAAAGTAAATGGTCTTCTTCGTAATTTGCTCGAAGCGCGTAGCAATGTTATCCAGTCTTCGTGCAAAGTAAATGGTCTTTGCTACTGCGTAGTTGGCTCGAAGCGCGTAGCAATGTATCCAGTCTTCATGCAAAGTAAATGGTCTTCTTCGTAATTCGCTCGAAGCGCGTAGCAATGTTATCCAGTCTTCGTGCAAAGTAAATGGTCTTTGCTACTGCATAGTTCGCTCGTAGCGCGTAGCAATGTTATCCAGTCTTCGTGCAAAGTAAATGGTCTTTGCTACTGCATAGTTCGCTCGTAGCGCGTAGCAATGTTATGCAGTCTTCGTGCAAAGTAAATGGTTTTTGCTACTGCGTAGTTGGCTCGTAGCGCGTAGCAATGTATCCAGTCTTCATGCAAAGTAAATAGTCTTCTTCGTAATTCGCTCGAAGCGCGTAGCAATGTTATCCAGTCTTCATGCAAAATAAATGACCTTTGCTACTGCGTAGTTCGCTTGTAGCGCGTAGCAATGTTATCCAGTCTTCGTGCAAAATAAATGACCTTTGCTACTGCGTAGTTCGCTTGTAGCGCGTAGCAATGTTATCCAGTCTTCATGCAAAATAAACGACCTTTTGCTACTGCGTAGTTCGCTTGTAGCGCGTAGCAATGTTATCCAGTCTTCATGCAAAATAAATGACCTTTGCTACTGCGTAGTTCGCTTGTAGCGCGTAGCAATGTTATCCAGTCTTCCTGCAAAATAAATGACCTTTGCTACTGCGTAGTTGGCTCGTAGCGCGTAACAATGTTATCCAGTCTTCATGCAAAGTAAATCCCAACAAGACATAAATGTGAAAGGGAGCCAAGTTCGGTACAAAAAAATTAGAGAACTAAATAGGTAGATACCAAGTTTTGTAGTGGTTTCTTAAATCTCGGGTAATAATTTTGTATGTACGACGACCTGGCGAAGGTCGCAGGAAGCCGCTGGATGCGGGCAGCGTAGGACCGGTTGTCGTGGAAATCCTTGAGGGAGACCTTTGTCCAGCAGTGGACGACTTTCGGCTGATATGATGATGAGTGAGTGTACCAATGAGTCGGTCAGTAATAAAAAATGTGATTTTTGAACGTCGAGATCTCAAAAATGTTAATTAAAATTGGGATTCTAGGTGTTCGAGGTGGTCCAGTCTTACTAGACACCCATAATCGCAAGAAACAGATTTGAAGTTACGGGAAAGTCGACAGTGGCCCGAAATGGTTCGTGTAATATAACCCACGGCCGATGTCGCCCTTTTATTTTCGAACTCGGCTCACACACTGCCGAGCGTCTTTACTACTACGTAGTTCGCTCAGAGTGCGTAGCAATCTTATTTTGCAACGTAGTACACACAAAAAGTGATCGCATCATTGAGAACTTCATTTTTTATTGTTTGAAATATGCTGTAGGTAATCAAACCGAACAAGTTCATCGTAATACAGTTAATCTTACAGTATTATCATAGTGTATTCATATGCCACCAAGGCTGTCGCTGAAGTTTAACGAGATTCAGATCATATTTTTTTCAGTGCACAGCGAATGACAATGTTTGGCGTTTAAAGTTTTTACCGCCTCCGTAGCGTAATTCATCGGATGGAATACATCGGAGGTCGTGTGCGTTCGATTTACGATTGGGTAACTTTGTAACACTTGGTTTGGTTGGTGGTGGGGCATTTTCTGAGCCTAGCTAGCTACCATCATCTTATCTTAGTCTTGTCGCCTAACATCAACGTTAACATCATTGATATGTTCCAAGTTGAAGATAAGATAGCCAGTTCCCCATTGCGTTAGGTAATCTTGTTAAGCCCGTTTCCATCTTCGGCATCATCGTCACTTGCCATCGGGTGAGATAATGCTAATTGTGAATAAAATAATCTTCGAAAAACCTACAAAATTTTAAGTACGAACTTTTATTGGAAAGAGTTTTTATGTTCAAAAATCCAAATGTTCAGTGTGCGAAATGTGAATGTAAGGACAAGACGTTTCCAAATTCAAAAAAAGGCGGGTACAGTATTTCCTACGACTCTATTAAAGACGATCCTGGGGATTTCAAAATATCAAAAGGTTGTATTGTCACAAATTTTAGCTCAGTCGGATTTCTCGAAGTCGCTATAAAATCGTTTGCAAGATTTGACCTAAACAAACTAACATACATGCATACAAACATTGCAAGTTAAGTTAAAGCTTTTGAAAATTTTAGAAACTGATCAGCTTAAGTTATATGAGAAGTTAATAAGATGCCATTACCTAACTTTATAGGTAGGTATGTCCTTGGAGAAGGCTGTTTCGGTTTATGTTCACAAAGTTTTGTTCAGTCTCAGTCAAAAAAGTTGGAAGTTCTTAGCAACAGCGTCTCAATACTCGCACTTGCTCGTCAGTTAAACAAAACGACGGCGATTATTTATTTGTACTTGAAACTCGTGTTTAGTTGAAAACTTTCCAGACCAGACAACAAGGAGTATTTACTTTAATTATAATACAGATTTAAATTTTTGAACAATTCTAAAGAAGTCAGTCTATTTTATTTTATTTTATTTTCCCCGGTTACCCGGCTACCCGGTTACAATTTTCTCGTTGAACAAAATTTTCAAGAATCAAGTCCATTTTAGTTGGGTTTTAGTAGCGTTGGCAATAAGTGGCTTTTCGATATCCTCTCGTCACTTGTGGTAATACACACATCAAAAGTGTGCAGGGATCAAGTAAGTTTTAGAACTGAAATTGAGATTTATTATTATACATATTAACTTTTTTGGATACTTCGTGAATTTCACTTTTTATAGTTTTGTTTAAATTTCGATCATAAAGAGAAAATCAACTGTCAATTAAGATTTCTATAAAACTATTTAATGGCGTTTTGACAAAATCGTTATACTTTCTGCATTGAAACTAGAATAAATTATGTGTTGATGTGGAGCGAAGACGTCATTTTACTCGAGAAGAGATTATGCGAGCCGTTGAAATGTTGGAAGCTGGTTCCAGGCAACGTACACTGGCGGTCGCTCAAGGCACTACACACAGCGTTATACGAGTAAGCCGCCTCTGGACACGCTCTCGTGTCACGGGCAACGTGGCCGAACACGAAGTAACTATTTAGTAATCTGTGGCCGAACGACATGGAGGCCGATCTCGCATCACCACTCGCAGACAGGAACAGTTCAAGCTCCACAGCTCTTTAGGCATGTTACTAAGCGATAAGACCATCCTAAATCGTTTAGTGAGTCTGCGTTCTCGAAGGCCGCTGCTAAGAGTCCCACCTATAGCACCCTGCAATCGGAGGGCCCGTTTACAATAGGCTCGCAAACACAGATATTGGGAGGAAGAAGACTGGCATTGTGCGTGCTTTTCCTGATGAATCTTGTTTCGTTATGAGGCCGGATACAAGAGTTTGGAGGGCCTATGGATGACGAGAACGCTGGAGATTTTGCCAGGAAGTTCATCCTCACAATAGGGGAACAGCTATTACATGGGTCGGTATTTGGATCGGAGGAAGAACCGATGTTGTTTGGATCAGGGGCAACATCAATGCTCAGATTTACGCGGATAGGATTGTTTCAGATGTAAACATCCCTTTGCGAGGCCGGTTGGATGATTCGTTTGAACTAACGCACGATAATGCACGTCCACACAAAGCTACTCGTAGAGTCGTAAGCTCTACGACGTTCGCTTCGACGTTCTGCTATGGCCTGCTCAATTGCCAGATCTCAATCCAATTGAGCACGCATGGGATATGCTCCAAAGAAGAGCTCTGTTGAGAATAATTGATGCTGTACATGCCAAACAACTTTTAACTTGTTAGAGAGCACGTGGGCGGCCATTCCTCTTTTTTTTTTAATTCACAATTGGTTAGCCCTTAGCATCATCTCACCTGATGGTAAGCATCATCTTACCTGATGGTAAGTGACGATGATGCCGAAGATGGAAGCGGGCTTACCAAGATTCCCCAACGCAATGGAGAACTGGTTATCTTATCTTTAAGCCGAAACACATCAATGTTGTTAACACTAATGTTTGGCGGCAAGACTTAGATAAGATGGTAGTAGGCCAGGCGGGCTTAGAAAATGCCCTATCGTCAACCAAACCCCACCGGAATCGAACCCTCGATCTCCTGGTGTGAAGCGAATGGACTAACCATTACGCAACGGAGGCGCTTAAGTAATCTTGATGAACTGATATTAAGCATGCCAAATCGCTGCGAATGTGTGATTCGTGTTAGTGGTGTAAACACAAATTATTCATTTTATTATCTTTACAATAAAAAATTTGAAAATCTTTATTTTTTGCCATTAATTGACACAGTTATTTGAATTAATATTCCACAATTTACAAAAACTGCATTTTTTATTTTACAAAAACGAGTACTTTGTTAAAATAAAGTACATATTTTTTATTGCAAAAAAATTACTTGATCCTTAGACACTTTTGGGCAGTGTATGTTGTAGCGAGGGAACTCTTTCGTCCTGCATATCAAACTAGTTTTATTTGCCCTTTTTTTTCAATGGACTACATATTCACCAGTATAATGATATTGAAAAATATTTAGATTTTAAAATAATGTTAAATAAAAGATAAACTTTTATATAACATGTTCTCGTCTGTCTGTAGGCGGGTGGACTCATTTTCCGTCGAGTTACCTTTTCGACCTTTTGAAAGGTCTTGAGACCATTGACCCAGAACCTTTATCAAAGATATTCCCTATAGCCTGAAGAGGCCTTATAAACTTTATTAGTGGAATGTAAAAGCTATGTAGGTATTGGGTTGGGACCATTGGTGTAAAGGAACGATGCGCCTGCCGCCTATTCAAACATTCGCTTCCAGTTTTTGTGGTACCAGGTTGGATGGAATAAAAGTGCAAAAAGACCATAAAGAGCTGAATAAAATGAACTGGCAGCAAAGACACTGCACCGAATCGTAAAGAATGGCCAAAATCCACTTCGGTTCGCCGCGCCGGAGTGAGTGAGTGAGAAAAAGTAGCCCCTTATACACTCTACTAAGGTAGACGTGTTGAATAGAATTTAACAGAGTTTAATTCAATTTTCCCATCTGAGCGTTTCGGCAAAGCTGTGAAAACATCCATGGTGTTACAGAATGCATATGGGCGACGGTAGCTCCATTCCATAACGTGGGCCGTCAACCTTTTGCCACCTTTTTTAATTATAAAAAATAAAACTAGGCTTTTATTTTTGGGGACACTGAAATGGTAGCGTTTTTCCGTTCTTACGTTGAAAGTGATATAAGTAAGTCAATGGTTACAAGAAATTATGAAGACATTTCGCTGGCCTTTTCGAATTTCACAAAGTTTTGATGGTTGCGTGGGAGATAGACGGATTTATTGAAGAAAATTCAAGGTTTACCAGTAGCGGATAAAATGATGGCTATTTAATTACTCTCATTAGTATTTAAATACAATATGGGTTCGTATGTCATAGTCATACTACCTAACTACATTTGTGCGTCGTTGTGGCTCGCTTAATATCGAGTTTAATTGAAAGTGTGGCGACACCTGGAGTACCGACTACAGGCACCTCCACCTCGAAAGATGGCACCGACGACGTCGCGTCAACATAAATAGTACAGAAAGAAAAACTGCCCTCAACTAAAGTGAACCTTTACACAAGCGGCAAGAGCACAAACTATGTATTATTAACATTTGTTCCCTACTATTTTTTAAATCCACAATTGGTGAGCCTTTAGCATCATGTCACCTGATGGTTAGTGATGCTGAAGATAAAAGCGGGCTTACAAAAAAATACCCTTCTACCAACCAAATGGAACCTGCGACCTCCTGATAATGGACTTAATGGACTAATCATATTAGTGTCAACTCCATCCACGGTTGGTTCACGGCCGGACCCAGGCATACCACCTCGCCTGGCGGAGATATCTCCCTTTGCTCTCGTCAAGTACGACACACCGGTTCTACCAAAGTTAACAATACTTTTCAAATGTCAGTTTTTGGCCATTTTTTACTAGAACTCTTATACATGCCACTATTAAATTTGATTTAGAAGTGGAAAGAGAAATGTCTACAAGAAAATGTAATATATTTTTGTGCACTTCACACCGTTTTATATCAACTGGTGTTCCCCGGTTGCACCGCCAGGCAATGCAGCTCAAGTATAGTGACACCTCCCTGTATAGCGAAGTAGCCGGCAATTTTAATAGGGGATTGACGAACAAATAATCAAAATAAAAGTGTCCCCATAAAAGAAGCGTTATTTTGAAGGTTTTTTTTGTTTTAGCTCTGACGTTAAAACGGTAATAGATACATCAAGCGTGAAACTTGTCTTGATTATAGTAAAGAACCGGCCAAGTGTGAGTCTCACTCGCGCTCAGAAGTCTGAACTGAATAAAATAAATCATTTTGTGACCCTATCTTTTGTTTGAATGAATAAATGTTTTTTTGTATTTGATATGAATAGGTGGGAATCATTGTAGTACTTATGTGGAATGCAAATAAATGCAACTGAATATTGAGGTGTGGCGGTACGGAATTCTTGATCGGTTTTCTTTAGGTATTTAAGAATGACCCTTATAAGTGATCACTATAGTAAAGTCCTGCATCGTAGGAAAACTCCTCGGGTTAGCTTCTCATAATTTTCCCGTGTTTGCAAATGCCCGCTGGGCGGCGCCCGCCTACAAACTTTCCACGCCGCGGCAATTAGCTGGCTGACACACTTGACAGTCGACGGCTGTCGCGTTTGACGGCGAGACATTGTTTAGAGCCCTCGACGGGACAGTAATAAGGGCATTTAGGGACTTTTTGGGTAGGTACTTGATCGGAAATTTAATTAATCTGTTTTTGATCAATTTTCAAATTCTGTTTTTGATCAATCAATTAATTTTGTAATTTTATAATTAATTTTTTACTCGACTACAAAAAAAGGAGAATTATGTTTTTGTCAGACATTGTATGTATGTGTGTATGTTCACCTGTTCCCTCGTATTAACTACCACTGAACAGATTTTGACAAAATAAATGATTTTGAAAATCAACATGGTGGATATTTTAGGTTAATAACACAACTCAAATTAAATTATTTTATATAATCATTTTATGTTAAGTATCAAAAGAAGGTCTCGATAACCATATTCTAATTTGTATATATTACATACGCACATGTTTTTAAGTTCTTAGCAAATGATCTCACAAGCGATATTATGAGACGGCTCAATGTACGCGCGCTACAGTCAAGCGACACGACACGCGGGTAGCGAGGTGGGGCGGCGTTGTATCTGAGCAAAAAAATACGTCAACAAATAACTAAAACCCGACTACGGAAAAGTATGAAAACAAGAGTTTTCCGCCTGCAACCATAGCCTTTATTTTTCCCTTCATCTGGAGTAATAGCCGTGGTCGCAAGCCCTATCGTAATCAAAATTTATATCATGAGTACCTATCAATTAGGCTTGCAACCACGGCTATTACCCCAGATGAAAAGAAAAGTAAAGGCTATGGTTTTAGGCGGGTAAACACTTGCTTTAATACTTATCAGTAATGATTATCCATAACGGATTTTAGTTTTTTCAACTTTTATTGAAGTGAAAACTTCTTTATGCGTGAGGTATTTTTTGAGATGGGACAAATCATTGAACTCGCCACACTGTAACGTAACGTATCCGACACCGTACTAGGAACACTCGCAGCGTCAAATCTTTGTCAACCTAGTCGTTCGCCAGGAACACTCGGAGGGTAAATACCTTAAAACTGTAAAAAGTTTTCACGTCTTTCAGCACTCCCGGAGTGGATAGTTTTTTTTTTGTAATAGTGGTATTGATTGATTTAACATTTTCATTATCCATGTAAAATCTTATGTTTGTTTCGCACTTGAACTTTACAAAGGAGGCTGTATGTTTGATTCCTGACATAGTATCAAATTTCAAGACACGGTTCCGTTGTTTACAACATTTGCAAGTCCGCTTAGATAACTAGTCACCGCTACTATCTTGCCGCCAAACACCAACCACCTGCTTTAATGTGTTCCTGAACTACGTATAAATTGGGTAGCTTTTTAATAACTTGAGATTTCTTAGTGACCTCGCTTCCATCATCAGTACCATCCTGACTTACTGCCAGACGAGACGGTGCCGAGGGACTGCCCGTTTTACACGGGTCTTATTATCGTTATATGGTCAGACGTAATGGCTACTCAATGGTAGTATGTAGCGGGGTTTCACCTCCAGTAGCGAAGCAGTGCTCTTTGAGAGAGATTGTGTCTGTCAGTTAGTGTGTAAGTTAAATATTTAAGTTAATTAGTGTGGACAGGTGATTTGGGTTTAATTGTTTTGTTAGCGTGCGCAGTGAAGAGCGGTATGTGGCAGTACTGGCTATGTTAATTGTTTTTGTGATCTAAAAATATTTATTTAACTTGTTAATATTATTAGTTTGAATTTAATACACAGGTATACTTATCGTTATAATTAGTAATGAATTCCCTACTGAGCGCCAGACCCAGGCAGTTGGTGGTGTAGGTTCAAGTATTAATACCTAATAATATATGTTATTAGCTTTTGCCCGCGGCTTCGGCCACGTGGACATAGTTTTTATGTTTTTTTTATGGCTGCGGCTTGCGAGCGTCCACGTGAGTTTTCTTCAGAGCCCTCGGGAACTATATCGGGCTATTCTGGTTAGCCGTCTATGTCACTTCCCACTCCCTCAACTAATTCTGTACAAAAAATCACTTCAATCCGTTGCTCCGTTGTTGCGACGCCGACGTGCGCGAGCGTGGAAATAAGTTGTAGCCAGATCCCTTGGGAACTACGTCAGGATATGCTATTTAGTAAATTATGTCATTTCCCACCTCCTCAACTCATCTCAAGCGTCGGTGGCTCAACCGGTAACGACTCGGTCCTCCTAACCAGAGGTGCCGGGTTCAAATCCGGACGGCCAATGTACCAATGAGTTTTTCGAAACTTACGTACATATACTCACCGATTGCTTTAACGGTGAAGGAAAACATCGTGAGGAAACCTGCACGCACCTGCGAAGAAACTCAAAGGTTGTGTGTAAAGTCGACCAACCCGCACTGGGCCCGCGTGGTCGACTAAGGCCCGATCGCCCTAATTCAGGGTAGCTCGAGCCCCTCGGTGGGGATGTATATGAGCTGATATGATGATAGTATTTGAAGTAAAGTCGCCAATAAACAATGTTCATAGGATTAAATATGTGTACCAGCATTGGAAGTAAAACGTCGCAGACTAACAGTACATGTCTTACATTAATGTTATGTAAATACCAGAGAGTTACAGGTACCCAGTTGAACATAAAATGAACCTTAAACACATAGCATTAGAATTTGCCCGACTCGCGCTCGGGGGCGGGGGGGGGGGCACGTTATGGGCTGTTAACGACGACAGTTCAAATTCTATTAAATTCGGTGAAAGTCACATTTATGTAAATCGCTATAACTTGTATGGCTCTTGTAATTACCAACATAATAACAGTTTGGTAATTAATTTCGCTCTTAACATACCTAGTGATTCTTACCATCGTTAATTTGAAGTCTCAGACGCCTTGATACCCTCCGAAGTAGGGTTCAACCTCCACCGCTCCGGACCTGGCTCATGTGTGTGGAGTTATGTCCTGACCTTGTCGAGTTTGAGAAGAGATCCGTGTCCCAACAGAAGGGACGGTATGGGTTACGAATTTATTATACAGGCTAGCCAGGGAAGACACGTCCAAAAATTTTGGATGCCTTGCGTTTAGGGGTATCCGAATCACCCCCATGTACGACTATGTTCAGCGATTTTTAGTAGGTACTCGTAGTTTAGTCAAAGATTAAAAAATATTTCTTTTAAAAGTTTAGTTTTAGTTTTTGTCCAGTAGTGGACGTCCTTCGGCTGATATGGATATGAGATGATGAGATCGTTTGATTTTTTTTACTTCTTTGTTTATTTGTTTGTAAACTTTTTATTGTACAACAAAATATACAACTATAGATACAGAATAGCAGTAGACTTATCCCAAACAGGGATCAATACATATTATTTTATTTGTTACTTTTTACAGGTGTTTGTCGGGGCTTTTTTAATTTTTTTATTTAAATATAATTTTCATTTGACATTTGTTTTTTTTGTTTCGGACGTTTGTGGATATTTTTTGTTTCGGTAATGTGTAATGTTACCTACCTCCTTGAAAATTATGGTTTCTGCCGGAGAAAGGCCTCCCCGAGGGATATTCACAAAGACCGATCTTACGCTGACGGTATCTAGCGGCTGCCCGTCGCGCCGTCGTCGGTTCAGCGAGTAGGAGCATAATAAAGTGATAAAGCCTTAAAAAGTAATAAAATCTGATGATCCTTTTAAGGTCTTAAGAGAAATCCTCATAGCCTTATATTGCCTAAAACTCATGATAATTTGTCGGTACGAGCCCTGTAGGTAATCTATACTTGTCCTGGCAATTCAACCTTGCAACACTATAACGAGTATTTATCAGAGGTAATTGCAACGTATTGTTGACATGAACATAAACATTTATTTAATTATTCTATTAAATGTTCCGGTACTAATAACGAACGTAAACTATTAAGACAGTTCAATTATTGTAGTTAAGTTGATCTGGTCGAAGTTTGTACTTAGATGGGAGACAATAAAAATCATGTCCGGCTCTTTGGAGGGCGCTCGGGTCTTTTTGAACTTCGTCATTCCAGCGGTACTTGCTGGGCTTACTTTGTGACCGGCGGGGCGTTTCCCAGCTGTCGTCCCTCGCACGTCTCTTGATACGTGTAGGTTCTTGAATGTTTGTGCAGTTTTGGACTCTATAGTTCTAAGAAGACGTTATAACATAGATACATGGGGGTGAAATTTGTGACTATCAAATATTGTAATATTTTTTTGTAAACAGAAACATATCACGTATTGTATCGAATAATACTCAATAATTTATTGCTGTCATATACAGGATACAGAAAATCTTAAGTGTATGTAACATAGTATATAGTATGTGTATGATGATATATTATTTGTCCAGTTTCGTACTTCAGCCGCCAAACTTTAAGTGTACCTAGTTGTAATAAACGTCAAGGTGCGTTGAAGTGAAATATTTACAAGTTATTTTAAACATCGCTAGAACTGCCAAAAAGTATTCATACATTTTATGTGCCAGTAAAATTAAATGATCGATGTAACGTTTATACGAGCAATTTTAGTTTTGAAGCTCTACCTATCTTTACATACATATATCAGATACATTATGAAGAACACATTTTTATTTGCATGAGGTTTAGTGTAAGAAACTTACAGAACGATTTTGGAAATCTATAAAGTGAATTAGATAATTGGAAAATTAGATTTACTTAAAACTCTTTGGAAGTAAGAGTTTTTCTCCACATTTATAAGCTCTTGGCATCATCTCACCTGATAGTAAGTAACTATGATGCCGAAGATGGAATCGGGCTTACTAAGATTCCCCTAACGCAATGGGGAACTGGCTATCTCATCTTGATTCCGGAACACATCAATGCTATAACCATTGGTGTTTGGCGGTAAGATTTAGGTAGCATGGTGGTAGCTAGAGGCGGGCTTAGAAAATACACTTCTTCTTCTAAGTCGTAACCCCAGGGGCTGGGGATCGTGACAATCATAAAGTCGAGTCCGTAGATGTAGATAGGGGCCGAGTTAGGTACTTCCATTTTTCCCTGTTTGTGGCGGTGTGGATAGCATCGTGCAGGTGGAGTTGCAATTGTTTTGTTTGGTCGCACCATCTGGCGGGTGCTCGGCCCCTTTGTATTTTCCCCTCCACTTTGCCCATTAGTATCTGTTTTTCAAGGGACTCTGGTTCTCTTCGCGCGATGTGACCGAGGAATTTGATCATGCGGGTGCGGCATGTATCTGATAGGCGCGTCGTGATTTTCAGCTCTTAGAAAATACACTACCACCAACCAAAAAGAGTCTTTCAAAGATAAACATCGTCGGGAATCGAAAACGCAAACTCCTGGTGTGAAGCAAATTGACTAACTATTACGCCACGGAGGCGGTTAAAATGTTTTTTATTCTATAAGATCTTTTTTTGTAGTAACATAACAGTTTCTCAAAGAGTAGGCTTCAGACGATGAATATACTACAAAAATGAAAGTATCGGTAAAACTCACTGAAAATTCGAATACCTGGTGTCAAAAATGAAAGTAGTGAGCTACAGTTAATTTTTCTATTTCATTTTATAATTTCGAACAGTAAAAGTGAATGTAAAACAATCGTAAGTGAACAATAAACAATCACAAGTGAACATTATAAATCGCGAGTGTACATAAACAATCAAAAGTGAACATCACAAATGGACTTGTCGCTTACTATGGCTACGCCGTCGCCAGCGCCCCCTCGCGTGTCGAGGAATGTCTCGTTACCAGCTGGGAGTCAGCCACCGACTGTCTCCATGTTGGCGCGAAGGACCATGTCTGAAAGGTAATATCAGCAATCACAAGTAAACGTTACCCTTTTTATCGGTTGCCATAGAAACAAATGTCATGGAAGCTGGTTTAGGCCACAGAACTACGTCAAGTTTTAGACCAGTAGGTAAATGAAAACAGCAGGAAGCTAACGAAAGAGAAATGGATGTAAGACTAGATACTTCAAGAATTAAACTTATTAAGAAGCCGAGAAGTGGATATTATTACTTTCATTGGTATATTTTTTTGAAAAGGGAACTTGGCCCTGTAGCTTTCTGTATTTTTATATCGTTATATTAGTTGCTAGTCTTCCAATAACATTAAAATAAAATAAAAATTACATTTTTGGCTGGAAAATCTCCCATACTACAGTTTGCGCATGTTGTCAACATTTATATACCTCGATTTAAGATTACCATCACGATCCTCTTAAGTGATTTTGATCTTGTCTGCTCCATCAAACGTAATATCCATAATCTTTCCAAATCCCCGTTTTCGTGATACCCCTGATAATGGATTTGAAATCGGTTTTCGTCAAATAACAGCACATTCGCGAAACTAAACCAGTTTTATAGGCGGTAGGGATGAGGCTTAGTGGACATTTTTGAATAATAGATAAGGATTCCGTGATTTATTTTGAAAGGACTCCAGTTACTTGAACTTTTTACATATGATGACAATGAGTATCTTCATCATATCAGCTCATACACGTCCCCACCGAGGGGCTCGAGCCTACCCTGAATTAGGGCGATCAGGCCATAGTCGACCATGCGGGCCCAGTGCGGGTTGGTCGACTTCACACACAACCTTCGAGTTTCTTGCAGGCGTGTGCAGGTTTCCTCACGATGTTTTCCTTAACCGTTAAAGCAATCGGTAAGTATATGTACGTAAGTTTTGAAAAACTCATTGGTACATTGGCCGTCCAGATTTGAACCCGGTACCTCTGGTTAGAAGGACCGAATCGTTACCGGTTGAGCCACCGATGCTTTTATGAGTACCTTAATTTGTTTTAAATAAAATTTTAATGACCGACTTGAAAAAATAAGAAAAAACTATTTTGAATATTTAAACTTTTAAATCACTGGTTATTAAAGTTCGTAAACTGATGACGTCACAGGCTCGAATGCTATGAAAAAAAAACCAGCCTCAGAGTTAATTTAAATCGACGATTAAGAAACAAAATAAGTTATTAATTGAGTATAAAATCGGTAGGTACATCTCCAAATGTTTTGTTCTTATTGGAATGCTTTATGAAATAGTGAACAGTGCCAATACTTACTAAACTCGTTTCCAAAAAAAATTATGTATGTTTAGTCTATACATGTACCAACCTCTTTGACACATTAAAATGTATTCGAGAACCGTTAACCAACCCTGAAACGATTTATACTTGCCCAGTAATCCTCGCAAATCGAGGGGTCTGTCTACACAGTAGGGATGTTGCGGAGGTGGTTTTATTGGCAACATCTTCACTTACCACCAGGTGAGATGTTGTCAAGGGTTTACCAATTGTGAATTTAAAAAAAAAAAACGTATTCGGAGTCGGAGTTTTCATATTTATTTTGTCGGAGTCGGAGTCGGGACCGGAATCGGAGTCGGAGACGGAGTCGCATTTGATAGCAAAAGAGAGATGTGTTAACCCTTTCACGAGCATTGGTAATATGTTTGCCAGGGATGTTGTGTTAATATTAAACTGTATTGATCTCGAATATGGTTCCGTTTTCTCTTGTTCGCCGTAGTTGCGTTGCTCGTGAAAGGGTTAAGAGCAGGCCTAAAATACTAGTAGGTACAAACATTATTCAGTCATCCTCTTTATAATTTGGAGAGAGGGGACCCACCCCGCGCGACATCTATTAGGTAACCTGTCGCGGCCGCGCGCCGCCCGCCAGCCGCCGCTATCCACTATGCTTTGACCTCCGATTAAAACCTCCGATTTAATGGTGTCGGATGGAGCTGAAGTCGGAACCGGAGGCGGAGGTATAATATCAATCGGAAGTTCTGACTTATCGGAGTCGCGGTCGAAGCTCCGTAACATCCCTACTACACAGTACACATTGCAATTGATTGTGCTGTCCCGCGCCTTTTCGCCCTTTGAAGACGCGACGGCTCCAAGATCTTTTGATTTAAATTGTTTCCAATATGTTCAAAGCTAAAAGTTGGCTACAGACAGACGTACAATTTTAATTGCAAAACTTTGACAGTATCTCTTTTCTGCACCGTTATTTATTGTATGGACGGGACTTGAAGATAACAGTGTAAGCCATGAGGTTAGTCCCGCCGCACACAGTTGTCTGCTTCAACCAACCTTTCATCATCTGATTGGACTTAGATAAATTGCTGTTTAGCCGATTAGACCACTAAATATTTTGTCACGAGAGGAAATCGAACCCACGACCACCGGCCCAGAACTAGTAGGCAAGGGCACTTCCACTAGATCGAACCGCCTCGGTGCCGGTGGCGTAGTGGTTAAGACCATTAGCTTCACATGAGGAGGTCGTGGGTTCGATTCCCAGAAGAGTCTAACTTTTATGACTCGGTTTGGTGGGTGGAAGGACATTTTCTAAGCCCACCTGACTAGCTACCACCATTTTATCTTAGCTTGAAGTTAAGATAGACAGTTCTCCATTGCGTTGGGGAATCTTGGTAAGCTTGTTTCCATCTTCGGCGTCATCGTTAATTAACATAAGGTGAAATGATGTCAAGGGCTTGCCAATAGTGGATAAAAAAAACAAATCTGTCTACTTCAAGTCTAGTCAGATTAATCTTTTTAACGCCACGGTCAATCCACTGCCGACAACGATATTTAGTGCCGTATAATTTTAATTATTATTAATAGTAATTTATTTTCTACATGTTCGGAATTTTTAGTCGGGTTGATGTGTGGGGCACGATTCCCTATGCTATACTCCATAAAAGGGAGAACATTCTTAATAGCAATAGGAGTTTTTAAATGGTCTGTCGTTTAACAAAATTTGCTTAAATTAAAAAAATATTAATAAATAAGTAAATATTGAAATCTGTTCACTTCAGTACAATCAGATTAACATTTTGAATGCCACAGTAACCCATACACAACGAACAACGATTTTCCGAGCTCTGTAATAATAGTCTTAAAACGAGGGTTCCTCGTCCTCGCATGATATCGGACCAGTGCATGGTGAACCGAGCTGCACCTCACATGACGCGACCTGAGTACCTGTGACGTCACCACCCGGTATGCCACTGATAACGACGACGTCGCCTGATTACTGCCGATCGGTTCTTATACGATCTGGGATCGTAGACTTGTAGTCTCCTTGTGAGTTTTTTACTTGTCTATGCTGGAATCATTAAATAATGAACGTCGTGAAATTCACCGGATTAGCACTTACAATTCGGTACTTGCCTACTAGTCATCTGACTTACTTTTTATGAACTGTCAAAAACGAGATTATGTTCTATAAAATGTTTGAAATATTGAACTATGACGTCATATTTTTCATTGCCGTTGACTTACTTATTATGTGGTTTTGAATAATAAAAAAAACGAAAAATGATGTGAAAAACCAAACGAGTAAGTTTTTTTGAAATTTGAGAAGGAGAGCTATTTAGTGAATTTTATTTTATAATTTAATGTTGATGCTGCAAGTACCCAATTACAATATAAATAAATAATTTAGCTCTCAAAATTGATTGATTGATTGATTGAATAATTGAAATTAAACTCGGAATTTAATAAAAGTGATAGGATCGTTATTTCGTTCGTTTACAAAACTAATCAAAACATCATTAACAACTGTTAGCACTCTTAATCCTTCTACGCAGATTAAACAATTATGTAGAGTGCAAAAAGGTGAGATTAACCTGGGGTGATTCTTAATGGATTCTACAAAAAGTAATATCTTTTCTCATTATTTTCACTGTTCGTAAAAGCCCATCGTTACGTTTTATCGAAAATTGTTTCAGGTTTTCCTCTCAAAATACAACACGTAGGTATACTCCTCCTATAGTAAACCAAACATTTGCAGAAATAACGATTAGTTTCATAATCGTTAATAGATATTAGTGCCTTTGTGCCTGTAATGACAGGCTGAAAGAAATCGCTTGAAGCGATAAGTCCGCAGGTGCATGCATACCATTGTATATTTTGCTAGTTAATATGTTTTTCATTTCTATATATTTGGTGTGCATTATAGGATATTTATCTTATCTCATCTTAATCTCATTCATTACATTTAAAAATTTGAAAAATCATAAAAAATATCCAGTGATTAAAAAGAAAACAAATGTTTAAAATAGTTTTATTAAATAGCCTATGTTTTTGTTAAACAATCCTTTTCTTTAACAGTACTTGTTTGGGATATTTCCATTTTACAGTAATGAAATAGTAATTGCGTAGTGTTAGCCTGGACGTGATCTAGGTCGTCAGTACTCAGCACGTAATTGCTGTCTCTAGGCGTAGGTATTCAAATTGAATACCGGCTGAAGGGTTTCTAATAAATAGTTACATATATTAAGGGGAATGTGTCCGCAGCGTGCTCGAGCAACTTCTGTAGCCTGTGTTTTGTACAATTTTTAATCATCTCTTGATATCATCTATTTTTATTATATTCTTGTATAATATACTGCACTTTTTTTCTTAGTTACCTCTTCTTATTTACTTTGTCTTTTGTTTTTAGGCTGTGAGAAATAAACTTTACTGTTTATTTAACTATCTCAACACAAACGAGTGTGGTTCTTTTTTTGAATACCGATCAATGTTATTGAAATATTTGACCACGTTATAGAAACTAATATCTGTGTTTGTGGTTTATTAGATTTCCTTCAAAAAAGTACCTACTTTCAATGTTTAAAAAATGTTTTTATACATTTCTGCAATGACTTCTTAAAAATTCTAAATCTATTCTAAATCTTTGAACCTTTGAAACTACACATTTTAACGGAAATCTGTAAAGCCACAAACACAATATTAGTTTCTAGAACGTGTTTACAAAATTTCAATAACATTGATCAATATTCAAACATGAATCAAAGTTCGTTTGTACGGAGCTCGGGATGTGCTCCTCTTAACAGGCTACGATTAGTTTTTTGGTATTAAATTGAATGATGACGTAGGCAGGGAATATTAAACTCATTGGTTGCCGGACAAGTCTTAATGTTGAGACGATGATGATAGAGCGAATCCGGAATGATGATGATGAACCGAAAAATACTTTACTTGAAAAGTTATTGTTAACAACTGCAGTGGACTTCGTGTTACTATACAGTTCCTCAGAAACACACCTGCACTCATATTTTCGTTAATATTTAATAACTTAGACTAAATTATAAGTTTTGTAAGTTTTGCTTCCAAGAACCAATTTCACCCCTCATAAACTTTGTCCTTCAGCTGAATATCCCAGGATGCTCTGAAATCCTCCATCCAATCTAAGAGGCCTTCCTGCGGGGATCCAAACGACTTTCCCTTCGTTAAGATGCACATCACGTCTTTAAGGGCATCCTGTAAGTGTTCGTAGTGGTTGCATAACGAAGTTTCGTTGGATGGCCGAATACAGGGTGACATTTTATTCGTTTCGTTTCCTCAACGTAACGACTGCTTCAGTAGTACTACTACTGCAATGCTCAAGGAAAAAATGTATATGGCTAAATAAGAAAAAATCTGTTCTATTTAGGTTTTTTTTGGATTTTAAATAATTTTATTTACATTGACATTTGAATGTTATATCTTAAATTATTTCTTGTGTTTTAAATAAATTTTATAAATATTGGTATTTGCATGATAAAATAGTTTTGAAAAATATATTTGCATGCCAGTCATCTCTACTTTGGCTGAACATGAGAGCTTTTAATTTCTCGTGCATCCTCTTACACTATGTTTAAGAGCAAATATCTATCTCTCTCTCTCTCTCTCTCTCTTATCGTGTGGCACAATTAACCGAGATATCCAAGGGACAAAAAATATTACTGTTACTAACTTACTATTGCAAAATAGAGTCAGAGTGAGCTATTTGCACGGAGGAATTTCTATAAAGTAAGGAAAAATACAGCATACTAGTTCGAAAGTAGCACCAGTGACTGAGTAATCGTTTATCATGGTATGGACCTGTTATGATAGGACATGAAAGGCATGTGACAAAAAGAGGGAAGAGTGTGAATGTGGATGGGGTACAAAGGGAGAAGGAAAACCAAAGAAAAGATGGATGGACTGTTGTAAGATGATATGAGAAAGAAAGAAGTGAATGTAGATATGACTGCAAATAAGAAAATATGGAAGAGAAATGTTGTGCCGAACTTAACAATAATTGAGAACAGTGCAGGGAAATCCTAAATGTATGACTGTGCATGCTACTTAAACCTAGGTTGCGGAAACGAAACGAATAAATTTTCACAAGTGCAGGACGCAATTTGGTTGCTGAGAGGATTTCCTAAGCCAGCTTGGTTAGCTACCACATTATTTCTTAGCCATGCCACCGATTATAGCGCCAAACGTCAATGTTATGAAACACATTATGAAATTAACAGTGTTATGAAATAAAATGGCCAGCTCCCGATTAGCCTGTATACATCTTTGGCATCACTTACTATCAGATGAGAGGTGTTAAAAAAACACGAAATCTGAATGATAAATTACAAGAAATTCCTTAAGTTCCTGACGAGACAGAAGAATTAGCCTTATAGTATTTAGGTGTGTTATTTTAAGAATTATGGGAGTAAAGCGTCAGAATGAGACGTTTTCTGAGTGCGTGCCAGCTTTTGTAAGAGTTCGAGACAAAGAGTCACAATGAACTCCGAATGCCAATGTAAGAACTGGAGCACTGAATGACAAAATATTTAATGTGGCAAGGAATATCGGCAATTTCATGCTCGGCGGGAACTAGATTGTCATGGACATAGAAGAAAGATAAACACGACATAAGGAAAACATTTATTGGTGGTCGTTTTTGCTATAAAATTCTTATCACGCAAAACTTGTAAACAGGTGTAACAAAATTGGTGTACGATCCGTTTACTGGGGCTTCTTCTCATCAGACTGAACAAATTATCACAGGGAACCCATATTTAATGCTCAAAACATCTATACAAAAATGCACAAAATTAGTCGCTCAGCGATTTGTATGATGACTTTTTTTTTCGAATCGACTAGGGATCTCTTGCGAAACGTTGTCATCGAAATACTATGTAGTACGGAAAGTTGTTCAAGCCCTAGTTAACGGCTCCTACACCAATTTCGTCACACCATGTAAATCAAACGGTTGGAGAAGATCAGGAAAGTGAGATGAAACGCTGAGGAAAAAACAAACTCACTTCAACACGTTGTTCAAACTTGTCGCACATCATTGTCGTACATCCTGCGTGGTCGTCCCTTCTAACATCAGTTAAATTTGAAGTATAACCACAAAGAATTATACTAATTATTACGCAAGTATAACGTGTAAATACCAAGGTTTTTTGTAATTTGGGTGATGCATTTAATATTTTTTACATGATTAATTGACATCATTCAAAATTCAGGCTACACAAAAAACACGTTTCCCTATAATTTTCAATTTTATTTTTGTTACTTTTTGTTATAGCGGCAATAGAAATATGCACTCTGTGAAAATTTCAACTTTGTTGGTACCTATTACGGTTCACGAAATGCAGCCCGCTGACAGACGGCCGGACGGACGGACGAACGGACAGCGGAGGCTTAATAATAGGGTACCGTTTGCTGCCTGTGGCTCCTAAAAGAGTGTAGAGATGTGTTTTTAACCGCTAAGGAATTTTTTTTTTCCACAGAATCACCAATTCGCGATCACAATCGTCTGATTGAATTCACAATCGATCGATCTCGTTTATAATTATGATTCACGAACAAAAGGTCAGCTCGGAGGAAACGGCAGTCTAAACACCCGCAGGAAGGCGGTTATAAAACTGTGGCTATTTTGGTCTATCAGGTGCGAGTACCTCAACCGACGCTATGTAGGTACTATGATACCTACACTTTTTCTATGGAGAGTGATGTGGCTTTGTGCGGCTGTCTCCGAGGTTACGTCGTGACTCGTTAGTGTTGCCTAGTGTACGATTGAAATCGTATCCCTTAGATTTTTTTCAACAGTCCATACGATTCAAATTTTGGTACATTTGTATGAGAATCATTTTTTTTAATTACATAATTTTCTATGTTTTGTGTAGGCGTACGACTTAATTGCTTCATATTTTGTATGGGAATACGACTTTTTGTTCCCTTTGTACGACCTCCTTCAAAAAAACAGTCTGGCAACACTCGTGCGGCACTGAACTGACCGATCCGGCGCGGCGGATGCCTGTTACAGCACCTAGCAGTGCCTGCGGTATTTAGATTTGCACCCAGGCCATGGACGAGGTTAAGTTATTAACGAGATTACGCGGGAATCGTTGAACGCCAAGCTAGTGCGAGTGACTGTGTGGGTGTTCGGTTCCTCATGGTTCGGTGCCTCTTACAATTTGAGGATCTTAAAGGCGAGAATGAATAGGGATTATTTGAGTTTGCATGTTCATTCTTCACTTTCTGTCAGGTAAGATGCAAACTTACTAAAATTTTTGAACAAAAAATACACATCTTGCTGTATAAATTTTCGGAGAAATTCTCGCTTGTATGTCTACCAGTATTTCGCCATCTTAGAATACTGGAAGTAGTAGCTTTTTTCAAGAGCTTTAGAAATAATATTTAAAGTTTCGACAGCGGCTTGCTTAGAACTATTGTTTCACTGCAGGAATTGTTTGAATGAATTGAAGTAAATGAGTCGACATAATTGTCGCAAAACTCAGAGCTATGAAATTAGTGCCAAAACCTTTGATCTAAACATTTATTAGCGCACCTCCGGCTCCGCTCCGGCACGTGGTCGATGTGCGCGACGCGCGCGGATGCTTCCTAATGTTTACCGATACACTCTAAAGCTCTAAACTGCCTTTCACATGTGGTAGTATGTAGTATTATTCTAGTAATGCGGGATCGAGTTTACGAAGAATTTAGAGGATATTTTGTAAGCTTTCATCAATTAGTGCGAACTTGACTGCTTTCTTAAGCAGTGGCTGGCTATGTTAGGTACTGAAATTCATATACGAAGAGGTCACGAGTTCGATTCGCTGAAGTCCGAAATGTCGAGGATTGTATTCCTTCAGGTAGCGACTGTGTGCGTTTTGTTTAGTATCTAGTGTTAAGCTCAATAACCGCATTCGCTCGTTAAGCAAAATAAAAAATGCGCAATTGCCGATTTTTAAGTCGCGGTGCTCGCCTATGTAGGATCCTTTTGAAACATCTGAAAATATCTTAAGAGGATTGTGAACCTGCGATTTTTCATACAAACGAACGGCGATAGACGAATGCTAACCGACTCTGACCAATCTTTGGTAGGCTGTCAGTGAGTACAAAATTTAGGTATAAATAAATAGGTTTATTTAAGTATAGGTTTTTGTTTTTTCAATACATTTGATAAATTCAATTTATTATCGTTCACATTGTTTTGATGTGTTCAGGCTTGAAAATAAGTAAGCCAGTTCCCTATTGCATTGGGGAATCTTGGTTAGCCCGCTTCCATCTTCGGCATCATCGTCACTTACCTTCAGATGATGCCAAGGGCGTACAAATTGTGGAGAAAATAAAATATAAATAATAACATAACATTAGAGCATGCAATACCGGAACATATTTTCAAAGCCGGTATCTGAACTTGTAATACCGCAAAATTTGTAAAATTGCGGTAAATACAACTTAGTTACTAAAAGCCTTATTTAAAAAAGAAATCATTAATGGTATTTAAAATAAAACATCAAAAGTTAAAACTACATTATTACAATGTTACAAATCTTTATTTTTTAATTGAAAATATTTACGTAAAAAGCATAAGGTATCGATTGTAGGATAGAATTTAAAGAACTTCTAATTTTACAGGTTTTAATAATGGCTGGACACAGTTTACACTTCGCTGATTGACAATCTGTAGATCGCAAATGATGTTTCGACACTATATTAGAACTTTTGAAATCTTTAATTCGACACTGTTGATTATTGTACTCATTTTTACAGTCTCATTGTTAACTACACAATGCAAATATTTAATTCAAATTATTATACGACGCGCAAAAATTATTTCCTTTTACTAATAAGCGGATTTGACACTGCTAGACGAGTAAAACGTTAAACGTTCAGATAGACTGTAAACAAACTTGAACATCACAAAAATAATAAAAAAAACCTAGATTTTGTTCTGACTGACAACCTTTCACAAAAATGATCAAAATCGTTAAATATTTAAGAGGTGAAAATCGCTGACCGTTTGTATGAAAATTTAAATTTTCCTCGTAGGTTTACGATCCTCCTAAGGGTGGTTCAGCTCATGAAACTTTACAAGTTTCCTAAAAAAACTTATTTTAAATATAAAAAAAAATGTGGAACTGCCATACAAAGTACGCTAATCGGTTGATTAATTTAGTATGAAAAATCCAAAAATTACTCTGCGAATTGAGCATAGGTTCCTCTCAAAATATTGTCCGAAACCCCTCTTAAATTATTTTTGATGTTTCAGACTCAAATATCTTAACCGAATTTTATACAAATAGGCGAAATAGTTAGTTAGTTCAGTTGTTACGTTAGGCTAGTTTAGTTTGCCTTGTGCAGCAGCATATAGGACATTTGAAATGAACTATAATTTAATTTTTAATTCTTCCTATAAGTATTGTTTGTAAATTTTGACACAGTATCATTATTACTGAATAAATGTGAATATGAATAAAGGAGCTATTCCAGCGGGGCTCCGTCTAATTACTTTTCGGCAATTAGCATTGTTCAATACATTATACTCAGAACAAAACAAGGGCCACGTAAGTTTTTTCAGTACATTTTCATACAAAGAGGTGGTTCAAACAGCCACGATAAATTTTTTAAATCAAGAAAAGTATGGAAACTATGAAGTGTAGTCATTAGTTTAGATGGAAGATCACAACATTCTGCAGACCCTCGGAAACTCAGTGGACTGCTCAAAACAAACAACATGTTTTTTTACCGCAAAATGTATGGAAAATATGTCAATTTACTGTGTGATCTCATCTCATCTTCCTTACTCTCTCTAAGAAAATGTAGTGAGAAAACTTAGATGGCCTTGTTTTGAGTAGCGTATAAACAATTGGAGATGTAAACATGTAAACACAACAGTAAAAAGTAAAATAAAAATGATCGATAACGAAATTTATTTCATAATTGTCAATTTAATTTAATAGTAATTGAGCCTTTAAAAAGTCATAATTTTTTACCACCTTAATTTTTTGAACGATACCAATTGCGCATTTCTCATTTGACTAATTCGGTGTTTGAGCCTAACAAAGCATTTATAATAATAGGTCGTCTCTTTAGCTACTTACTAATATTTTATTGAAGTCTTGCCGCCAAGTAAGTGGTAAATGTGATGTATGCTGGCATAACTAGGTCTGGATAATGGCGTTCACCTCAGGAACAGCAAATGCGAATACGGAGGTGCCCTTAGATCCAAATGTGTTACTGTTATGCTTTCAAATAACTACCCTGCCACCCTGCCACCCTGCGCCTGTGACATTTCGCCAACGCGACGCGAAGGAGACACGCATTTCTAGTTTAGTCAAAAGACTAATGTTACCGGGTATATTTGGTTCAAGACGAAATGTCAAAATGCGGTTTCATTAGGATTGATTTACGTACTTATAACACCTACAGACCTTTTTAGTGACAAAAGCGATACAGACATACGTTTTGTTTCATACAAAATATTTCGTTTCATAGTACAGCGATAAATTCATATGGAATATACCTTATCGATTTGTTTGAAAAGTCCAAGGTTTATGTGATTCGACCGGGGGTCCTTTGGAGAAAGTACCTTAGTTACATGCGCAGAAGCTTCTTTTTGAATACTGTCGGTTAGTATCTTTTTGTTTTGACGCGAGTTTCCGGGATTAGGTATGATGACTGCTATTTGAGTTACATTTTATCATCACAAACGATATTTTGTTCTAAAAATTATTGAAATACTTAGACGTGACGTCACACTTTTTCAGCGTCATTTGTGTATACTCATCTTGTAATTATAACGGTTTTTTTAATTCAGTTGATACGAAATTTTGTAGTTAATGGTTAATAATTTATTTTAGATGCAGTCATCGTCCCATCTGTTCTAACTGCTTCTAACCCACGTTCTAACCTCCACTGTGTTGTGTCCACAGTGACCTGGAGCCGGGCGCGGCTACTGCCCCTTCAGGCAGCTCCAGCAGTTCCAGCTTGTCTTCCAGAAGTAACGAGAGCAACACCGTCCCTGCCGACCAGCAAGGTACCTTTTTATGTCATTTTATTATTTAAATATGCCAACGCACCGTTTAGTTTGATACCGTTTGAACCTACGAGTATTTCATTCACTCTGATGTATTAATTTGTATCTACTCGGCCGGTGTGGGGGGCGTTCCTGGACCCTGGCGACCCGAAATACAGATATATTTATTTTTTCTAGTTTAGGCTCCAGACTCCCACAAACTATTTTCTGTATGAAGCTACTTGTCCACAGACTAAACTATAATTAAATTTGTTCTCTCCTAGCGCATCTTCGATGTATATGGTCTTGACGAGCAGAGATGTGTGAAGCGAGAACTGAAATATTTGTTGATACAAAATTGAACCTTGTTGCAGTAAGCATAGAATGTTTATTAACTCAGCAACCTAAATACAATTCTTAAAATGAAATCAACGAGTATATGTAAAGGTGGACAAAATAATATAGCACTAGTTTTATTGCACGTATCACACAATCTCGCGATGTCCAGCGCTAGATAGCTATATAGACACCGCAAACTTGCTGTTAACGTCTTTGGTGGAGAAGGCGGCACGATTTAAATTCTCGCTCATCTCATCTCGACATACAGTTCGTGGATTAGCGGCTTTAATATGTATTTTTTAATTTTTGCATAATGTAATCTAAATCTTTCAGCATCCCAATCAGACTGGTCGGAGGAAGACGAACCTTTAGCGGCGCAATGGGCGGACAGTCTGCCACCACAAGTGCTCGACACCTTGCTGCTGTCTGCGAGGCTCAGGAAAAGGCAGGAGGTCATACATGGTAAGTGACTCAGAACGGACCCTGAGGAGGTCCTTATTTATTTATTTATATATTTATTGTACACACACAGTTGAGTTAAACAGTTGCTTATAAACTAAATGTACAAATGGCATGAATAACTCTGTAAGAGTTTTCTTATACTGTGAAAATAAAACAGCAGGAGGTCATACATGCTAAGTGACTCAGAACGGACCTTTTCAAATATCAAGACCACATTCCACTTAATAATGAGGGCTGTAATATTAATTTATTTTACTAGGCAAACTTTAGCATGAAAAAACACAAGCATTTAAGTGGTCTCTTTACACATCTATTGTTGTCCCTGTCTTTCGGTATTACCTAATGACTGTCTCTGAATGTGGCCTTTGTATTTTAATTGGTCTATACTTACAATAAATCAATATTAACTTATTGATACATATATTAATCAAACATAGGAATTAATAACAATTGGCACAATAATTGGTAAAACATAGATGTTATACATCATTTACATCAGTTACATCCATGTAATAAAATTGTAATATGTGACAGAAGCGAAAAGGGTTACGAGTCAGAATATGTTTTACACAATATGAGTGAAGCGCAGGTCACGAGTCAGAACATGTTTTACACAGTATGAGTGAAGCGCTGGTCACGAGTCAGAATATGTTTTACACAATATGAAAAAGCGTCGGTGGCTCAGCCGGTAACGACTCGGTTCTTCTAACCAGAGGTACCGGGTTCAAATCTGGACGGCCAATGTACCAATGAGTTTTTCAAAAACTTACGTACATACTTACCGATTGCTTTAACGGTGAAGGAAAGCATCGTGAGGAAACCTGCACACGCCTGCGATGAAACTCGAAGGTTGTGTGTGAAGTTGACCAACCCGCACTGGGCCCGCGTGGTCGACTAAGGCCTGATCGCCCTAATTCAGGGTAGGCTCGAGCCCCTCGGTGGGGACGTATATGAGCTGATATGATGAATATGAGTGAAGCGCTGGTTTTCTGTCGTATCCAGCTTCATCATCTAATAGGGAATATGCATGCGGTATGATGCGGTTTGCACAAGCATAAAATATCATTTTTACTCAATTAATATCATTTTGGAACACGTTTTTAGCTTTAATTTATGTAGTTCGATATTTTGGAAAATGAATTCTTTATTTTACTCGTATACAATATTCAGACAAAAGTTAGGTTTATGGTTAATGGTCTGGGCGTTTGATATTAGTGACGTCAGAGGCTGCGCAGGGACAAATTGCAAAAGCCGGGCGTTTTTGAACGTATTAAAATCTTTCTAGATTCTAATAATATTGAAAAAAATATAAATACACGTTCCTACTAATATTATATATGTTAAAGTATGGATGGATGGACGCATGTTTGTTGTTCAATCACGCCAGAACCGCTGAACGGATCTGGTTGAAATTTGGTAGATAGTCAGAGTAAGGCCTAGATTAACATAGAGGTTACTTTTTATGTGGTTCCCGTGGGATAGCTGTTAACTCCCTTATTTTTTGTTAATTTCTGTCACGTCGCAATGAAGCGAAGTATTGACGTGCTATTTTGCACAGAGATAGTTGCGACCCACGATGGTCACGTCCCTCAGTCATGAGGATACGACCAAGAAGAAGAAGAAGTTGTGGGGTTGGAAAGTGACATAGACTACTAATTAGCATAGCGTAGAGAAAATTTAATTTTCACGCATATGTTCACGCGAGCGGAGCCGCGGGTAAAAGCTATAAGAAATATTTTATTAACCAAGAGAACCATCACCCGAAGTCACTAGAACCAGCTATGCAGTCAAAAACTTAATCCACTTGGGCGGAGCCGCGAGCAAAAGCTAGTTATACATGAATTATTAGGAGAGGTTTATCTAGCGATTCCTGTCATAAAAAATGAGATGCATTTATCATCATAATCATCATATCAGCCGAAAAACGTTCACTGCTCCATCTATTAATCCACAAATAATCTTCTTCACTTTCAGAACTTATCGTCTCCGAGGGCTCCCACAACCGCTGGCTAAAAGTCCTGGGCAGCGTGTTTTTACGTCCTCTAGAGGGACAACCCACCCTTCTTCCACCCGAGGAGCTAAAGGCCCTGTTCCCCAACCTGCCCAGCGTGAGGGAACGCCACGCGAAGTTGTACGCTGACCTGAGGGCGGCGCGGAACGAGGCGCCGAATCATATTGTCCAGATAAGGCCGATTGCCGATGCGTTATTAAATACGGTATGTTCATCATCATCATATCAGCCGAAGGACGTCCACTGCTGGACATAGGCCTCCTCCAAGGATCTCCACGACGACCGGTTCTGCGCTGCCCGCATCCAGCGGCTTCCCGCGACCTTCACCAGGTCATCGGTCAAGGTAACGGCGGGGCATGGGGTGCGAAGAATCCCCGGTAGATGCCAGGCTACCAAAACAAAAGACCGTATGTTCAAAACTCCAAAATTTTAGTCCAAAAGTACTCATTATTAGTGTTAGTGCGATTTGCGTGCAGTTATAATATGATATTAATTTCCTTTCAGCTCGGCGACAGCGGGTACGCGTCCTGCCTGTCGCGCTTCTGTCGCTCCCAGCGACTCGCGCTCGACTCGCTCAAGGAGAGGCGGCGCAAGAACAAAGAGCTGCAGCAGTTCCTCTCCAGTCGGGAGCAGATGCCACTCTGTGCGCGGCTGCAACTCAGGGATCTGTTGGCTTGCGTCTGGCAACGGTAACTAATGATTCAAAATCGAACGCTACTGCACAAAACGTGTAGAGGTTCTGAAACCCGATACATATTGCAGTTTTCTTGTGAGTGCCTATAAATACATCCTCCAACTGACAACAGCTGGGCTGCAGGCTGCAGGCTGCAGGCCACGCCGCGAATTTTGATAGTAAACAAGGTCAGCACGCATCCATAGTTTTATTGCACTGTATAATTTCAGAACAAATAGTAAAATAAGTTCTTAGAAAGTATACACGATTTGTGCGTACCAGTCGTGTATACTATCTGATACTGGTGTGAATTATTTTGGAAAATGTACAAGGTCAATAACAACATTTACTGAAATGCCCAGGCGGATCAGAGTTGAGCGAGCGAAGCGAGCGATAATAGGTTCTTTAGGTTTGATGATACTGTCGAAGAGCCTCGTGTTCGCGAGGCTCTCCCTCCTGGGTGGCAGAATGCTTGAAAGGTTAGGTGAGGTTTTCAGTCCATTCGTGTGATTAAAACACGTCGTCGTTTAAACGCCTCAGTTTTGTGATTAAAATCCGTTGTTCCGAACGTGTTTCACATTTAGGATGAGCTTTCAAAAGTGTATTTATAAATGCGTTATCATCTGTTCCAGACTAACAAAATATCAGCTGCTCCTAGAATCGATCATCAAAACTGTTGCCGACACTGAGGGCGAAGTGGAGTGCGAGAGCGAGGAGGACGTCGCGAGATTGAAACGGGCTTTAGATACCGCTAAGGACGTGCTGCAGTGCGTGGACGCGGCCATCAGGAAGGCCGAGAACGAACACAGGTACGTGCTGGTTAGCTCAGGGCACCGGGCACCAGGGCACCATGGCTCGGTGCAGGTCTCCCGTGCGAAGGACAGGCCAGATCAAGTCTGCGGTGGGATTCATCAGAAGAGCTGCAGTGAGAGGGGAATGGCGACGTTTTGTTCGACGGGCGGGAAAAGATATATTATTAGGTCTCGATGACCACGACCGCTCCGCCAAGAGTGAACCACTAAGCGCGCTATGAACCACGTGCATCCAGTGACTGAGCCCATCTGGTGGTGTCAAATACTACCTCGTCCCGCTCGTGGTCGCCACTCCAGAACCTTCCCCATCGGGTATCGGTTCTGCGAGCTACCTATATAGGCTGTCCATTGTCCCTTCAAGTTATTTTTCTATGAACTACAAGTATATCGTTTATTTGCCCTAAATCGGTAACAACCCATATTAACGTCCCCACTGCTGGGATACGGGTCTCTTCCTAAGTTTAAGAGAGTTATGCGAGCTATGCGGGGGGCAATTCTAAATCGGTGGAGAATGTAGGGTGTAGTCATGTGTAGGGGCGAACCCCACTTTAATAAGTTATCGAGCCTCTGACACGGCTTAGCGACCGCCGTCTAGTTATAGCAACCGGCACCAACGCCTTCACGTGGCTTGCGAAGCACGGAAACGGTCGGGATCGATGTCACTGGACCGCGCAAGTGGAACTGAGCTACGGCTGTTTCAATATTGTAACTGAACCGTTATGTTGTTTCCCAGACTGCGCGCAGTTCAGAATAAGTTGGAAGTGAGAGTTCCCACAGCCGGCAGCGAATGGGAAGAGTTGAGACGGCTGGAGCTCACCAGCAAGGCGCTACGTCACGAGGGCGAGCTCAGCGTGAGGAACGACTCCAACAAGAAGATTCACGTGCTGGTAAGTGACGAGCATGGACAATAGTAAGATGAATTGACATTTATACAACTCACCAATGAAGTGCGTCTAAATGGAAATTAATTTAATTCGCATCGTGCTCGTTCAATAATATTTGTTTTAATAGGATAAATTCAAATTTTGTTTTATTATTTTATATTATTATTATTTTCGTTGACCGTTATCAAACTGTATTGTTTGTCCCATAGGCGCTGATGCTGGAAGACTGTCTAGTCCTGCTGCAGCGGGAGGGCGACAAGTTTATATTGAAGCCCATCGCTCAGCCCAGCGCTCAGGGCGTGCTGTCTCCGCTTATCAAGTGGTGAGTTATCTATTGGTAGCTCTTGCCCGCGGCTTCACCCGCATACTTATTGTTTTTGTGTCTGTAATCGCATGTTGCGCTAGCCGCAAGCTGAAGTTTTTCCCAGATTCCTTGGGAACTATGTATTTTTCCGAGACAATTGGTATCCTGCATTGTTTTTCAGTTTTATCCAGATTCCTTGATGATGCTAGAGGGTCATAGTGTATGTTGATGCGAAAAACATGATAAATCTTGGAGTTAAACAAAAACATAAAAATAAGGTTTTAAAAAATCCTTTTGACAGCAATCATTGTTTTTTGTTGCAACTAATTTGTGTTTTATTAACTTTTTAACTTTGTTAGAAAGCTAATAAAATGAGGAAGTTTTTACCATATTTTGCCGCCAACTGTAGTATATGTTTATTTGGAAAATCACAAAACACAACATTTTTAAATTAAATAGGCTTTAACTTGAAAACCGCTGATTACCGACCCCCGTTAATATGACTTTTTTGTTGCAAATTAGATGTACTTTATCCTCCTAGAGGATTTAGGTCGACTTAACATGTAACATATAAATATCACGAAGTTTGACAGAAAATCCGAATGTCGAATCGAAGTATCACCAACAGACCTTGCAGGACTAAACACTGAGCAGTCGGGTCAAATAAAAAACAAAAGTAAAGCACAAGTTTCCTTACGTAGAAAGTGTTGCGCCCGTGGAAGTTTCCAAATAAAACCACTAATATTGTATTCCTTGTCACCACCAGGGAGAAAGTCCTGTTCCGACCGAATGCAGCCGTCAAGAACACGTTTTTCCTGATGAACATCAATGGGGTTCAAATGCACGAGTTGTCGGCAAACACGCACAACGAGTATACCACGTAATTATATTTGGTTTTATATGACTACACGTGTTGATGTCTTTGTAGCGCTGTCTCTTTCGGTTGTTTTACTGTTCCTGTGACGTCACCCCGTCGGCCCGCTTACGTCTCTTTCCTCTAACCTTGACGGGATAGTTTCTTAGAAAAAATATTGAATACCGATTTCGTATTAGTGGTCTGCGGCTAAAATGAAACGCGTCGTATACCGGTAATCGCCCTGACTATCTCGCCCGCCTCACTGTGTAGACCGAATAGTATCTATCCGGTTGGCTACTGCCTTCCATTGTGTGGTCTGCGGCTAAAATGAAACGCGTCGTATACCGGTAATCGCCCTGACTATCTCGCCCGCCTCACTGTGTAGACCGAATAGTATCTATCCGGTTGGCTACTGCCTTCCATTGTGTAGGCCGAATAGTATCTATCCGGTCGGCTACTGCCTTCCATTGTGTAGGCCGAATAGTATCTATCCGGTCGGCTACTGCCTTCCATTGTGTAGGCCGAATAGTATCTATCCGGTCGGCTACTGCCTTCCATTGTGTAGGCCGAATAGTATCTATCCGGTCAGCTACTGCCTTCCATTGTGTAGGCCGAATAGTATCTATCCGGTCGGCTACTGCCTTCCATTGTGTAGGCCGAATAGTATCTATCCGGTCGGCTACTGCCTTCCATTGTGTAGGCCGAATAGTATCTATCCGGTCGGCTACTGCCTTCCATTGTGTAGGCCGAATAGTATCTATCCGGTCGGCTACTGCCTTCCATTGTGTAGGCCGAATAGTATCTATCCGGTCGGCTACTGCCTTCCATTGTGTAGGCCGAATAGTATCTATCCGGTCGGCTACTGCCTTCCATACGACGAAATTCCCATGCTTTTTATTAAAAGTAGCATTGAATATATAGCGCAACCGCTTGAGTTCATAATTAATTTGTCCCTTGAGACTGGAATTTTTCCGAATGACTTAAAAAAGGCATTAATTAAGCCTTTGCATAAAAAGGGATCCAGAACTGACATAAATAACTACAGACCCATTGCGCTTTTGTCAATTTTTTCCAAAATTATTGAAAAAATCATACATAATAGGTAAATGTCTTTTCTGAATAAACATTCTATACTTAGCAATAATCAGTTTGGATTTCAAAAGAGTAAAAACACAACTTTGGCTATTTTTAAAGTTTTGAAACAAATTTGGACTGAGGTGGAAAACAGAAATACATGTGTTGGGCTGTTTATGGATTTATCAAAAGCTTTTGACTGTGTTGTACATGAAATTTTGCTTAAACAACTAGAAAATATTGGGTTACGGGGGAATGCCTTGAAATTAATGGAGTCTTATCTTTCTAACAGAGTGCAAGCTACAATTGTTGAAAATTATAATTCAAATACAAATACGCTAGAGCAAATTCAATCTGACTTTAGAAAAATACGATTAGGTGTCCCACAGGGAAGTGTTCTTGGACCTCTACTATTCCTTATCTATATAAATGAGCTACCTTTGGTGATCAATCATCTCTGTGTTTTGTTTGCTGATGATGCTACTATTTTTATACCAAAGGATAATTTGAGTAATCACGAATATATCAATGAAATATGTAACACTATTGACATGGCTACAGAATGGTTGACATCAATTAATTTGAAATTAAATCTAGATAAGACTAAAATTATAGAATTTAGGAATTATAAAAAGGAACCACATTATTTAAATATCATTATTTGTGGTAAAGCAGTAGAATTAGTTAATGACATTAAATTTTTAGGAATTACAATTGATACTCATTTGAATTGGAAATCTCATATTGAAACGATCAACAAGAAGATATCAAGTAAATGTTATGCTTTGTCTATACTAAGTAATGTGACTTCAACATAAGTTAGTCGAAATGCATATTATGGCTACGTTTATCCACTTTTGACATATGGCATCATATATTGGGGTAACTCTGTAAATGTTAACTCTACTTTTATATTATAAAAACGATGTCTAAGGATCATCTACAAAATACCTAGCACTGAGTCTCTAAGGTCTGTATTCAAAGAACAAAAATATCTTACAGTAATTAGTATATATATACTGGAAATGTGTGTGTTTGTAAAAAACCATAGAGAACATTTTACTAGAAAAAATGAAATCTATCATAGAAATGTTCTACGCAGCCAATATAAATTTGACATGTGCGTTGTGTTAGCTTAAAGCTACATATTTAATAAAAGTGCTGTAGTTGTAGGTGCTAAAATTTTTAATCACTTACCAATGTATATCAAGTCATTAGATGGTACTAAATTTAAAAAAAACACTAAAAGATTGGTTGACAGACAAGGTATTTTATACTTTAGAAGAATATTTTTCAAATTAATTTATACTTGCTTTTTATGTTTTAATTTTTGAATAAAATTATGACTGTACTTTAAATGTTAAACCATGACTATTGTATGCCCGAAATGGGTAAACTGATGATACTAATTAATTGTAACAACTATATTACTCAGTTTTGACAATAAATATTATCTTATCTTATCTTATTGTGTAGGCCGAATAGTATCTATCCGGTCGGCTACTGCCTTCCATTGTGTAGGCCGAATAGTATCTATCCGGTCGGCTACTGCCTTCCATTGTGTAGGCCGAATAGTATCTATCCGGTCGGCTACGGCCATCCATTGTAATAACACACACACACACACACACAGACACACACACACACACATACACAGCCAAAACCGTTAAGAAACTAAAAAAAATAGCTTATCTAATTGCCTCGAGTAATAAAAAGCCTGGAAATTCGATTACACATAAAAGAACTAGATCCCGGTATCATACAAAACAAACTTCAAAAAGCGGCCGGAAAGTATACCTGGACTTGTTCGCAAGGAGAACAGGATAGAAATATACAAATAGGTGTGTTAGATAAAAAGGGAGAATCGCGTAATTAATACCTCCGTGGGCGAAAAGGGTGACTTTACATTTGAATATTTCAAACTCTTTTAAGTTTGGTCGCAGGCCTAGAGATTATTATTTCACTCAGATCGTTCAGATGTTTCTACAGGATGGTTTCGTTGGGTTGGCCTTGTAACATATAATATCAGGTTTCCATTAAAATGGTTATTTTGCAGATGGGTGAAGCATTTACAAGAGTTACCTTTGGCTAAGCCTGAACTGAAGCCCAGCCTCACGCCCTCGCATCAAGCCAGCCGCTCCACCGACGACTCTGGTAAATATTTCGCTCAAATATTCCACGTAACGTTTGTTAAGTAATGGGTGTAAGCATATGTATGGGTAAATGCGAGAGCGACACATTATGGGTTTGGCCACGGATAAGATAAATATGGTTGGATTGGCAACAGTCACACTTTTGTTTGAAAACCAGCGTCGCCGCCTGTCTCCCACCCATCAACTCCACTACACAAGCAATAATAATACATACACGAATCGCGCACACTATAAAACAAAACACACTTAGAACACAGGGCTGCAATTGTGTCTCACACCATTTCGAGAGTCTGTACGTTACACACAACCACACGCAAATAAAAAGTTTGAACGCGTGCTTCGGTTAATCATACTTGTGGCGCGCCTGCCCAGCGCACATTTCCAATCCAACCTTATTTATCTGATCCGTGGGCTAGGCCCAGCTAACTAGCGCCGCCATCAGTTAAAAAATAATTACTCACCGAGTACATACATTAACGTAAAAAGTCATCGAAGAATACGTACTCTAGTTTATTTAGAATCTATCAGCTGTTTATAATACAGTCCGCTGTAGTTACAGATAGCGTAAGTGCCAAAAGTGGCCACAGTGTGACGCGCTAATCGCACCGCCTTACGGTAGATTTGACTCGAATATCACATACATTGAACCCATGTTCAAGACTTTATAGCCAGGATTTTTTTCAAGTAAAATTAATAATGTAAGTTCGTGTTCACTTAGGCATCAATGTATCCCGGAACCCATCAGACGCATCTGAAAAGTCAAATTCCACCGCTCCAGAGGATGAGTGCGAGCGAGATAGAGCATCCTCCGGCGGTGAGCGAGAGCGAGACAGCAATAATGACGTCAGGGAGGAGGCGAAAGATAGGGAGGATAAACACAAGTAAGTTTTTTTTTACTTTTGTTAATTTCGTAGCAAAATTGCATTAAAATTTACGTAAAATAACTGTAGGAAGTAGTGTTATTTTGCTTTTCATTTTCATGTTTTTTTACTTGGTCGTATAGTTTGCTAGATTTGGCGATAAATTCCTCAAGCTCATCCAGACAAATCTGCATCACTTAAATAGCACGGTTAATTGTGCCCAGTACTTCCAGACTTACTGTAATTACAGCAGATTTGATTTCCTTGCCATCTACAATTAATTTAGTGATTTTTCTTAGAATCACTGTATTTTTGTAAATGTTTGGTAATTTTTATAGGGACATTGTAATTTTCAAGTCGAGCTACTATAATTTGCGTTTTTGCATCTGGAAGCACTGATTGTGCCACACGATGAGAGAGAGAGAGAGAGAGAGAGAGAGAAAGCAAAATGTGTTATTCAGAAGACCAGTAAATAAAAGCTGAATCTGGTAAATCAGTTATCACACTGCTTTGAGTGGTGACTACAGGGGCACACAAGTTACAATAATCCGTGCTATTGTGATGGCCGAGAATGTCCGCGACATTAATAAACATAAAATATAACCTTCAAGTAACATGACTCGTAATAGTGTTAGTAATACATTGTATGATCTTAATTAAGGTTGGATCAAATGGATAACATTAGGCAATATTGGACCTAAAATATTAAAGGGACCTGTTCCCCGGCAGCGGGGGGCGGGGGGCGGGGGTTGTTACATTCAATGACACTACTGTTATTTGCTTTTTGTTTTGGGAATAGCACCCTGTGTTAAGACGTTCAAAAGCGACAAGTTAGCGTGAACCGCCGCACCCCGCTCCTATATAGTAAAGTAGTGGATTTCCGCGACTTAGTTCCCGCTTTTAATAAAAATCTGGATCTTGACAACAGTTCCATCACTAGGTCCAACTATAGCTAAGAACCATCCAGCTGACCGCATAAATACCGAAAAAAAATTCAAATCCATCAAGCTGTTTAGGAGGAGAACTGCGAACACAACAAAAATCTGGGGGCACGGCAGTGCCTCCGCCAAGGCGAGCGCAAAGCAAGCAACTAACGTAATATCTTTTCTAGAACCATTTCGGCTGATTTTTGAGCCCCTGTATCTTGGCACTAGGAACTATAAAAAGGATGAAAAAATCATTATTTAATAAGCTACGGGTACTTAAGACCCTACAGTTATTAGTTTATAACTTACATAATATATTCCAAGATATCTTAAAAGTTCAGCTAATTTGACACTGCTTTCATTTTCTTATGCTTGTAATTAATCTATGAAAATCCCTTTGTCTCTCATCAGCTACTTAGATTTAATACTCTTACAGAATGTTTAACGGATAAGTTACTCGTTTTTTTGTCGACTAAGATCTCTTTATCAGATCTCAATACCTTGTATGGCCAAGTAATCTTAATCGAGACTTGGCACGTTTTTCATTTATTTTAGGGATTGTGATTTTACTAAAAAAAAATTGAAAAGGTTTTTAATAACTTTTCTATCCCGTTTTCCCATCTCTTCACTGTTTCCGACCTAGTCTGTTACTTAATCATGTTGTACCTAACATTTACTATTTTCGAATTATTCCGTTACTAAATTATAATTTGCATTGACAGGCCACGGCGACCAACAGTGGGGCGCATATCCACCCACTCGTCGGAGTCCGCCCCGCCGCTGGTGGAAGCGAAGCAAGCGCTCACCGTGTCGCCGCCGGTCGCCGACACCATAGCCTACACTGCCGAGAGAGCTCTGTCGCATCAAGGTACGTATTTAGAGAAAAATGTGAGAAATTGTGATTGATAGATAAACCGTTTATTCACCGACCAGGCACAAAAAAAAACAATTTCAATTATAGTCAGCTGCCAGGAACGAAATTTTGTGACGTCATCAGCGTCATACTCTTTGGGAAACTCATTTTGTGATTATAATTAATACAAAAGTGAAAATGGATCAATATCAAACGAGCATTACCGCTATCCTGAAAGGAATTTGGCCTACTGTTACATACCCTGGAATAAAGTGAGATGTAAGGTTTCGTAACACTAATCTTTTCATTAAAAACTGCAAAAAGCTGGTTATTGACCGAGCGAGCGCGGAGCGTCTCCGTTTCAGCTAGGCCAAAAATGCTTTCGGTATTATATGGTTTTTTTGTCGATTTAGTTTTTGGAGATTTTTCAAAATGGCGGTTTGTAAACGTAAAAAAATAACATATAACAGCCATTTGGAAAACTCGCGAGGTCCACAGCTCACAGGGCCACTAGTTTTAGGTATGTATTTATGACCTTGAACCGAGCGAGTGGAGCGGTTTGGTTGTGTGTTTATCCGGGGATAACTTTAAACGGCTTCGGAGGTTATGCAATTTTCGGAGATGCTACGTAATAAATAATTTCACTGTCCTTTTCATGTAATTATTTGTGTATGGTTGATGATAGAACATTCAATCTGTTTCTTCAGCTGAGCCTGTAGTCTAAACAGCTTGATGGATTTTAGAGTGCGAAGTCTCATTAGACTCGTCTTTATCCCCTGCATAGTGAGTGACATAAATACAATTTAAGCAGGGGGGGTTCATTTTTGTTCAATGGTTAAGTTATTCCATCTAGTTAAGGAGATCCGCAGGAGAACCAAGATAACTGACATACCTCACAAAATCGCTTCACTTAATTGGCAGTGAGCAGGACACATAGCTCGTAGAACAGATGGCCGTGGGGGTAGTAAAGTTATCAAGTGGCGACCGCGCACAGGCCTTCTTCTACACGGTGGACTGAAGACCTGGTGAAGGTCAAGGGTAGCCGCTGGATGGGGGCAGCACAGGACCGGCCGCCGTGGAATTCCTTGGGGGAGACCTTTGCGCAGCAGTGGACGTCTTTCGCCTGATAACTGATATGATGTTATTCTTTGATTTGTTTATGTTATATTAATTTTAATGCCAAAACACTGGTCACAGCGTCCAACTTCATTACTATTACACCTACCTATCTATGTTACCTCCGAGTTACAAATGAACTGTTGTTATTTTATTAAAACAAATGATATTATCTGTCCACAGAGCGCCTCCGGCGGCTCGATGAGAGCATATCGCTCGCCCTGCGCGCCAAGTGCGCCGTGGTGTCGGAGCTGCTGGGCGTGCCGGCCGGCAGCTTCGCGCAAATGGCCGACTTGGCGGTCGCCGAGACTCTGGGGCAAGTCGGTAAGTGATGATCGTCATCATCATATCAGCCGAGAGAAGTCCACTGCTGACATAGGCTGCTCCCCAATAGTTTCCACAACGACCGGGCCTGCGTTTTTCAGGTTGTCGGTCCACCGAATGGGACTCCCATTGTGAGGCCTGCCACTGACCTGATCTGTAGTTGTTCGCGCTAAATGTGCCGTAGTCTCCAAATTATTGACATGTCGCGCAAATACTGAAGAAGTTGTCCCAAGTAGTCTTGTTTTTTTTTAACTAAACCAGTGACTTCTCGCACTAAATTAATTAGCTATTAGGCTGGTAGAGTATTTCGTATGGGTGTAAGAGACAAGCTCCTAGCGTCCGAGATCCGAGTTCCTTGGCGGAATCTTGAATAGTTTTGCACCGAGACGAACGACTGTCTTCAACTGACTTACGTGGACTTGAATACTTCAAATTTATTTTTCTTATTGTCATCCAAAAAACTGCATCCATATACTGCATTCGGCATACTCTTTCGTCCATCGATTAAAAATTTGGTATTTTTGTATGTTCTTTTGAAGGTATGACCATTGATATTATTACTCGTTTTCGCGACCTATTCTTTCGACGAAACAGAACGCTTTATTCTGACATTAAAAGTGAATTTTACGAAGAATTTCTCAATTTTAGTAACATATCCGGTTCATTCAAAATAAGTGCTTACGCTTGTTTTTTTGGACACATATGGGCATATTTTGCTAGACACCTTTTTAAAGAAAACAACCCTTAATAGCACATTTTTTGGGTAAGACAAATGTAAAACCAACCATCAAAAAAAAACAACTGAAAATACATCGGTGACTCAACCATGGCAATCCGATTCCCCTAACCCCGGGGTTCGAATCCAGAAGTGGCCAATGTACCATTGTGTTTTTGGAACCTTAAGATTTTTATTCCAATACGAAACACGTCGACGGTTAAGAATCAAATAGTGTTATTTTCAAAAAGTCAATTTTACAGGAGACGAAAAAAACGTTTATTTTTTTTATATTTATTAAATCTTAAAATCCAATTATGGCATTATACATAAAAATTAACTATGTTTTCAATATTGATAAGCATTTTTATTTAATGTAAAGGTTAGTTGGATTTTTGGGAGATAGCACATTTTGATTTCAGGTTTAGTGAAATCTGTACCATTTTGATGCAGATAGCTGGTTTTTGATGGTAGATAGCACCTTTATTTCTTGGACTTTAGTGAATTATGTACAATTTTGTTGCAGATGCCAGGTTTGCTAATAAAACTTTTTCAATCAAAAGTACTCTTTTATTTATAAAGATGACACACAGATGAAACGATACTCAAACATATCTTAAACTAAGAAATGGGAACACAAATTGCAGTCAAATAATCAGCAAACATGAAAAAGAAAGAAAAATCTGTCTTTATTGAGTCAATTCTGGGCACAAACCGCTAAAACTAAATTTGTACTCAGATCATATTTTATCTATATGGCATTGTGGATACGGTGTATCCATCAATTTTTCTTTTTCAAAAAAAAAGGAGAAAAGCCACAAACATAATTTGGAATTAAAATCTGTCAAAATCACCTTTTTTAAAACACAAACGTCAGTTTTTGTCCACCTGTACTCGTGTTTTTATTTACCAAAATTAAGTTCCCTACAGTTCTGTTGAGCTGTACAAAGAAAAATAAATTTACAATATGTATAATCAAATAGGTTTTATAATTATTTAAATGTAAGTTTTTAATCAGTGTAGGGTAAAAAATCGTAGAAACCGTGACAATCTTGAGGCAATACTGACTTTAGCTGTTGAAGGTGGTTATATTTTGTTTTATTTATAGGTAGTTTGTTTTGGTGTAGTGGTCTATAAGCTTTTGATGAATATTGCCTTGATGAAGATTGCTTTGTCGAAGCTTTTGGCCTTTGTGGTAAGTTTATCCAATCATCATCGTGATTTAGTTTGACTTTGATAATATTTTCAGGTTCGTACATTATCTATCTTATATCCACAACCTGAGGGTCCCCTGCCTTTTTACCAGGGTGGACACTTTTGTACACATGCGTTTTATTGTCTGCGTAGTCTTTCATCAAGTCAAAATTTACGCAAATGGTTTCATATGGGTTCTTTTTACGCGCTTTTCTGGTTAGCTTGACGTAGTCGCTGGGTAGGTAAATTTCCTTGTTTTTTGTTTTCCGTTCAGTAGCACTGTGAACCGAGTCACATTCCATTTGAGTGTGACCAGGCTCTAAGAATTTTTGTGTAATAAATAACACATTGTATTTAGTGCTGAAATTCAACAGTGCCACAATTTTTAACCGCCTCCGTAGCTCAGAGGCAAAGTTCACTGGCTTTTCACAGGAGGTCGCGGGTTCGATTCCCGGCGGGGTCAATTGTAAGACTCGGTTTGGTTGGTGGAAGGGCATTTTCTAAGCCCGCCTGGCTAGCTACCACCATCTTATCTAAGTCTTGCCGCCAAATATCAATGTTGATATCATTGATGTGTTCCGGCATGAAGATAAGATAGCCAGTTCCCCATTGCGTTGGGGAATCTTGGTAAGCCTGCTTCCATCTTCGGCAACATCGTCACTTACCACCAGGTGAGATGTTGTCAAGGGTTTACCAATTGTGAATAATAAAAAAAAAGTGCTTTGGCTAACACCGTGTTTCTGTTTTGGTAAGTACACCCGTATGGTTCCCGGCTAAGAATAGGACCATCCCATCTCTTTCAATGGGTGTCGTAAGAGGCGACTAAGGGACTAAAAACCGGAGGATGGGCAGCAGCGTCTTTCCGTTCATTGCAACACACCTGCAATCAAACTGCGATCGCCAACTCGCCTGCCAAACGTGGCGATTACGGCAAAACCCCCCTATGAAATCCACACCCAGAAAACGGCCCCTAGTCCCCGGCGGCCCCGCTATTCCTAGCTCCGGTGGCAGTCATGGTAACGGCGGGGCGGGGGGTGCGAAGAATCCCCGGCAGATGCCAGGCTACCAAACCCAACGACCTTTGGCCCTGGCAACTTACAACACGCGTACACTGCGGACTGACGAGAAACTTACAGAACTCGAAGAAGTATTGAGCAGGTTACGGTGGGATATCGTAGGTTTATGTGAAGTCCGAAGAGAGGGAGAGGACACCATGATCCTTAAATCCGGAAACCTGCTCTATTTCCGGGAGGGCGACCAACAGTCCCAAGGTGGTGTCGGGTTTCTCGTCCACAAGTCCCTGATTAACAATGTGGTCCAAATCCTGAGCGTTTCGACAAGGGTAGCATACCTTATACTCAGAATCACCAAACGGTATACGATGAAGGTCATACAGGTATACGCGCCGACTACTGAACACTCCGACGACGAGGTAGAGACTATGTATGAGGACATCTCTACAGCTTTACATAGCACCAGGACCCATTATACCGTTGTTATGGGGGACTTTAACGCGAAACTGGGCAAACGAAGCGATGTTGAGCTGAGAGTGGGGCAATTTGGATATGGAGTAAGAAATGCACGTGGCCAGATGCTGGCCGACTTTATGGAGAAGGAGAGTCTCGTTATGATGAACTCCTTCTTCAAAAAGTCAAAACAGCGGAAGTGGACATGGTTGCATCCCAATGGCGTAACAAAAAACGAGATAGACTTCGTCTTGTCGACAAGGAGGCAAATACTCAATGATGTGTCCGTGATCAATTCAGTCAAAACAGGAAGCGATCACCGGATGGTCAGAGGCAAATTAAATCTAAATAACAAGCTAGAAAGATGTCGACTGATGAAGTCTACGCTCCGACCAGCGCCCATCCAGCTCCAAAACCCCGAGAGCTTTCAGCTCGAGTTGCACAATTGTTTCGAATGCCTAGGAGACTGCGAGAATGTGGACGATTATAATAACAGGTTCGTGGAAATTGTTCAAACAGTCGGGTCTAAGATTTTTAAAACTCGCCGTTCAAGCAGAACCAAAAAAATCTCCGACTTCACTCGCAACCTCATGGAAGAAAGACGCAGATTGGTTTTGCAGTCCTCTGAAGACGCTACTCAGTATCGGCAACTAAACAGGCAGATCTCTAAGTCCCTAACTCGCGATTTACGCCATTATAATACAAATTGTATTAAAGAGGTGATTGAGCACAAAAAAGGCTCAAAAGTGTGAGATCTGTCTGTTGGACAAAGCCAACTGACCAAGCTGAAGACTGAGGATGGAAGGACCATATCATCTAAGACTGAGTTGCTGGAAGAAGTTGAGAAGTTCTATGGACAATTGTACAAGACCACACGTTTGCCTGTCAGCGATCTGGCTGAAGACCCAAGAGCCAGACTAACCCGACACTATACCGAAGATATCCCGGACGTCAGCCTGTACGAGATTAGAATGGCTCTCAAACAGCTCAAGAACAAGGCACCGGGTGATGATGGAATTACGGCTGAACTTCTGAAAGCAGGTGGATCACCGGTACTAAAAGCTCTTCAGAAGTTATTTAATTCTGTTATACTCGAGGGACAAACACCTAAGGCATGGCACAGAAGTGTGGTCGTGCTTTTCTTAAAAAAGGGTGACAACACCCTGCTGAAGAACTACAGACCCATCTCACTTCTGAGCCATGTCTACAAGCTGTTTTCGAGAGTCAGTACGAATCGTCTCGCACGCAGGTTTGACGACTTCCAGCCTCCCGAACAAGCCGGTTTCCGAAAAGGCTTTAGTACCATAGACCACATACATACGCTGCGGCAGATTATACAGAAGACCGAAGAGTACAATCAGCCTCTATGCTTGGCGTTTGTGGACTATGAGAAGGCCTTTGATTCAGTCGAAACCTGGGCTGTGCTACAGTCTCTCCAGCGGTGCCAAATTGACCATCGATACATCGAGGTGTTGAAGTGTCTGTATGAAAACGCCACCATGTTGGTTCGCTTCCAGGACCAGAACTCGAAACCTATCCAGTTGCAGCGAGGGGTGAGACAGGGAGACGTTATATCTCCGAAACTGTTCACCGCCGCCCTAGAAGATGTTTTTAAGCTTCTGGACTGGGGTGGACTCGGCATCAATATCAACGGCGAGTACATATCCCACCTCCGATTCGCTGACGATATCTTGGTCATGGCTGAGACTATTAAAGACATAAGCACAATGATCGATGGCCTCAGTAAAGTCTCTCAACAATTGGGTCTTAAAATTAACATGGACAAGACGAAAATAATGTTAAATGTCCGTGTCGCACCCACTCCTCTAAAGGTTGGAGACTACACACTGGAAGTTGTTGACGAATATGTATACCTGGGACAAACAGTCCTGCTAGGTAGTTCAAACTTCAAGAAAGAGATCAATCGACGAATCCAACTCGGCTGGGCAGCGTTCGGGAAGCTTCGCAATATCTTCACGTCCCAAATACCGCAGTGTCTCAAGACTAAGGTCTTTGACCAGTGTGTGTTGCCAGTGATGACTTACGGAACTGAGACATGGTAGCTTACTATGGGCTTCATAAGAAGGCTCAAGGTCACCCAAAGGGCAATGGAACGTGCTATGCTCGGAGTTTCTCTACGTGATCGAATCAGAAACGAGGAGATCCGCAGGAGAACTAAAGTAACCGACATAGCTCACAGAATCGCTAAACTGAAGTGGCAGTGGGCAGGGCACATAGCTCGTAGAACAGATGGCCGATGGGGCAGTAAAGTTCTCGAGTGGCGACCGAGCACCGGAAAACGTAGCGTATTAGTAAGATAGCAGATTATAGCAGAAAAATTCAAGTAAAAGAAGATTGTCATTTTTGTTATTAGTAAGATAGCAGATTATAGCAGAAAAAAATGAGTAAAAGATGAGGGTTGATTTTGTTATTAGTAAGATAGCAGATTATAACAGAAAAAATCAAGTAAAAGAAGGTGGTCGTTTTTGTTATTAGTAAGATAGCAGATTAACGCAGAAAAATTCAAGTAAAAGAAGATAGTCACTTTTTGCCATTAGTATGATAGCAGATCATAGCAGAATATTTCCTTGTTTTTTATGGTCATACATTTAGCAGTTTTTAATATCATTTAATATCTCTCTAAATATTCATCAAATCGAAAGTCAGTCTTTGCCAACCTATGCAGCAAAATCTGCTAAATCCGGTCCCATCAAAATCTCAAAATCACCAAAATGTTAGATAGCAGTATTTGATTCTTAACCGTCGACGTGTAACATCCATTTTAATACATTTGGACCCGAATGTATATTTACTTACTGATTACTTTTGCGGTGAAAGAAAACATCCTCAGGAAACGTAAACATATCAGATGTATGTAAATGCCACACGTCCAAATCAAATCTGCAAATATAAATGCCGTACGCGTGACCGCGGGTGATGCTCAGTGCAACACCGAGCAACCGCCGCCGTCTATGTTGCGCCTCATGGCATGACATGAAAGACCCTAACATTTAATCCCATGGCACAATATTATAACTCCGCCTGGTACTCTCTTCCGAGACTCGCGCACCACGTGACTGACACAAGCCTACGTCATCGCTATCCTGTGTTACCATTTGTGTAAACAGAATTACCCGAACGTGTGAAATGTCTTTCGTGAATCGGAAGATATTGCTAACAAATAATAATAAAAAAAAATGACGTGTTGTTGTAAAATTTAAGATAAAATACATATAAATGAAAATTATAAAGAAATGTAACCATAGATATAATTTACCCATGTAACATGTTATGTTGAAATAAAGTGGCAATGTTATTGTGTCGTAGGCTTGTGTCACTCTGGGAAGAGAACAGTTTTTTTAGACCATGATTTAAACCTAAATGAACATGCGCTAACTATTGTCGGGACAGACGTGAGCAGCGAGCTGCGCGCGACGCGCCTCTCCCGCAGCAGCAGCGCCGAGGACGAGGCTCCTCCCGTGCCCGCCTCCGCCCCGCCGCCGCCGGACATGTACCAGCTGCTACTGGCTGCCCAGGCGCAGGGTAAGATATTCGCTGGGTGCGAAGTACTAGGTGGGGGTAATATAATCGATCGCAGCGCTCATAGTGGCCAAAAGTAAAAACAATGTTGGCTCTGTCATCCGTCATATCTCATAGTAAACTTTTCAGACTTGGTTACCTAATTTTAATAAAACCCGGTCCTTATTATAATATTCATTTCGATCTGAAAACGATACTTAATTTATCACTAGGGATACAGGAAAAATTATATATGTTTATTATTATTGAATAGAACCATTAAAGTAGCCTTATCTTCTTGTTTTACAGTAAAACTACAATGAAGTAAACCAACTCTGACATGTTCAAAATAAAACACACTTTTGGAATTAATTTTACATACCTCATTTGATTTAAAGTCCAAAAATGATTTTACAACCCTTTCTCCACCCAAATCAAAGTATCACAGTTATTTTGGAAATAAATTAATAGATAATTTTGGATTATAATAATATTTGTCACAATGTCGTGATTAAAAGTCAAAACGTCAGAGCCAACAAAGTTGCGGACGCTAGGTGGCGCTGAACTCGTGCACAGAGCCAATACTATCAGACTTCAAAATAGTAGGAGATTCGTACTAAATAGTGACTTTTACAAGGCTGTATATTTTGAACCGCAATAGGTAACCGAATGAAGTTTTTACAGAATGTGTATTGTTATAAATAAATGAAATAAAAATAATCATTGTTATAGCGGATTTACTAACGAGTAATTAAAATAAAAAAATAAAAAGTTAAGGGGCGTCCCTACACGAGAAAACTGTGATTTCACAGGTTTTTTTTGGTTATACATAAGAGAGTAACGTAACAAATAATTAAAACTGGTAGTGTAAGTCGTACTCGCGATAAAGATCCTAAACTGAAAAAATAATATTTCTCTGTCGCTCTCGTTGATATCTTTTGATTGAAATAAAAAGGTAACATTGTTGTACTTGGAGAGACGTGGTAATACGAAACCTTCTGTGCGTGAGCCCGACTCCCGCTTGGCTGTTTTTTGTGTGTTTTTTAAGCAATTGTTCCGCCGAATATAAACCAATTGTAATGATTATTTTTTTATTTGATCTACTGTAGTATTACTTTACGGTGGTCCTATTGGTTAGTGTCGGTTTTAACCGTTCAGTTTTTTTAATCGGTCAAGCTAGTTTTGTAATCGTTCAAAAGAAAGCCTACCTGGGTAATGTTTAGCACTAACTGCTTTGACTTTGGGTTTGATCCGGCTTTCTCGAGTACTAGCGCTTCAGCGAAGATGAAATACTTTCTATATGTCGCCTAAAGATAGCAAAATCCGTGTTTTGCAAATATAAGGTTTTTTTTTTCATTTACAGTGATAACAAAACGTATCATATTTAATTTTAAGGAGTACCTCCCATACGTGTAAAGGGGGAAGTTTTTTTTCGAGTGCACGTCTTGTGTGTGGTATTGTTAAAGAAATTTTTAAAACTAAGTAAAGTTTTCTAAAAACATAATTTTGTTAGGTATACTGTTCGCAAGCTATAGGCCCCAAAGTCATTAACAAATTGGTCCCCCCCCTCTAAATGGTGTGACGTAGGAACATCAAATGACCCATGTAAATGAGTAGAAACTCTTTCATGTGATAAATACACGTTCGGCCCGTTGATTTCTCATTGAAGGTGCGTTAGCCTGGACGGTACTTCCGAAAAAATTAACAAATACATTTTGTTTTACAGCCAACCAGTTAACAGAGACGCTATCCAAAGCGCTAACAGTGAACGAAGCTGCCGCGGCCGCGGCGCGCGTGCGCGGGCGGTGCGACAGGTGTCGCCACAGAAGCAACCGGCAGGCTGGTGAGACACACAAAATTACGTAATCTACGGCATCGTTTGTTCTATCTTGTGAAAAGCGAAGAGTCACAACAAAATATTTAAGTGCAAGCTGCCAACATTAGGTTGTGCATTTTTTTGCTAGAATATGTTGAGTCGGCCGCAAGCTTGCTGAACGTGAAACTACACAGCTGATTACTTAAACCTTCTTCTTTCGTATGACTAAAACAAAAACACGATTTATTGATTTTCGCTCTTTTTATATTCACAGTTATGCAGTTTTTAGAGATAATTGGAGTTTTCTCCTGCATTACAATAAATACTGACAGTAAGAGAATAAAAGTATTGATAAAACGGCTGCGACGAAGAATGTTTCCTAAGCTCGCAATAAACGAAAATGTGCATTTTTACGCCCGAAGTAAAGGACTTAGATCGCGTTAAGTTACCCACGCAAAATTCAACTGTAAGCTGATTATATAAGATTTAATATCAGGTTGTTCACCAGTGCTACGCGGGCAGCCTTATCTTAAGAGGAGTTTAGTATATATAGAGTAGAGTATCCCTAGCGCGCTTTATACAAACGAACATTGGTTCTTATCACTCATCAATCAATCCGCCATGTTGTTATTCCACGGTGAATAATTTTATTACAGGTTTAAAGCTTAGAAACTCACGCATCGATAATAATCAATTGACGCTTACCCGCAGAAAACGAATCGCACGCCCGCCTCTCTACGACCATAGAGGAGGCGACCACCAAGTTAACGGAGACCATCGAGTCCAACAGCGACTTGTTGGAGTTGGAGCCAGAGAAACTGGACGGCGCCACTTGTGAGGGCGAGCCGGCTGATGCGCTGGGTGAGCTTCATCTATTATTTGACTTACAACCCATTATTTTTAACTATGGAGTAGAATTTTGACAGCTAGACACTATACAGGCTGTTGTAGGACCTGTGAACTGGGGCTTCTTCAAAGAAGTGATAGTCAATTAAAAATAAAAGGAATCAGATAAAAAAGTTCGGATAGAATGCTGCAAACGCGTGTGCAGTGTACGTACAGATTTGGTGTGGTTTTGACGTCTATGTATGCGTGTATAGTGTGCGTATAGGTTTGAAGAGGTTTTGATTGGCTTCACATTAAATGTATGTAAGGTTCTATCTAAACTTTTTTTGATCTGACGCTCCATACAAAAATGCACAAAATTGTTCAATCAGCTGATCGATCGGTATGAATATAATGATTGTTGCTGATAACTATTACTGTTTGTAATTTTAGAATTTAGAACAACCAATAATGAAGTGTATGTTGTTTTTCTCCGGAACAGAGAGCAACCTCACAGCCGCGTCCCTCGCCAGCCGCCTCGTGTCGTCCTCGTGCGGGCTGCAAGCCACGCTGGCGCGCGTGCTGTGCGCGCTGCCCGCCCTGGAGGACGAGCGGCAGACGTTGCGGCGGCGACTTGCCGTCACCAGGGAAGCCGAGGACGCTGCTATTGCGAGACATATAGCTGGTAAGTGCAGTCTGTAGCCTAAGAGTGAGAGGGACTAGTCTAAAGCATTATATCTTAGTGGATAAGGGATAGCATCACACTTAGCGCGATATGGGCTTTACCTGCCTTGATCAGAAAAATAGTGCATTTTTTTATTAACAATTTGTAAGCATTTGCTATCATCTCACTTAATAGTAAGTGACGATGATGCCGAAGATGGAAGCAGACTTGCTAAGATTCCCCAATGCAATTGGGAGCATCATTGATGTGTTTGCGACATGAAAGATAAGATGGTGTTAGGTAGCCAGGCAGGTAGACTATTAGGACAAATGCGCACGAGCAACTATTTCTAGGTAATTTACAAAGAAAATTTTTGGAGTTTATTGGAGTTTACTCGTTAAGACTCGACTTTGACATAAGGCCCCCGTTATAGAATATTAATGAAGAGTAAAATTTAGCGTTAACAAAAAAGCGTTACGTTTTTCCGCGCACCGTACCTCGCGCACCTTCTCTTCCTCTAATTTACTGCGTTTCTTAATTACATCTTTAAACTTTTTACTTTATTCAGACATTATTAACTAACAGGGTGTTTATCTAATTGCTTTATAACGATTAGGCGAGTAAGCAAGGGAGGGCAAATCAACAAATGGGTGTATCAAAACAAATTGTGAAGGTAGATTAACAGTTCACACGTGAGGCGTGGCGCAGAAGTGCAATATGTTACCTACACTCCATTTTAATGAAATAATTAAAATTTTAGTGTAATTCATACAAGAATAATTGTGTTAAGGTACGTGCTCAATTTTAGGGAGGACTTGACCTTAACGAGTATGACGTTATCATGGGAAACCAAAGTAAAGGGTTAATTAGCCTTTAAGGATTTACTAACGAAATGTAATGAGTTTATTTTATTTTTAATATTTTTGAAGGTTAGTTGGTACTAATCTAAAAAACTAACTGTACCGACTGCTCCCTGGGTAGCGGCTACGATTCTCTGCGCAGCTCTTGAAAGTTTATTTTTTTACTGCTCAAAACGTATTCGTAAGGGAATCAAGTATAAACAAAATGATTAAAATGCAAACTTGACCAGAGAAACACTTAATAACGATTAGGATTGTAAAAAGAATAGAAAAGAAACCTAATACGAGGCCGGAGGCAGAGCTGCGCGTGGGGCGAAGGCTGGAGCGGTCCCTGAGAGGCCGAAGACCGTACTCTGCGTAAGGCGGAGCCGCGTTTATGCAAACCCTTTCAGTATTCAGAACCCCAGTACTTCTGAGCTGTAGGAGGGTTTTGCTAACATTAATTCACAGAAAGTTACCTTAAACCATTCCGGTATCCAGAGTTGCGAACGATCTGGATTCGGGTATTATTTCCGGTGTAAATAGTATTTGAGACTTCATAATTATTACGCTTCCTCTACTCAGATACCTAGAAAGCATAAAAGTACTGAGGTGCGATCTGACACTCGGGAGGGATTTCTGCGCTATGCTCCCTGATCTCAGATCGCAAGCGGCACGTGCCAAGAGAGAGTTTTAAGTAAGACAAAAAAGATAATATTAAGTAAGACATACGAATTCTCAACTAAACTAGAGGTGTGCGAGCAAAGCGAGCGATAAAAGGTTCGTTAGGTTTGATCATGATATTGTCGAGGAGCCTCGCGATCTGACAGTTACGAAAAAAAGTGGCTGTTTAGTTAGTCGCTCACTTAGTATTTCAGTGACCCATGTTCATGAATTCATATCCATAACGCTAGTAGTGCTTTTCTAAAGCCTCCCGCATTACAGACCTAGAAGCAGGGTAACATTTAATCTATCCAACGCAGCTCAGAAGTACTGGCGTTCTGAATACTCGATGGGTTTCCATATACGCGGCGGAGCCTGATAGAATGTTCTGTGCAAGCCCAAAAAAAGTTTCATATAAAACCACTGTTGCGCGTCGGAGTTGATACCCACACTTTTTTCTCTCTCTCTTTCTCTCTCTCTCTCTCTCTTAAGTATAAACCAATACTTAATGCGACAGACATACAGTTGCTTTAAAATTGAGTTGTTCGTACGCGCATGCAATAACTAATGGTTAGCTAGATGGCTGACAGCAAGACAATCGTCATCGTTGTAGTAGTTAGTGTGTGTGCTGGTGTGAGTAAATGGTGACGCCCACTGGCATGCTTGGTTTGTATGGAAAGTGTTAAGAAACCCAAGTGTCTTTGTAGCGGGCGTCGGCGGCAGCGGCGGCGATTCAATGGTCATGAACCTTCCTCATTACAGCGGCTTCTTAAAATTCAGTTATTGACACTGGGCTATTGCTTACCCTTCATTTAAGCGGAGGTCCATCCATACACAGGGCTTTACGTTAACCAGGGCTTCTACTGATCATACAGAATCTGGATTATTTAGGAAAAGTTGTTCAGTATGACAAGTAGAAGCCCGCCCCAAATAACGAGTCCTGCACCATTTGTTTACACACCCCAGATACCTGAGGACAGTGGTTTAGGTGCTTAGTTTCATTAAAATTTTCACGTTCGGTTCGCAGGCTCGATGGCCCAAGAGATCTCTTACGCGAAGGAAGGTGTGGACCAAACTGTACAGGTAAGTAACCGCTAAATTAATCAAATATCAATTAAAAAAAATACTTAGCACGCTCAGTACTGGAGGGTGCGCGGTGCGCGAGAAATTTGTTTTATGCGTTGAAAAAGAAACTTATGTAGGTAGCCTATAAAATCTCAAAGTCACCGAGCGAGTGAATCAAGGCTAAGTTTTCAAAGTTTGCTTAGAGTGTTTTTGTGTATATATGTATTCTTAATCAGGGATAGTTTTTGAAAGCCTTTGAATTTTTAGAAATGCTAAATAACAGGAGGCTTTGTATGGCACAATCAGAATGTGATTAGTTTCTGCGCGCGAGCTCGATGAAGTGGTCGTAGCTTAGTGCGATTTGTTTGCCACTATTCGAATGTGAGTTTCTGTGCGCGGGCTCGATGAAGTGGTCGTAGCTTATTGAGATTTGTATGGCACAATTAGAATGTGGTTTATGCGCGCGAGCTCGATGAAGTGGTCGTAGCTTAGTGCGATTTGTATGGCACAATCAGAATGTGATTAGTTTCTGCGCGCGAGCTCGATGAAGTGGTCGAAGCTTAGTGCGATTTGTATGTCACAATTAAAATGTGGTTTATGCGCGCGAGCTCGATGAAGTGATCGTAGCTTAGTGCGATTTGTATGGCACAATCAGAATGTGATTAGTTTCTGCGCGCGAGCTCGATGAAGTGGACGTAGCTTAGTACGATTTGTATGCCACAATCAGAATGTGGTTTCTGCGCGCGAGCTCGATGAAGTGGTCGTAGCTAAGTGCGATTTGTATGCCACTATTCGAATGTGAGTTTCTGCGCGCGAGCTCGATAAAGTGGTCGTAGCTTATTGAGATTTGTATGGCACAATCAGAATGTGATTAGTTTCTGAGCGTGAGCTCGATGAAGTGGTCGTAGCTAAGTGCGATTTGTATGGCACAATCAGAGTGTGATTAGTTTGTACGCGCGAGCTCGATGAAGTGGTCGTAGCTGAGTGCGATTGGCACGGTGGGTTGATTACGCAGAATAAGTGACCTTAAGCATGGTCATTATCAAGATGAGTTTGACTTAGTGCTATTTTTTTCGACCGTTTCCGCGCTTCGCTAAGCCGTTGCTGCCGTTTGTTATTACTAGATGGTCAAGCCGTATCAGATGCCTTAAAAAAGGCTTGGAAAACTTCTGACAGTAGGGTTCGCCACAAGCCTCATAACCTCCACTAACCCGGACTTCCCCCTGTGCGGTAGGCCACCTTTCTGAGCTTGGCAAGAGACTTATGCCATCATATCATCATATCAGCCGCAAGACGTCCACTGCTGGACAAAGACCTCACAATAAATTTCCACAACGACCGCTACTGCGCTGCCTGCATCCAGTGGCTACCCTTGACCTTTACCAGGTCGTCTCTCTACCAAGTGGGAGGCCCGTCTATGCTAGGTCTAGGTTATTCAGTGTTATTTATTTCATAAATAATATCTTTCACAGGAGCAACCCAGCAATGGAGGCTGAGCTCCCCGACCGACGCACACGCACAGGCGAGCTGACAGTAGGCCCACTGAACTACTGAACCAAACTATGTAACAAAATAATAAGAAAATATATCAAATTGTATGGCTGGTCCATACAAACTGTAAGGAGTTAACAAAATGCGCGAGATATTGAAGATGGTGATAAAATGTAACAAAAGACCCGATTTTCAGTGAGACGGTGAGATTTTGAAAATTTTTCACGTAAAATACTTTATTTCGCAGAATATTCCACTTCATTTCACGAATTTTTTGTATTGAAATTTATTCCAGTTTTATAAAAATAGATTCAGCATTTAATTCTTAACTAGTTCGCCTTTTAGTCTTTTGTGTAAAATTGTTTTTAACAATCGTTTTTTAACAAATTTGTTTTATAGTAGTAAGTGGGAAATTCCGTTTCGAATATTATTAAAAAAACTTGTGTATATTTTGTAATTATTGTTTTTTATTTCTCATTTGTTAGTTTAAAGGTTTAAATGTCTTTAAGTACCTACTAATCTTTAGTTCTTCATTAAAAAAACCTATATTATTCCATACGTAAGCGTCTTGTATAGCAGGTAAGTCAAAGTGTATTTTTCTGTATTTTTTCCAAAAATCATAATTGTTTTTATTTAATTAGATGTTTTAATGTCGGTGTAAATACATATGTTTTAGTCGAGCTACTCGTATTAAAGGCTTTTGATTTTGTCTTTTTGTAAAAAAAAACTATCATGCAAATATTTTTAATATTTTTGGCATTTTAGTTTTATACACTAAACAAAAATGTGTATTGGATATTGCAAGTATTATAAATGACAATATCATTTCATTTTGATAAATCTGATTGCACGACCATGGAGATTTGTTAAAGAAATTTTATATAAATATATTTTTATTCGAAATGCACATAGGGAGTAAGATGCGATGTTTGTGTATATGTATCGAGTGAAATATTTATGAGTATGTATTTAAGAGATAAATGTTCTAAACAGTACTCTAATTGGTCCCTAAAATAAACTGTACATTCGCATTTTTACAAAAGTGATATCTATGTAATTTTTCTGTTTCTTTATTTTGAAATTTCAAAAAAGAACGTATTATCTTAACAAATTGTGACATAAATATTTACCGTATTTTCTGCAATTGGGTCGCTGTTTAGAATGTTTCCACCGCCCTCAAAGTGCCCAGAAACACAGTACCTTTTGTAATGCCATATATACTTAAAATAATACACTAAAATATACTGAAAAATACATATTAAAATACAAGCTGTTTCATTTCCATCAATTATTATAAGAAGCTTTAAGTAAAAAATAAAACTGTAACCAAAATTATCCAGTGACAGTTTTGCACCTTAAACAAATTGGATAGAAAGTAGTTTGCATTGAAAACTATCAAGTTAAACAGCTTGTATAAGTTAATCAGTAAACTATACAGTTTTCCGCTTTCAATTTATAAATTAACATTTAGTATCCTCATGAGACTCGCGGTCGGCGGTCGGCGGTCGGCGGTCGGGCATCGACAAGTACAAAGTTAAAAAGCACTCAATAAAAAAAGTAAAAACTATAGTCGCGTGCTTGTAGGTTATTGGAAAGTGTGATTTAATGTTGATTTAATTAACGCAAATAGTTGTCAATCATAAATGTAGTTGTGTCATAAACAAGCCATTAATTTGACAATCGTTATATAAATTTGTTTTTTTTTATGCTATTAAACTGAAGCAAAGAAAAGAAGCAAAATCATAAATATGCCAATCTTTATACTGTATAGGTAACGAAAAAAAAGTGTATTTTTTTTTCATTTACTTTGAATGCTCTGTATGTCCGATCGCAGAAAACCAAGTATTAAAAAAATATATATATTTTGTAAATTTTAGATAGGGTAGTAGGTATTAGACCAAAAGAATCCCATCCATTTTCACGCGTTTGTATGTTTATATATTTACACAATATAATATCACTTAATATCACCAAGATGGTCATTTTTATGATTTATATATACAATATTTTATTGGCAGTATATTTAAAGGATCTGATGGAACAAAATTCATGTTTGACTCAAAATGTTTCACATTATAATATGTTTCGGATGTAAGGCACTAACTGTTCATATTTTATATTAGAAGAAATTGTAAGTTACATATATATCAAATATAAACAAAACGAAATATATAAAAATATATCTTACTACACTGTGTAACTAATTTTTATTAGAATTTATGTGTAACTTCTGTACTTTTTGAAATTATGCAAAGTATTTAAAACTTTCAAATTCCTGTAATCTTTGTCTTATGATTAAATTGGAAAATATGGTATGTCGTTATTAAAATTGCTGTTCTCGATTAATTTGTTGTACCAGATACGTATAGATTAAATAATTATATTATTGAATAATAAATTAGATAATGATAAAAACGTTTATCTAGGTACCTAATGGATATAACGTATAGGTAACGAACAATGAAAATGCAATTATCCGATCGTATTTTTTTTTCGTCAATCGACTTTATTCTTTATCTAGTGATTTGCAATTAACACTGAAATGAATTTCGTATTATCTTAAAACTGAAACACACTAGTTATCCTTGAATTTGATTAGTCTGTGTAAAATATAATTTACCAATAAACCTTTGCAGAATTCCTCTTTTTTTGTATTGGGCACAAAATAGACTCTTGTGTGGCATACATAAGTCGTCAAGATTTTGAAATGAAACTTGATATCTATTACCGAGGTAATTCATAAGCGTATTTATTCCGAATCTGGGCAAAATTCATTGCATATTTTCACAATGTTAATTAGTTGACCCCATTGCCTGGATACGTCCCTGGTCTGATATATCCCATCGCTTCCTCAATGCTTAACACACGGCAACACTACCGTATTGTTATTATTAGTTAGTGGTAAATAAATACCGTTACATACAAATGTAATTATGTGTTTTTATTTCCTATCAAATATAATAAGATTCTTAGATGGTCTTTGGTGCTACTAATAATTTGGGGTGGTTTCGATCTGTTGTTCTTTATTGACCTACCCATTTCTTTGTAGGTCAGTTTGATAAAGTATCAAACATAGAAAAACTTCACCCGTAGAAAATATCGCAACCCTAGGCTCCAGTTATATGCGTCTGCTCAAAACGGCGGCCCGACTTTACATAAGATTATATGCACCAAATTATTTGAACAGCGGCACAGCCGCCCTCGCCACTTTCAGCATCGAGCGGCTCGAGCCGCTTTCTGACCTCCAATAGATCTGGTGACGACGCGCATAAAATGTACGACGCAGTATTTTTTTTATATTAGTATTGTAGTGTAAAGAAGAAAATTTTTGATGTATTTTATGTGCTAGTGAGTATTAAGAAAGCTCCAGATCTTCAAAACCTGCTCATCACAAGGGAGCAGCATATACAAAATCGCAGATTATAATTGTTCTCATAGAAGAAGCTATGGAGGGTTAAAATGATGTACGGTAGGTTTGGAGGATGAGTGTCAGTGAGTTAAGGAAAAACCTTCAGATTTTGAAATCTGCTCCTCATCAGGAAAGTCCAGAGGTAGCGAGCTTCATGGGATTTAAGTAGAAACATGTTGAACACGGTAGGTAAGGACCACGTGGAACCCAGTAGGATCACGGGACTCGGTGGAATCGAATGGGGTTCGATGGAATTGGGTTCCTGTGGTTTCCTATGGTATTCGATAGGATGCAGTAAAATCTGGTCAATTTAAATGGATTCCAATGGGAACCTGTGTGTTTGAATGAAATCTCGGTAGAATCGTTTATTCCCATCTGCCCCCTTCGGAGCTTGCCACCGGGGTGGCGGTTGGGACTAATTAGGTTACGTTCGCCACCACCGTTTATTCCCATCTGCCCCCTTCGGAGCTTGCCACCGGGGTGGCGGTTGGCACTAAATTTAGTGCGTTTATTCCCTTCTGCCCCCTTCGGAGCTTGTCACCGGGGTGGCGGTTGGCACTAATTAGATGACGTTCAGCACCACCGTTTATTCCCATCTGCCCCCTTCGGAGCTTGCCACCTGGGTGGAGGTTGGCACTAATTAGGTGGCGTTTACCGCCCCGGTGATCGATGGCACCTATTTAGTTTCAACTGCCCCCCTCGTAGTTATAGTACAGGGGTTTAAAGGGTTTATCGCATTTCGTATTGGACATTATCAATGGAAATTAGTATAAAACCTAACTGTATATCATGAGCAATAAAAATTATGTTTAAAATAAATAATTTTGGAATTCTTATAGTTAGTAAATTATTATAAAAATAATTAACATGGATAAATGAATTTTTTAAATTCTTTATTTCTTTTATTGGGTATAACTGTACTCTTACAATAATCAAAGATGGGTGTAAATGTTTCTGGATTTTATGTATGAGTAATAAAAATTAGGTTTATCACTATTAAATGTTATTTCATTATTATGTTGTATTGTTTGTTTATTAATTTTATGCCATTTCAAATAATATTAAACATTTTTAACAGTAGTAATTAGAGAAACAATTTACATGGATGGGTATATAAATTATTTTAAATTTCTTTGTTTCTTTATTGGGTACTAGCTTTTTCCCGCGGCTTCACCCGCAGCATGGACAAAGTTTCTATGACTTTTCGAGGATGCGCAGTGTGCGAGCCGCAAGCGGCTCACGAGCGTGGAAAAAAGTAGCCTATGCTTAATTGTGATCCTTGTTGGTACAGGGGTCTAAAGGGTTTATCACATTTCGTATTGAACGTTATCAATGGAAATTGATATAAACCATCACTGGGTATCACGAGCAATAAAGATGTATATAATTGGATAATAAATGGAACTTTTATTTTAATTACTAATTCTTATTCATAAATACCATGAACGTTTTATTCTAGCAATTATTATTATCTTTCATACACTTACTTGTTATTTTATTATCCATTAATATACATCTTTATTGCTCGTGATACCCAGTGATGTTTTATATCAATTTCCATTGATAACGTTCAATACGAAATGTGATAAACCCTTTAGACCCCTGTACCAACAAGGATCACAATTAAGCATAGGCTACTTTTTTCCACGCTCGTGAGCCGCTTGCGGCTCGCACACTGCGCACCCTCGAAAAGTCATAGAAACGTTGTCCATGCTGCGGGTGAAGCCGCGGGAAAAAGCTAGTACCCAATAAAGAAACAAAGAAATTTAAAATAATTTATATACCCATCCATGTAAATTGTTTCTCTAATTACTACTGTTAAAAATGTTTAATATTATTTGAAATGGCATAAAATTAATAAACAAACAATACAACATAATAATGAAATAACATTTAATAGTGATAAACCTAATTTTTATTACTCATACATAACATCCAGAAACATTTACACCCATCTTTGATTATTGTAAGAGTACAGTTATACCCAATAAAAGAAATAAAAAATTTAAAAAATTCATTTATCCATGTTAATTATTTTTATAATAATTTACTAACTATAAGAATTCCAAAATTATTTATTTTAAACATAATTTTTATTGCTCATGATATACAGTTAGGTTTTATACTAATTTCCATTGATAATGTCCAATACGAAATGCGATAAACCCTTTAAACCCCTGTACTAAAACTACGAGGGGGGCAGATGAAACTAAATAGGTGCCATCGATCACCGGGGCGGTAAACGCCACCTAATTAGTGCCAACCTCCACCCCGGTGGCAAGCTCCGAAGGGGGCAGATGGGAATAAACGCACCAAATTTAGTGCCAACCGCCACCCCGGTGGCAAGCTCCGAAGGGGGCAGATGGGAATAAACGGGTAGAATCGACCATTGAAATTTTCAGGGAAACCCAGTAGAATCCGGTGGAAACCTACAGGATCCAATTGAAAGTATTTTTTTGTAAAATTTTCTGTAATCCCTGTAGAACCCAGTGTAATCTACTGGTAACCTGTAGAATCCAGTGATTTCCAATGGATGCTACATATTTTCCATCAAATTTCACCGAAAACTACCAAGAACTTATCAAATTCAACTGGACACCTAAGGTTCCCATTACAGGGTTTCCATGAAATTTCACCAGATTGTACCGGGATATCATCAAATTCCCTGCAGAATTTAGTGATTTGTAATGGATTCTAACAAGCCTCCATCAAATTTTAACGAAAGCTACCAAGATCTCATTAAATTCAACTAAATACTGAAGGTTTTCATTAGAATCCACTGCATTCTATAGTTTCCTGGTCTTCGTTGAATTCAAATTGTTGATTATTTTTAATTACTCGTACATTGAAAGTATTCAACAGTTTAATAAAATCTTACATAACTAAATATATATAACTCACTGACTGACATAGTGATCTATCAACGCACAGCCCAAACCACTGGACGGATCGGGCTGAAATTTAGCATGCAAGTGGATGTTATGACGTAGGCTTCCGCTAAGAAAGCATTTCAGGAAATTCCCACGGAAACGGCAAAAAAACGCGTCCTACGCGGGTGAAGCTGCAGGCATCCACTAGTTATCGTATAATTATCATGTAGGGCGACGACGGCGGGGCAAAGGAGTAACAGTCGCAGAAACGTATACAGCCACAAAGGAGTAACAGTCGCAGAAACGTATACAGCCACAAAGGAGTAACAGTCGCAGAAACGTATACAGCCACAAAGGAGTAACAGTCGCAGAAACGTATACAGCCACAAAAGAGTAACAGTCGCAGAAACGTATACAGCCACACAGGAGTGACAGTCGCAGAAACGTATACAGCCACAAAGGAGTAACAGTCGCAGAAACGTATACATCCACAAAGGAGTAACAGTCGCAGAAACGTATACAGCCACAAAGGAGTAACAGTCGCAGAAACTTATACAGCCACAAAGGAGTAACAGTCGCAGAAACGTATACATCCACAAAGGAGTAGCAGTCGCAGAAACGTATACAGCCACAAAGGAGTAACAGTCGCAGAAACGTATACATCCACAAAGGAGTTACAGTCGCAGAAACGTATACATCCACAAAGGAGTAACAGTCGCAGAAACGTATACAGCCACAAAGGAGTAACAGTCGCAGAAACGTATACATCCACAAAGGAGTGACAGTCGCAGAAACGTCTACAGCCACAAAGGAGTAACAGTCGCAGAAACGTATACATCCACAAAGGAGTGACAGTCGCAGAAACGTATACAGCCACAAAGGAGTAACAGTCGCAGAAACGTATACATCCACAAAGGAGTAACAGTCGCAGAAACGTATACATCCACAAAGGAGTAACAGTCGCAGAAACTTATACAGCCACAAAGGAGTAACAGTCGCAGAAACGTATACATCCACAAAGGAGTAGCAGTCGCAGAAACGTATACAGCCACAAAGGAGTAACAGTCGCAGAAACGTATACAGCCACAAAGGCCGTCCATACAAATCACAATCCACTGATTAATTTGAAAACAAGAAGTTGATTTCTAAAAAGATCCGTTTGTTTACGATCGTTTAAAAGGAATCTATGCCCGTATATCTTTGTCTTTTTAACAAAAAACATATCTGCTGAGATATAAAGGTTTAAAGTAATAATATCTATGTATGTTTATATCTTATACCCTTATATCTCAACACAAATATGTGTTTTTTTTAAGGTGAGATCCGTTTATTTTCGATCGAATAAGAGAAATTATATGTTCGTATATCCCTCATACGAACATATAATTTCTCTTATTCGATCGAAAATAAACGGATCTCATTTTTCAATTAATAAGAGTAGGTATATTTGAAAACGAAAGATTTTCGCAGTTGGTGTAAGAACATTTTGTATGAAAAATCTGTTATTATTTTACAAAACCAAATGAGCATCTCGAGTTGGTTGACTATTACTCCTGAACAAAGAAAGCCTAGTGCCTGTGATAATGATAAGTTTCCTTTTAAATTGATTATAAGTCTTACTATTTGCAATACTTTTCAAAGTGAACAAAAAAAATACCCCCACTTTATATGTAGGGTAGGTAGATAGCCTAAGAAATACTTTTTTTTACAGATTTGATGACAAAAATTTGTAGGGGACACAGATTTCTACAACCATACCAAATTTTATTTTTATATAGATGTAATTATCATATCAGCTTATATACGTCCCAGAAGAGGGGCTCGAACCTACCCTGAATTAGGGCGATCGGGCCTTAGTCGACCACGCGGGCCCAGTGCGGGTTAATCGACTCCCAAGTTTCAATCTTCAAGTTTCTTCGCAGGCGTGTGCAGGTTTCCTCACGATATTTTCCTTCACCGTTAGAGCATTAGGGTAGTCAATTATGATTCAAAAAAAGCGTTTTGAGGAATTAATTTTAATTCATACAATAAAAAAATCCTACTCTAAAAATACCTTCACTAGTTCAACATAGCTATGAGCACACCGACTATAGCCAGCACAGAGGGCAACATTACGGCAGCGGCAGCGCCGCCGCTGTGGCTCGCCCCCGGCCAAGTGTCGGAGCTCCTTCCTGTCATCTGGTGGTACATGAAGTTTAGCACCGCGTATTGAGTGCGCCTCAGCTCCTCGTTTGCGGTAGAGGTCGTGGGTCTGGAAGGAAAAGTGGAAGTCATATTTTTTTACGAAAAAAAGTGCGTAAGATCTATTTGCGGCGCTGCCCCACCCCCACGTGACCCTTGTTAACCCCCTTTTCAGAGACTCGGCATATTACCGACCTTGCTTTTATATTTTTGTAATTGCCAAATTTGTTAGGTTAAATTAGGGGGCGTCCATTAATTACGTGAGGTGTTTAAGGGGGGGAGGGGGTCAAGCTAAATCTTTCCAAATCTCACATGGGGGAGAGGGGGGTTTTAGCAAATATCACGTAATTTGTTTTCTTGTACAAAACGGTGTAAAATTGCGAAAAAATAAAGTTAAATAAAAGTAAAAAAAAATCTAGAATGAAAATATGGCGAAATTTCACACAACAGTGTTTGTCGTATTTGTCCGAACCCCGCAGAGCAGCACAGTAGCTCTTCGATTGCGTTTTTTTTTTGTAATAACTCCAAAATGTTTTATCAGATAAATTTATTTTTTTTATTCAAAAAATCAAATTTTGTTCATCAGATATTTTTTTTCATTAAGCTTAAAAAAACTACATCAATCGCCGCACACCGCGTGAAAATTGGTTGATTCATTTAAAAGTTATAGCAGTTTGAAGATTGAAAAAATTCGTGTTTCATCAAACTTTTATTAGACTTTTTATAATACAACGCGTTTCCAGCCAAAATACAAATTTTAAAAAATCTCACGCGAGATTTGGGGAAGGGGGAGGGAGTTGAGGAAAATCTCACGAAATCTCACCAGGGGGGGAGGGGGGGTGGGGGGGGCAAAAAATCCTGAAAAAAGCCTCACGTAATTTATGGACGCCCCCTTAGGACCTATTTAAATAAGCTGAGGACCTAAGTAAGAGAATACTCAAAGACCCAAACAAACTAGAAACTGGAGGTCCATCCAGATCAGTTCGACTTAAAAAATAATTGTTATTATATTATCATGAGTGTTACCATCTTTTATTCTTTCCAATGTTGATATTATTGGTGTGTTCCGACATGAAGATAAGATAGCCAGTTTCCTATTGCGTTGGGGAATCTTGGTAAGCCCGCTTCCATCTTCGGCAACATCGTCACTTACCACCAGGTGAGATGTTGTCAAGGGTTTACCAATTGTTAATAAAAAAAATAATAAATTAATGAATTATTATAAATTCATCAAGAATGAATTTTAAGTATACCTATTTACTATCTTAGATATCCAGGTTGTAACAAAGTTGGTGCTGAACCCGATGACCGGGGCTTCTACTCATCGTACTGAACAACTTTCCCCAAGGAAACCATAGTCAATTCGCATTTTTTTACTCTTCGTACAAATTGATCAGCTGATCTTGAATGAAGAGTTTTTTTTGGAATTGACTACGGGTATTTTGGAAAAAGTAATTCAGTAAGACGAGTGGAAGCCCCAGTTACGGGCCCTACACCAATATTGTGATTTTTTTAACTTACTGCACAGCCCGGCAATGCGACTCGCCCGGTACCACATAAACTGGGGCCAGCGGCGTGGCGTGTTCCTCTGCGGGCCCCATGGGCGCCCAGGGGTCCAGCCCTCCCGCCACAGATACTACTCCGTCGGGGAGATGCGTCAGCCCCCCAAAGAACAAGTTCGTGCGTTCTATGCCCGAGCGTAGAAAGCTTTCGTCGAATCTGGCAGAAAATTGTAATGATTCATGAGTTAAATTGTTTGTGATAGATCTTCCACCGCCACCGGCAGCGCCACCACCGCCATCTCACTAAGTGGAGAGTAACAGTGACGCTAAAATCTTCCACAGGATTTTTATAAAAAGACTGGTTATCTTATACGGATTGACTTTTGACTCGCTGAAGTGCGACATAAGATACTTTACTTATGTAACTGAACAACTTTCCCTGAGTTTTTTTAACCTTATACAGGTCAAGGGTGTAACAAAATTGGTGTAGGAGCCGTTAACTGGGGCTTCTACTCATCGTACTGAACAACTTTTCCCAAGACTAATTTTGTGCATTTTGTATGGAGCCTCTTTTTGGAGTTTACTCCTTAAGAATCGATTTGCATTTAAGGCGCCCGGTATGAAAAAATATGAAGAGTAAAATCTAGTGATCGAAAACGTAGTTTGTTATATTCTCTTTGCGCGTTACGTTTTTTACGCGAGTCAGGATTGGCTGAATATAAGATGACGTTCTGTCATTGTTGCAGTCTTAAGGCGTGTCTCCTGCGCCCGCTTTTTTGAAACATTACACAGAAAACATGAAACAAAAACATTTGTTTTCATACTCAAGCCGTCTCCTGCTACAGGGAAATGTTTCTGAAATAAAAAATGTGCGCGACACGGCAGTTGTAGAAAAATGAAACAAATCCTTCCCCTCTCCACCCGCGCGGGGAGTATAATTGTACTGTATCTGTGTATTGTTTTGCAAAACAGGTCGGAGGAGACGCGCCTTTACTATTTTTGATCTGTATATATAATTTCAGTATATTTATAATATAAAATATTTATGATTATAAATATACTGAAAATTTGTGATATTTTACAATCTCCATCGTATAATTTGGTATTCCACTCCATCATGGATGTCAATTTTGTGAAAGCAGATAGCAGAAACTTGCCCAAAGTGTACGCAATCAAGGATTGAAATGTTCTTCAAAAATAACCCCGATTTTTATTCTGCAGAGCTGAGAAATGTAAAAACAGCAATGTAAGTACTATAAAATAATATAACACTACCTACGTAAGTAACCTTAATCCTGCGAAGGCAAAATAATGGTCTTTCTTTCAATTGTAGTTTTTTAGGTTATAAAGAATAAATTTTGTTTACAGTAAGTAATTAGTTTGCATTTTCAGGGCTGCACGAGAATCTTATGGTGACGATGCTATTGGGTACGTGCAAAACCAGCACAGACCTTTTCCACGAGTTTCTTCAAGAAGCAAAAAAGAAGAAAATTATGAATTGTGAACTGTTGAAGTATCAGAACGACTTTAAACACAGTGATGTTAGAAAGTTTTCACTTCATCATTTCCTTATTCAAGCGAGTGATGATATAAAGAATGATGTCCACAAATTACTAGAAACATTACAAGAGAAACTTAACAAAAATGCTCTTGATTTAATTGAAGAGTCAACTTGAAATCAATGTAAGAGCCTTTATGGTATGACCTAAGATATGCTTGTAAAACCGCATCCAAAGCATATTAGGTTAGTTGCTGCCAAACACCAGATGGATCATTAGTAGCTGCGATCATGGGAGCTAAAACACCTGACACATCAGCTAAGAAAAGAGGCCGGAAATTGGAATCATCCATCAGTTATAAAAACTGTGCAGAGTAAACTTAAAACCAAAGTCAAGCCCTGTTTTGTGCCTGTTTAGACAATCCAAACTCCAGTCGTGCGTCGGAGCTGACACACACACATTTTTTTTTTATTTAAAATACAACAAGAGCTTACAGTACACCCAAACCGCTACTGTTGTTACACTTATAGCTATCTAAAACTAAGGAATATTCTACAATGATAGTATATTTTGTTTATATTGTCATCGAAAATGTCGACAAGTTGGATCCTATCAACGAATTCATTAAGTAGCGCCAGCGCGCGGGAAGTGGGCGCATGGTGTGCGAAGTGCGTGCGATGCACACCCGCCGCCAGCAGCTGGTGGTGCCGCCGCCCCGAGCGCACGTAATGATCAGGGACAAAGAGCTTAACAGAAACTTGCCCAAAGTGTACGCAATCAAGGATTGAAATGTTCTTCAAAAATAACCCCGATTTTTATTCTGCAGAGCTGAGAAATGTAAAAACAGCAATGTAAGTACTATAAAATAATATAACACTACCTACGTAAGTAACCTTAATCCTGCGAAGGCAAAATAATGGTCTTTCTTTCAATTGTAGTTTTTTAGGTTATAAAGAATAAATTTTGTTTACAGTAAGTAATTAGTTTGCATTTTCAGGGCTGCACGAGAATCTTATGGTGACGATGCTATTGGGTACGTGCAAAACCAGCACAGACCTTTTCCACGAGTTTCTTCAAGAAGCAAAAAAGAAGAAAATTATGAATTGTGAACTGTTGAAGTATCAGAACGACTTTAAACACAGTGATGTTAGAAAGTTTTCACTTCATCATTTCCTTATTCAAGCGAGTGATGATATAAAGAATGATGTCCACAAATTACTAGAAACATTACAAGAGAAACTTAACAAAAATGCTCTTGATTTAATTGAAGAGTCAACTTGAAATCAATGTAAGAGCCTTTATGGTATGACCTAAGATATGCTTGTAAAACCGCATCCAAAGCATATTAGGTTAGTTGCTGCCAAACACCAGATGGATCATTAGTAGCTGCGATCATGGGAGCTAAAACACCTGACACATCAGCTAAGAAAAGAGGCCGGAAATTGGAATCATCCATCAGTTATAAAAACTGTGCAGAGTAAACTTAAAACCAAAGTCAAGCCCTGTTTTGTGCCTGTTTAGACAATCCAAACTCCAGTCGTGCGTCGGAGCTGACACACGCACTTTTTTTTTATTTAAAATACAACAAGAGCTTACAGTACACCCAAACCGCTACTGTTGTTACACTTATAGCTATCTAAAACTAAGGAATATTCTACAATGATAGTATATTTTGTTTATATTGTCATCGAAAATGTCGACAAGTTGGATCCTATCAACGAATTCATTAAGTAGCGCCAGCGCGCGGGAAGTGGGCGCATGGTGTGCGAAGTGCGTGCGATGCACACCCGCCGCCAGCAGCTGGTGGTGCCGCCGCCCCGAGCGCACGTAATGATCAGGGACAAAGAGCTTAATACTCGATAATACCACTGGGTTATCAATTTTGTTACGCAAAAGTAGCATCGCATCGCTAGTTGTAATTTTTTGATGAACCCAGACTCTGTTTCCACTTTGATTCAAGGAGAGTACGCGTGCGGCGAGCTTCTGGACGTCACCGGAGCAACGGAGGCGAACTGCCTATAATACTCGTATCGTGTGTGTATGGATTTGATTTCCAAATGATGTTTGTTAGTGCATAACACATGTATGGTAACAAATCTCTGTGCCTAACTATATAATTTTCCTTTTAGAAAACTACACGAAAAACATATGAATAAAATCATTTTCATAATTCTTAGGAGTACTTACAATAAAATTTCTAGCAAATGATTACGAATTAAGGAATCTTAAGGGAGGGTGATTGTATATTAAACCTGCAAATATCACATATAGAAATAACAAGATCGAAACCTAGCATTATTTGATCAACAATTTAATACTTGGATAACGTTATCATCATCATTGTCATCATATCAGCCGAAGGACGTCCACGGCTGGACATAGGCCTCCCCGAAGGATTTCCACGACGACCGGTTCTGCACTGCTCGTATCCAGCGGCTTCCCGCAACCTTCACCAGGTCATCGGTCCACCCTATCTTATCTTATCTTTGTAAGTGGGGACTGCAGTTGCAGCGACACTTCGACCCAATGGGATCTTTTGTGTCTACCCCTATAATCTTTGCACCCCAACCTACTCGAAGATGTGCTGCATTAATGCAGCAATTCCGCTGATTGGAAGGTGCTTGTAGTCCTCTGGTTTTGGGTAGCCATCACCTAGGAGGTACATACGCTTGCTAGCCAGGACATCGCAGTGACTCAGTAAGTGTTCCATTGATTCTCTATCGTAACCATAGGCCCTGCAGTGGGTGATGTACTCGCCGTTGATATTGCTGCCGAGTCCACCCCAGTCCAAAAGCTTAAAAACATCTTCCAGAGCAGCGGTGAACAGTTTCAGAGATATGACGTCTTCCTATCTCACCCCTCGCTGCAGCCGGATAGGTTCCGAATTTTGATCCTGGAGGCGAACCGACATGGTGGCGTTTTCATACAAACACTTAAGTACCTCGTTATATCGATAGTCAATTTGGCACCGCTGGAGAGACTGTAGCACAGCCCAGGTTTCGACTGAATCAAAGGCCTTCTCATAGTCCACAAACGCCAAGCATAGTGGCTGATTGTACTGTTCGGTCTTCTGTACAATCTGCCGCAGCGTATGTATGTGGTCTATGGTACTAAATCCTTTTCGGAAACCTCATACTAAGGCTTTCTTGTTACCGGTTCCCAGGAGGCTCGAGCTTCCATACAAACATAGTTCCGCATTAATACAAAAACTACATGCCGGTATGAATCAAAACTTTGCAAATATATTGAGGAGACACATATCGATGTTTGTAATTGGTTTCGATGTACTAACATAAAACGGAAAAAAATAAGAGCAGTTTCAAACTTTTAGTACAAAACTGATTTACACCTTCGATTTGTTAGGTATGTTTAAATTTACTTCGATGAAAATTAATAACAAACATCGATATGTGTTTACTCAATATGTTCGCAAAGTTTGGATTCAATCTGGCGTGTAGTTTTTGTATTAAAATGGAACTACATTTGTATGGAAACTCGAGCCCCCTGGGGACTAGTTCAAAGTCAATCTGGATAAAAAATACACTTATTGAAGTATTATTCAATGTCGAAATAACACTCAAGATTTAATACAATGTCATGTAATTCAGAAACTAATTTAATGTACAATAAAAAAAAAGAATAATCAAAGACTTTACGGAAAAAACCGAACTATATGCGTCTAAAGTGTCTGTATCTTATAAATAGTGTAGATATTGGTGTCGATTCGAACAAAACACTCGACTTAATTAAACTAAACTAAACTTCCACTAAAATAAGTATAGTCGTTTTCATGTGCTATTCGGTTTTATGCACGAACTAAATTTGGTTGCCTAGTTTGACAGGATTAAACACGATCAAATTGAATTCACAGACTATGTTAAAGTATGAACGAAAGAATGAACAATATGATTGACGTAACTTGTTTACCGTATGTGAAAGAGAAAACAAGATATAATTTTCTATAGCGCTCTCTCTGTTTTTAATGTCATTTATGTTAAGAATATAATCTATAAACCGTTCAATAAAAAACAGCTGATTTTGTTTTTTTTATTATTTTTTGGCTTGGCATCAAGGATTTTTGAGTGAAGTATTTAGGAGTTTCAATTTGCCTAAAAGTGCGTCGGGGCATTGTAAATTGTCAGAATCTGGAGAAATTTAAGGTCTGATGAGGACCAGGTTGGCAATCGATGGCTTCCTAAGACTGCCGAAGCTGAAAGTTGGAAAGACATAAGACTATACGTTTTCCAACCTGGTTTATTGACCAAGTCATCATCATCAGAGTCAAACCCTCAGATCAGAATTTCTTCGTGTGAGAGCCGCGCAGTGTGCTGATGTATCTTGGTCCAAACGCCAAACTTCTAGCTTTGACTGTTTTATAGGATTGTCAACCACCAACCTGGTCATCATGAGACCCTCAGGTCAAAGGTGCAGTGTCCTGGAGTGCTTATCAGGGTTTATACCATCACTTTACTTAGATATTCATCACAAAATTTGCACTTTTGTGGTTTTCCAAGACCAATTATAGTTTAGTGGTCACCAAAATAGGTCGCGATTAAAATTGGTTCAATTTTAGTTTGACACATCTTAAATATGGTCGTTCCGAATAGCAAAATGGCGATCTAAACTTAATTTAGTTCGATTTTTGTTTAGATCTGTCAAATAAGTTTAGTCGAGTTTTTTCGAATAGCAAACGTAATTTTGACACATCTTAACCTAATTTTAGTTTAGTTTAGTTGATTTGTGCAAAACCGAATCGACACCATTGTTTAATTTAGAACTTATTATTATATTTTTAGGGTTCCGTAACTCAAAAGGCAAAAACGGAACCATTATAGGATCACTTGTGTGTCTGTCCGTCCATCTGTCGCGCAACCAATTTGCTCGGAAACTACTAGACCAATTGAGTTGAAATTAGGTACACATATGTAAGTCAGTGACCCATAGACGGACGTGTTATGGCGTAATGGTTAGTCCATCCACTTGACACCAGGAGATCGCGGGTTTGATTCCCGGTGGGGTCAACTTTTAAGACTCGGTTTGGTTGGTGGTAACCCGCCTGGCTAGCTACCATCTTTCTACCACCATCTTATCTAAGTCTTGAGGCCAATCATCAGTGTTAAAAACATTGATGTGTTCCGGCATGAAGATAAGCTAGCCAGTTCTCCATTGCGTTGGGGAATCTTGGTAAGCCCGCTTTCATCTTCGGCATCATCGTCACTTACCATCATGTGATATGATGCCAAGGGCTTAAAAAATGAGATTAAAAAAAAGTAAATTTAAACATGGGGGCCACTTTTGACGATGTCATTTACCGTTTAAGCAATCAGTAAGAAAGTAGGCCCCTATTTACCTAGAGCAAAGTGTGTACTGAGAGGTCTTGTTCTGTTGGTAGTTACAGTTTTGGTGCGGAACCCTGTTTGTGGAACCCCGAGTCACATTTGACCGGTTTTTTTATGAAGAACAGACGCTGGTAGGGAATTCCACTCCTTGGCCGTTTTACCACAGATTACTAAATCGTTACGTTTTACATCTCTTCACACGTTTTTTTAATTTTTTTCACAGTCAAGTGTGGCAGTCGCACATCATTGGGTATTTTACTGTAGAAGCGTAGACGCGCCTGCTCCACAAATGATTTATCTACTTTACTCAGCCTGAAAAAAGGAATCTCCGTGTTCTAAGATTCAGATTGTGCCTGTCACTATTTTAGGAAACTAGTGTAGTTATGTTTTCAAACATGATATTTTCGTGAATAAACTCACCGGCAGAACCCAGTAAATTTCCTTTTATCCCCGGGAACATATTAGTAAAATTTCCTTTTATCCCCGGGAACATATTAGTAAAATTTCTAATACGGCTTAGGGTTCCGGACACCCAAAGGATGACCAACGAGACTTTATTACCAAGCATCCGCTGTCCGTCCGTCTGTCTGTCTGTCAGCGGGACGTATTTCATATGATATATAGTAATAGGTAGACGCGTGAAATTTTCATAGAATGTGTATTTTCCTAATGCCGCTATCGTCATATCAGCCGAAAGACATCCGCTGCTGGATAAAGGCCTCCGCGAAGGATTTCGACGAAGACTGGTTCCGCGCTGCCAGGTCCTCGGTCTACCGAGTAGGAGGCATGCTCACGCTACGTCTTACGGTGTGCGGTGGCCACTCGAGAACTGTACTGACCCAACGGCCGTCTGTTCTACGCCCTATAGCAACAAATAATAAGAGCTAATGGGGGCATACAAAAAATGTGTTTTAATAGGAATTTTTCAGGTATTTTAGATTTAGCTCTATTGTAAAAACAGTACCTAATAAACACAAGCGTGAAACTTGGTGTGAATGGGGCACTAATCCTGAAATGAAACAACAAATTATGAAAACTGGTCAAGTGTGAGTCGTGCTCGCGCTAAGGAGTCCTTACTAAATATAATAAAATAAAAGTTAAATAAACTAAAAGCCGACTACGGAAAAGTATGGAAACAAGAGTTTCCCGCCAGAAACTTAATTTTTCACTTCATCTGGGGTATTAGCCGTGGTCGCCGGCCACAACCGCCGCGTGTCGTGGCGCTGGATTGTAGCGCGCGTACATTGAGCCGTCCCATAATATCGCTTGTGAGACCATTTGCTAAGAACTTAAAAATATGTGCTTATTTGATGTATATGTATTTAGAATGTGCTCGTCAAGACCTTTTTCTTGATATTTAACATAATATTAATACCTAAAAAAATTTTTTTTGTTTCCCTAATCTAATATATAAAATTCTCGTGTCACAGTTTTCGTTCCCTTACTCCTCTGAAACGGCTTGACCGATTCTTATGAAATTTTGTGAGCATATTGATTAGGTCTGAGAATCGGCCAACATCTATTTTATTTTAGGGTAGGGTAGTGTAGGGTAGGGTAGGGTAGTGTAGTGTAGGGTAGTGTAGGTTAGGGTAGTGTAGTGTAGTATATGTAGGGTAGGGTAGGGTAGTGTAGGGTAGGGTAGGGTAGTGTAGTGTAGGGTAGGGTAGTGTAGTGTAGTGTATGTAGGGTAGGGTAGAGTAGTGTAGTGTAGGGTAGGGTAGGGTAGTGTAGTGTAGTGTAGTGTAGGGTAGGGTAGAGTAGGGCAGTGTAATGTAATGTAAGGCGGTACGTAGTTCGCCGGGACAGCTAGTCTAATATATAAAACTCTCGGTAGTGTACTGTAGTGTATGTAGGGTAGGGTAGTGTAGGGTAGGGTAGTGTAGTGTAGGGTAGTGTAGTGTAGTGTAGGGTAGGGTAGGGTAGTGTAATGTAATGTAAGGCGGTACGTAGTTTGCCGGGACAGCTAGGTATGTAATTCGGTAGTCTTTACTATAATTAGATTTTAATTCTTCCATTAATTAAGCTTTAAATCGCGGGTTTTTAAAAAAACCGGCCAAGTAGGGTACACACTAAGGGGTTCCGTTCCACTACAAAATAATTATAATCAATCATATTTGTCTTGTGTATTTACATAAAATATATATATATATATATATATACTAGCTGTCCCGGCGAACTTCGTTCCACCTTACAATACACTACACTGCCCTAACCTACACTACATTACCCTACTCTACCCTACACTACCCTACCCTACACTACCCTACTCTACACTACACTACCCATCTCTACACTACCCTACCCTGCACTACCCTACCCTACACTACACTACCCTAACCTACCCTACATACACTACTCTACACTACCCTACCGTGCACTACCCTACCCTACACTACCCTACCCTACACTACACTACCCATCTCTACACTACCCTACTCTACACTACACTACCCTACCCAACACTACAACACCCTACACTACACTACCCTACCCTACACTACACTACACTACCCTACCCAACCCTACACTACACTACCCAAACCTACCCTACCCTACACTACCCTACACCTACACTACACTACCCTACACTAAAACCAATTATTTTTGACAGTTTTTTTTTTATTTAATTCCGAGCATTTTTATATTTATTCACCTTTTAAACCTTCTCTGGACTTCCACAAATAATTCAATACCAAAATTAGCCAAATCGGTCCAGCCGTTCTCGAGTTTTAGCGAGACAAACGAACAGCAATTCATTTATATATAATTTACACTACCCTACCCTACACTACCCTACTATAATTTGAGATTTAAACTATCCTATCTCTCAAGTTGGATCGAACTGCACATGGTGTGCGAATTTTATTATAATCGGTTAAGTGGTTTAGGAGTCCATTGGGGACAAACATTGTGACACGAGATTTATATATATAAGATAAGATATTGTTTTATTTAGTTCGGGGTCCAAAGCGCAAGTACGTCTCACACTTGGCCGGTTTATATTATTCGCTGTTTAAGTGTAGTGTTTGCAGTATAATCACAGCAAGTATGACACTTGTATATATTACTAGCTGTCCCGGCGAACTACGTACCGCCTAACATTACATTACACTGCCCAACCCTACACTACCCTACACTACACTACCCTACCCTACACTACACTACATACATTACCCTATCCTACCCTACCCTAAAACCTTCTGACAATAACGAACTCAACAAAGAAAGAATTAGAAATCGTTCCAGCCGTTCTTGAGTTATAAATGGTGTAACTAACACGATTTTCTTTTATATACAGGGTGTAACAAAATTGGTGTAGGTCCCGTTAACTGGCGCTCCTACTCATCATACTGTACAACTTTTGTTCTATCACTTTGCTGAAATCGCAAAAAAAAATTGAACTCTTCATACAAAACGATCATCTGATCAACCTATTTTGTGCATTTTAGTATGCAGCGTCGAAATTTTTTTTGTGAATTGACTATGGGTGGGTCCCTTGGGGAAAGATGTTCAGTATGATGAGTAGAAGCCCCAGTTAACGGGTCCTACACCAATTTTTTTTACATCCTGTTTATACAGATATATAGATATACTAGCTGTCCCGGCGAACTACGTACCGCCTTACATTACATTACACTGCCCTACCCTACCCTACACTACACTACACTACACTACACTACACTACTATAAAATCCGCCATGTTGACTTTTTTGTATGCTGTATATCCTATGACACGCGGAGGGATTTATTTGTTTTATGCACAATTGGTAAACCCTTGACAACATCTCACCTGGTGGTAAGTGACGATGTTGCCGAAGATGGAAGCGGGCTTACCAAGATTTCCCAACGCAATGGGGAACTGGCTATCTTATCTTTATGCCGGAACACACCAATGATATCAACATTGATATTTGGCGGCAAGACTTAGATACGATGGTGGTAGCTAGCCAGGCGGGCTTAGAAAATGCCCTACCACCAACCAAACCGAGTCTTACAATTGACCCCGCCGGGAATCGAAATCGCTACCACCTGTGTAAAGCCAGTGAACTTTGCCTCTGAGCACAAGTCCAAAGATACCACATTTGTTAAGATCGGTTAAGTGGGTTAGGAAATACGAGGGAACATATGAACATCCACACATACATACATAAACTGACAAATACATAACCCTCATTTTTTCGCAGTCGGGTAAAAAGGAGCATATTTTTTCTGTTTCTGGCGAAGATATCTTTTGTTTGTAATGAGAGAAGGCATCATTGTATTAGTTGTGTGCATGGGTGTGGTAGGATGAAACGCCCAGAACAGAGTCCGACTCGCACTTGGCTAGTTTTTGTTGTTTGCTTGAGTAGGTTTGCAATCAATAGGTGTAAATTTATGTCTTTTAAAGAATTTTTAAACCTTACAATTTTGAGCTGTAATAAGGGACTAAAGTTTAAAATACACTATGAACACTAACAACGATAATTGAGGTCATACATCATTATAGGTAGTTACTCATCCAGTTACAGCGAGGGGTGAGAAAGGGAGACGTCATATCTCCGAAACTGTTCATCGTTCACCGGTAAGTACATAACCCACCGCTGATTCGCTGACAATATCGTGGTCATGGCTGAGACTATGGAAGACCTAAGCACAATGCTCGATGGCCTCAGTAAAGTCTCCCAACAAGTGGGTCTTAAAATGAACATAGACAAGACGAAAATAAAGTTATATGTCCGTGTCGCACCCACCCCTCTAAAGATTAGATATTCTGCACTGGAAGTTGTTGACGAATAAGTATACCTGGGTCAAACACTCCAGGTAGGTAGGTCCAACTTCAAGAAAGAGATCAATCGACGAATCCAACTCGGCTGGGCAGCGTTCGGGAAGCTTCGCAATATCTTCACGTTTTAAATACCGTGCGTCTTTAGACCAAGGTCTTCGACCAGTCTGCGTTGCCACTTGTCACATACGGAACTGAGACATGGTTGCTTAAAAATAACCGCAGTGTCTCAAGACTAAGATCTTTGTCCAGTGTGTGTTGCCAGTGATGACTTACAGAACTGAGACATGGTCACCCAAAGAGCAACGAAGCGAGCTATGCACGGAATTTCCCTACGCGATCGAATCAGAAATGAGGAGATCCGCAGGAGAACCAAAGTAACCAACATAGCTCAGAGAATCGCTAAACTGAAGTGGCAGTGGGCAGGGCACATAGCTCGTAGAACAGATGGCTCTTGGGGCAGTAAAGTTCTCGAGTGGCGACCGCGCACCGGAAAAAGTAGAGTAGACAGGCCCCCCACGCGGTGGACCGACGAACTGGTGAAGATCGCGGGAAGCCTCTGGATGCAGGCAGCGCACGACCGGTCGTCGTGGAAATCATTGGACGAGGCCTTTGTGCAGAAGTGGACGTTTTTCGATGATATGATGATAAGTTACTCATCAATCTCATCATATAACAAGAAGAATCAAAATATTTTAAATTAAATTCTCTTACCATTTTGGGGTAGTTACTTATGGGTATTTTCCGGATACGTAATGTATAAATTTCCAGCTTATGGTAAGTAACATAAGCATGCCGATTCGGATGGCGCCCCGCTTGAAAGGATAACTGATATGCCTTTCGGTTAGGCTAGTCATTGGCATCTTATCTTACTGGAGTCTGGACCTCTGTATCAGTCTCTGTGGTATCAGCACACTTCGTTCGCGCAAGTTTACAAAGCAGTCACATTATCGTACTCATCAATCTCATCATATAACAAGAAGAATCAAAATATTTTAAATTAAATTCTCTTACCATTTTGGGGTAGTTACTTATGGGTATTTTCCGGATACGTAATGTATAAATTTCCAGCTTATGGTAAGTAACATAAGCATGCCGATTCGGATGGCGCCCCGCTTGAAAGGATAACTGATATGCCTTTCGGTTAGGCTAGTCATTGGCATCTTATCTTACTGGAGTCTGGACCTCTGTATCAGTCTCTGTGGTATCAGCACACTTCGTTCGCGCAAGTTTACAAAGCAGTCACATTATCGCACCGCCTGATACTGCAGTCTGCTTTCAACAATCTCTGTGAAAGGTCGTTTAAGCGACATACTTAAATAATCACTATGGGCTGCAGCGCAGTTTATACTTCTAAAGCTTTCCTCTTTATTTTGAACATCATTAACGGTGTTTTCGGTTTAGTGACCGCTGCTACTGGAATATGGTTAGTTGTGCAAGTGACTGAGTTTGTCAGTTTGAGGAACAGTGACGATTATTTGTTGGAACCTGGAGTATATTGGCCGCAGGTCGCACCATGGCTCTTCATCTTACTTGGGATGTTCATCCTGTTTATTGCCATGTGTGGTTGGTACGGGACTTTCAAGGAGAGTCGAGGCATCCTCAGGATCTACGGAGTCTTCCTCATCGTGATCATCGCTCTCCAATGCATCGCAGCAACTTTGACTTTTGTGTTTGTTTACGATTCGAACACTGACACTTTCGTTGAGGACATCGTCTATGATGGCTACTACAACTCTAAATCCAACCCTGACGTGTTCAAATCCTTCGGAAGAATCGAGCGCACATTAGGATGCTGTGGTGCTAACCATGCTCGTGACTACAGAAGTTGGAGAAACGACTTACCCCTGACCTGTTGCCTGGACAGCTACTACCAAGAGACCTGTGAATTTACTGATAAGGAAGCAAACGAGAGATTGGGTTGTGCAAAAGTGATTTCGGTCTATATGAAGACCATAAGCTCTGTTATCACGGTATTCGCGGGAGTGTCGCTACTGATATCAATGTGGGAAATAGTCGGTTTGGGGATCGTTTGGAAGCTTTTCCATTCGCTACCTAAAGTGTAACATTATTACGCGTGGGCATAAAATCCAGTAGTTTCACCACGTTTGGCCCTTAACCCTCCCGTTGTAGTTCCAACTGTTAGAGTTATGACCTAAGTATAATAATAAGAACCGACAAATAATGTTCATGTCCTTTGAACTAAAGCTTTTTCTTTAAGGCTTTAAGATGACTTAAACCGAGCAGGTTGATACGTGTTAAAATAATGTAGAACGTAAGTCTATTCATTTTAAGTTAAAATAAATGCGGGCTTCAACGCGGCTATTTCGTTGAAACCAAAAACGTCAAATTGTCGATTTTTATGTGTTTTTATTACTTTGCCTTACTTTCAAAAAAATTTTATAAAAATATTTTCATTTAAAATGAAAGGTGTTAAAGTCACCGATTTTGGTGTGTTGGTTTCATTCAGCATTAACTATTTGTTTTCGAGAAATTTTGCAATTAATGCCAAAAAAAGGTCTACAGTATATTTTTATTACATCAAAAGTGGTAATATTTTTAAAATTGTATGCAATTAAATCATTTCTTTATTACTTTAAATATAATATATATAATAATTGGAATTGAATATTGTCATTTGACCCATCTTAAGGCCTTAAGGTATTTTTATCATATTTCTAACTCTTGAGGACGAGGCGCCTATAAGTGCAGGAAATACGCAGTCGTAAGCCATAGGCACTTAGGTATTTTAATTTTACGAAAATTTCAAGAATCAGTGAGTGAACAAGTTATGCTGGTATTTGGGAAATCATTTCTTTTTTGTCTTTATATTTCTTTGTGATTTTTAATAAAATATTTCCAGTAACGCATGCCTTTTAATAAATATCCTTAGTATACGCATAATTAGAGGCGGGCTGGATTCCGCTACCATCAGGCGACCGCTGCTACCACTTGGAGTAAGTTGGTCGGCGTCACTGCCAATCATTGAATTCAGAAAAGTATGTGTTTTAAGTGTAAGTTTTTTTTCAATGCCAATCCAGCTCCTCCAGAAACTCCAGTACTTCGCAACCTCGAGTCGCCGCGAGAACTTCCTGGAACGCCCTCAGATCGCCGAGGTGCACGAATCTGTACTGTGCTAGAGTGGGCAGCAGTCTCCTCAGCCTCCATGCATGCTCTGCATAGTACGCTGTCCGAGATGCCTAGAGCAAATAGGTGTTTATTACATTACTATGTCCAGTTATATCGTCTGTTTCTCGAGGAGCTGAGCTCTCCCAAGTCTCAATTCTCAGATGCTTCCTGGATAGGCCACGGTTAGTTGCCGGCAGGCGGCAGGGTCACCCTTGTTTGCTTTAAGGTTTGCAAGCCGCACCAGTACACATTGTGTCAATTTGTTGTGCGTCAGGGTGGATCGTAGCCATTTATTTTGGTTCCAGAGCATTTTACTGCTTAGGACTTGTCCTGACCCTCTTTTAGCAAGCTCGGTGGTCAAAATATACTGAAGACCCTGTTTTTGGCATTGATTGCAAAATTTTTCGAAAACAAATAGTTAATGTTGAATGAAACTAACATACAAAAATCGGTGACTTTAGCACCTTTCATTTTAATTGAAATTTTTTAAAAAATTTTTTGAAAGTGAAGAAAAGTTATAAAAACATGTTAAAATCAAGAATTTTGTGTTCGGTTTCAACGTAACAGCTGCGTTGAAGCCCGCATTGATTTGAACTTAAAGTGAATAGACTTACGTTCGATATTATTTTAACACGTTTTAACCTGCTCAGATTGAGTCATCTTTAAGCCTTAAACAACAAACATGTTGGTACCGTTAAGATCTCTGTATATTTTTTGTATCAAACTTGGCTCCCTTTTACAATTATGTTTTGTTGGGATATCATTAATTTTTGCAGCATAAAGGATTTAAATGGGGTTAAATAATATAACAGGATGCTACATGATACGTAGGATTTTCACTCAGTGCCTAAATATGAATTCTGGGAAGAAAATAAATCTTGGGGTATTAAGGAATTCTTTTGATTTTTTAAGGGATAAAGGTAAACAATATAAAACTTTTCACATGCTGAAAAATTACTTTTTACACATATTTAAATAAAAAAAGAATTACCCAATTTTAAATAGATTGCCGGTTTGGCAACGATCGTTGCTTCCCCTTAATTTAAATATTGCCTATAATATTCAAACGTTAAAATTTTAAATTAATAAAATCTTCCTGAAATACCCTTACTTTGTTTATATTAGTAAAAGTTACGTGATTTTTTTTAAGAAATAAAATTTGTGTCCACTTTCCTTTAGCTGAATGTCCGGAGAAAACAGTACCGCGATGAGCCAGGTGGTGGATAGGAGAGCTCCCCCTCACTGTCTTTGGGTGTACTCTCGGTGGAGCAGCGTAACTGATGGCCAGCTGGCGGAGGATACGGCTCTGTTCCCGGTGTAGCCAAGTAAAGTAGCTGGTTGGGTTTTAAAGCTCGAGGGCGGCGGGTAGGGCCCTACGAAAAAACTTGAGAGCCTCATTATGATTCACAATAATTTAAATATTTATAATACGAAAAAGTATAAAATACGACAACACATCGTCATCTATTTTTTCTCTGTCTTGTCAAAAGCTCGCAATCATTTTTTCCTATTTTCATAGACGAACAAGATCAAAAGAGAATTTAATTATGAAACGCAAGAAAGAAGATCGGCTTGAATCGATACTTTGCGTTTAATTTTTTAATGTAATAATATTTTATATTATTCAAGTAATAGACGTACACAATATATTTTTATATCACATTATTCATAACAAAGGTGGTGGTACAGTCTGAACTGAATAAAAAAAAACATTTTACGGTCGCTTGCGTTTATGGCTTTTGTTTGAAATAAATAGGTATCATTTTTATATTTGTGTGGAGAGTCATGGTGGTACGGAACCCTCGGTGTGCGGTCCGACACGCACTTGTCCAGTTTTTTTTAATTAGTTGAATATTATTAAAATGTTCACACTACTTGAAACTATTTACTTGGATAAAGGTACATTTTTTCATTAGACGAATATGAACATAAAGTAGGAAAATCTAACAACGTAACAATTACTGTATTGTGGTGACAATGCGTCACACAACTACTTGTTAGAGCATTGTTAGAGTCATAGTTGTGTGAATCACGTTCACGTGTCCTTGTACGGAAAATCTAACGCCATTGATAGAATTGTGCTTATTTGTTTGTTTGCTACCTCTGCACTGTATTGTACGTTACTCGTACTGGAGGCGACCAACAAAACTTGTTCACTCCTCAGTGTTGACAGCTACAGGAACTAAAGACGCGTGTCACTCCAGCCTTTCAAAGGGGTTTGAACATTTTTGTATGGAGACTGGCATACTGGAGTCCGAAAATTTTTTTTTTTCAATATGACTTCGCACATTGAGACTTACATATTATTATTTATTTACATAGGGGACATACAGATAAACAAAAAATGTAATGTAACATAGTGTCCTAAAACGTCACGTTACGGAGATAATTGAATATATATATTCCATAATAATATTGATTATTTTTAACTTCTATATTATTTCAGACACGTGATACCTTAGGTGAATTATATGACATTTTTTTGTTTTTCTATAGGTCCTCTATCCAAAAAAACAGCTTAGATTGTGCGACGCCATTTTGAAAAAAAATCAAAATCCTCAGTTTGCAAATAACTTTCAAACCCCTTTAATTGGGTTTCTAGTTCGTCGTCGTTCATGATTGTGCTGTAGACCTTCATTACCTACCAACCTGTTGTAATAACAAGTTGCGTTCCATCAACCTTTGATTTGAAGTTATTGCGTCGAGTGTGCAGTGGATTGAGAGACATACATTTTACCGCCAAGCTACATACACCTTCGGACGCTAAAGTAGTAACAAGAACGTGTATCATTTTGCTCCATGAAATAAAAGTTAAAAAAACTAAAACCCGACTAGGGAAAAGTATGAAAACAGGAGTTTCCCGCCTGAAATCATTACCTTTATTTTCCCTTCATCTAGGGTAATAGCCGTGGTCGTAAGCCATAATTTTTGATCACGATAGTGCTTGAGACTACGGCTGTTACCCCAGATGAAGAGAAAAATAAAGGTTATGATTTCAGGCTATTGTTTTCATACTTTTGGTTTTAGTTTTTTTTTCCATATTTTTGTGCTCAGAGTACAACGCCACCCCACCTCGCTTCCCGCGGCCGCGTGTCGTGTCGCTTGGTTGTAGCGCGCGTACATTGAGCCGTCCCATAATATCGCTTGTGAGTTGTGAGACCATTTGCTAAGAAAATAAAAAAATTGCATATGTAGTGAATAAATTCGTATTTAGACAACAGAGCACAAAAAGTACAAGTAAATGGCACAAACTCATCTGGATCTAAAGAGAAAATGGGTGTGCCCCAGGGTTTTATATTAGGGCCTTTTCTTTTCCTTGTTTACGTAAATGATTTGCCTTTTATGGTGCAACATCTGTCAAATATTGTGTTGTTTGCGGATGATACATCTCTTATTTTTAAAGTGAATAGGAAAGAAAACGAAATTGACGAAGTAAACAACACTCTTTCAAAGATACTGAACTGGTTCACTGTGAACAACAATATTAAATGCTAAGAAAACAAAATGTATAAAATTTTGTTTGCCAAATGTAAAAAAGGTCAACCATAGTGTAATATTAGACAGTAATAAATTAGAATTTGTAAATACCACGGTGTTCCTTGGTATAACTTTGGATGTTTCACTTCAATGGGGACCACACATTGAAACTTTAGCGGGAAGGCTTAGTTCAGCTGCTTATGCCGTTAAGAAAATAAGACAGTTAACGGATGTAGATACTGCGAGACTAGTGTATTTTAGTTACTTCCATAGTATAATGTCTTATGGCATATTACTGTGGGGGCATGCGGCTGATATAGAAACTATTTTCATCCTGCAGAAAAGAGCTATCCGCGCAATCTATCAGATGCGATCACGTGAGTCGTTACAGAATAAGTTTAAAGAAATCAATATTTTAACTGTTGCTAGTCAATTTATATATGAAAACATCATGTACGTTCGTAAGAATTTGCATTTATTTCCTAAAAACAGTGACAGGCATAATTTGAATTTAAGAAATGTAAATAAAATAGATATAGCCTTTTCGAGACTGAGTAAGGTTAAGAAGTCATTTGTGGGGCAGTGTATAAGATTCTACAATAAAATTCCAGAAAATGTAACTAGTTTGTCAGAGAATAAATTCAAGACTCATGTCAAAAAAGTTTTGTGCTCTAGAGGATATTATAAAATAATAGATTATGTAAATGACAAAGATATATATGTTGATTCTATATCAAATACCATTACCTGAGACTGTAATCTGAATCATGACATTATTTGTAATATACAGTATTTTTTTTTTGTTTTGACTATTTAAAAGTGTGTGTAAACACCTATTTGAAATAAATTGATTTGATTTTGATTGATTTGTTTTTGATTTATAAGGTGTAACAAAATTAGCTGAAACTATTTTAACTGGTGCTTCTAACCATGAAACTGAACAACTTTCCCCATGGAAACCATAGTCATATCGCAAAACCCCTCGAGATCTACTTAACTACTTGAGATACTGAACAACTTTTCCAAGGAACATATATTAAATTTGATTTTTTGTCTTTTCATACGAATACGCCAGTAATATATAAGTCATTGCATACAAATTGATCAGCTGATTGGCCGACTTTGTATTGTAACTCATTATAGGTTCGTTGCAGGAAGTTGTTCAGTTTCATGAATAGGACCCCCCTGTTAGTGTTTCCAGGAGGGCTCATTTTTAACTAACAATTACAGATTATTAATAATTATGCGCAGATTGTTAAATTTAGAATTAGTTATAATATTAGTTAAAAATTACCGTAGCTCGTAGGACAGATGGCCGTTGGGGCAGTAAAGTTCTCAGGGGTGATCGCGCAGGTAGGCCTCCCACTCGGTGGACCGACAACCTGGTGAAGGTCGCGTGGGTACGGGCAGTGCAGGACCGGTCGTTGTGAAAATCCCGTGGGAGGCCTTTGTATAGTAGTGGATGTCCTTCGGCTCACGTGATGACGATGTTGAAGTAAAGTTAATTAAAGTATAACGTTAACAGTAAACAGCGCCGTGCAACGAAAACTGATGTTATCTCATCGTGTTTGTGTGACCTCGACATTGACCTGTCTTTGTCGGCCGCGTCACAAAGTAGATAATATGCATTCTGCATTACACCTACAGTATGTGTTATCCGTTACTCAAACAAAAATAAGTACCTACCTAACTAGAATTCATAACTTTATACAGATACGTCATTTGAAATTCAATCATTTTAAACAAAAAAAAACTAACTTCAAACGACTAGTGTCGCCACTAAGATTTTCGAAGGTTCCCCTCAATTTCTCTGGGATGCCGTCATCAGATCCTGGTTTCCTTATCACGGTACCACCCTTGAGATATCTCCTTTCCCACAAAAATAACGGTTCATAATAAACGACGAAGTTATCCGCAAACACACATAATAAACATATATACGATCGAATTGAGAAACTTCCTCCTTTTTTTGAAGTCGGTTAAAAATACATTTATTTATTGTCACGATAGTTTGCAGGAGTTTTTGATAAACTTCAATAAAATAAAAAATCTATATAATATGTATACAAAAATTAATCTCCATTTCCCTTAGTCATCGCATCGCGCGTGAACGAATGGAATTCTTTTTTTGTTGTGTTTATTATTGTCAGGAGAAGGTTCATAAGAAATTAAAAAATATATTTAAAGTGGCTAAACACGGGTAGCGCGCGGGTGAAGCCGCGGGCAACAGCTAATTTAATTAAAAAAATAAAACCCAAATGCTTAAAATGAATGAATAGATTAATTTATAAGGGGATCAGACGAACAGGTATAACGACACCTCTCTCCCTTAAATCCATCAAGCCGTTTAAGCTGCAGGCTCACTAAAGAAGTACATAGAAACATTACCCTCTTTTTTGGACAGCCGGCTAAAAAAGGAGGAGATTGTCTCAAGTCATCGTAAATTATTATCGCAAGAACAAGTTGTATACAGGGTGCAAAAATTGGTATAGGACCCGTTAACTGGGGGTTCTACTTATCGTACTGAACAACTTTCCCCAAGGAACCCATCATCAATTCTCAAAAAAAAATTGGACCCTTCATACTAAAATGCTCAAAATTGGTCGATCAGCTGATCGATTTGTATGAAGAATACATATTTTTTTTGGGATTTCAGCAAAGTCGTAGAACAAAAGTTGTTCAGTATGATGAGTTTTTCGTTTTTCTCTTTTTTCCCAGTTAACCAACAGTACACCAATTTTGTTACAACCTGTCTAGTGCAGTAAAAATATAAGGTTTATTTAGGTATATACGCTAATCAGCGACTTTCAGATTCTAACGCAAATATCTTGGCTATAAAACATCTAACGGGCGCCTTAGGCCACTTACAACTACTAGTTAATGTATTATTTTTTGAAATTTTATTTTGGCGCCAGATAGTTGTGTGTGGTTTGTCCCTGAATTTTTAAAATGAAAGCTGTTTCATTGGTTACTAGAATTTGCAGGTGGGTTCGCCCGCGTGGTTAGTGTTCATTTTCATGAGTGCATTTGACGGCTCGCGCACTCAAGCGCCTCGCGAACCTTGTTCCCGAACTCTCGGAAACTATGCATTTTTCCGGGATAAAAAGCGTTGTGGTCCGCGCTCCCGAGCAAAACTGAACTAGTACTGTTCACCAACAAACGCAACGTAGGTAACTACCTACTACCTAAACTCTTCAAAACAGAACTCCACCTATCAACGGAGATCAAGTACTTAGGTGTCACACTCGACAGCAAACTAAACTGGAGCAGCCATCTCACCAAGAAAATAGAGAAGGCGGTGTGGCAGTGCCGTAGAATGGTAGGTAGGAAATGGGGCCTTACCCCAAAGATAATGCTATGGCCATACACAGCGGTAATACGTCCAATGATAAGCTACGGCGCAGTAGTCTGGTGGCCACGAACGAAACTATCTACGGTCGTGAGTAAACTGCAACGCTTTCACAGAATGGCATGCATGGCTGTGACAGGCTGCATGCGGACAACTCCAACTGCAGCCCTGGAAACCATCCTGGACCTGCCGCCTCTGCACCTGTTTATCCAACAGGAAGCAGCTAGTGCTGCAGCTCGTCTAAAATTGCTGTCTCTTTGGAGCACAAACAGGATCCCGCACACTGAGCTCCTGCACGATATCATCGCGGAGGAGCGACTGTTCGCAGCGAAGAATGATAGAATCCCTAAACGGTATGTCTTCGACATGAAATACAAGGTACAGCTACATGAGGAGCCCTGGGAGGGTCAGAACCTGAAAGAACTTCGGGTATTTACCGATGGTTCCAAAACAGGCACTGGCACCGGGTTTGGGGTCTTCTCCGAGGATCTGAACATCAGGATAGCCAATCCCCTGGGTGCGCATAACACGGTCTTTCAGGCTGAGTGTGTGGGCATCATCAAGGCAGCTGAGGCGATTGCTGCAAGGGAGGTGCGTGAGTACCCCATCCGCATCCTCTCTGACAGCAGAGCCGTATTACAGGCCCTGCAGAGCAGCATGATCACATCGGGGCTCATACTGGAGTGCCAACAAAAACTGACAGAGGTATGTAACCGCGGCGGCATAACTCTGCAGTGGATTAAAGGGCACAGCAACTCACGCGGCAACGATGCGGCGGATGAGCTTGCCAGGAGAGGGTCAGAGCTAATGGCCGTGGGACCGGAACCTATAATACCCCTCCCATATGGCTGGCTACCGTCCACCCTGAGGAATCGCACAAGAAATGAACACAATTTGTACTGGTCCGGTCTGGAAACCTGCATGCAAGCAAGGATGGCCCTTCCGGCTACTAACCCTGGTCTGTCCAGAAAGCTTCTGAGACTTGGGAGAGCTCAGCTCCGCAAGGTAACAGCCGCTATTACTGGACATGGCCATTTTAACAAACACCTATTCGCTCTAGGTATCACCGACAGCCCCCTATGCAGAGCGTGTATGGAGGCTGAGGAGACTGCTGCCCACATCCTACTGGATTGCGAGGGGCTAGCACAGTACAGGGTCGTGCACCTCGGTGACCCGAGGTCACTCCAGGAAGTCGTCGGCAACCTACGGGGGCTACTGGGCTTCTTGGAGGAGCTGGGCTGGCAGTGATGCCGGCCAATCACGCAAAATGGGCGCAGTGGTCGCCTGGTTGCGGAAATCAGCCCGCCCCTTAACTTCAACTTCAACTTCAACTAATTGTGCGAGATTTTGCACCCGGCGAAAGAGCGTATTACAATCGTCCACTCACAATCCGCACACATCTATCCCTGATGCAGTGCGGAAGCGCGGCAGCCGAAACAGTAGGAGTACACGGTGTGCAATTATGCATTGTTGCGTTGCACACGTCGGGTATGAAATTGCAACGGTGCGGGTGGTGAGATTATCGCCAATTGGAAGTTCATTTTAAAAATCGCTAAGTCCATTTATCTGAAAATGCAAAAATGGATCCAATGTTTTTAAACACTAAGTTCAAATTGCGTTCCCAGAAAAATGGATTTAGTGATTTTGAAAACTGCATCATTCAATTTGCCGCCGTCCGTCTGGGGCTTAATGACAGGAATAGCATCATTATCGGGTACAAAGTGGCTCGCCTGTGTGCAGCAGTGGACTAATTTGGGCTGCTTTTGATGATATACATTATAAACATCTAGCTTTTACCTGCGGCTATTCCCGCGTGGAAATCGTTTTAATGACTGTCTGATTTTGTGTGAATAGTTAGAATGTTTTCACAGATCCCACGGGAACTATGTCGGACTATGCTGATTAAGTAATATATGTCACTTCCTATCACCTCAACTATTCCTTTGCAAAAATCATGTCAATCCGTTGCTCCTTTGCGACGTGAGTGACAAACAAATAAACTCAACTCCCACAGAGAACATATCTTCTCGCTCCTGTTTATACTAATTTTCAGAAAATTTGTATGGGAGGTACTTTTAAAAGTTTTTTAGGGTTCCGTACCTCAAAGGATAAAAACGAATAACCATAATAGGATCACTCGTGTGTCTGTCTATCCGTCTGTCTGTCACAGCCAATTTGCTAGGGAACTACTGGACCGATTCAGTTGAAAGGTTCAAATATGTAAGTTGAAGACCCAAAAACGAAGGTGAAACGTAAATAAATAAATTTTAAACATGGGGACCACTTTTAGGGAGTCAATTAGAAAATTAAAAAAAAAGTTTTTCATAATATACTAGATTTTGCCAGCGGCTTCGCTCGCGTGAACATAGTTTAGTCTTCGAGGGTGCGCAGAGCGCGAGCCGCAAGCGGATAGCGAGCTTGGAAAAAAGTAGCCTATATGTTGTTAATCCAGGTCCTAATCTGTCTACTTACCAAATTTCAGCCAGATACGTACAGTAGTTTTTGCGTGAAATAGTAACAAACATTCATACATGCATACAAACAATCACATTTAAATTATTAGTAGGATTGTGTGAAATATTAAAATGAAATTGTTGTAAGGATCTCAAATATATTTTTTTATAATTTAAGAAAAATAGTTTTAAAGTTATTTACGAAAATAGGCCAAGACCATTCCCCCTTAATCAAAATCACAATATATATGCGGTTGAATGCATAAATTACAGGAAAATCTATGAGGAAATCTAAAGTGTTTCCGTTCCCACAGGAAACTTTAAATTTCTAAGGTCCAGAATAAGTAGGCCCCTATTTAACTAGAGCAAAGTATGTCCTGAGAGGTCTTGGTCTGTTGGTAATTAAGTTTTGGTGCGGAACCCTGTTTGTGTGACCACGAGTGGCACTTGGCCGGTTTTTATTAAATATACGATTGGTCCTTCCTTTGGCATAAACTTACCTACCTGAAGTTTTTCTAGGCATCATAGAATGTCAGTTTTTCGATTGCATAGCCAAAGCTAAATTGTCAAAACAAATTTATCCTTATCACCATTTTAGGGAAAAATAATTACAAAATTTTTTTGTATGACACGAACCATTTTTAGAGTTTTTCTAGACATAACACATAATGGAATATTTTAAGCGTTAGTATAAGCAAAGTATATACATTAGTACTAACATACAGTATGGACACTCCCTGCCGCTCTCTAGATTGCAACCTCACCCCCTCGTCACCCAGATTGATACAGATTGGTTACATGTATGTCATTTTTGGCCCGATGTATGAAGTGTCGAGGGTGTGGTATAAGTGTTGTCGATGGTAAAAAAAACCATCCTTAGCGCCATTTTTGAATATTTTTTTACGGCAGGTAGGTAACCGAAATGAAAAAATCTGAGATAGTCGGGGCCTAACATCCATACAGGTTGTAAAAAAAATGATGAAGGACTTGTTAACTGGGGGTTCTATTCATCATACTGAACAACTTTCTCCAAAGAACCCATAGAAAGTTCTAAAAAAAAATTTGGACCCTCCGTATTAAAATGCGCAAAATTGGTCGATCAGCTGATCGATTTGTATAAGAGTAATTTTTTTTTTGCGGTTTCAGCAGTCGTAGAAAAAAAGTTGTTTAGTAAGATGGGTAGAAGCACCAGTTAACGGGACCTACACCAATTTTATCTATAATTTCATCAAAATCGATCCGACAGTTTCTTTGCAAATCAAGAATACGAACATATATACACATACAATAGGTACTCTAGTCTGATATGAGGAAAAATTTAAGCAAACATATCAGGTAGGTACCATTGTACCCCAGGTGGGTTTTGAGTGTGATTCACGTGTGCGGTGCGCACGCGGCCGCGGTGAGCCACTTCCGCCTGGGTTTGTACGGACTGCATTTTAACGTGGCCGACCCACCACTCGATCGCAATGTGCGTGTAATGTGGAGCAGGCACCTCACGAGTCTCAGTCTTCCATGTTTGTATATTCTGCTGAATACTTCTATGTTTGTACAGTCTGCTGAATACTTCCATGTTTGTATATTCTGCTGAATACTTCTATGTTTGTACAGTCTGCTGAATAATTCCATTTTTGTATATTCTGCTGAATACTTCCATGTTTGTATATTCTGCTGAATACTTCCATGTTTGTACATTCTGCTGAATACATTTGTTTGTATATTTTGCTAAATAAATTCAAAAGCTTTGTTCACTAATATTTTTGACCGCCTATGCGGCGTAATAGTTAATAGATGTTAACGTAAATGTGTCACCAAAACTCTGGTAGTTCCCCGCTTCAATACCAAATTCTTCTCCAATTCCTTCAGTGTTGAAGCTGCGAACCTCTGGAACAAGTTGCCCGCAAAAATTCGCGACTGCCCCTCTGTTAACACTTTCAAAACTAAACTTAAAGAGCATCTTCTTTCCCTTCAGAACATTTAAGTTTATTTTTATAGTATTTATTTTAGTAAGTACATTAGTTATTATAATTTTAGTTATATATTATATATGCTATTAATTTATTTATTATTAGTATGTGTTATGTATGTACGTAGATTAGGTTAGTTTATATTTAATTGTATTTTATTTAGTTTATAGGTACACACAGGTTTGCCTCCCATACTTTAAAGTCTCCTAACACCCGGTAAGGTTGGCTGGTAGAGATCTCTTATAGAGATAAGTCCACCTTTGTACACGTCCTCTCTAAGTTCTTGACATTTAAATGTTTGTGTACAATAAATGATATATATTATAGATTCGCTTCATAGCAAGAGGTCGCGATATCAAGAGGTCGCGAGTTCCATTTTCGGCGGGCTCTAATTTTGTAAGGCTCTGTTCGAATGGTGTGAGGGCATTTTCTGAGCCCGCCTGGCTAGCTCATCATATCAGCCGAAGGATGTCCACTGCTGGACATAGGCCTCCCCCAACCACAACGACCAGGTCATCGGTCATACAGGCCTGGCTTGCTACCACTATCTTATCTAAGTCTTATCGCCAAACATGACTGCTAACAACATTTGTTCCGGCTTGAAGGTAAGATAGCAAGTTCCCCTGTAAGATAGCAAAGTCCCTGTTGCCTTGGGGAATCATGGTAAGCCCGTTTCCATCTTCGGCATCATCGTCACGTATCATCAGGTGAGATGATGCCAAGGGCTTACCAACTGTGAATTAAAAAAAACTCCTTAAACACTGCTCCAGCTGCCTCGGGATACCTATTTTAAGATGTTTCATACAAAACATTAAAGGCTATAAAAAATACTTAGAACATTTGTAGTGTACAAGCTTTCAAGATAAGCAAGTATTATAATTTTACACTCTCAGTTCTTTGATGAATTTCGTTATAATAAGTGGTTTTTGTACAAACGCGACGACAATAAAAATTGAGGTTTTCTATTACAGACTGGTGCAGATTGTATGAAATTAGTACAAAACAGTTTATTTTTTATGCTCTTGTACAATTTAGAGAGGGTGATTCTACCCTACACATGTCCTCAGAAATATTAATCATCATCATATCAGCTCATTATACGTCCCCACCGAGGGGCTCGAGTCTACTCTAAATTAGGGCGATGGGGGCTTAATCGACCACGCAGACCAAGTGCGGGTTGGTCGACTTCACACACATCCTTTGAGTTTATTCGCAGGCGTGTGCAGGTTACCTTACGATGATGTTTTTCCTTTACCATAGGAGCGTCGGATAAACGTAAAGAAATCTAAATTCAAAAATACGTTGGCACGTGGCAGGATTCAAACCGCGACCTCCAGGATAGGAGGAAGCGGTCCTACCTAGCCCTTACGCTACCGACGCTCCGGCGTAGTACTCGTAATTATAGCTTGTCATAATACCATGTTTTGTATGAAAAATCTTTAAATATCCCAGGGCAGTATTGAATAGTGGATTTATGCTTATGTGATTCAGCTCCCATTTTACAGCTTCTTGCTAGGTGGGTTGGGGGGTACTTACAGTGAAGAGTAGAAGTCCTTGCACATCTGATGGAAGTACTCGAGTGGCACCGTCTTGAGGAAGGCTTGATCGTCACTGGTGGTGGTCTGGTACCAGCCGAACTCCACGCACGTCTGGTACGTCCACAGGCGCACTGGAAACAAAATGAAATGTTAACACCGGGTGAAGTTTTAGTCTCCGTCAAAAGTTCTATGTAGTTACTTGTTTTACTCGAATTACTCTTAAAAATTAACAGCTTTTTAAAACAAAACGATCGAAATTACACGTCATTAACTAATTGATTAATTAGTTAGGGAAATTAATAATAAACAAGTAACCACATCATCATCATATCAGCTTACATACGTCCCCACCGAGGGTCTGGAGCCTAACCTTAACTAGGACGATCGGGCCTTAGTCGACCACGGGGGCCCAGTTCAGGGCCACCAGGGCGTAATCACATAGATAACCGAAAACTTTAACGTCATAAACAATAATTCAGTAGTATTATTATTATTAGTATTAATCGGTAGTTGTTATCAGCGTCTAGGTACATAAAGTATGTCACTCATCCTTAAGTCACTGACTAATAATAATATAAATGTGAAAATTTGTTTGTTTGTTAGTTTGTTTGTTACCTTTTGACGCTTCAACGCCTTGACCAATCCTAATAAAATTTAGTATGCAGGAAGCCTGTGTCACGAGGAAGGACATAGGCTACTTTTTATCCCGTGAAAATAGCACAGCCAGATGCAGTTCCTGAGGGAAGTGAAAATATACTCTTTTGTGGTTAATTTTTTAACATCGCAACAGAACAATGGATTGTTGTGAGTTTTTGCACAGAGATGGTTGAGGGGGTGGAAAATAACATGATTTACTAATAAGCATATCCTGACATAGGTCCCGAGGGATCTGGAGAAAAGTCATGTCACCGCGAATCCTCTAAGACAGTTATAAAAACGATGTCTACGCGGGCGAAGCCACGGGCAAAAGCTAGTGTTTTTTATAAAGCAAACAATATAAATGAGTAGTAGTAATAGTAGGAATTGAGCTACAAAATGTGAGATTAGCTACTGGAAAGACCCAATGGGCGCTCTTCCACTACACGGCACGGCAACACGGCAACACGACACACGACACACGGCGACGACAATGACACGGCGACGGGGACGTGGATGGCTCGGCTGCCGGGAAAGCAAAAATGTACGAAAATGTCTGGAGCTTTTTTCTACTGAACGCCAACAGATACGACATGGCGATGACATCCGCGCGCGCCGCGCCGTCGTCGCCGTGCCATGGAGAGCAAGCTCACCGCTTCTAGCCGGCCGGCACATATAACATATTATAACCCTAATCAATGTAACTCTAGTAGTGTGTGTGTGTGTTTGTGCGAGGCAAATTTAGGAGACGCCGTGCTGTACCGTCACCGTCGCCGGTCGAACGAAGCACCGGCGCGTGTCGTGCGTGTCGTGCCGCTGCCGGTGCCGGTGCCGTGACGGTGCCGGTGCCGGTGCCGTGACGGTGCCATGCCGTCTAATGGAAAAACACCCAACACATGATAAAAATGTGCTCAACAGTAATCAAATTCAGGTCAAATCGGTTATTTAGATAATTTATAGGTAAGTAGGTACTTATCCTTTGTTAACCCTAGAGTGCTCGTGCTATGAGCATTTTGCCGCCCTCGCCAAATAATGTATATTATTTTTTATACTATGCACTCGTCAAGGTCAAGCCTCCCAGTAGCCGCTCCTCTGTCCTTCACCTACCTGTATACTATAAGTTGCAAGGAAATCAGTTCGCGGATGAACGCGGGAAGAAAGGGTTTGGCTTGCCCGGACCAAAAGTTTATGCATTATATGCATTTACGGTATAGTGAAAATAATGAAAATATATAAATTGGCCATTAAATTAAAAACATAGGGATATACTTGTATATATATATATATATAGATACATAAAGAATAAAGATGGTCAAAATTCAGCAATTTTTGCCAAAGATATTGTCAAGTGTTTTTTTAATTTTTAAATTTAATCAAGAAAATATAACTGTTTTGTAACGTGTATGATTGGTATAGAACACATAAGCAAGTGATCGAAGACACTTCAGAGTGAAAACAAAGATATTATATTAGTACGCGAAAACACGCGAAAAGCTAAGCTAAGCTGAGCTGCAGTGCAGAGAGCTATGGATTCAGCAGCAGGATACATAGCCCGGCTGCTGTTAGCGACAACGCATCTGCAAATCAAATGTCTCGGACTGATGCACCACCCACGGGTTGGACGGATGATGAACTTGGAAATAAATACGATACCAAAATGGAAAAAAAACTTTTTATGTAGAAGTTCGGGCGTTATTGACTACTTGACTTGAATTAAGGTCAAAACAATTGTATACATGTGTAACAAAATTGGTGTAGGTCTCCTACTCATCATACTGAACAACTTTTGTTCACTTTGCTGAAATCGCAAAATAAAATTTTAACTCTTCATACAAATTGATCAGCTGATCGACTAATTTTGTGCATTTTTGTATGGATGGTCAAAATTTTTTTTGTGAATTGACTATGAGTTTCTTGGGGAAAGTTGTTCAGTATGATGAAAAGAACCGCCAGTTAACGGGGCCTACACCAATTTTGTTACACCCTGTATATCTCCGGCCGTTTTTAGGGTTCAATACGTAAAGGGTAACAATAGCCTACGCTGTCTGTCCGTCCGACCTTTAAAAGGCTGTATCTTTTAAAAGTTTTCGATGCTCCCGAGAAACAAAGTAGGTACCTACTTATAATTTCACGCTTATCCATCAAAATATTCAAGTATCTTATTAATCATAGATGGAACTAATTTTAATATTTTTTTCTGATCTATCCAACGATTTCGTGAAACCCGATGTAATTTGTTTTTCTGAAACCTTTGTTAAAAAATTGCGAAGAGATGCATATTAAATTAAACAATTACTTACATACGAGTTGGCAGCAAATTATCCGAGAAAAGAGAAATGCAGGGAACATGTATTTTACTTAAAAAGGGTCTGATTTATAAAAAAAATAAAAACTATTAATAATAAATATTCGATTCCAAAAATTATTGAAAGTGCGGGTATTGAGATTTCATCTTACAATTTCATTATGTTAGTTATGTATATATAACTCGCATACAAGGTTTGCTCGTCACTTTTTAAATAATTTAGAAACAGTTGTTCATGAACTTACTAGTACATATATGTAGAAGTTCTCGACACTCCCCCCCCTCCTGACCCCCACACTAGACCTAGACACATTAGTACCTATATGTAGAAGTTCTCGACACTCCCCCCCTCCTGACCCCCACACTAGACACATTAGTACCTATATGTAGAAGTTCTCGACACTCCCCCCCTCCTGACCCCCACACTAGACACATTAGTACCTATATGTAGAAGTTCTCGACACTCCCCCCCCCTCCTGACCCCCACACTAGACACATTAGTACCTATATGTAGAAGTTCTCGACACTCCCCCCCTCCTGACCCCCACACTAGACACATTAGTACCTATATGTAGAAGTTCTCGACACTCCCCCCCTCCTGACCCCCACACTAGACACTTAGAGATATAGCAAAATCTCAGCATTGACGAACCTGCACGTGGCAATTCATGTTTCCACATGATAATAACTAGGTAAAACGAAAGTGCTATCCCTCTACATTTACATCTATCTGATCATCACACGGCTCAACTGTTGTCATAACCCACTAAATTCAAACAATGGTTTATCACAATAAAAAAACTTTTCCTAAAAAAAATTTAAAAAGCATCTTGCATCTCTTTCGTTCGCAGAGTTATTGATCAAATGTCTTTTCAATAACTTTTTAAAATTTCTATGTCTTTTTTTGTATGTAAATCAATAAACCGGCCAAGTGCGCGTTTTTAACCGCACACGGTTCCGTACCATCATACTAGATGGCGCTAGTTTCTTCACGTTTAAAAAAAACATGTTGTTTGTATGGAGACCCCCTTCTTTTTCACTTTTTCTAATTTTTAGCATTTGTTGTTATAGCGGCAACAGAAATGCATCATTTGTAAAATTTCAACTGTCTAGCTATCACGGTTCATGAGATACAGCCTGGTGACAGACGTACAGACAGACAGACAGACGGACGCAGAGCGAAGTCTTGGTAATAGGGTCACGTTTTTACCCTTTGGGTACGGAACCATAAAAAGAACTCTCCACTTTAAATACAACAAAAATAGAGATGAGCTATGAAAAAATAATTACCTAAATAAAGATTGAGATAATTTATTTCGTGCTCACAAAAAGCTGGCTATAGAGGATTAACTGCGATTACAACTTACAGCTTATATGCAGAAAAACTTTGTATATGAAAATAAATCTTCTAGATGTCTTCCCAAAAAAATTAAAAACAGAAAAGAAAAGTAAAGTATTTTAAAACAAAAGAATGCGTGGGAATTCAAATTCGACTTATGCAAAGTTTTCTCTTGTTGTAATTTAACAGCGCAAAATTTGTGAATTAAAGGAGTCCGTCTGTCCGTTTCGGGAACGCGTGTAGGTATCTAGTTGAAATTAAAATATACTCCGGTCTACAGTCCCTTGAAGCTGAGAAAAAAATCAAAGTTCTAAGTAAACGTAAAAATAAAATACGGCCGTTTATACCAAAAAAAAGGAAAAAGGAAACCAAAATTTAAAGGGTTAATCCGTTGACCTAGAACTATGAAATTTGGCAAGTAATACCGTCTTATACTGCATGTATAGGGAAAAATATGAAACTATACATTTGTTATTAATTTTAAAAAAATAATCTTTATTTAAAGTACGTTATAATCAATTATGCAAGGAACGGCGGTCCAAATTTTGAATTGAGTTAAGCGTGTCATTTAAAAAGATTTTAAATTATTTTTATGATGTATTGTTTTCGATTTATTATTTTTAAGGTTCCTTATCCAGAGATGTGGTGGTGCGGAACCCTCGGTGAGCGAGTCCAACTTGCAATTGGCCGGTTTTTTTTTATTAAAAGTGATAGTGAGTTGTTTTTATCGTTATGGTACGTCGAAATTTAGCTAGAGAAGAAATGATTAAAGCTATAGGCATGTTGGAAGCTTGCGCGCGCCAGCACGTGGTTGCTGACGCTTTAGAGATCAACCAACATGTTATCTCCAGGTTGTGGTCAAGGTATTTTGTCACGGGAAATGACGCGGAACGTCACTCTGGCGAAAGTCGTGTCTCCCATGTGTCACCACTCCTAGACAGGATAGAATAGTATAGAAAATCTTTAAAATCTTTTATTTAGAGCACAGTACAACGATTTCCAGGTACAATTTACAAACGATAGAAATAAACTATAATAAAAGTTTAAAAAACCTAAAAACCGACTTCAAAAAGAAATTCATTCAAAAGTTTGAAAAAATATACCGTTAAGGAGTTTTACCTTCCATCATCAGCTCATCAACATGATATGATGATTATCAGACGTAAATACCCTAATAGCTTTAGAAAATATATGAAACTTGTATTACGTGCCTATTAAATATGAGAGTTGCCCTCGATTTCCCTGGGATTCCGTCATCAGTTCCTGACTTGGTGACAATAGAACCACCTCGGAAGTATACTGTTTCGAAAAAAAAAAGAATTTTGTAAATCAGTCCACAATTGACGGAGAAATCGGTGAACATACATAAAAGAAATATACAGTCGAACATCGAACCTCCTCCTTTTTTGATGTCTTTTAAAAAATGGCTGTACTGTGCACCAAAATGGTACTGGATCGGTTTCTAAGGAATGTCGCCGGGAGACTTCCCAGTATTACGGCTATGAAAATGGTGCAAAGGCCAACTACCAGTTGTTAGTAAGCGATTTGGAACTGAGTTCAACTGAACTCTCCAGTATGTTTTTGAGTACCTACCTACCTATATTAGAAGGACCATTTAATTAATAATTTGCTTTGACAAAAAAAGCACTTCGTAATTCAACGGTTGACGCAATCTTTCGACCAATGTGTCGCGTTACAGCTGCAACAATTAGCATTGCATCTCAAACGCAGGCGCCGCCGCCGCCGCCGCCGCCGCGCCGCTGTCAACAAATTATTCATGGCTTATACTATACAGGGTACCTAACGGGAAAGCTTGCTAAATTGTAAGTAGCTTGTTCATCATCATCACTTAAAATTAAATGGACAGCTGTCAACTAAAAATAATATTTATTCATAGGAAAACATTCGCTTATTTACTTTGAAATGAAAACACAACTTGTTTAAAGTCTATAGCCAATATGTTGAGTCTACATTGTATAGGTGCGCTAGGAGGTGGCGCCACCTACGCTTGCGTCGAAGCGCCGTGACGTGTGTTACGAAGTAACTAGTACCACAGTACAATAAAGAGTACTCTAGTACCTATCTCATCTGTGCCGCGTGTTTTGTCTTGAAACGTCAAGCGGTTAGCTAGGGTTGGTAATAATAGGTCGTCTTTGGCCAGGGTGTGATCGGTTTCAGGCTGGAACGGAACCCAGTTTTAGGTGGTGGTGTTGGAACAAGGAATAATAATAGTACAATGGGTATATGGTCGAGGGGAGCGATGGCCGACTCGCGCGTTAATTGGCCTACTCTTGTCCTATAACATTGATGACAAATTCAATAATTTTAATGTACCTATTACTTGTCGTGTCATATCGTTTTCATATCCTAACGACATTATTTGTTTTAAATCAATGATTCATTTTGACATTATTTAATGATATTATGATCACGATATGATGATTTTGTTTGCATTTTTTTTACAACTATGTATAATATAACTACTATTTTATGACCATCAAAAAGAGTGTATCTATTGTGTATTGTGTACCTATTTTAAATTAACATTTTGATTTTTAAATTTGAAAATTTGATAAAATTTCTATGGAACCGATCCGAAAGTATATCCTTTCAAATAAAAAAAGAAATTTTCCAAAACGGTTTATATAATGATAGAGTTCTGATGTAACAAACATTAAAACAAACAACCAAATTGAGACCCTCCTTCTTTTTTTGAATTCGCTTGAATAAGATGAAATATCCCTCTAGCACAAGGATATCAGTTTGTTGATAAGATCAGTGGGAAATAGGAGTCCCTAATGAGTTACGTTAAAACAACAAAATACATAGTATAAAAATCAGTGATATTTTAAGAGGCGAATCTGTTGTAGAATACTGAAATCCATATCTAAGCACAAAAAAACTTTGAGCTTTTCATAAAGAAGCCAGTGTTTAAGTTAGGCCGGTTCCCCAGCGCCCAGCGCTCCGGGAGTCCGGGAGTCCGGGAGACCCGTACGGGCAGCCTGTGTACGGGGCACGGGCCCGTCCGCATGCGCATACGTAGCGCCCGGAGAGCTGTGAGGCGCAGAACGTGTAGCGAGGCGCAAGTGTGGGAGTGCTCGAGAGTCCGAGTGCGCTGTGCGTGTTCCGTACGGGAACAATCGCGTCGTCGTCGCTGTGAAACGATCGATGTCCCATCGCCTCACCTGTGGCGCCTTCCCATACGGGTCTTAGACCAAACAATTTTTACGAATGAATTATTCAAAAAAATATATAACCAAATTAACTTCTCGCCAGCAACATCTGTAATATACGATGATGTAGTTATTACTTATGCCAATACAGCTAAAAACCTTGGCATTATTTTGGACTCAAGTTTGTCTTGGGTTATTCAAGTCAACGAAGTCAGCCGAAGAATGCACTTCTCCTTTCATGCGCTGAAATGTCTTCAATGTTTCCTGCCACTAAAAACCAAAATATCGTTCTACTTTCTATTCTGGATTACGCTGACACTTGCTACTTACAGAAGAACAGCTCAACAAACTAGAGCGTCTCCAGAATCTCTGTCTTCGATTTATTTTTGGCCTACGTAAGTTTGACCATGTCTCCCAATACCGTCAGCAACTCAAGTGGCTTCCGATTCGTCTTCGCAGGAACACTCATATCCTTAGTCTCCTTTTCAAAATACTTCACAATCCTTCTTCTCCATCCTACCTACGGGAACGCTTTAACTTGCAGCGTCCTCCCGACCAGCACTCCCGTGCTCATCTCAAATCCCTCCTTTCTTTTTCCACCCATTCCATCGACTTCTATTCTTATTCCTTCTTCGTGCATGCGGTTAGGTTGTGGAACTCACTTCCACACGAGATTAGTAGCCAAGTTAAAATAAAAGCCAAAGTTAGCCATATTTATTTATTTTATAGTTTATTTATTATATTATAAGCATTTTGTTATATTTATATTATTAAATTTATTTCTATTATTATTAACTTAAATTATGTAGTATATTGTGTATTATTTTGTACGTGGTATTTATTTAGGAATATGTTATCAAAATTTCTGTTTTTAAAAATGTTGTCTTTGTTATGTACACGTCTTCTGCCATTCTTATGTAATTTCTCTTTCCCAGGTCTGCTGGAAGAAATTTCTAATAGAAATAAGCTTTACCTTTTGTATGTTCTTATCTAGTTTAATGTTTGTTTGTCCCTATTTCTGTGTGCAATTAATTGTGAAATAATAAATAAATAAAATTCTGATATTTTTCCTGTTTTAGAGTTGATTCTGAATCTCTTGAAATGTCATTCCTTGTTGTTTTCACCCGACTGGCCAAAAGGAGGATATTATTTTTGGAGCGCATATATGTTTGTATGTATTCGGGTGTGTGCGGTGTCGTTAGATTCCTCTTGATCCCGAAAGTGACAAGATACATTTTTACCCGACTGGCCAAAAAAAAATTTAAGTACCTCATGTTTTTATGCAGTCGGGTTTTAATGTTTGATTAAATTGGTTAGATTATTAAAGCTTGTATTAAATGATAATCTTAATTATGATGTCTCGATTCATGGATCTTGAAAGGACGGCGGACGTGTGCAACGCGACAATTTTTTTCGAGAATTGACTATGGGTTCTTTGGGGAAAGTTGTTCACTATGATATGTAGAAGCCCCAGTTAACGACTTCTACACCAATTTTATTACAAAAATTTGGAGACTCCTTACGAAAATGCAATTTATGGAACGAAATAATGAAAAACCGGCCAAGTGCGAGTTGAACTCGCGTAGATAGGGTTCCGTACAATGCCAGTCAAATACAAAATATCACATTTGAAATCCTCACAGTAAGACGCGAGCTAACTACTACTAGCGCTAACTAGTGGTGTTTTAGCGAACTATTTTTCATAAGTTAACATATTATATTGAGTTTACCACTTTATTTTCAATTGATAGAATTCTTATAGATTTTCCTGTAATCTACAAGCAATCATCTAAATTTTGTATTTTTTTCAAAATTTTAGACTCAGTAGTTTCGGAGATCAGGGTGAAGAATGGTCAATTTTCGCCTTCTTTCATTAAGTAAAATCAAAACTATTTATTTTACAATAATAACAAAAATAAATTTGAGATAGAGGTACTGGACATTTGAGGCCGGAACGCTTCTATCCACCCCAATTTAGGTAAAGTACTTCTTGTTCTGAATCTCCTAACTTTAAAAAATACGATCAAAGCTAGCAAAGTTCACAAATTGTGTTAAATTTTCAATCGGCCGTTCGTTACCGCTACAATGAGACTAAATTACGGAAAACTTGTTATAACAAAATACAGAAGCCTTAGACGATGTTCCATAATTAATTCTCAATTGTAATTCCTTTTGAAATATTATGTAAATACGGAGTGTTTTGAGTCAGGGCGAATCTATTTGTTATGCAAAATGGACCGGCGAGAGGCGAGAGGCGACGAATTTCCAGATATTTTGTAAGCTCCTGTCTGATAAGTAATGGAAAGTCGAAGCAGATTTTGGTGAAGAAATAGTAATTAATATGCAAATCATTCTAATAGGCGCTTTACTAACATTTTTAGGATAAAATTCTGTAATGAATCAACTTTTTTCAGTAAATTTTCTAAAAAAACACTTTAACTGTAAGAAAATTTGCAACAAAAATAGAAAAACCGACTGTGCTACTCTAGGTTTGAAACACTTAGATTTTGGTTTTGAGAATTCAATCATTTATTCATAAACAATACTTACTAATAATATAAATGTGACAATATTTTTGTTAGTTACCTTTTCACGCCTCAATACCTTGACCAATCTTGATGAAATTTGGCATGCAGGTAGCCTGTGCCACGGGTAAGGACACAGGCTAATTCTTATCCCGTGAATGCGTCCAATGCAGTTCCTGAGGGAACTGAAAAATTACTCCACTTTTGGTTAATTTCTTTAAAATCGCAACGGAACAGAGATAGTTTAGCGGGTGAGAAAAGGCATAATTTACTAATTAGCATATCTTGAAATAGTTTCGGAGGGATCTGGGGAAAACTAACTTTGACGCTCGCGCACGTCGTCGGCGCCGCGGCGGAGCAACGGAATCAAGTAATTGCTCAACTGCAGATATAAAAATGATGTCCACGGCGACGCCGCGGGCAAAGGCTAGCAATATTGTATGGTACATAAAAAGAAAAGAGGTAACATACAATGTATAAAGCAATGACTATATTGGCAGTTGTTTTGCAACGAAATAAATTGTACAACCACGCTGTGCATACTTTATCGCATTACATTCAACATCTAAATCAACAATAATTACCATTACGCTTCATTAGTAGCAAATATACAAAGAACTTTCTACGATGAAAAATTCACAAATACTCTTTGTTTGTATGGGAGGTACCTTATTCAGATTTCTCCTGGAGTAATGAACTACGCAATTAAAATAGTCTTATAAAGTTCTAGTGATTCAAAAAGTTTTACTAAAGTTAATAGAGACATTCTGGGGAAAAAAGAACAAACAAGGTTAACCTTACTCTGATTTTCCTTGAATTACAAAAGTACAGATCAAAATCATCATAGCCATCTATTTTGAGTAAAAATAATGTGTTTTTTTTACAATGGCGGCCACCCTGAAAAAAATGAAAATCGAAAAAAAGAACAGCTGGAGATATTGAAATAACATCAGTTTAACGGAGCAGTGTATGATCTTATTCTTAATTAGTTTAAGAGTATTGTCCCTCTCAAAATTCTAAATTAGTTATTAGGTACTTTCGAGCGACGAAGGGGTGAGGAAGGTATCATTGTGAAGGCAAAAAAGTATCATATATATCGATAAAAACTTAAATCACATATAAAATATCCCCGGTTTCATACAAAAACAACTTCAAAACGTTACAAATATTCAAATAGCTATGTTAAACAGACAGGGAGGACCGCGAAAATACACTTCTGTGAAAAATATGGTTTTCGAAAAAACTAAACATAATTTATTAGATTTTATTATTTTATTCTTATTTAGTATTGGTAAGCCCTTGGCATCATCTCACCTAATGATAAGTGACGATGATGTCGAAGATGGAAGCGGGCTTACCAAGATTTCCCAACGCAATGGAGAACTGGCTATCTAATCTTATTATTCCGTTTTTTTCTCAGCAAATCCTTTTATTTGATATACCCATATCATGGGCGTGCATAAAAGATAGCTGGTCTGCCATCTTTGGGATTCCGCCATACTGGATGTAGAATAATGTCATGTAGCTTTGCATTGTTATCTAAACTTAAAGTGTATGCAAAATTTCAGTGAAATCGGAAACCGAGAAGTGGGTCTAATTTAACTTACAAGATTTCACCTGAACAAACATACATACATTGCAAGTTAAATAAAAGCTTGTAACAAACATAAGCAACTCCGACGTGCAAAGTTTCATCAAAACACATACAGCCGTTTTTGAGAAAAAAAAATCTGTTTTGTTTTGTTGTATGACAGCTACTTTTTGGTTTGACGTTACGAAGAAACTTTTGATAATCTCTCGATTAGTTCCTAATTTGGTCCCAATCGGACCAATGATTTAGCCGCCATAGCGAGCAGTGACGGACGGACGCACGGACGAACGGATAGAATTGAGATATTCGGTTTTTCTGTATAGAACACATTTGAATGAAAATAAGAAAAACTTATTTTCGCTATAACAATATTTCGTCTACCCTCAAAAGAAACGTACCTACAATTGAGTTGAGAATCTCTTCCTTTTTTTGAAGTCGGTTGGCAACACTGACACTAATGTATGTATGACTACGTAAGGACAGAGTCCGGCGCGTCGTAGCTGACGTTGGTGTGCGCGGCCACCACCTCGGCGTAGCTGGCCCTGACGCACGGCTGCGTCTACGGTTGCGCGGTGCTCCACGCGGCTAGCCTCTGGAGCTGGTCGGTTGGCAACACTGACACTAATGTATGTATGACTACGTACTGACAGAGTCCGGCGCGTCGTAGCTGACGTTGGTGTGCGCGGCCACCACCTCGGCGTAGCTGGCCCTGACGCACGGCTGCGTCCACGGCTGCGCGGTGATCCACGCGGCTAGCCTCTGGAGCGGGTCGGTTGCTGTGGACATACAAGTAATTAAGGCACCTAATCTGACATCTGTTTTGACATGGTCTCATACTATGGGCCTGATAAGAAGGTCACTCTAAGGGCGATGCAGCGAGCTATGCTCGGAGTTTCTTTATGCGGTAAAATCAAGCACAAACAAAGTATAACGACATTAGCTCACGGAATCGCTAAACTTAAGTGGCAGGGAGCGGGGTGTATAGCTCATGGAACAGACGGCTGTTGGAACAGTGAAGTTCTCGAGTAGTGACTATGTTCTGGAAGACGTAGCGTTGAAGATGAAGGTCACAGGAAGGTCTTGGATGAGGGCAACGGAGGACTGGTTGTCGTGGAAAGCCTTAAGGGAGGCTTTTGTACAGCAGTGGACGTCTTTCGGCTAGCGGTAGGCACGAGTACTAAGTGAGCCTTGCACCGCTCACTGACGTTAGGCGACAACGGTAGACCTTAAACAACCACACATTTTAATTATCGTCTTGAGATTTTATGATAGCAAGAAGAACAATTTTTTTTATTCACAATTGGTAAACCCTTGACAACATCTCACCTGGTGGTAAGTGACAATGTTTCCGAAGATGGAAGCGGGCTTACCAAGATTCCCCAACGCAATGGGGAACTGGCTATCTTATCTTCATGCCAGAACACACCAATGATATCAACATAGATATTTAGCGGCAAGACTTAGATAAGATGGTGGTAGCTAGCCAGGCGGGCTTAGAAAATGCCCTACCACCAACCAAACCGAGTCTTACAATTGATCCCGCCGGGAATCGAACCCGCGACCTCATGTGTAAAGCCAGTGAACTTTGCCTCTGAGCTACGGAGGTTCAATTATTCAGCCAAATTTCAACACCTATGGAGATTTTTTGGCTAAAGAATATCGGAACAAATTTGGTAAAGTTAATTTTTACTTATTGACCAGAAAATTTAGCAATACAAAACAAAAAATACTATGGGTCTAAAGAAGAGATACCTACATAAAATTGTGTGGGTTGAGTTGTTTTCTAAAGTAGGGAAGAGTTCTGTATTCAAGAGCAAGTTAGTTGTAACCGAGAGCCCCACTGAACCAAAATATTAGGAGGTATCACGTGAATGAAAAATGCTAGATGGCATCACGTGAATGACAAATGCTAGATGGTATCACGTGAGTGAAAAATGTTAGATGGCATCACGTGAATGAAAAAAAACGGGTGGGGCTGTGTCGGGGCACACGGCCGTTGGTTTTAACGTGAATACGTCTCGTAACGGGTAATATGTAGTTTCTATATAAAATATTATTATTAATGTATGTCATAATCATAGATAATATAATATAATCGATAGATTTTGACGAGAGCTGACGATTGAAACTTGAATGAACGTCGTAGCTTCACCGAGTCGAAAGTTATACTAAATGGAAATCTCGATATGCAGCAAAATGACCTTCAAAATGGCGGGGCTGCCCCCTCCCCGCGCGCGTTGTGTTACAGTCCTTACTTAGCGTAATAAATTCTATGATTCTTTAGCTATCAAGTGGTGTAAACGAAATTTGGATGGAGATGATAGATATGTAGCTACAACACTAAACTGTATCCCCCGATTTTGTTATCATTCGTTTTTTTGGATTGCATCCCTATGGAGGTAATTTTAAAGACGTATTCACGTCATGGAAGAAAGACGAAGATTGGTTTTGCAGTCCTCTGAAGACGCTACTCAGTATCGGCAACTAAACAGGCAGATCTCTAAGTCTCTAACTCGCGATTTGCGCCACTATAATACAAATTGTATTAAAGAGGCGATTGAGAACAACAAAGGCTCAAAAGTGTTCGCGAGAGATCTGTCTGTTGGTCAAAGTCAACTGACCAAGCTGAAGACTGAGGACGGCAGGATCATATCGTCTAAGACTGAGTTGCTGCAAGAAGTTGAGAAGTTCTACGGACAATTGTACACGACCACACGTCTGCCTGTCAGCGATCTGGCTAAAGACCCAAGAGCTAGACTTACCCGACACTATACCGAAGATATCCCGGACGTCAGCCTGTACGAGATTAGAATGGCTCTTAAACAGCTTAAAAACAATAAGGCACCGGGTGATGATGGAATTACGGCTGAACTTCTGAAAGCAGGTGGAACACCGGTACTTAAAGCTCTTCAGAAATTATTTAATTCCGTTATACTTGAAGGACAAACGCCTAAGGCATGGCACAGAAGTGTGGTCGTGCTTTTCTTCAAAAAGGGCGACAATACCCTGCTGAAGAACTACAGACCCATCTCACTTCTGAGCCATGTCTACAAACTGTTTTCGAGGGTCATTACGAATCGTCTCGCACGCAGGTTTGACGACTTCCAGCCTCCCGAACAAGCCGGTTTCCGAAAAGGATTTAGTACCATAGACCACATACATACGCTGCGGCAGATTATACAGAAGACCGAAGAGTACAATCAGCCACTATGCTTGGCGTTCGTGGACTATGAGAAAGCCTTCGATTCGGTCGAAACCTGGGCTGTGTTACAGTCTCTCCAGAGGTGCCAAATTGACTATCGATACATCGAAGTGCTGAAGTGTTTGTATGAAAACGCCACCATGTCGGTTCGCCTCCAGGATCAAAACTCGGAACCTATCCAGCTGCAGCGAGGGGTGAGACAGGGAGACGTTATATCTCCGAAACTGTTCACCGCCGCCCTGGAAGATGTTTTTAAGCTTTTGGACTGGGGTGGACTCGGCATCAATATCAACGGCGAGTACATCACCCACCTTCGATTCGCTGACGATATCGTGGTCATGGCTGAGACTATGGACGACTTAGGCACAATGCTCGATGGCCTCAGTAGAGCCTCTCAACAAGTGGGTCTTAGAATGAACATGGACAAGACGAAAATTATGTCAAACGTCCGTGTCATACCTACTCCTCTGAAGGTTGGAGGCTATACACTCGAAGTTGTTACCGAATATGTATACCTGGGACAAACAGTCCAGTTAGGTAGGTCCAACTCCGAGAAAGAGATCAATCGTCGAATCCAACTCGGCTGGGCAGCGTTCGGGAAGCTTCGCAATATCTTTACGTCCGAGATACCGCAGTGTCTTAAGACCAAGGTCTTCGACCAATGTGTGTTGCCAGTGATGACGTACGGAACTGAGACATGGTCGCTTACTATGGGCCTCATAAGAAGGCTCAAGGTCACCCAAAGGGCAATGGAGCGTGCTATGCTCGGAGTTTCTCTGCGTGATCGAATCAGAAACGAGGAGATCCGTAAGAGAACCAAAGTAACCGACATAGCTCTCAGAATTGCTAAACTTAAGTGGCAGTGGGCGGGGCACATTGCTCGTAGAACAGATGGCCGTTGGGGCAGTAAAGTTCTCGAGTGGCGACCACGCACCGGAAAGCGTAGTGTAGGCAGGCCTCCCACTCGGTGGACCGATGACCTGGTGAAGGTCGCGGGAAGCCGCTGGATGCGGGCAGCGCAGAACCGGTCGTCGTGGAGATCCTTGGGGGAGGCCTATGTCCAGCAGTGGACTTCCTTCGGCTGATATGATGATGATTCACGTCAAAATGCTAGATGGCATCACGTGAATGAAAAATGCTAGATGGCATCACGTGAATAAAAATTTTAACCAGTTTTTAACAAATTTTCATAGGTAGTCAATAGTGGTTGGAGAGTTCATTTACCTTGACGTTAGCACAGATTACTAATTAGTTACTGACGTTAGTCCTACTCAAATACGAGATTTGGGTTCTGTTTGATACTACTAAGGGGTGAGACTACTGTATTCAGGCGCCTATCAGATTTAAGTACTTATTTAATTTTGGCTAAAATGGATTAAAAATCTACAAAAAAACTACTTTTAAATCTAAATTTTCTTGACAATTTATGCGTTTTTAAAGGGATTTTAATAATTTCGACGAAGAAATCCCCTACTCACAGACAGTCTCATCGGTAAGCACAGCACAAGCATCAGCGATGTTCGTCCCCACGGCGGTCTGCACCAGGTAGGCGAAGGTCTCCGTGATGCCGAACCAGAAGAATGTGGCGAGATCCAGGGTCGAGGCGGCTTGGAGTGGGGTGCAAGTGCTGTGGACAGGACATTGTAAGGAAAAAGTTGTGAAAAAAAGCAATAATTTTTACTATCTAGTCTGTACTATTCTTTGTATTGTTCCAACCTCAAAAGGAAAAAAACGGAACCCTTATAGGATCACTTAGTTGTCCGTCTGTCCGTCCGTCTGTCTGTCAAAACTCATAAAGGAACGCGTGGAGACTAAAGCCGGTCTACAGTCCCTTGAAGCTGTGAAAAAATCATACTTCTAAGTTAACTTAAAAAAAAGATACAGCCATTTATCCCGCAAAAAACGTATATTTCGACACTCTCAAACGTATGAAAATTTATAGGGTATTTTCCGTTGACCTAGAACTATGAAATTTGGCAAGTAATACCGTCTTATACTATAAGTATAGGGAAAAATCTGAAAACTATATATTTGTTTTTTTATTACCAATTGGTAAGCTCTTGGCATCATCTCACCTGATGGTAAATAATCGTCGGTCTACCGCGTGGGAGGCCTGCCTACGCTACGTTTTCCGGTGCGCGGCCGCCACTCGAGAACTTTACTGCCCCATCGGCCATCTGTTCTTCGAGCGATGGTGATGGGCCTGTCCTTACAAAGGAATATACATAGGTCTTTGGATTTAGTTGTAGTATTTAGTTGTGAGCTATGTCGGTTACTTTAGTTCTCCTGCGGATCTTCTCGTTTCTGATTCGATCACGCAGAGAAACTCCGAGCATAGCACGCTCCATTGCCCTTTGGGTGACCTTGAGCCTTCTTATGAGGCCCATAGTAAGCGACCATGTCTTAGTTCCGTAAGTCATCACTGGCAACACACACTGGTCAAAGACCTTAGTCTTAAGACACTGCGGTATTTGGGACGTGAAGATATTGCGAAGCTTCTCGAACGCTGCCCAGCCGAGTTGAATTCGTCGATTGATCTCTTTCTTGAAGTTGGACCTGCCTAGCTGGAGTGTTTGTCCCAGGTATACATATTCGTCAACAACTTCCAGTGTAGAGTCTCCAACCTTTAGAGGGGTGGGTGCGACACGGACATTTAACATTACTTTCGTCTTGTCCATGTTCATTTTAAGGCCCACTTGTTGAGAGACTTTACTGAGGCTTTTTATTATTATTTTAATTAAGTAATAAAAATATATTCTTTATTTAAAGTACGTAATCAAAAATGTAAGGAACTGCGGTCCAAATTTTCACCGTGTCATGTCCCACTGTGGGGTATCGTATAAAAGGGCTTCATTGGCACAAGCTTAAACAGATTTAAATGATGTATAGTTTTCGATTTACAACGAAGAATGAAAAAAAAACCCTTTTATTATATATATAGGGTAGGTACCTAATAATTTTGGCGTATGTAACCTACCAGTTGGCACTGTTATTATGATTTACAATATGTACCTACAAATTTGTACGGGACCCTCGGTGGGCGAGTCCGACTAGCACTTGCCCGTTTTTTCTTTATTGTACAACAAAACATATTTGATTAATGTCTCTGGGACAGACAGACGGACGTGTGCCGGAGTAAAGTTTCTTACAGGGTTCCTGGTTGAACGAGAACGTATTTGAGGAGGTGAATTAGAAGACCAACTCGCAATATTCTTCAACTCATACTTAACCGCCTCCGTGGCGTAAATGGTTAGCCCATTCGCTTCACACCAGGAGGTCGCGGGTTCGATTCCCGGTGGGGTCAACTTGTGAGACTCGGTTTAGTTGGTGGAGGGGATTTTTTAAGCCCGCCTGGCTAGCTACCACCATCTTATCTAAGTCTTGCCGCCAAACATCAGTGTAAACAATATTGATATTGTGTTCCGGCTTGAAGTTATGATAGCCAGTTCTCCATTGCGTTGGGGAATCTCAGTAAGCCTGCTTCCATCTTCGGTATCATCGTCACTTACCATCAGGTGAGATGATGCCAAGGGCGTACCAATTGTGAATAAAAAAAAGTCGACTCATCGGTTCATTAATCTGTGATTAGTTTTTTGCGAGTTTTGGAAAAGTGTCTCTGTTTCGTCTTCTCGTTCACCTTGAATGCGTCCGTAATTCAACCAGGCACCCTGTATAGGCTAGTAACGGGGTTCAGGGTTCTGTTTGGCACTCTTTCGGTACCGAATTCTAAGAATCTCTGGTAGGTACATGTTTGAAAGTCTACTTGAAGGAATTTATCCACAAAATAGAACGTAAGAAAATACACACTCAGTAATTAAGTCATTACATCGGTATCATTGGTTCCTGTCCGTATATATTTTTTTTAAATCAGACTTATCGTTAGAAAAGAAATGAAACCTAAAAAAGATGTATACTAAGCCGCAAGGCTAAATTTATTATTGGGCAGTTGTGATACTGGTATTTATAGCAACACATAGTGAATAACGTAAAAAAGTACTTCACCATGGACACGACATTTAGCAATAAGGTATATGATTAGATTAAGAAGTTCGTGTAAGTTTTTGCTTTTATCTAACTTCATGGACAACAGGAACTCACTTGAACATCTGCGAGACCTGGGCAGGTCCGTTGGCCGTCTCCAACAATGCCTGCAAACTCTGCATGCCTACCTCGACGCTGGTCACACAGCTCTCTCCGCCCTTCTCTTCGAGCGCTTTAGTGATTACTTCAAGGTATTCTGAAAAAAAAAATCACAACTTAGATCACATTTATACTAATATTATGAAGAGGTAAAGTTTGTATATTTGTATGTAGGAGGTAATCTTCGAAACTACTCATCCGATTTAAAAAAAAACTTTTACCAATAGTTAGAATGAATTTTCAGAATGGATATAGGCTAAAAAAACCCCGCTTACTTTCGTTAACTACAGGGGCGAAACCAAGGGCAACAATTAGTATAAAAAAATAATGTGATACGTAAATAACGTATATAATGTTAATAACGTTCGATATTTTTTACCTCTGCGTTCTAGCCTTGAATACTATTAAATGTCGCGTCAAAGACCATCGTTTTGAGTTAATTTCTAAACATATTTATGATTCACAACATAGTCATTTAACACACAGAATCCCGTGCCCTGATTCCAAACACTTCGAGTTCGGTACGTTCATACGTTGCACGAGCTCGGCGAAGAAGTCGAACATATTCGACTGTGTTGCTTTTATAATTTACTAGATCTTTCCAGCGGCTTCGCTCGCGTGAACATAGTTTCTATGACTTTCTCCGAGGGTGCGCGGAAAAAAGTAGCCTATATGTTAATCCAAGTCCTAATCTGTCTACCTACCAAATTTCATCCAGATACGTCCAGTAGTTTTTGCTTAAAACATCCATACATAACGACTTGCGCGTTTATACTATTAGCAGGATTATACTATTAGTGGACGTTGTAGGGATCGTGGCGAGTCTGAAGTTTTCAAGCCGCTTTAGGGCATCTGACGCGGCTTAAAGACTATCATCTAGTGATAGTAACCGGCACTAATGGCTTAACGTGCCTTGGGAAATATGACAAAGGTCGACAAGTAAAACCAATACACGTAATGACCGTGCTTCAGGTCAGTTAACCTGCGTGATCTACCTAAAGGTTGTCACACGCGGGAGCTATACTATAAGATATCTTTAACGTACCAGATATCATACAATATCGTTCTTCATAGAAATCAATAAGAGTACACACACGGGGCAGATAATAATATTTATTTCACCGTCTTCTATCTGCAGATACCGAGCGATACCGCGCGCTCGCGCGATATCGCAAAGCTCATAGATATTTATCGTAGGATAAATACAGCATGATTAAAAAGAGTTTTTAACCGCCTGCGTGGCATAATGGTTAGTCCATTCGCTTCATACCAGGAGCTCGCGGGTTCGATTCCCGGCGAGGTCAACTTTAAAAGACTCGGTTTGGTTGGTGGCATGTTCATAGCCCGACTGGCTAGCTACCACCATCTTATGTAAGTGTTGCTGTTAAACATCTTTTTTTATTCACAATTGGTAAGTCCTCGGCATCATCTCACCTGATGGTAAATGACGATGATGCCGAAGATGGAAGCGGGCTTATCAAGATTCCCCAACGCAATGGAGAACTGGCTATCTTTTCTTCAAGCTGAAACACATTAATGTTGTTAACATTGATGTTTGGCGACAAGGCTTAGATAAGATGGTGGTAGCTAGCCATGCGCGCTATGAAAATGCCCTACCACCACCAAACCGAGTCTTACAAAGTTGACCCCGCCGGGAATCGAACCCGCGGCCTCGTGGTGTGAAGCGAATGAACTAACCATTACGCCACGGAGTCGGTTAACAGCTTGTTGGTTAAAATGTGTTCCGGCTTGAAGATGAGATAGCCAGATCCCTCGTTACATTGGGAAATCTTGGTAAGCCCGTTTCCATCTTCGGCATCATCGTCACTTTATCAAAGTCGGCTTCATCCTCTGACGAACTGTCTAGTAAGTCCAACAGCAACATACGCGAACTCATTTTCTTAATCACCTGTATAAAACGTTTTAGGTGTAGCTCATTAAAAGACTCGTAACAGAATGTTTGGTTTTCATATATTATACTAGCTGTCCCGGCGAACTACGTACCGCCTTACATTACATTACACTGCCTTACCCTACCCTAACCTACACTACACTACACTACCGTACCCTACACTACACTACCCTACCCTACACTACCCTACCCTACACTACTCTACCCTACACTACACTACCCTACACTACCCTACACTACCCTACACTACCCTACACTACCCTATACTACCCTACCCTACACTACCCTACACTACCCTACCCTACCCTACACTACCCTACCCTACACTACACTACACCCTACCCTACCCTACCCTACCCTAACCTACATAAGAACCTTCTCTTGACAATAACGCACTCGACAAAAAAAGAATTAGCGAAATCGGTCCAGCCGTTTAGGAGGAGTTCAATGACTAACACACGGACAGAAGATTTATATATATAATATAGATATAGCTCCCGTGTGTGACAGTTTTTTCTTATTTATAACTTAAGTTTGTTTTAATGTATGTATATCTGTTATAAATATGACCTGGGAAGTCCTCCTGTGCGTGCAGAGGCCCGCTGTCAGAGAAAGCAGTAGTGATGAGGTGCGGGTAGGCCAGGCGCATCCAGGTGGCCACACTGCCCGCGTACGAGCACCCCACCAGCGCCACCTTGCCGTCCCTGGCGAACAAGGGCGAGTAATGTCAGAGAAAGCAGTAGTGATGAGGTGTGGGTAGGCCAGGCGCATCCAGGTGGCCATACTGCCCGCGTACGAGCACCCCACCAGCGCCACCTTGCCGTCCCTGGCGAACAAGGGCGAGTAATGTCAGAGAAAGCAGTAGTGATGAGGTGTGGGTAGGCCAGGCGCATCCAGGTGGCCATACTGCCCGCGTACGAGCACCCCACCAGCGCCACCTTGCCGTCCCTGGCGAACAAGGGCGAGTAATGTCAGAGAAAGCAGTAGTGATGAGGTGCGGGTAGGCCAGGCGCATCCAGGTGGCCATACTGCCCGCATACGAGCACCCCACCAGCGCCACCTTGCCGTCCCTGGCGAACAAGGGCGAGTAATGTCAGAGAAAGCAGTAGTGATGAGGTGTGGGTAGGCCAGGCGCATCCAGGTGGCCATATTGCCCGCGTACGAGCACCCCACCAGCGCCACCTTGCCGTCCCTGGCGAACAAGGGCGAGTAATGTCAGAGAAAGCAGTAGTGATGAGGTGCGGGTAGGCCAGGCGCATCCAGGTAGCCATACTGCCCGCGTACGAGCACCCCACCAGCGCCACCTTGCCGTCCCTGGCGAACAAGGGCGAGTAATGTCAGAGAAAGCAGTAGTGATGAGGTGCGGGTAGGCCAGGCGCATCCAGGTGGCCACACTGCCCGCGTACGAGCACCCCACCAGCGCCACCTTGCCGTCCCTGGCGAACAAGGGCGAGTAATGTCAGAGAAAGCAGTAGTGATGAGGTGCGGGTAGGCCAGGCGCATCCAGGTGGCCACACTGCCCGCGTACGAGCACCCCACCAGCGCCACCTTGCCGTCCCTGGCGAACAAGGGCGAGTAATGTCAGAGAAAGCAGTAGTGATGAGGTGCGGGTAGGCCAGGCGCATCCAGGTGGCCACACTGCCCGCGTACGAGCACCCCACCAGCGCCACCTTGCCGTCCCTGGCGAACAAGGCGAGTAATGTAAGATGTAAGGTCATGCTTGAGAAATAACATAAACTGGGGCTTCTGCTGACAAATGAAATTAAATATCCCAAGAAACAATAGTCCGAACGAACTTACTGAATAATACAATTTTTTTAACTATGATTTTTACTATTTTTGGCTCCGCCGCGCCGTGTCTTTCATATTATTCGACTGCCCAAAGAGGAGGGAAATGTTTTAGTATATAAGGTCTAACAAAATTATCTGAAACTATTTTAACTGGTGCTTCTACCCATGAAACTGAACAACTTTCCCTATGGAACCCATAGTCAAATCGCAAAAAAAAATTTTGCTCTCCCATACTAACTCGTTCAGCTGATCAGCCAACTTAGTATAGGAAGTTCAATTTTTTTTTGAGATTTGACTATGGGTTCCATGGGAAAAGTTGTTCAGTTTCATGGGTAGAAGCACCAGTTAAAATAGTTTCAGCTAATTTTGTTAGACCTTATATATGTATGTATGTATGTATGTTTCTTCGGCTCGATGCATTTTGGAGTGCGAGGTATCGTTAGATTCGTCTGGGTCCGCTGAGTGACTGAGTCACGTGCGATACATTTCTATATGTCTCTTTCTATAAGGTGACCATATGGTAGGTTAGACTTGTAAAATACAGCTGTTGTCAAACTTAAAATGTGATCCTTACTATAATATTATAAATGTGAAAATGTGTTTGTTTGTTTGTTACCTTTTCACGCTTCAACGCCTTGACCAATCTTTATGAAATTTGGCATGCAGGTAGCCTGTGTCACGGGGAAGGACTTAGGCTACTTTTTATCCCGGGAAAATAGCATAATATGATGTAGTTCCTGAGGGAACTAAAAAAATACTAGATTGCTGTGATTTTTTGCAAAGAGATGGTTGAGTAGGTGGGAAAAGACATAATTTACTAATCACCCTTAAAGACAGTCACAAAAACGATGTCCACGCGGGCGAAGCCGCGGGAAAAAACTAGTAAGTAATAAATGTGATATTTAGGTAGACCGACTTGTCGTTCACGTGACGGTTGAGTTATTAGTTGAGACCTTCACGTCCTGTCCGAGGCGACTGGCGAGGCGCTGACTCAACTGAAGACAATTATTTATCATTGTTGCAATATTCCTCTCACACACCCGACTCATACATTTTGTATGGGAATTCTTAGAAGCAGTTTGATATTTTGTATGAATGACGGTGGCAGGTGGACGGAAGGCACAATTTATTGTTAACTTGGCAATTTAATCTTCAATACAGTTGCCCGAAAGTGTTGGAAAGCCAGGCTTGAATCTTTATATTATGCTAGTGCACAAGTCTCGAAACTGAATATTGGCGCCCGGCCCAGCGAATCTCCTCCTCGTCTATTCCTCATTTTCTACATTTCTAATAAGGTAATGATAATTCTTAATAAACGTTTTATATTTTTGAACACTGATTTTAGCGCAGTCTGTAGAATACAACGGAAACCACAATGAAGTTAAGGTATGAAAGAGATGTATGCAAATATTCCCAAAACAAAATCCTTTTCAAAGTACCGCGCGTATATTTTTAGTGAGCCCTTTGTAACGTGGCAACGCGTTGCTGTTATTTGTTCTTGTTTATCATTCGATCTGTTTCGCATGCGCTGGCACTAGTCAATCCATGTCACATCTTTGCTATCTTTCAATACATATTCAGCACCAAACATTTTGTTTATAAAATAATTATTTAATACCTGATGCTCTCTAAAAGACCCGTTTCGGATCTTTTACTTTGTCATTAAATTAATCATCTGTATGCACGTACCTACGTTTTTTAAAACCTGGTTGGTTAATTTCGTATATTCATATATAAAAATAATTTCTTTCTTTTTAAAGTCGGTTTTGAGGTTTATAAAACTTTTGTTTTAATTTTTTGCAATAACGTTATCTATATACCAACGTTAAACCCAATCACCGTCTCGCCAATAAAAATCATCAAATCATCATTAACCGATCATCTGAATAACCTGAAAGAATCTATCGGTCTATACGAACCTACGTCATCATATCAGCCGATAAACGTCCACTGCTGGACAATGGCCTCCCTCAAGGATTTCCACGATGACCAGTCCTGCGCTGCTCGTATCCAGTGGCTTCCCGCGATCTTCATCAGGTCGTCGGTCCACTGCGTGGGAGGCCTGCCAACGCTACGTTTTCCGGTATGCGGTCGCCACTCGAGAACTTTACTGCCCAAACGGCCATCTGTTCTACGAGCTATGTGCCCTGCCCACTGCCACTTCAGTTTAACGATTCGGTTATTTTTGTTCTCCTGCGGATCTCCTCATTTCTGATTCGATCGCGTAGGAAAATTCCGAGCATGGCTCGCTCCATTGCCCTTTGGGTGACCTTGCGCCTTCTCATGAGGCCCATAGTTAGCGACCATGTCTCAGTTCATCACTGAATATTTGCTTCCTTGTCGACAACATGCAGTCAATCTCGTTCTTCGCTACGCCATTGGGATGCAACCATGTCCATTTTCGCTGTTTTGACTTTTTGAAAAAGGAGTTCATCATAAAGAGGCTCTCCTTCTCCATGAAGTCGGCCAGCATCTGGCCACGTGCATTTTTTACTCCGTATCCAAATTGCCTCACTCTTAGCTCACCATCGCTTCGTTTGCCCAGTTTTGCATTGAAGTCCCCCATAACAAAGGTATAATGGGTCCTGGTGCTATGTAAGGCTGTAGAGATGTTCTCATACATAGTCTTTACCACGTCGTCGGAGTGTTTCGTGGTCGGCGCGTTTACCTGTATGACATTCATCGAATACCGTTTCGTGATTCTGAGTATAAGTTACGCTACCCTTATTAAAACGCTCACGATCTGAACCACTTGTTAATAAGGGACTTGTGGACGAGAAACCAGACACCACTCTGGGACAGTTGGTCGCCCTCCCGGAAATAGAGCAGGTTTCCATATTTAAGGATCATGGTTTCCTATCCCTCTCTTTGGACTTCACATAAACCGAAGATATCCCACCGTAACCTGCTCAATCCTTCTTCGAGTTCTGTAAGCTTCTTGTCAAACCGCAGCACACGTGTTGTAAGTTGCCAGGGCCAAACCTACGTATCTACGTATAATGTTTAAAGAATTATCCTCCAACTCCTAACCCTTAAGGAGTTGTACCTTCCATCATCAGTTCGTCAACATGAAATTATAAAACTTAAGAAATTACATGAAATAAATTACAAACGTGCCTATAAAATTGAGGGTTGCCCACGATTTAACTGGGATCCCATAATCAGATCCTGACTTTGTGACAATGGTACCACCTCAGGAGAATAGTCTTTCCAATAAAAAAAATGATTTTGAAAATCGGTTCACAATTTGCGAAGATATCGCGTAACATCTCGTAACACACACAAAAAACATACAGTCGAACTGAGGCCCTCCTCCGTTTTTGAAGTAGGTTAAAAATACAGTGTCCAGCAAGAACAATACAAATTATTGTATTGTATTCTTTTATTTACTATTTTAATTTAAAACTGACAAATTATGATGTATGTACAAACACATTTTTTAGCACGATTGGAATCAAGTTGAGATGTTGTCAAGGGTTTAGGGTGAATAAAAAAAAAGTTGAATTCTTTTCTTCTCATAAATTATCCCTGCTTCCGATAACGGGCGTTCGCTGTAAATAGCACTTGCAGGTGTAGATACATTTTTAGCCGCAACTTTCCGTAATATTGGATAGTGTTCTTTTTAGAAGCCTACCATGTGTAGGTATCTCTTCCAATGTTTGCCGAGCTTAGATAATAAAGCGAGCGAGTAGGCAAAACACGCGCTTCCATCCATGCCAGCGCTGCCAGGTACGCGGTGTTAGCCATTATCCAAAAACCATTATCCATTCCATGTGTAAGTTATACGGATGTAAAAAAGTATTCTAACTATTCGAATGGACACATTTGTTAATCGAATAATTCGCATTCGCCCATCTCTAGCCGCAACAAAAGCACACTGTATTATGCATGCAGCTGCAGGCGCAGGCGCAGGCCGGGACGCAAAGAAATGCTGCACTTTTTGAATAACGGAGTGTTTTGATACAAGAAAGTTGCCGAGATTTTTAGCTTTCATTTTTACTTTTTGACTGGCGCGGAATTTTGGAAATGTTTCAACAGACATTTAAAGACAGTTGTTAAGAATTAGTCTACAAATTGTACGTTTATTAGTACAGGACAAAGTCATAAAATAAACACAAAAAAATACAAAACGAAAATTTTATGTAGTATTTTATTAAATTATGTTCATTTTCCCATTAAAATTCGATTTAAGTACATCGTAACGCTACTCTCAATGGTTTTTTCTTCAAAATTGGTCGATAAATAACCAGAAAGCCAGTAAACTAAATATACAGTTACAAAAAGAAGACCCCGCATCAACCATCAGCACCGTATGTCACACACATAGCTCGTCACCTCTCTGCGGAGCGCACTGCGGCGCAAGTAAGGTTACCATCTGACCGGATAAACCGGATTTTAAGAGTATAGAGTCTGTGTTTCCCGACTCCTACAATTTGGGTATCTTCAAGGCGAGAGTGAATAGGCATTATTTGAGTTTGCGTGTACCATCCTCGACTACATCGTCACTTACCATCAGGTGAGATACAGTCAAACGCACTCAAATTTCATGCCAATAAATAACAGGTGCCGTCCGCGCGAATGTGATGAATTTTACAGTGCAATTTCTACAGAAAATTCTGAAAGCTGTTGCTAGTGTACAGAAATATGAGTACCTACAAATAATACTATAATATCATATCAGCCGAAATTCGTTTACTGCTGGACAAAGGCCTCTCTCAAGGATTTCCACGACGATCGGTCCTGCGCTGCCCGCATCCATCGACTTCCCGCTATCTGCCTACGCTACGTTTTCCGGTGCGCGGTCGCCACTCGAGAACTTTACTGCCCAAACGGCCATCTGTTCTACGAGCTATGTGCCCTGCCCACTGCCACTTCAGTTTAACGATTCTGTGAGCTATGGCGGTCGCCACTCGAGAACTTTACTGCCCAAACGGCCATCTGTTCTACGAGCTATGTGCCCCGCCCACTGCCACTTCAGTTTAGCGATCCTGTGAGCTATGTCGGTTACTTAGGTTCTCCTGCGGATCTCCTCGTTTCTGATTCGATCACGCAGATAAACTCCGAGCATAGCACGCTTCATTGTCCTTTGGGTGACCTTCAGCCTTCTTATGGGGCCTTATCTTCTTAAGCAACCATGTCTCAGTTCCGTAAGTCATCGCTTGCAACACACACTGGTCAAAGACCTTAGTCTTGAGACACTGCTGTATTTGGTACGTGAAGATATTGCGAAGCTTCCCGAACGCTGCCCAGCCGAGTTGGATTCGTCGATTGATCTCTTTCTTGAAGTTGGACCCAGCTGGACTGTTTGTCCCAGGTATACATATTCGTCAACAACTTTCAGTGTAGAGTCTCCATCGAGCATTGTGCTAAGGTCTTCCATAGTCTCAGCCATGACCACGATATCGTCAGCGAATCGGAGGTGGGTTATGTACTCGCCGTTGATATTGATGCTGAGTCTACCCCAATCCAGAAGTTTAAAAACATCTTCCAGGGCGGCGGTGAACAGTTTCGGAGATATAACGTCCCCCTGTCTGACCCCTCGCTGCAACTGGATAGGTTTCGAGTTCTTATCCTGGAGGCGAACCGACATGGTGGCGTTTGCATACAGACACTTCAACACTTTGATGTATCCATGGTCAATTTGGCACCGCTGCACGCTGGAGAGAATGTAGCACAGCCCAGGTTTCGACTGAATCAAAGGCTTTCTCATAATCCACAAACGCCAAAGTTTAATAAAATGTCGTACTTATAATCTACTGGCTTTTATTATCGGCCAAAGACCGGATATTTTTTACAAAAATCAGGATTTTTTAACACATGCTACCGGCTTTTAGAAATAAAGTCCTGATGGTAACCCTAGGCGAAAGGGCGCCGCAAAAAGCTCCGAGTGACGTCGAGAACAATAACCTTTTGTTTCTGCGGCGTTGTGTGCGCGACTGTACTTTTAGCATAGAGTAGTAAAAACTGAGCAAGATAGGCTTTTAACGTATACCTACCTATTTGATGTTAGAGAGTCCGCCATAATAACCCATATTCTGTGAAAAAATCAACGGGACACCTATGCGATTGAAAGGATACAGCCCTTTCAAAGCTAGACAGACAGACAAATAGACAGGCCAACTGATGGACGGACCAGTGTAGGCTTGGTAATAGGTCCCGTTGGGACCCTTTGCGTAAGGAACCCTACAGAGTGCCTGCGTAGGTACCAACTAATTATCGAAGAATTTGCTTATCTGTCTTGTTGAGATAATGTTGCCGCTAACCAAATCCCATCGTCACCAGCGCGTAGTGTTAAGATAACATGTGTATAATTTGTGTTTGCTTTCCTCAGTTTAGGATCCGCAGCGTGGGCGCAACTCATTGATGCACACATCGTCACTCCGCCTCCGCCTTGAGGTTATCACTACCTTTGCAGTGGGGGGCTGGGGGGGCCAGATCGTTATAAGTTAGTGATAGTGTTAGTGCAAATAACGGTCATCCACCAGATCGCTTGGTGGTTGTTAGCAGACACTAGAGGTAAATATCTGAAGATAGACTGAGCTTTGGACATTCACAGAAATATAGAAGGTGTAACAAAATTGGTGCAGAATCCTCAGTTAATGTGTCCTAGACCATTTTTTTTACACCTGTATAAATTTATTAGTGGATACACACAAACACATGTAAATTACTAATTTCTGTTTTACTGTGATGTACGAGGGCTGTTTGATAAGTACCCGTTTATGGCAAAAAAAAAACATTTTTTTTTGTATATATATATTATATTATATTAGTTATAGTTTCTAAGTTTTACATTGTGTTTTTTTTATTTTTTTTATATTTTTGGGTACAATAAAGAGTATTTATCTTATCTTATCTTATCTTTATTGTTCTACGTAGTCACCTTTTAACTCTATACACTTGTTCCACCTATACTCATGCTTCAATAAACCATCCAAAAAGTATGATTTTGGAAAGTCATTAAAATAGGCCTCTGTGGCGGCAATGACTTCGTAATTTGATCCAAATCGCTTCCCACCGAGCCATTTTTTTTAGGTTGGGAAACAAAAAGAAATCGCATGGGGCCAAATCTGGAGAATACGGGGGGTGAGGCAATAGTTCGTAGCGTAACTATGCTAATTTAGCAGTCACAACTCTGGACGAATGAGCCGGGGCGTTGTCGTGATGAAACAGTACTTTTTTCTTTTTTAAATGGGGTCGTTTGTCCTTTAAGACGGCGTCAAATTCATCCAATATAGCACTGCCCTGTTATCGTTTTCCCCTTTTCTAAGTAGTCAATATGTATAATACCCTGCGAATCCCAAAAAACAGTCGCCATGACCTTTCCAGCCGATGGGACGGTTTTTGCTTTCTTTGGAGCAGGTTCACCCGGTAAAATCCATTGCTTCGACTGCTCTTTCATTTCCGGGGTGTAGTGGTGAACCCACGTTTCGTCCACGGTTACGAAACGACGCAGAAACTCCTTCGGGTTACGTTTGAACATGGCCAAACACTGCTCCGAAGTAGTCAGTCGGTTCCGTTTTTGCTCCTCCGTGAGTAAACGCGGCACCCACCTCGCCGATACTTTCTTCATACCCAATTTTTCTTCTAATATGTGTTTTACCCTCTCGATTGAAACGTTTACACCATCAACAATTTCTCGAAGTTTAATTCGGCGGTCGGCTAAAACGATATTTTCAATTTTCTTAACCATATCGTCTGTAGTCACCTCAATTGGCCGGCCTGGGTGATCCTCATCAAAGACGGTTGTTCTCCCCCGCTTAAACTCGTATACCAATATCTGACGGTTGTCATAGAAGGAGCACATTCATGGTAAACCGCTTGCATTCTTACTTTTATTTCATCACATGTTTTTCCTTCCAAAAACAAGAATTTAATTACAGACCGATACTGTTCTTTCTCCATTTTAACAATTTTAAGTTCACGCTTTCACTAAATCGCTGTCAAATGAGAAAAAAAACAAAAGAATGCAATTTTTTTTCTTTTTACCGCCTCTGAAAAATGGCTTAAAAAGGTGGTAAACTTATTTTCGGCCAGTGATATTAATATATTTAGTAAACGGGTACTTATCAAACAGCCTAGGTATGTAATAAAGTTAAAAAACTAAAACCCGACTACGGAAAATGTTAATTGAAAAGTATGAAAAGTATTTCCCGCTTAAAAAAAACATAGCTTTTATTTTTTTTCTTACCCGGGGTAATAACCGAGGTAAAGAGAAAAATAAAGATAAGGAACTCTTGTTTTCATACTTTTCAACGACACATTGCACTCCAAAACCAACCAAGCGGTTTGCCTGTACAGACTCAGCCAAAGAAACATGAATACATAGTTAGATGCACACATACATACACCCGAAATAATCCTTCTAATTAGGCCGTAGGTTAAGAAAAACACTGACTTGTACTTGCCGTCCTCGAAGTCATCGCTCCTCACGTGTTGGATGAACTGCGCCAGGTCTCCCAGCGCCTGGTCCACAGTCAGATAGCGCAGTTCCGCCACTGAAGTCTCACTGGAACACACGAGTACTTCGTTCAACCAAATCATCATCATCATTACATCAGCCGAAAGACGTCCACTGCTGGACAAAGGCCTCCCCCAAGGATTTCCACGATGACCGGTCCTGCGTTTAACCAAATAATACCTCATCATTTGTTGAAGTAAGGGAGAGGGGGTTATAATTTTCAAACTATTTTGCTATAAAAAGGTTACAACATTTTTCACTGGGATTTCGACTCACAAATCTAAAAAAAAAACTTTATTATCATCATGTCAGCTCATATACGTCCCCACCGAGGGGCTCGAGCCTACCCTGAATTAGGGCGACCGGGCCTTAGTCGACCACGCGGGCCCAGTGCGGGTTGGTCGACTTCACACACCAACCTTCGAGTTTCTTCGCAGGTGTGTTGTGCAGGTTTCCTCACGATGTTTTCCTTCACCGTTAAAGCAATCGGAGAGTATATGTACGTAAGTTACGAAAAAGTCATTGGTACATTGGCCGTCCAGATTTGAACCCGGCACCTCTGGTTAGGACGACCGAGTCGTTACCGGTTGAGCCACCGACGCGACGCTTAATTTTATTATTAACTTTATTATATGGTCAATAAAAATGGTTTTCTCTTAATAATCGATCGGCTGTTAGCGAACGTTTTTCTAAATTGATCTAAGATAATTTTTAGGGTTCCACAGCAGGTAACGGGACCCTTTAACTACGCCTCCTGTCTGTCCGACTTTTAAAGGACTGTATATTTATGTAGCCGGCTGAAATTTTCATTCGCTTGGCTCTGGTGGCTATATCTTTAGTCCGATTGGGACCAAATTTGGAACTTAAGAGTTTTAAATTATTTCATCGAGGGAATATCAAAAGTTTCTTCGTACCGCCGTCAAACCGAAGAGTAGCTGTCACACAACAAACACAGTGTTTTTCTCAAAAACGGCTCCAACGATTTTAATGATACTTTGCATATAGAAGATGCTAATGTTTATCTATTACATAGTAATGCCTATTGGTCTGAGAAAAATCGTATTAGTATGGTTCTCCTACAAATGAAATTGAAACTTGCGATTTACTCAGAAATGGTTGGAGCTATTTAATTGACATGTATTACAAATAAGTGACCACGCACCGGAAAACGTAGTGTAGGCAGGCCTCCCACTCAGTGGACCGATGACCTGGTAAAGGTCGCGGGAAGCCGCTGGATGCGGGCAGCGCGGAACCGGTCGTCGTGGAAATCCTTGGCGGAGGCCTATGTCTAGCAGTGAACATCTTTCGGCTGATACGATGATGATGATGATGATGACAAATAAGTATATGTTTGATCTTGCAGTATGAATTCATCAAAACAATTTCATTTTTCTTAATTAAATTTTTGTATGAAAAAAATAATGAAAATAAATTGTCGAGAAAGTTTGAACGGGCTGCCGAAAAGTTCATTTTATCTATGTTCACTAATTTCTCTGTCAATTGTCAAACGATTTTTACGATAGAGCTAAATCAAAAATACCTGAAAAATACCTATAAAACACGTTTTTTGTAAACGGAGGCTTAGTAATTCACTTTCTTCATCATCATCTTCATCATATCAGCCAAAAATCGTCCACTGCTGGACAAAGGTCTCCCCCAAGGATTTCCACGACGACCGGCCCTGCGCTTCCCGCATCCACCGGCTTCCCGCGATCTTCACCAGGTCGTCGGTTCACCGCGTGGGAGGCCTGCCTACGCTACGTTTTCCGGTGCGCGGTCGACACTCGAGAACATTACTGCCCCATCGGCCATCTGTTCTACGAGCTATGTGCCCTGCCAACTGCCACTTCAGTTTAGCGATTCTATGAGCTATGTCGGTTACTTTAGTTCTCCTGCGGATCTCCTCGTTTCTGATTCGATCACGCAGAGAAACTCCGAGCATAGCACGCTCAATTGCCCTTAGGGTGACCTTGAGCCTTCTCATGAGGCCCATAGTAAGCGACCATGTCTCAGTTCCGTAAGTCAACACTGGAAACACACACTGGTCAAAGACCTTAGTCTTGAGACACTGCGGTATTTGAGACGTGAAGATATTGCGAAGCTTCCCGAACGCTGCCCAGCCGAGTTGGATTCGTCGATTGATCTCTTTCTTGAAGTTGGACCTGCCTAGCTGGACTGTTTGTCCCAGGTATACATATTCGTCAACAACTTCCAGTGTAGAGTCTCCAACCTTTAGAGGGACGGGTGCGACATGGACATTTAACATTACTTTCGTCATGTCCATGTTCATTTTAAGGCCCACTTGTTGAGAGACTTTACTGAGGCCATCGAGCATTGTGCTTAGGTCTTCCATAGTCTCAGTCATGACCACGATATCGTCAGCGAATCGGAGGTGGGATATGTACTCGCCGTTGATATTAATGCCGAGTCCACCCCAGTCCAGAAGCTTAAAAACATCTTCCAGGGCGGCGGCGGCGATGAACAGTTTCGAAGATATAACGTCTCCCTGTCTCACTCCTCGCTGCAACTGAATAGGTTTCGAGTTCTGATCCTGGAGGCGAACCGACATGGTGGCGTTTTCATACAGACACTTCAACACCTCGATGTATCGATGGTCAATTTGGCACCGCTGGAGAGACAGCACAGGCCAGGTTTCGACTGAATCAAAGGCCTTCTCATAGTCCATAAACGCCAAGCATAGTGGGTGATTGTACTCTTCGGTCTTCTGTATAACCTGCCGCAGCGTATGTATGTGGTCTATGGTACTAAAGCCTTTTCGGAAACCGGCTTGTTTGGGAGGTTGGAAGTCGTCAAACCTGTGTGCGAGACGATTCGTAATGACTCTCGAAAACAGCTTGTAGACATGGCTCAGAAGTGAGATGGGTCTGTAGTTCTTCAGCAGGGTGTTATCACCCTTTTTGAAGAATAGCACGACCACACTTCTGTGCCAAGCCTTAGGCGTTTGTCCCTCGAGTATAACGGAATTAAATAACTTCTGAAGAGCTATTAGTACCGATGATCCACTTGCTTTCAGAAGTTCAGCCGTAATTCCATCATCGCCCGGTGCCTTGTTGTTCTTGAGCTGTTTGAGAGCCATTCTAATTTCGTACAGGCTGACGTTCGGGATATCTTAGGTATAGTGACGGATTAGTCTGGCTCTTGGGTCTTCAGCCAGATCGCTGACAGGCAAACGTGTGGTCTTGTACAAGTGTCCATAGAACTTCTTAATTTCTTCCAGCAACTCGGTCTTAGACGATATGGTCCTGCCATCCTCAGTCTTCAGTTTGGTCAGTTGGCTTTGTCCAACAGACAGATCTCTCGCGAACACTTTTGAGCCTTTGCTGTGCTCAATCGCCTGTTTAATACAATTTGAATTATATTTGCGTAAATCGCGAGTCAGGGACTTAGAGATCTGCCTGTTTAGTTGCCGATACTAAGAAGCGTCTTCAGAGGACTGCAAAACCAATCTGCGTCTGGTCACGTGCGTTCACTTTCTTAAATTTTTATTATTTGCCCTTTCGTCGGCAACAGAAATACATATTCTGTGAAAATTTCAAATGTCGGTTTATGAAATACAGCCCGCTGACAGACAGACGGACAGGCTCCCGGCATCTGTGCATCTTCAGGATTTCCAATCAATAATCTGACTCCTTGAAGTACGAGTAAGTAACTTAAGACGCGCCCTATACAAACGTAGCTCGATCCTTGTTTCAATAAAATAACATACCATCAAAGTTGTTTCGTAGATAAGTTGTAGATGGGTCGATGGGTTGTCCAGTTTCCTTAAAACTATGTATCCACTTAGTTTTAAAATGAGATGATTTGACAAGGCGAAGTGTTGTCGCACTTTGTCACTTTAAGGCGAGGCATTTGTAAAACAGTTGTCTCTGTTTTTTCCTTTACGTGTAAAGAGTCAAGACAATAACCACAATTTTGCACTTTTTCAATGTTTTACGTTGTTATTGCTCTTAAGACTTTTTTGACAATTTAAAACCTAAAATTTAGCAGTTTCTCTGTAGTACTTAAAAAGGAATATCTCCATATAAAAACTATGTGCAAATTTAGAAATTTTATTATTAAACAATTCGTTTTAGACTTTTTTTTAGATGTTTTAGCAGGTCTAAAAAAGATATTCCTTTTTAAGTACTACAGAGAAACTGCTAAATTTTAGGTTTTAAATTGTCAAATTTTGGGATTTTTTATGATCGAGTAAAGTACATAACGTATTAGCACATTCCTCAGACATATGTCCAATATTTTTTGCAAGACCGATATTTAGTAGTAATTACCCAAAAAAATTGATCTAGCAAAAGGGTTTCTCCGCTTCTCCACCGGTACCTCGCCTAACCATACAACCGCGTTGCGGCACCGCACCGCCAAAATCAGCGGCGCCGCAGAATTTTGCAGTAGAACACTTTAACGTTTTCGCAACGCGGTATGTGTTTCGGCCCTAAATAAGTTGAACCTAAAATCTTTTCGGTACAAGCTTCTATTTGAAAGAGTTTTTATGTTTAAAAGCCAAATGCTCATGGCACGTTTTTCAATTGAAAAACCGGACAAGTGCGAGTCGGACTCGCCCACCGAGGGTTCCGTACAAATTTGTATGAACATATTATACTCCTAAATCATAACAGTGCAAACTGTTAGGTACTACACACGCTAAAATTATTAGGTACCTACCCATACAAATAAAAAAGGAATACGATTTTTTTATTTCTTCGTTATAAATCGAAAACTAGGTACATCAAAAAAATAATTAAAATCTGTGTAAGCTTGTGCCACTGAAGCCCTTTCATACGATACTCCACATGACACGGTTACCTCAATTCATTTGGACGGCCGCCGTTCCTTGCATAATATTGATTACGTACTTTAAATAAAAACTATAATTTTTATGATTTAATTACAAATGTATAGTTTTAGATTTTTCCCTATACTTGTATTATAAGACGGTATTACTTGCCATATTTCGTAGTTCTCTTTCAACGGGAAATACAAAAAACGTCTATGTCGACATTCTGAAGGAAATCAAAATTCATAATTTTGATTTCCTTCAGAATGTCGACATAGACGTTTTTTGTGGCATAAACTGCCGTATCTTTTTTTAAATTTACTTAGAAGTTTGATTTTTTCATAGCTTCAAGGGACTGTAGACGGAAATATATTGATTTAATTCCAACTTGATACCTCCATGCGTTCTCGCGATAAAGGGTCTTGACGGACAGACGGACGGACTGACAACAAAGTGATCCTATAAGGGTTCCGTTTTCTCCTTTTGAGGTACGGAACCCTAAAAAGGCGAGCGCTGTATTTCCTACGATACTATTGACAATCAAACAGCATCCAAGGACCATGATCCCACCTCTAAATCAGATCAACTTCAAAACACCAAAAGGATTTATTGTCATTTCATGGGAATACAGCTTCATACCAAATTTCAGCTAAATCGAAGCCTTGAAGTCGCTCTAAAATCGATTTCAAGATTTGATCTATACAAACATACAAAGATACATTGCAAGTTAAATAAAATCTCTTTAAATCTGATCTCCTAGACAGAGTGCAATGTCATAGACACGAGTATGTGTCACTATTCGAGCGAGTATGTGTCACTATGACGCACGGCTTCCCGACCTGACCCCCGGGTCACTTAAGGTCACTGGTACAATGAATGGTTAGCCCGTTTTGTGGTGTTTGATTGATACAATGTGTACGGCGCGACGCAGGACTTACGTAGTAACTAATTAGTAATCTGTGGCAGGACTCAGCTACTGCACACGATATAACTACCTAAACATCTGTAAAAGTAAAACTTAAAGCTAAACCCTACCTAAGTGAATCAAATTAAAATAGTACATACCTTATACAGCGCCATCTACACAATTGTATTAGAACTAATACACTTACCAGTACATACCTAGGTGTGCACCTATGTACATCTATCTATGATAATGACATCGCTTTTGCCATTTGAAGCAAGTGTAACTACTAGCCCTCAGTCGTCAGTAGCCAACCATCGCATCGTGGTCACATAGGCTCACCGCAGCGTACCTGGGTTTTTCCCAAACTTCCCCCGCTCAAATCCCGTCAATTTACCTATGACCATTCCCTACACAGACGAATACTCATTTTAACATGAAACAGGCACAAAAATCAAATTTTGACCGCCTCCGTGGCGTAATAGTTATAAGTCCTTTAGCTTCATATCAGGAGGTCGCGGGTTCGATTTCCGACAGAGTTAGCAAAATCATTGCTGCTAACAGATGAGTAAAAAAAACTATTAAAACCGGGGTTTTTCCTCTTTTTTAAATTTATAATTGCTAAGCCGGTGATATCCTCTCCCCTAATGGTAAGTGACGATGATGCGCAAAGCAGTGGGTGTACCAAGATTCCCCAACTGGCTATGGAACTGAAACTAGCTATCTTATCTTCAAGCTGTAACACATTAATGTTGTTAACATTGATGTTTGGCGGCAAGACATAGATGAAATGTTGGTAGATAGCCGCCTGGCTAATTGTCCTTCCATTAACCGTACTGAGTCTTACAAAGTTAGACTCCACTGGGAATCGAACCCGCGACCTTAGGATGTGAAGCTAATTGACTAACCATTTACGCCACGGAGGCATATTTTAAAAAAGCCAGTGACAAAACCACAAGAACCCTTAGAGATCCATAAAGGCTAGTTTTTAACGAAACCCCACTGAAATGTATAGCAGAAATTGTGTGTGTATGAGCGTTCGAATATACATATACAGGATGTCCAGTAAATATAGGTACAAACTGAAACTGGGGATAGATCAAGTCATGACCTATCCGAATTTAAAAAATTATGTTTAGTAAAACTTCAACCATTTTCGAGATATGGCGGGTTTTTTGAAAATTCCGTAAATCACTACTTTTAGACAGTTTCAGGGATGCTACAGCTGCCAATGAAGGTATTATGAAATACTTTTTTCTTGCTTTTTGTTACTGAAGAATTAGACTATCAAATGCTGGTCTAAATTTTAACTTGTTTCATTTCCTATCTTTTGAATAGTCAACATGACATGAAAAGTAGTAAATTATCAATTAAAAAAAGTTTTTTAATCGAAATTTAAACCTAACTACTTATTACAAAATGGGTTCTTTTTGAAACCAAATCGCTACATCTTTTTCTGTTTTAGGAAAAATGATAAGTATTATACCATTTCGGAATATGCACAAAATGTACAACTAATCCATGGAATTGATACATTTTGGTTTGCATCAAATGAGGTAGTTCTGTTTTTTTTTATATGTTGTATGTAATGAGGCGGTTATGACAAATATAATTTTTCGACCTCGAAAGCCCTTCGGAACATTGTATAATTCATGAAAAACCATTAAATTTTTGATCATTTTTCAGTTTTTGCCATTTTTTACCACCAAGGACCTGTTTTACGGTAGAACTCACTAAGAATTCTTTTAAAGTAGGCTAAATTTGCAACAAAATGAGAATAGTTGGGTCTCGATAAACTGAATAGTTTCAAAGTTAAAGCTGTTCAAATGTTTGCAAAATTTCCAAAAAAAACTTTTTCGTGTTTTTACAAGTTCTCGTCAATGTGGTCAATTATTAATCTATTTCACGGCATAAATTCATATACGTTAATAAAGAAGACAAATTTTACAACAAAACGAGACCAATTTGGTCTATTAAGATCTAATAGTTCCCTAGCTACAGCTGTTCAAAGTTGCTGAGGTGAGTAAACAAAATGAAATACGACTTATGAAATACGTAAGCATTATAATTTATAAAAAGAAATAGAGTATAAAAATTTAAAGACTGTGTTATACATATTATCTTTGCATATGGCGGTTGAAGTTGAGGTCGTCACACGAGTTTTATTATTAGTTTTTCTTGTACATCTTTGATAGACCAGGCTGATCTTCTAAATCTACAGTACACCTTTAGGGAGCTTGCTTCGGCAGCATTTCGTCATCGACCAGCTCAGGCAGGTCGAAATCGATATGATGATGGGTCATCGATGGTAGGTTCGTCAATGTCATCACACATCAGGTCTGGTTTGTTATCACAACCCCAATGCCACACCTGAGCAGGTCACCAACACCTACCATCATCTACCATCAGATGACGATTTCGACCTGCCCGAGCTGGTCAATGACGAAATGCTACCGAAGCAAGCTCCCAAAAGGTGTACTGTCGATTTAGAGGATCAGCCTGGTCCATCAAAGATGTACAAGAAAAACTAATAATAAAACTCCTGTGACGACGACCTCAACTTCAACCGCCACATGCAAAGATAATATGTATAACACAGTCTTTAATTTTTTATACTCTAATTATTTCTTTTTATAAATTATAATGCTTATTTCATAAGTCGTATTTCATTTTGTTTACTCACCTCAGCAACTTTGAACAGCTGTTGCTAGGGAACTATCTGATCTTAATAGACCAAATTGGTTTCGTTTTGTTGTAAAATTTGTCTTCTTTAATAACGTATATGAATTTATGCCGTGAAATAGATCAAAAATTGATCACATTGACGAGAAACTTGTAAAAACTCAAAAAAGTTTTTTTTGGAAATTTTGCAAACATTTAAACAGCTGTATCTTTAAAACTATTCAGTTTATCGAGACCTAACTATTCTCATTTTGTTGCAAATTTAGTCTACTTTAAAATAATTTTTACTGATTTCTACCGTAAAACAGGTCCTTGGTGGTTAAAAATGGCAAAAACTGAAAAATTATCAAAAATTTAATGGTTTTTCATGAATTTTACAATGTTCCGGAGGGATTTCGAGGTCGAAAAATTATATTTGTCATTACCACCTCATTACATACAACATATAAAAAAATCAGAACTACCCGATTTGATGCAAGTGAAGACCCCTTTCATGGTACGATTTCCATGGATTAAACTTTTTAAAGCAATGGTCCGGACTAGCGTAGTGCATTTATTTTACAGCATAATTTTGGTTATCTGGGACATTTAAGTTTTAAAATGGGTAAAAATTAAAATATTTTTATTTTATTACGGGGAACTGGTAGCTTCTTAAAAAAATATTTCAATGCATTTGAGAGTCTAATTCTTCAGTAACAAAAAGCAAAAAAAAGTATTTCAAAATACCTTCATTTGCAGCTGTAGCACCCCTGAAACTAACTAAAAGTAGTGATTTACGGAAATTAAAAAAAAAACCGCCATATCTCGGAAACGGTTGAAGTTTTACTAAACATATTTTTTTAAATTCGGATAGGTCATGACTTGATCTATCCCCAGTTTAAGTTTGTACCTATATTTACTGGACACCCTGTATATAACAACTTACCGATTGAACTAAGAAAGCTAGAATCTAAAACCTTCAAGACAAAATTGTTTAAATGGCTTCGTGACAAAAGTTATCCTCTGGTCTGTGAAGCCTCCGCAACGCGAACAACGCCATCTATCCCTTATCTGTAGCGCGATCGCAGCGTGGGTTGTGTAGGCAAGTTTATATTTGCGCTCAAATTTCCGCTGTCAAAGCCCTTTGGTCCGTTCTCTCCTTTGATTTAAAGAGTAAGACGACAAGGAAAGATATACCAACCAAAAAAGTCCTACTGGTAATACAAAGTTTGTCTGTTGTGAGCTCTTCAATCTACGGTACGATCTCCGCTCACTCTGTTTTAAATAACCGTCAATAAAGTGTGTTTATTGTGCGATGTGCATCAAATTTCGATGAAAATGTAAGTATTGTTTATTAATCTTTCATATTAAGTCAATATTATCGTGTATTTAATTCATTTTTCATATTTTCGCTGTCGTTAAAGCTAGGACCTAGCTGCTTCCCACTAGGGTCTTGAATTTCGTCGTGATGATTTTTAGGTAACTATAGTATCAAAACTTACAATGGTGTTGGTGACAGTATGTTAAAACTATCTATTTTGTATTACTGCGAATTGCAAAGCATAATTATGTGCAATTTGGGCTTAAAACCAATATAAAAACAGGGAAGGGAAACCATGCTCGCTCCGCGAGCATTTCACATACGAGGTATCACCGCGCGGCGGTGCTGACACAGATCCAGTGCCCGGTCAAGATGGCCGCCATCGGCGACGGAGGATTTAAATGGATAAGACATTTGCCTTGATCTTTTTTGTATTTTTTTTGTGCTTGGGTGAAATTGCACTTTTGGTTAAAATGCAAATGGATAACTACTTACTGTGAACCAGCATGACGCGCTAACTTACTTATTTTATTAACAATACAAACTAATAATTTTTAAATTAAATAAAAAACAGGTAACAACAAAAAAATACTACTAAAATTACTTCTATTTACTAATAATTGTACTCTAATTATTTGATTTATTTTATTTTATGACCCTATATGTGTATGTGATTTTTTTGCACTTCTGGTGTGGTGTTTTGTTTTGTTTTGTTTTTGACGTGATAACGTCTAATAAATTGATGAACACCGGATGCATGCACGAAAAAGTGCGCTAGATTTTGTCCCGTTACGCTTGATGGATTCTAATGTTTCGATGATCAATGCGCTTAGCGCTTGTTTTATTCTCATGTTATTTACGTCGATCTTGATGAAGCGCTTAGCGCTGAAGCGCTTGTGTTAGAGATAGTGGGGGGCAGGTGGGGGCATGCGTGAGCTAGGTGGGGCTAGGTGGAGCTAGGTGGAGCTAGGTGGAGCTATGTGGAGCTAGGTGGAGCTATGTGGTGCTAGGTGGAGCTGTGGAGCTAGGTGGGGCTAGATGGAGCTAGGTGGGGCTAGGTGGAGCTAGGAAGTGGGGGAAAGTGGGTGAGCGAGATCAATGTTTGTTTTGTTATGACGTTGTCACGTTAAACTATCGTCCGTAAACCGACTTTACAGACAACCAATTTTTCAAGTTTATTTTTTTAACATAAACAAATAACAACAAAAAATTTACTACTAAAATTACTTCTTATCACTAATAATTGTACTCTAATTATTTGATTAATTTAATTTTATTGCCCTATATGTGTATATGATTATTTTGCACTTCTGGTGTGGTGTTTTGTTTTGTTTTTAAGCTTATGATTTTTTTAACAAATAGGAAGCCTGGTAATAAAAATAGAGGTGGCAGTGGACGTGGACGTGGGAGTGGGCGTGGACGTGGACGTGGGCGTGGACGTGGGCGTGGACTTGGACGTGGAACTGGCATCCTGGCGGGCTTTTCGGTTCCAGAACCTATGATTCCTGGACCCTCGGCCCCAATCCCCTCGACCTCCGGCTTCTCGGCCCCAATCCCCTCGACCTCCGGCTTCTCGGTCCCAAACCCCTCGGCACCTAGAGGCAGAGCACGCACGCGCGGCGGCATGCGCCCCCTTCGGCCGCAGCTTACCGATCCGTACTAATATTTTCTTTTTTATTTACTTACTTTTGCTTTTTATTCTCTTACATTTTTTTTAAATAATTATGAATATTAATGTACTAATATGTTTTAGTTTAAACATGTATGAGGCTGACAGCGTACACCAACAAATAGAGCAGTTAGAGCAGCCTCTTTCTCAGCGACCACAACGGGTTATTAAAAAAACGGTGGACCCTACTGTGGTGACGTAAGGAATTTTTAAACTTTTTTTATTTTTTATTCTTTGATCAAGATGTTACATGACTTTTTTTTTAGTGCTGCTATGGCTGTGTGGTCCACGGTAGATTATATTCTCGGGCTAGATGGGGCTCTGCATTCTGTTGAGGCACAGCCAGAAAGTGGAGTGGAGCCAATGGACGGTGCTCGTGATTTGGAATTTGGCGAGGTGGACATGGAGGTCGGCGAGCCTGAGCCAGTGGAGTTAGAAGGATCAATCCCGATGGATCTAACTCCAGCTTCGTCGCCTTCCATGTAATGTATTTTATTTTAATTTGTTTTACTTTGTTTTGTTTTTAGGTTATTTTTTAACAAGATTTGTTTTCAGGTTCATAGAGTATGCAGGAAGCAGCAGGAGATCCACACCGATGAGGTCACCGGCGCCTATACCAGCCCCAGAAGTGGCACCAGCCCCAGAAGTGGCACCAGATCCAGCACCAATCCCGTTGGATCTAACTCCAGCTCCGTCGCCTTCCATGTAATGTATTTTATTTTAATTTGTTTTACTTTATTTTGTTTTTTAGGTTATTTTTTAACAAGGTTTGTTTTCAGGTTCATAGAGTATGCGGGAAGCAGCAGGGGATCCACACCGACCTCTACATGTGGCACCCCCTCGAGATCGACGTGCAACTTTATCTCAGCTCCGTCGCCTTCCATGTAATGTATTTTATTTTAAATTGTTTTACTTTATTTTGTTTTTTAGGTTATTTTTTAACAAGGTTTGTTTTCAGGTTCATAGAGTATGCGGGAAGCAGCAGGGGATCCACACCGACCTCTAAATGTGGCACCCCCTCGAGATCGACGTGCAACTTTATCTCGAGGCAGCTGTCTCTACGGACTTGGTTAGTATTTTATTTATCTTTTTAGGCCATTTCGATTTAACACCTCATTGTATATAATTTTTTTCTTTATTTACAGTCGTAAACCAGCAAAAATTATGAAGTCTAAACGAAGTTTGTAAGTATTTATTTCATAAATTTGGCTTGAGTTCGCACTATTTTACTAGTAATCTTATCTATTTGACTTCATAGGCAGAGCGCCTTGGCTCCGATAGCCACACTGGCACTGGCGCCAATACCAGCCCCAGAGGTGGCAGCACTTCCAGCACCGATTCCGGCTCCAGAACGAACACCGGCGCCTATACCAGCCCCAGAAGTGGCACCAGCCCCAGAAGTGGCACCAGCCCCAGAAGTGGCACCAGATCCACCGCCAATTCTGGATTCGGCTCTAAGACTGGCGTCCCAGAGACGTCGTCGTCCCATCAGAGACAACGAAATTTCCGAGATCCTCAACTACGGTTAGTCCATTTATTAATTCATTTTACATGTTCATTAAGGCTGTTGTGGAAATTATGTGCAAAAAAGTTTTTTTTTTCAAATAGGAAGCGAAGATGACAACGACGTCTCTGATGAAGATCAAGATGGTGTTATTGCGGTACCCATACCTAGGACTTTTCGAATGTACTTCGAAGATGAGGAGGAGACGGTTAACAGGAATGCCTGTATAGATCCCTGTTTCCCACCTACCCTTGTAACCGAACCCACGTGCGCTCCATCGCCCGTGCGCGCTCCATCGCCCGTGCGCGCTCCATCGCCCGTGCGCGCTCCATCGCCCGTGCGCGCTCCATCGCCCGTGCGCGCTCCATCGCCCGTGCGCGCTCCATCGCCCGTGCGTGCTCCATCGCCCGTGCGCGCTCCATCGCCCGTGCGCGCTCCATCGCCCGTGCGCGCTCCATCGCCCGTGCGCGCTCCATCGCCCGTGCGCGCTCCATCGCCCGTGCGCGCTTCATCGCCTGTGCCAGCCTATCCATCGACTGTGCCCACAGAGATGCGCCCCACTGATAAATTTTACTTCGAATGGGGACCCTGCCCTCAACCCCCTATTGCCACACGATTGCGCCGGGAGGTTTTCTCCCCAAGCAATTGTGGGCCCACCGTTGCCTTTAGGGAACCGTATGATGCGTTTACTGCCATATGGAATCGGTCAGTCATGGAACTCATAGCAATAGAGACAAATCGTTACGCTCAGCAGTCAGCAGCGACCATGTTCCAAACTGGAGATCTGAGGCCCTCTAGTCGAATCACAAAATGGCGTGAAACTGATGTCGAGGAGCTATACGTGTTCTTTGCTATTGTCATCGCAATGGGGACAGTAGTGAAGACACGTCTCGACGAATACTGGAATGTGTCCAAAGATATTTTTTATACTCCCGGCTTCAAGGCAGTGATGGGATATGATCGGTTTCTGCTGCTGAGTGCTTGTCTTCATTTTCGAGATAACACTACATGTAATCCACAATCGATGTCGCGGTCAGAAGCTAAATTATTTAAATTGGCTCCAATCTTAGACCATTTAAACAACAAGTTCCAGGAACTTTATGTTTTGTCACAGAACATAGCTTTGGACGAAAGTCTTACTATGTGGAAGGGGTGGCTCGACATAAATCAGTTCATAAAAAACAAAGCAGCTTCCGTCGGGGTAAAGACTTATGAAATTTGTGAGTCTAATACCGGATACCTTTGGCGGTTTGAAGTTCATGCTGGTCACAGTAGTTCAGATCCGACCGAGAACGATCCTGTGTCTGGGATTTTGCCAAAACTGGTCCTCAAACTGTTGAATGGTCTAGAGCACCGCGGCCATACTCTATGGATGGACAACTTTTATAATTCACCAGCACTCGCTCGTGAATTAAAAAGCAGAGGGTTTGACTGCGCGGGAACCTTGCGATTAAACCGTCAGTTTGTCCCCGTCGAACTCGCAAATTTAACCAAAAAAGATATGACGGTAGGACAGGTGTGTGGCAGTACGTCGGGGGACGTCGACATTGTGGTATGGCGAGATAAGAACGTTGTAAGTCTTATCTCGACATATCACGGTCTACAGACCGTGTCGGACTCCGGCAATTTAAAGCCGAATATCATTCCGGACTACAATGTCCGTATGGGTGGGGTCGACCGTAAGGACCAAATGGTTGCCATGTTTCCAGTAGAAAGAAAGCGAACGCGTGTATGGTATAAAAAACTTTTTAAAAGATTATTGAATGTCAGCGTTTTAAATACCTATATTTTGCTCAAGTCGAGTGAGGAGAACATGACTCACCGAAAGTTTCGCTCACTATTGGTGAACCAAATCCTGGCTCACAACACTTCCCAACAAACACCACAGGCGATGTACCCAGCTTCCTCTGGCCATATCCCTGCGCAATATGATATGATCGGACTAGGCCAACGCCAGGAACGTCCTAGACGTAACTGTGTGGTGTGCAAGAAACGCACAGCGACTTATTGTACAGGATGCAATAAGGCGATGTGTGTTTTCACCTGCTTCGGGCCTCATCATTTGCAGTAGACACTGTCTATGGTAAATTATATTATTATATAAAATAAAATTATAATATCATATTTGTATTTTTCTATGTCTATGGTAAATTACATTATAATATAAAATAAAATTATAATGTAATATTTGTATTTTTCTTAATAAATAAATAAATAAAATTGTTTAATTTTAGTTTTTGCATTTTCAACGCTATTTTTATATTTTTAATACTGGAAAAAATGGAAAAAGCTACGGAGGCGGAGGCCCAGTGGTTTAGAGCACTCGCCCGGAAAGTGAGAGGTCGCGGGTTCGAATCCCGCCAGAGCTAGTTTGGAGGCAAAACAACTTTTTCCATTGATTGCAATAGGTACAGGAACTTTTACGTGGTGAGCCATTCTAGAAATACAGATTTTGACCTATCCCACAGGAACTCTTGAATTTTCCGGGATAAAAATTATCCTGAATGTTAAACCGGGTTATAAGGAACCACCATGCAAAATTTCATCAAAATCGGCCTGGTAGTTTTTGCGTGATGCGCGGTCAGACAGACAGACAGACAAGAATTCCAAAAGTTGTTTTGGGCTCTATATCGTTACTAATGTCCACCACAGTTATTATTTCTCAAAAATATTTCATGTACAGACACGGCCCCGTTACAGTTTTATCATATGTATAGATAGGGTGAAATCAAACCTATTCTTGATACTTCAGAGTTTAATTCTACTCATCATTATGAACAACTTTTTCTATGGGACTAACATTGAAATCATAAAAAAATTAAGCCTCCCAATATAAAGTCCCATTTTGTGTTGAAGTAATTTTTACACTTAAATAATCATTTCACTTTACATTGAACTCGATGGCACATTCAGAATTTCCTAAACCACGAAAAAATAAATGGTACGCCCCACGTCGAACTAACTTTCTCGCAAACTAAACTCTAAACCAGAAACAGAGATATATAATTGTTATTTCACAAACGTCGGTAGAGTCATTTTAAAGAAAAATTTACTTGAATTATTTTTTGTATGACAGCTACCATTTTTAGAGACTTTCTAGATATAGTGCATATGCCATATTTTAGATAAATTATATCTATGATAAACATTTCACAAACATCCGTAGAGTCATTTTAGAGAAAAAATTTGGTACTTGAATTTTTTTTGTATGACAGGTACCATTTTTCGAGTTTTCCCAGATATGACGCATATGCCTATGGTCTCTATGGTAAAAGTTTTAAAAAAATCGTTGGAGCCGTTTTTGAGAAAAAAAATATTTAATTTTTTTTTGTATGGGAGGTACCCTTAATAGGTCGAAGTTAAAAATTTGGAAAGAAGATGCCTCTAGCAAATAAATTTAAACTTATACTTGCAAAATTTCATTTAAATCGGCCCAGTCGTTTCTCTGCAAATCAGGTGTACGGACATACACATACATACATACGTACATACATACACACAGAAATTTTTTCTAGATCACTTTTTTGGTGTCCACTAGTGATTTAAAGCCTATTTTCATTAAAATCTCGAAGTCGAATTTTTGCACGATTCCATAACTTTCTATTTCTCCTTCGTCGCTCGAAAGTAAAAATTTGACTCCATACAAAATGCTATTAACTCTCCATAAAAAAAGGAAAGGACTTCAAAACAAAAAAAGTAAAAAATTATAAATTTTTGTCAAAAATAAATTCGATTTTTTGGAGTCGGTGCGGTTTTTTGATAAATTTTGTTGTTTTGCACCGACTCCAAAAAAATAGAATTTATTTTTAACAAAAAAATTATAATTTTTTACTTTTTTTGTTTTGAAGTCGGTTCTATTTTTTTTTTTTTCATTTTTAGTGCTTCTGTGGTCATGCCTACTAAGCTATGAGTGATATTAATCAATCTAATCCAATTAACTAGGAAACGATCTATAAAAAACATACATACATACCGGTGAAACGGAGAACCCCCTTTTTTGAAGTCGGTTAATATACCAAAACCTTTTCCTAAGTGTATCAAATACTTTTCTGAAAACCGCATTATAATCGGTACAGCGAAACACGATATAATCGCGGACAAATAAACATAGGTCAAACTGAGAACCTCCTTTTTTAAGTCGGTTAAAAAATGAGATTAACACATGGACATTTAGTATGTGGAGTTGAATTTTTTTGTTACTATGTATATATTTTTCAGGTATTAAAATTAAAACTTGAAGACAAGTATCAGGTCTTATCCATATTAAAACATACCTACTTGTGTCCAAAATGTCTCAATTTGCACTGCTTTTACTAGCATTTTTTATTAAATATTTCTTTAAAACATGTTTGTTTTTATGTTTAATACGACACACAAATATATCGAGAACTCAAAAAATCAATTGTTACTACGCTATTTTTAGATATTTGGCATAAAAATTGATTTTTCTGTAGTACTGTTTCACAGGTCATATTTTAGTATCATTTTTGATTCCTTCTTATATAAAATCTGTATGTATAAACATTCCGCTCGTTAATTTATTGTATAGTTTATATACTCAAGTTATTGTAAACAAAAACTCTTTGTTCAACTTGTTATGAGTAACTAGAACGAAGATCAAATGTAATGGCCACTTGACCCCTGAGTGAAGTGGATGGAGCTCAGATAGGTACTTAAGAATCTTGATAAACAAAAAAAAATTGTATAGAAGTGTACTATTAATTTGCTTGTTTTGTGATTAGCACATAGGTAGGGTTATTTAATAACAAAAATACATAAAACTGATTACATGGTTTTTGTTAGATTCCCATTTTTAATAATAAATTTATGGAACCAATTTTTCAAAACTTTTTTTCTATCATTATTATGGCCTCAGCGCAGTTGTAATAAAATGATTCCACTAAATAAATTATCAAAGATTCAAAATCGATTAATTTAATGCTGAACTAATGGTCTAATTGAAAATAAAACAGAATCTAATAAGAACAGTCTCTCCCCATGACGCGGTCTGTAGGATGTTCGCGGCGCGGTGCCCACAGTTAGGGAATTTCGTTGACAGGGAGTGCCACAGACGAGAGGTTATTATAGTGTTGTTGAATATCTCTGTGACAAAAACAAACTTGTTGACATTTAATTTTTTTTAATGATTTGCGTGACATTGTGACTATAATTTTAATCTATGTTAAACATTTGCATGCCTTGCACAGGCGAAACATGATTGCACTATAAAAATATATTAAAATCCTACTACCATGTTTGATGCAAATAAATTATCATTATCATTATATGTACCTCTGCATCAAAATGAACTATAGGTATCTGTAGACGTAGTTCATATTCCCCCCCGCCCAGCCCATCACATGCAGTAATGCATAAATTGTGCAGTGAATGAAATAAACCCGGAGTGGTATTGACAGCTGGCATTGACGGGGATCGGTGCAGTATTGGATCCGTATTTAAATAATTTAAATTAATTATCAAAATTTGATTGATTCGGAAACTCTATCTTGTGTGAAATTTAAAATATATTTCTAGAAATAATTATGTATTTACTACCTATGTTGTCTGGTCTCATACTTTTTAAAAACTTTATGATTCGATATAACTTTGTACAACATAAATCAATCTAACCGTAATACTTTACACTCTTCATTCTGTCTATGGATAGCGGTATCAGCTCAGTGCGACTTTAACCACCTCGGTCCTCAACCAATGGTTGAGGACATTAGCTTAACATCAGGAGGTCACGGGTTCGATTCCCGGCGTAGTCACACTTTTTAAGACTCTGGTTGGTGGAAGGACATTTTCTAAGCCAGCATGGCAAGCTACCACCATCTTATCTAAGTCTTGCTGCCAAACATCAATGCTAACAATATTGAAAGGTTCCGGCTTGAAGATAAGATAGCCAGATCCCTATTGCGTTGGGGAATCTTGGTAAGCCCGCTTCCATCTTCGGCATCATCGTCACTTACCATCAGGTGAGATGATGCTAAGGGCTTACCAATTATGTAAAAAAGACGCGTGGCAGCCCGCACTAAACTTACTCGACAATTATTTTCACTATTTTATTCATACAAAAATTGAATTTAAAAAATGCAATAATTTTGATGAATTCATATTGCATAAGCAAACATAGACTTATTCCTAATACATGTCAATTTAATAGCTCCAACCACAGAATAGAAGAATTCTACGGCAAAAAAATTTTCTTATCTGTGGCTCCAACCATTTGTGAGTAAATCGCAAGTTACAATTTCAATTAAACACCAATACAAACAGGATTTTTCCCAGACCAATTGGTATTTCTATGTAATGTATAAACATGAGCAACTCTGACATGCAAAGTTACATCAAAATCATTACAGCCGTTTTTGAGAAAAAAAAGTTTTGAAAACGAAGGTTTGACAGTACGAAGAAACTTTTGATAATCCCTCTATGAAATCATTTAAAACTCATGGACGCACGGACACACGGACACACGGAATTGAGATTATCGGTTTTTCGGTATTTGTAAATGATATAGAACACATTTTCACGAAAATTGGAAAACTTTTGTTTTTGCAATAACAATACTTCCTCTACCCTCCGTACGACACGTACGCACCGTGCGCACCGTACGCACCGTACGCACCGTACTGCGGGTTCGAGAAAGTAAAAAGCAGGAGGTTTTTGTTCGACTGTTTATGTATTTTTTGTATGTCCACCGATTTCTCCGTCAATCCTGAACGTATCCTAAAAATTCATTTTTGTATACTTTTAAGATGGTCCCATGCAAATTTTCTAAAAATGTACATTTAAAAAAAATAAACATAAACAAAACAACAAAAGTTGCAAAATTGTACTTGGTTGTTGCGATTGAAGTTGTTATCACGCTTTTATTTATTTATTAGCTTCACCTGTATGTTTGTATGTAAGTTTGTATGTAACCGACGCATTTGGACTCGATTTTGACCGACTTTAAACGGACAGATTTAATTCAAACTTTGTAGACTTATCAAGAATCAGCGACAATATAATAATTTCATAAGTTTAAACTAAAAAATAAATAGAGTTTAAAAAAACTAAAAAAAAGGTTTTTAAAGTACATCAGACTAAAAAGTAAAAAATCATTCTTAATATAAGTTGTTAATAATAATTAACATATTACTAGTATTATTGTGAAAAAGCGTGGGGCGCTCTGTGCCATATTTTTCGTCTATCGAGCAACCCACACTTTTTCACAATAATACTAGTAATTTGTTAATTATTATTTTCAACTTATATTAAGAATGATTTTTTACCTTTTAGTCTGATGTACTTTAAAAGCGTGTTTTTTAGTTTTTTAAACTCTATTTATTTTTTTAACGTGTTTAGCGTGCTCAATTATTATCTTGACAGATTTCGTCATTCGCCAATCGCAAGGCAAGTTAAGCCGTTGGTGCTGGTTACCATCACAAGATGGCAGTCGTTGAGCCGTGTCAGAAGCCTGCTGAAACTTATGAGCGGCTTAAAAACTTGTGATACCACTAGCCCTACAACCTTCACTCATTCGGACTTAGCACATTTGTGTGAAGTATAGCCTGGGGGTTTTAAACAACATAAAAAAAGCTTTAAAAGATACTCAAAAGTCCGACCAATAATATTTGATATATTCTTCATCCAATTAATAATTTTTAAAAGAAAATATTGTTCCTGTTTATATAGCTTATTCATTCATATTAATAAAGGTCTTTTTATCAGTTTTAAACGATCTCAGCAAAATTCATCACCATCATATCAGTCCATATATACGTCCCCACCGAGGGGCTCGAGCCTTCCACGCGGGCCCCGTGCGGATTGGTCGACTTCACACACAATATTCAAGTTTCTCCGTTGGCGTGTGCAGGTTACTCACGAGGTTTTCCTTCACCGTAAGAGCATCGGATAAACGTAAATATGAAGTCAAAATTCGAAAACACGTTAGTAAGTGGCAGGATCCGAACCACGACCTCCCGGATGGCCTATATACCTCCTCCTCCCACCCAACGGCCCTAGCCGTTACGCTACCGATATCAGCAAAATTACTTACTAAAAAAACTTTTACTTTTATTACGATGGAGCACGTCCATTTTCCCACATACTGAAATCGATTTGCAGCTTTTCCCCCAATCCTTATCTGTTCGACTACTAGCTGGCTCCCGCACACCCGCACAACCGCAGCATCCCTGGCGGCTGTCCAGCCCCTGCATCACTGTCAAACGCACCCTGCATGCAGAGCCCGGCTATTATATGACATTATCGGGTTTTCATAAATTCTCGAGGTACAATAAAGTAGTTTTGGGGGTTAATGAGGTAAAAAGAGTTTGTATAGTTGAGTGAGTTTGTTTAAATTTTACTTTCGTCAGATTGAGGAGTGAGCGGTAGCAATGGCACAAAACCATATAAATACAGGTTTTTGGATTTTTAAAAATGGATCAACGAGACTAATGAAATTTTATGAATTACTTAAGTTTGTGAGGCCTTCTACAAATTATTACAAAAATAAATTGAACGCTGTGCATATATACTTTCCAGCGAAGCCCTCACATTCTGGCGAAGTCGGGAATACACAAAATAATAATAAACATTACGCTTACCTAGTAGCAATAGATAGAGGTGTAACAGATTAGATGCACATTTTATATATAAACTAGTGGATGCCCGCAGCTTCGCCCGCGCAGATCCCAATTTTTGCGGTTCCCTTGGGAATTTCCCAAAATCCTTTCTTAGCGGATGCCTACGTCATAACAACCACATGCATGCCAAATTTCAGCCCGATCCGTCCATTGGTTTGGGCTGTGCGTTGATAGATCACTATGTCAGTCAGTCAGTCACCTTTGAGTTAAATATATGTATTTAGATTAAGTTTTTTTATGGGAGGTTTTTGGAATAATGAACTACTCAGTGCAGTAGGCCTTATTAAGCCCTTGTTATTCGCAAAGTTTCATTAAGATCATTAGAGCAATTTTTGAGAAAAAAATAACAAACAACCTGGATCATGTGTTTTCTTTTTAATTAAATAAATAAACCCACCCCCCTAGCTACCTGCGCGAACGCTTCATTTGGAAGCGCCAGCCAGAACAACCATCCCGGTCCCACCTAAAATCCCTCCTGAACGTTCCCCTCCACACCACAGATTTTTACTCTTACTCCTTCTCTGTTCGTGCCGTCGGGTGGTGGAGTTCTCTCCCTCACGAAATCCGCGATTGTAAGAGCATCTTTTCCTTTAAAAAGAAACTCAAGGAGCACCGCCTCTCCCTTTCTTCTTGAGGTCGATAAGCCATGTAAGTGTTATATTTTTATATACTATATTATATATATTAAACCTATATAAGTATTTAATAAAATTATTTATACTAATTATAAGAATTTTACGCTATTGAATCCTTCTTACATATTTTTAATAGCTTCTATAATTGTGTACATGTCTGCCATTTCAACTATAACTTACTCTTTCCTAGGTTTGCTGGAAGAAATTTCTAATTGGAAATAAGTAATACCTATTGTATAATTTTATTTTCTGCCTATTATGTAATCTTTTTTACACAATAAACTGTTAAATAAATAAATAAACAAACAGTTAATTTCAAAAAACATATTGAGGGAGGAGCTTTATTTTGATTTTTGCCGGAATAACGAACTGTAGCGTATATTAGGCTATATAAAGTTATTGTACCGTACAGAGTTTCATCGATTTCATCACAAACGGCTGAAGATAAAAAAATAATATAGCCCAGACCCAAATTTTACCCAAATCTGTCAACGCGAGAAAGTACACAAAGTGTAGCTGTACAATGTTTTTTATTTGATGCGAGTTCGTTAAGTTAGGGTTTAACGTTATTTATTAGTAAAACTAACTTAAAAATATACTTTACGGAACAATAGTATATATTGACATGTCACGTCTTCAAAATCATATACGGGGTACCAAGCCAGATAACTGGACTGCAACGGAAGTAACGTAAAAGACTTAAATCTGTTTCCGGTAGAACCGACCAACTGTGGGCCACTGCGAGTCGTACTCGCGCCAAGGAGTCTCATCTGAACTGAATGAAAAAATATGCATTTTTCTGTCTAAGGCGCCAGGTTCCGGAACCATATCGCCTAACATGGCTAAGGCTTCATAGCCATACCGCCTAAAACTAAGGCTCTATTGCCATACCGCCAAATCTAATCCATGCAACCAGGTGACAAACCGCGAGGTCAGAGGCCGAGCTCTGCGTAGTGCGAAGCCTAAAAGCACACCCTGGACACTTCATTCAACAGGCCAGAAATGACATTTCAAAAAAGGAATGACGGAACAAACAAAACGGCGGCGTAATCCTATACGTTTGACAACCAAACTGTAACAAATCTGTATCAATCTGGGTGACGATGGGTCGAGGTCGCAATCTAGAGAGCGGCAGGTAGTGTCCATACTGTATTTTAGTACTAATATATTATATACTTTGCTAAAAGCGACTCGCTGACATAGATATTTCACGTTAAATCATCGGCACGGCAGACACCGCCCCACCAGATTTTTTTAGATTACCAACAAAAGGAATCTTAGGAAACATGACTTGGGCGCAGGAATCCAGTAAATGCGGACAGCACAGGACCGGTCGTTGCGAGAATCCTTTGAGGTTGCCTACTCCAGCAGTGGACGACTACGACTTTCAGCTGATATGATGATGATGTACCCGACAGTCCGACGTTACTCTCTCTATGAAAGATTATAAAGACGATATAATAAATAACTTGTAAACAAAACTTGACTACAGTTCGCTTGCGACCTTAGTACCAACCTCGGACAAATTCACAGAGAGCAACGTAAAACTGTATGTCGTTCCGTCCACGTTCCGTACACGTTCCGTACACGTTCCGTACACGTTCCGTACACGTTCCGTACACCGCACCGCACTCATTGTCAGCAACATTCCATTTCACGCCAAAGCGGGTTTTAATCTTCGAAAAATATTACAGGCCGCGTTGGCTTCTATGCATACCGAATACCCTATTACCATCTTATCTTTGCTATGTCATTACCTCTTAATGATGTAGCTTTAAGGGTGATTTTGGTTTTCGGCGGCCGAATAACGGTTTTGGTTTAGGAGGCAGAGTTAATTAGTGTGAATTTAAGTTAGGATAGGCTGTAATCGTTGGCAGAATCCGACATTTTGCTAATTTTATAGCAATCTCGCAATCGAATTAGAATGGTTATAGTTAATTAGATAATACTTGTATTGAATCATTGTGTTGTGTTTTATAGTTATGGCATCGAAGGAGATTGTTATCACTTAAAGTAAGGCGAAAGTCATTGGGGTAAGGTGATAAAGCTATAACATTCCCTTTTATCGATGCTGGGGCAAATTGTTGATTTTAAGTAGGGTACATGAGACAAAATGGCAAAAACGATAGCCCTAAAATTTTGTCAGTCCGTCCGTCTGTCTGTCTGTCACTGTCGTAATATTTTCCTGGCGTTTCTAAACTTACTCAGGGTATCCTGAGACAAACAGTTTTCAACAACTTCGGACGGATACGTGCAATACACGTGGTCCGACACTCACTTGGCTGATTTTTGTCATGTACTCTATCTACTTACTAATTACTTTGTCAGACAGCCCTACCGTATTTATTAATTTTGATGGAAAAAGTAATTATGTTAGACAAGCGCGCACTTTATTCTATTAAAAGACGGAAAACGTCACTTAGTTGAGAAGAAGGCTCACTCGTCATTTGTAAAGTAGCTCTTAATGTAATGAGTCATATAAGGAGTTATAATAAAGAGGAATAAAGCAACGTTAGCAGCAATTTCAGTTTTTTTTAAATCATTAGCGGCTTAAGTTATACCTCTTTCTATTTGAAACTCATTTCTTAGTAATTTAACATTATTTTTTACGATTTCCAATAATAAAATTTATAGGTAGCTTATATAGAAATGTTGGTTTAAGGATCATCATTACAGCTCATATACGTCCCCACCGAGGGGCTCGAGCCTACCCTGAATCAGGGCGATTAGGCCTTAGTCGACCACGCGGGCCCAGTGCGGGTTGGTCGACTTCACACACAACCTTCGAGTTTCTTCGCAGGCGTGTGCAGGTTTCCTCACGATGTTTTTCCTTCACCGTTAAAGCAATCGGTAAGTATGTACGTAAGTTTTTGAAAAACTCATTGGTACATTGGCCGTCCACATTTGAACCCGGTACCTCTGGTTAGATGTACCGAGTCGTTACCGGTTGAGCCACCGACGCTTTTTTTTTGACCGATTACTGTGAAAATTGACGTGTTTCGGCTTGAAGATAAGATAGCCAGTTCTCCATTGCGTTGGGGAATCTTTGTAAGCCCGTTTCCATCTTCGGCATCATCGTCACTTACCATCAGGTGAGATGATGCTAAGAGCTTACCAATTAAAAAAAAAAAAAACAACAAAAAAGATTTTATTCGGATTTACCCTAGTATTCTAAGTCATCAACTTATAAGTTACCGAGAAATGAGTTTAGGACAAAGACAAAGTCTAACGTAACAAAGGCACAATTGAAGAGCAAATGACGATCGAAACTGACCAGCAACTAACTACCTAGTACATTCGAAGTACTCGCTTTTAAGTGTACATATATTTATGCATTTGGACATTTTGGAAACACCCTAATACCCGAATGTCGACTATTAATGGGCTCAATACTAATTAAACAAGGCGTATCGGGCATAGGCTGCAAATGATTGCGGGGTCAGCACAGTGGGTGCGAGCGGGATAGCGAATACTACATCAACGGGTACGAGCGGTCGACGCGTGAGCACGAATCGAAACTGTCTAATTAACATTATATTGTGTTCTGTCTAACTAGATACTAGACAGTGACAGTGAGCTGACTGTGACACCGTAGTGTAAGGGAGACCCAGAGTCACGCGACGCGAAACGGCTTCACTTGAATGAAACTCCGGTTTTTCTCCGGTCCGTCCGTCTATCACAGTCAATTCGCTCAGAAACTACTGGACCGATTGAGTTGAAATTCGGTATACATAAATGTAAATCTGTGACCCAAAGAAGGGCAACGTAAATTAATTAAAATTAATTATATGGGGGTTAATAAAAAACAGTTTTGTAAATATTTTACGTGACATATCAAATGAAAGGGCTTGATGTAAGAATTTCAAATATGCCCCCCCTGCCTATTTCCGAAACTACTAAGTCTAAAATCTTGAAAAAATCACAGTATATGTAGTTTAATGCATAGATTACAGTAAAATCTATGAGAAAATCTAAAGATTGTATTTTGATGTACAATAAAGAGTTATTTGAATTTGAATTTGACTATCCGAAATTGATTATATATAAATTCCTCGTGGTAGGAAATGCATATTAGGTAGCAAAATTAACGACTACCAGTTACTTAGAGTATTTTCATTAGATTAGATTATACTATTCAGTCACCTACATTGAATTAGACATATCTTTAAGATTAAAGGTATTTATTCAAAATAGGTGAAAATTAAACTCTTTCTGATAGTCATAAAATAATTTCATTTCTGCAAAATCAAGAAATAAACAATCATTAGATAATAATGTAAAAATTCAATCCTTGATATAAACCAGATTATGTCATTAGAACATGAAAACAATATGACACGAAAAGTTATACATAAAAATCATTGATACCTTTGACAAGTGTAGGCCAGTTCACACGGACAGCACCCGGTCACAAGTATTACGCGAGAGTCAGCCATCGCTTTTGACTTTAGACTTGATTGTTGACAAAGCGTTAAGTGTAAACTAGTCAGGACTACGTTCATCTAGATGAACTCTCTTGTTTTTATTTTTGGTAATATTTTAATTGTAATTGTCATTTTTCCCAAAGACCTTAATCTACTTATAATAGCGGGATATTTAATACTCTAAATTAAAATTGTCTGTTTTCAAAACAAACAGTGATAAGTGATAAGTTTAACAAAATCAAAGATTTCTATGCTTTTGAAATCTTGTTTTTATTTCAGTTTGTCTTTAGTTTATTTCATTAATAAATGAGGAGGTACATCAGACTTACAAACCGGTAACTGAAACATCACAGTGTGACAGGCAGCCCATCAGTTGGGTGCGATAATGTAGCCTAGTGCAATCAGTGGGTTCGATTCCCGCCGTTCCGTGCCAGTATACGTACAGATTTAGGTTATTTTTTACTGCTGTGGTGATGTGACTATTATATTAATACAAACCTACTTATTACGTTACATTGGAATTCGATAAGTGGGTTCGTCTGATGGGTAGGTAGAGGTACCATAGTAAGAAGCAGAAAAACAGGTGAGAGCCATTAGGCTTGCTAATTGTAAAATTTGTGCAGCGCATAATTTAGCGTAGGATATATTGAAATATATTTTTTGTTAATTCTCTTTTTTGCGTTATTTTTTTTCTTTGTTAAATCCTTTTTTTATAACAAATTTAATTAATTTTTCGTTATTTTATTGATTTGATATTTAAAGTAATCCTATAAAATAATTATTTTCCGCCATATTAAGTAAGGATTATGAAAGGTATTTAAAATGGGATCTAAGTGGGTAGTCAATTACGTTTTTAATCAATGGTAACCCTTGAAATTATTTTGAAATAGTCACATTTTTTTAAAATTTATATCAACTTAATTTTGTATATGAAAAAAAAAGTTTAAAAAAACTGAAAAACGACTTCGAAATGAAATTTACTCAAAAGTATGAAATAATATTATACTTAAATACACGACATTAACCAATAATAACGAAATCAAAGGTGGGTACGAATAAAATTAGGGGCTTAATTTTTTTTGAGTTCGGTGTCAGCACACAACTACTTACATATCAAATGTTTTAAATTCAATGGTTTGCTGACACCGACCTCAAAAAAAATTCAAGCCCCTAATTGAATTCGTACCAACCTTTGATTTCGTTATTGTTGGTTAATGTCGTGTATTTAAGTATAATAATATTATTTCATACTTTTGAGTAAATTTCATTTTGAAGTCGTTTTTCAGTTTTTTTAAACTTTTTTTTATTTCGCTTATTTTTAGTGATAATGCTGTCTATCTAACAACGTTAAATCCAATCACCTACTCGCCAATAGGAATTATGAAATCATAATGCATGTGTTTCATTAAAAGACACAGAGTCATGTGGCTTCCATCATCATCTCAGCAGCATGAGAGTTAAACCTTCCATAATCAGCTCATCTGAATAACCTATAAGAATACAACTATCGGTCTATGCGTACCTACGTATCTATCTATATTTAAAGAATTATCCACTAACTCATACCCGTTAATGAGTTGTACCTTTCTACATCAGCTCATCATCATGAGATAATGACTGCCAAATGCAAATACTTTAATAGCTTTAGAAAACATATGAAACACGTAATACCTTCCTATAAAATTTGAGGGTTGCCCTCGATTTCCCTGGGATTCCATCATCAGATCCTGGTTTTCAGCCGCTGGTACCAACAGAATACCAGCGCTTCGCTTCTGAGCCTAGCATATGCTGAGTTGGGACCCTGTGGTTGCAGTGGCACCTCATCAATAGGTATATGTAATTATTATTATTTTATATTTACCTCAACTTTTGTAACGTATTATATATTTTGGTGTGGTGTTACTGAAACCAATAAACGTATTTCTTCTTCTTTCTTTCTTTCTTTATTATCATGGTACCACCCTTGGGATATCTTCTTTCCAACAAAAAAATAATCATCAAAATCGGTTCATAAACGACGAAGTTATGCGCGAACAAACATAAAAAAAATATACTGACGAATTGAGAAACCTCCTCCTTTTTTGAAGTCGTTTAAAAACGAATTAAGAACAGCTTTATTTACCTTAGTACGCAGCTTTAGCTACGCTGGCGAGCAGAGGTTAGAGTTCGGTCGTTGACGATGATATGAGTTGATGATGATGTTGATATTTAAATAAATAAATGGCACATAGGTTCCTTTGTAGGCCGAGTCTGGCCGTAGTAACTATGCTCGTTTTAAATAGAACCGCACCCAGTTCCACGCCCAGTTCGTAGACCAGACCAGCCTGTGCACATCCACTGAAAATGGACCACTTTGAAAAAATAACAACCATAACTTATTACAGAAACTGCACTCACTTTGAAGGTCTAGTCTGGCCGTAGTACCTATGCTCGGTATAGAAGAGATCAGCGCCCAGCTCCGTGGCCAGCTCGTAGGCCAGACCAGCTTCCGTCCAGCCGGGAGAGATGGACCACTCTCCGCCCACGAAGATTACTATGTCACTCGAGTTACCGCCCAGTTTGTTCTGGTAGTAGCGCTGGGAAAAGAGAAACTGTTTTAAACAGGCGAAGAAACCAGTCAAGTACGAGTTGGACCACCACACCTCTCCACACAAGTATAACAATGATACCTATTAATTTAAATGAAAGACATTAACCCGAGCGACAGATAAATGCTGTTTTTAGGGTTCCGTACCTCAAAAAGTAAAAACGAAACTCTTTTAGGGTTAAAAACTAAAAAAAAACCTCGAAAAATGTTTTTGTGCATGCATATTTTATCTTTTTAAATTTTATTATTTGTTAATAAATCCCCCATTGTAACGTGTAATTTCAGTAAAAATTTCAGCAGTTAAAAGATACATCCTTTTAAAATTCAGCCAGACAGACGGATACAGCGTAGGCTACCGAGCTATTACTAAATACGGTCCCGACTCCCGGCGCCTGGTCCGGAACCCAAAAAACATATCTACGCTTCAAATCATTGTCAGTATGTTCAAGCAGCCAGTATTCCTGATTACAGGGACTAAGAACCTTGCGGGGTCACATTAACAGGGTTCCGCATCATAACTTGAACTACTAACACAGCAGTCATACATAGTTTGCTCTAGGTGTATAGGTAAGTAGGAGTCTACTTATTCTCGACCCCGGAAATTTTAATTTTCCTGTAAGATCGGATGATAATAAGATATGCATTTTCAGAGCCCACACAAGCAAAAAAGCAGGACTTTAGATTAAGTTTTTTACTTTTTTTGTTATTTATTATATTTCATTTCATTTCATTTAGTACTTATAGTTTACAAAGCGGCGCAAAATCCGCCGTTTTGCAAAGCAGCAGCGCGCTGTTTGACCTGTTGATTGACATTAGTACCGACGCGACGTGCATTAAGTTGCTAAATAAGTTATAATGCATCATTCAACAATATTTTCTTCTAGTAGTGTCTGCCGGCAGACCGATTTGATATCGTCATAGACAGGCTCTTTCTTTCTCTCTTATCGTGTGGCACAGTTAACCGTCGTGCTAGACAGGCTGAGTCAACATAATTTACTCATAGAAATTTTGCTCATATTATTAAATCTAAACGTATTGAAGCGCTAAAAATGTCTTAAATGTTTAGCTATTCCATAACATCCCCACTGGTAGACAAATGGTAGATAATATGTAAGGCCTCCACCGATCCGGACTCTGCCCCCATTTGTGGAGTACGGAATCGTAAGGACCCATGCCTAACATCAATGTTGTGCAGCAGTGGCGCACACCAGGGTTCTTTCAGCTCACTCACCATAGGGAAGGAGTCGGTGTTGTGAGCCTGGAAGTGGTTCAACCGGACGTCGACGTAGCCGGACGTGATGTCATTCCTTGATACGGGCTCTGGGGGCGGAGGCTCGTAGTGGCGCAGTGCCAGGGCCACCGGCAGGACCACGAGAAGCCACACTGGAACGTGCAACATCTCATAACCTCATGTCTGTGTCAAGCAATGTACTCTGGCAGGTGGGGCGAGTAGCCAGCGCGAGTCATGGACCAGCATAAAAGGAGGTTATTTTGTTAACCCATGAGGATTGGCAAAGCACTAAGGTTATTCCCCTAGTGTTGCAGATACCTACATGAGGACAAACTATATACTAGGCGAAAAGATACCTACTTTTCGCAATGAAAAAAATACTTCATCATTAAAAGGAAAACATCGTGAGGAAACCTGCACACGCCTGCGAAGAAACTCGAAGGTTGTGTGTGGCCCGCGTGGTCGACTAAGGCCTAATCGCCCTGATTCAGGGTAGGCTCGAGCCCCTCGGTGGGGACGTATATGAGCTGATATAATAATAAATGCTGTCCAAATCAGGCAACGTCCAGAATGGAGTTCATGTATGTGCAAAAAAAAGCATAATTTTGAAGGGCAGAGCAATTCTTAAGAAAAACATTTGTGAATTTCAGATTTACAGTTTTTGGGGCCACAAGTGAATCGCGATCAAGTGACTATTATCAAATCTGTGGCGCAGGGCTGACTGGTATGTTAAGTTTTACCAATGGTTTAGTCCATCAGCTCCATATCAGGAGGTAGCGGGTTCAATTCCTGAGGAGGTAGCGGGGTAGCGGACTCGGTTTGGTTGGTAGAAGGGTATTTCCTAAGCCCGCCTGGCTAGTTATGCCCATCTTATCTAAGTCTTGCCGCTAAACATCAATGCTAGGCTTGAAGATAATAAGATAGTCAGTTTCCTATTGCATTGGGGAATCTTGGTAAGTCGGCTTCCATCTTTGGCATCATCGTCACTTACCTACTATCAGGGTTTACCAATTGTGAAAAAAAGTGAACTTTTGCTAAAGTTGTTGCTATCACTATCTCATCTAAATCTTGCCGCCAATAATTAATTTTAACTGGTATTGATGTCTTACGACTTGAAGATGAGATTGCTAGTTCGTTCCCCATTGCGTTTGGAAATCTTGGTAAGCCTGCTTCCATCTTCAGCATCATCCGAGTCCAGATCAGTTTTAAACTTATTTTAAACAGCTTATACGGCTGAGTGGCTGCTATCTAGTGAAAGCAACTGGTATCAGCCACCAGCGGCTTAACGTGCCTTGCGTGCGAAGCACGATAACGGTTGATAAAACCACTATGTGGAGTAAGCGAAGGGACCCGAACTGAGCTGAGTACGACCTCTTCTATAATAATACTGAACACGCTGAACGCGTAAAATTTAATGGTTCGCCCCGAACTCGTTTAAAAAAAAGGTATGCTCACTAACGCTTGCGCGATGTAGGATTCGTCCAGCGACATCTAGTGGTGTTTATGGAAACCATGCTTTCAACATTTACAAACCCCTATATCTCGGCAACCTCTTGACCGATTTCACTTATGCTCGAACTTACCTACCAAATTTCACGACGTTCAACCTCTTGACCGATTTCACTTATGCTCGAACGTACTTACCAAATTTCACGAGGCTCAACCTCTTGACCGATTTCACTTATACTCGAACTTACCTACTAAATTGCACGACGTTGAACCTCTTGACCGATTTCAATTATGCTCGAACTTACCTACCAAATTTCACGAAGTTCAACCTTTTGACCGATTTCACTTATGCTCGAACTTACCTACCAGATTTCACGACGTTCAACCTCTTGACCGATTTCACTTATGCTCGAACTTACCTACCAAATTTCACGACGTTCAACCTCATGACCGATTTCATTTATACTCGAACTTAACTACCAAATTGCACGACGTTCAACCTCTTGACCGATTTCACTTATGCTCGAACTTACCTACCAAATTTCACGACGTTCAACCTCTTGACCGATTTCACTTATGCTCGAACTTACCTACCAAATTTCACGACGTTCAACCTCTTAACCGATTTCACTTATGCTCGAACGTACTTACCAAATTTCACGAGGCTCAACCTCTTGACCGATTTCACTTATACTCGAACTTACCTACTAAATTGCACGACGTTGAACCTCTTGACCGATTTCAATTATGCTCGAACTTACCTACCAAATTTCACGAAGTTCAACCTTTTGACCGATTTCACTTATGCTCGAACTTACCTACCAGATTTCACGACGTTCAACCTCTTGACCGATTTCACTTATACTCGAACTTACCTACCAAATTGCACGACGTTCAACCTCTTGACCGATTTTACTTATGCTCGAACTTACCTACCAAATTTCACGACGTTCAACCCGTTGACCGATTTCACTTATGCTCGAATTTACCAACCAAATTTCACGACGTTCAACCTCTTGACCGATTTCACTTATGCTCGAACTTACCTACCAAATTTCACAACGTTCAACATCTTGACCGATTTCACTTATACTTGAACTTACCTACCAAATTGCACGACGTTCAACCTCTTGACCGATTTTACTTATGCTCGAACTTACCTACCAAATTTCACGACGTTCAACCTCTTGACCGATTTCACTTATGCTCGAATTTACCTACCAAATTTCACGACGTTCAACCTCTTGACCGATTTCACTTATGCTTGAACTTACCCACCAAATTTCACGACGCTCCGTTAAACGATACTCGAGTTTTATCGTCGAAAAAACATTTATTTATATACATACATACATACAAACGCTAGATTGTTCCAGCACACTCGGAGAACTTCGCTCGCTTCGCTATCTCGTTAAAAAAACTAACTTCAATTGCAACAACCAAGTACAATGTTGGTACATGTTTACGTTTTTGTTAATTTTTGGATGCATAAACTATTAATTTGACAAAGGATCAATAGATAAAATCGGCGAAGAAATGGCGTAAAATAATTGAAAAAACATACATAGGAATTGAGAACCTCCTCCTTTTAGGGTTCCGTAAGAACGGAACCATTATAGGATCACTCGCGTGTCTGTCCGACCGTCTGTCACTACCATTTTGCTCGAAAACTACTAGATCGAATGAGGTATTTTTTTTTGAAGTCTGTAGTAAATTACTTACACATGTCCAGATATGATAGTTGGATACCCACTAATTTGCCCGCACACCACAACACCAGCAGACAACTAATCAAATTCCCTTATTTTATTGTATCGATAAGTGAATTAATGTACCCACTAAATACTGTTATCTGTTAGATAATGGTTTCGCCTAAGATAACCACTAAATAGACATTCCGGTGCGCAAACTACGTAACTCTGTTAGGGAGCTATTGGCGGGGAGTTATTGTTTTGGTAATAGCATTAAATGTTGTTGTTTTAGGCAGCCTGACGGCCGACCAAATATTATGTAGGCTTCTTTATGGAGGCTCTTCCTACTCCGTGTATGTTCAGGTAGGAGTGTAGATAGGCCGCCTGTGCGCGATGACCGAATAGGAAGAATACTACGGTGTTCAATAAGTAGTGAGAATGAATAAGATGCTGTTAACTTTTGACAAAACTTATTTTATTTTTCGACGTAGTCACCTTTTAATAATACACATTTAGAAAATCTCTTCTCTAAACCTAATATTCCATTTTTAAAAAAGTCTTCGTCCTGACCCTCTAAAAACTCTTGTACGGCGGCGATCACTCCATCATCATCATCAAATTTCTGGCCTCTAAGATGTTCTTTTAAACGGGGAATTAAATAGAAGTCACTAGGAGCAAGGTCTGGAGAGTATGGGGGATGTTCCATCAATTCGAAGCCAGCGTCTTTGATTGCAGCCATGGCAACTCTGGACTTGTGAGCTGGAGCGTTATCTTGGTGAAAAAGCACAACTTTCGCAAGTTTACCGCGTCGTTTTTCACGAATTTCTTCACGCAATTTTCTTATTTGTTCTGCATACACACTTCCCGTAATAGTGGCTCCATGATTGAGGTATTCAACCATTATCACCCCCTTGCTGTCCCAAAAAAGGGAACCCATAACCTTACCAGCGGATGGAATTGCTTTGAATTTCCTAGGTGTTGGGGATGATGGCCTTTTCCAAGTCATGGATTGTTGTTTTGTTTCTGGATCGTAATGATGAAGCCATGTTTCATCCATTGTTAAGAATCGAGCCAAAAACTGCTCAGGATCTCGTTGTAAAACATCCAAACAGCTTTGTGATATTCTCAGCCTGGTTTGTTTTTGTTCTGCTGTCAGCATTCGAGGCACCCAACGTGCTGATACTTTTTTCATACCCAAACGGTCATGTATGATGCTATATGCACTACCTATCGAAATTTTCACTTCTTCAGCTATAAAACGCACAGTAGTTCGACGATCTGCTAAAACAATTTTTTCCACTTTTTTAATCATTTGTTCCGTTATTGTGGTCGAAGGGCGCCCAGAGCGTGGATCATCATTAGTCGATGTTCTTCCTCTCTTAAATTCTGCACACCAACGCGCAACTGTAGAATAAGCTGGAGCATGAACCCCTAAAGTATTTTGCAAGTCTTGATTAACTTGGTCAGTAGTAAAATTTTTCAAACAAAGGTATTTAATTACGGCCCGAACTTCAATTTTCTCCATTTTGAGCAGATTATTCCGATACAACACAAACAACAACCGTTTATGAAAAAAAAACAAAAGACGATCACACTTTTTTTTTTATTATATTACCAAATAGGTGGTCTATGCCAGCCAGTACTTATTTTCTTTATAACCAAGGAGTTTATACCTCATTCTCACTACTTATTGAACACCCCTTAGAATATATATTTGTGAGGGTGGATTCTACTCATGAGTAGAATAAACGACTCAAACATTTTTATTCTAACACTTTGTTGTTGTACAATAAAAATCCCATTCATTGAAGCGAATCAGCTGACCAATTTGTATAAGAAATCATTAAAATGGGGCGTTTCAGCAAAGTTGTAGAACAAAAGTGGTTCAGTTGCATAGTAAGTAGTTTCAAGGCCTAATTTAATACACTTAAAACCTGGTCTGGAAATAGTTGACCAAAAGTACTCGTCTGGAAATAGTAGACCCAAAGTACTGGTCTAGAAATAGGTGACCCAAAGTACTGGTCTGGAAATGGGTGAGCCAAAGTACTGTTCTGGAAATGGGTGACCCAAACAAAGTACTGTTCTGGACATGGGTGACTCAAAGTACTGGTCTGGAAATAGCTACGAGTAAGAAGAATTAATGAATTCGTAATTTCTGTCTTACACCGTTTAGTTCGAGCCTGTTCATTTAATTCGTTTATCTGTTGACATAATTACATATTCAATTATAATATTATCAGATTCATTCATTACACAAAACATTCTACACATTATATTTAAATAAAGTACATTTTGTTCTAAGGTATTGTTTCGATTGTGCAGCACTCAAGAAATACGCATATGTATTTTTATTAGATACTAGCTGTCCCGGCGAACTTCGTTCCACCTTACACTACACTAAACTACCCTACCCTACCTTACCCTATCCTAGCCTACCCTACACTACACTACCTTATCCTACCCTACCCTACACTACACTACCATACACTACCCTACTCTACCCTACCCTAACTAAATTACACTACACTACCCTACCCTACCTTAAAACCAATTAATTTTTGACTGATATTTTTTTTTATTGATGAACTTTTTTTTACTGATAATATTTTATTTTAATACTTATTATCCTATTCCCGACGAAGACAAATGCAAAAACACAAAAATCATAAAAATCGGTCCAGCCGTTTTTGAGTTATAAATAGTGTAACTAACACGACTTTCTTTACGATTTTCTTTCTTTTTTTTTTTTTTTCTTTTTATTTATTTATGTCGGATCGTCATTGAAAACGCGACCAATACCAGCTCGAGATAAGTTTACATAGTTACACTTTGTTTGGATCATCATTACAGCTCATATACGTCCCCACCGAGGGGCTCGAGCCTACCCTGAATCAGGGCGATTAGGCCTTAGTCGACCACGCGGGCCCAGTGCGGGTTGGTCGACTTCACACACAACCTTCGAGTTTCATCGCAGGCGTGTGCAGGTTTCCTCACGATGTTTTCCTTCACCGTTAAAGCAATCGGTAAGTATGTACGTAAGTTTTTGAAAAACTCATTGGTACATTGGCCGTCCAGATTTGAACCCGGTAACTCTGGTTAGATGGACCGAGTCGTTACCGGCTGAGCCACCGACGCTTTTTTGTTTGGATCAAACGTCAGGTATTAGTACCTGGGTGAAACCGGTGGTGGCGTGACGATCGCTTGTACTCGTGAGACGATCGTTTGTGGTAGCAAAGATGACGTATTAACGGAAGGCTGTTTGTGCTGCCACACTGAGTTGAGAATTTATTAGATCTGTGGAGAAGCCATATTAGATGGACGTCAGTCTCGAGGCAGACACTTTTTGACGGAGCGTCGAGCAGAACACAAGTAGTGGTGATCTGTGAGCAAAACGGACGTGTCACGCCATCGCTGTGATCACCGCGTTTGCATCCATTGTTATCCAAGGCATCCTGTACGATTTCGATTACCAAATGATCAAGACTATTGAAGAAGGACCTCTGTGATATAGCTGCATTGTTATTTCGACGCCCAATACCGAAATAATTAAGGACGTGATCCACAAGGCCATCCATAACCTAACCACCACCCCCTTCGGCATATAGATTATATATAGTGTAGAAAACCGGCCAAGTGCGAGTCGGACTCGCGCAAAGTAGAGTTCCGAAGTCTTTTCAAAAAATAAATGTTTATTTTAAAAAACAAAATTATATTTACAGTTGGTAAAATAACAAATTAGCAATTTAAAGCTTAATATTTCGCAAACCGATCGCTGAATCAAGAAATGGTTTTAGAAAACCCTCCATACAAATACGTATTCAACGATACCCCACGCGATACCCCACGCGATACCCCACGCGATACCTTAGCAAACGAAATTCACCCCCTCTTTTTGTAGGAGAGGTACCATATTTATTTTTTCAAGATTTTATTGTACAACTTTGTCTGTGTGATTAATATGTATAACCAAAGTATATAAGTACTGTATAACCATGCCAAATTACAGCTTTCTAGTGCTAATAGTCTCTAAGCTAAGCCGCGGATTAACGTTTTATTTCTTAATGAATCTAAGGGTTCCTTGTTGACTTCAGAACCCTAAAAAAGATTTCAGTGGATCATTTAGTATTATTGGTAGTGATTGAGAATTTCTAAATACATGTAATAAAACTAAAAATGCACAAAAGCCTCCCAAGGAATTTCACAACAACGGTCCTGCGCTGGCCACTACCAGCGGCTTTCCGCTAGCTTCACTATAGGTCATCGGTTCACCGAGTGGAAGGCCTTCCCACACTGCGCCTGGAGGTGCGTAGTCACCACTCGAGAACTTTACTATCCCAACTGCCACATAAGTTTAACAGACGCTTAATTACATGCACAATTTTTAATTTTGTTCAATATTTTAATAATTGTAATTTTAAAGCTGCAATAACATTCTGCTAAAGGCATTAGATCTAAGGCCGGTTGCAAATCATTCAGAATACCTACCATAGACAATATTTAGGTTATCAAGCCGCCACGCCAGTCAGCAAAGGTGACAGCATGTATGTAACCAGTTCCTCATTAGGATATTATGCGTTTGGGGACTCTTCAAACTTTGCTTTTCCCTTCGCCATTAGTCGTTAGCAAGCCATAACGTTCCCACTGCTGGGGCCCCGGTCTCCTCCCACACTTGGGGAGGCTGGGCCATCTCCACACACGGGGGCCAAATCGGGGGGATTGTTAAAGGACTAGATGCAAAGCCTATCGAATTAGATATGTTTCAACCCACCCAAACATGGCTTGACGACTGCCAACTGCTTAAAGTGCCTTGAGAAGCACGCAGAAACTGCCTAAAAACCTAAATTTCACTAAAAGTATCCTTGTTGAACGAAGCGTTACGCTTCGTCATTTATTATTCGAACAGCAAGGGAATGGAGCTGTCAGACGTTTTTATTTGGGGACCTTCAAGGCGAGAGTGAAAGGGCATTATTTATGTTTGCGTGCACCATCCTCGAATGCAGCGTAACTTCCATCGGGTGAAATGCAGCCAAACGCAGTAAAATTCAAGATGAAAAAGAAAGTCAAGCCCATCTTGTCAATGACCGTGTTTATGATCAGTTAAACCGAGTGATCGATGCGACCACGCGAGTCACACTGACCTACGACCGCTTCAATGCAATAACGCATAACATAGCCCCCTCACCTCACTTCTCTAAGGATAGAATTTTAGTATTGCTTGCTAAATGATCTTATCTTATGTTATCTAACAGTGAATTGTAAACTGTGGTTTGGAATCATCATCAACATCGACTCAGCTGAAAGACGTGCACTGCAAGACAAGGCCTTCCCCAAGGATTTCCACAACGACGGTCCTGCACTTCCATTATCCAGCAGTATCCCGCACCTTTACCAGATCGTCAGTCCACCGAGTGGGAGGCCTGCATACGCTATGTCTTCTGGTGCGTGGTCACCACTCCAGAACTTTACTACTCCAACGGCCATATTATTTACGAGCTATGTGCCCGGTGTCAGTAGGCGTACTGTTTAGCAATTCTGTGAGCTATGTAGGTAACCTCGGTTCTTCGACGGATTTCCTCATTGACAGTTCCTGAGGAAACTGAAAAAAAAACTCTTTTTTGGTTGATTTCTTTAACATCCCAACGGAGCAATGGATTGCTGTGATTTTTTGCACAGAGATGGTTGAGAAGGTGGGAAATGACATAGACTACAATAAGCATAACCCGAGATAGTTCCCGAGGGATCTAGGGAAAACTCATTTCCAGGCTCGCGCACCTCGGCGGCGTCGCAATGGAGCCACGGATTAATGTGATTTTTTGCAGAGTAATAGTTTAGGGGTGGTAAGTGAAATAGACTGCTAATCTGCAAGCTGCAAGCGGCTCGCGCACCACCCACCCTCAAAGATAGTAATAAAACGATGCCCGCGCCAACGAAACCGCGGGCAAAAGCCAGTACTTATTTAATTATTTCATGTAAAGCCGTTTGTTTCATTATTTTAAATAAAATTGAGACATTATTTGAGGCCAGCCTCAAGCGTTTATTTCCTCGTCGGAGCTATGACTCAGTTAATCCTGATGAATCATGCAACATTTATCCAACAACATACAGTTTAGAAAGGCTTGATTCATGCGACATACCTGTATTGCCTTATACGTGATGACAGACAGACAGACAGAGCGTGCCTGCTTTATACTAGTGCAGTTAGTGATTTGGTTGTGGCTTGTGACTAATTTTATGCAATAAAGCGTTTTTGGTGCATTGTGCGTTTTGTTTTATGCGGATATAACATATCTAGAAGAGGAAGGGTACCTACTAATGGAGAAAAATCTATATATGTAATATTATAAAGAGGTAAAGTTTGTGAGTTTGTTTGTAGGAAGTAATTTCTAGGACTACTGAACTGATTTTGAAAATTATTTCACCAGTAGTAAGCTAAATTATTCCTGAGTGACATAAACTCAAAGACAGTCATAAAAACGATGACCACGCGAGCAAAGCCACAGGAAAAAGCTAGTACACTTATGTAAAAAGTGAGCAAGGGAATCTCAACAATATTTTGAATAAATATTACTGAATTAAATAACTTAAAATGTTTATTTAATATCGTAATAAATATTAAACGAGGTATTTCATTAATACATCTAACTGCGATATTTTTAAAGTGAAGAACATCTTATGTTTATTTATAGCTATATAGTGAATTTTTAAATAGTGTACGAGCCATACTGAATAAGAAACCCATACTGAATTAGTCATCATTACAGCTCATATACGTCCCCACCGAGGGGCTCAAGCCTACCCTGAATCAGGGCGATTAGGCCTTAGTCGACCACGCGGGCCCAGTGCGGGTTGGTCGACTTCACACACAACCTTCGAGTTTCTTCGCAGGCGTGTGCAGGTTTCCTCACGATGTTTTCCTTCACCGTTAAAGCAATCGGTAAGTATATGTAGGTAAGTTTTTGAAAAACTCATTGGTACATTGGCCGTCCACATTTGAACCCGGTACCTCTGGTTAGATGGACCGAGTCGTTACCGGTTGAGCCACCGACGCTACTGAATTACTACTGAATTAGTAATCTACACTAAATAGGAAACCCATACTGAATATGAACCCATACTGAATTAGAAACCCATACTGAATATGAACCCATACTGAATATAGAAACCCATACTGAATATGAACACATACTGAATTAGAAACCCATACGGAATATGAATCCATACTGAATTAGAAACCCATACTGAATAGAAACCCATACTGAATTAGAAACCCATACTGAATATAGAAACCCATACTGAATATGAACCCATACTGAATATAGAAACCCATACTGAATATGAACACATACTGAATTAGAAACCCATACGGAATATGAATCCATACTGAATTAGAAACCCATACTGAATAGAAACCCATACTGAATTAGAAACCCATACTGAATATGAACCCATACTGAATTAGAAACCCATACGGAATATGAATCCATACTGAATTAGAAACCCATACTGAATAGAAACCCATACTGAATTAGAAACCCATACTGAATATAGAAACCCATACTGAATATGAACCCATACTGAATTAGAAACCCATACTGAATATGAAACCATACTGAATTAGAAACCCATACTGAATTAGTAATCTACGCTAAATAGGAAACCCATACTGAATATGAACCCATACCGAATTAGAAGCCCATACTGAATAGAAACCCATACTGAATTAGAGACTCATACTAAATATAAACCCATACTGAATTGGAAGGACGTTAGGCACCACGTAGAAAATCCAGTGATGTGCTCTAGAGATCTTTGGCAGTAGTAATGTCTCATCCAGCCGGCCGCCAACACGTGCGCTGAGTCAGCTTGCGCGCTGCACGTGAGACGCACGTGCAGCGCGTGCAAATGCCAAACAATAACAAACTGGCCGCAGGTGGGACAGTGAATAGCAGTTTTGTTTGTCTAATAGCAGTGTTTGGTCGTTAGGACTTGGTGCTAATCGCACGGACGAAGAAAGCGTACCTACCTGTGTAGCATATAAAATACAGAGGCTATGCTTTACGACCACGACGGAGTGATTACTTAAGTTTTTTTGCCATTTATGGCTTTATCAGATACTAGCTTTTGCCGGCGGCTTCGCTTGCGTGGGCATCATTTTTACCGACTTCAAAAAAGGAGGAGATTCTTTATGACTGTCTTTGAGGGCACGTGGTACGCGAACCGACTTCAGGAGTTTATTCCATATCCCTCGGAAACTATATCGGTCTATTCTGATTACCAGTTTATGTCACTCCCCACCCTCTCAACCATCTTTTTTGAAAAAAATACAACGTTGCTCTATTGCGATGTTAAATAAATCAACCAAAAAGAGTCTTTTTTTCAGTTCCCTCAGGAACTGTATCGGACTATGCTATTTTAAGGCCAAATTTCGTCGAGATTGGTTGAGGTGTTGCAGCGTGAAGTGGTACCAAACAAACAAAAAACACATTTACACATTTATAATATTAGTATGGATTCTGTCTTACCGTGACTATTATCAAGCCAAAAGTAATTATCATTTCCCGTAAATAAAACATGATTAATATACTTCAAACCTGTGCAGATACGACATTATGTAGGTATATGTGTGATAAGCTCATTTCGAACATTTTAGATACAAGCTTTTATTTGAAAATATTTTTAAAGTTCAGTGTTCTTTATGCCAAATTAAAAGCCGGGCTTGAGGTACATACTCGTACAGTATTTCCTATGATTTGATTTCTCAGTATCGGAAAGAGCTAAAGTGGCTATTTGTCCGCCGTCGTAGATAGTAGTGAGGCATATTTATCGTAACAGGTAAAAGTCACCAGTATTTTTTTGGAACAGTCCGTACCTGTTACTGCCAGCTACAAATATCTGTTACTCGAAATAACAGCCTCTTCGGCGGATCACCTCATAGCGCGGTCACTGCCTGTTATCTAGTATTTGTGAAAAACACAATGTTATGCAGTCACAGCCTGTTATCAGTATTTTGTAGGAAATACTGGTAATACGATATTTGAGGAACAGATCGATATTTTAAATTAAAATATCATTAAACATAAGTAAGTGATTTAGTAACCTAGTATCCTTCTTCTTTCGAGCGACTAAGGAGTGAAGAAAGTAGTTTGATGGATGACAAAAAAATCGAAGTTGAGATATTGTTTGATGGGCATCGATTGTCTTACACTAATAGTAAAAAAAATGTGTATGTTTACATCCAACCGGTGCTCTAATTCCCAAAAAAATGAACGGATTTGGGTGAAATTTGGGTTACGGCAATACTACTATTAATATCTCCAGGCGTATTTTTCAAATTTTCCTTATCTTGATTTTTTAGAGTTAATACCATAGTAAAAAAAATCACTTACATATTATTTTTACACTCAAAAATGGCTCTAGATTTTGATGAAAGTCGGTTAGTTACTGTAACAGTATATGACCAACAGTACGCGGTGGTCCATTATTCCAAGAAAAAACGGAAAGTTACCACCCATACAAGTCCAGGTTGTTTGATTTTATTTAAAAAATGGCTCTAACGATTTTAATGAAACTTTGATTAGGACTTAGTAAGGCCTACTGCACTAGGAACATCATTATTTCAGGAAAAATCTGAGTAAGCTACCTCCCATACAAACCTTAATTGTCTGTAAATTTTTCATCAGTCTGAAAGTTTTATAATTTGCTATTATGTAATGTTCATTGTCGATTTGTGTATACCCGACTACTATAGACAGTGGAGGCTTCCCGAGAAAGAATGCACAGCGTAGCTGTACAATTTATTCGTAAATTTACTGCTGCTGCTAAAGATTTGTTCACCGGTATCGAAGGAAATGGAATAGAATGTAAAACCACAACGATATCTAACGGAACATACTCTTATTTACTCTTACTTGTACAATTTCCCTTTAACAAAAAGAAATGGAGATAGTATTTTTGAATGAGATGATTTCACGGACAAAATAACAGGATTACCCTACCTTTTATGAAAGACAGAAAGTATCACTCTTAATGTATACATTTCAAACGTCTTTTGACACAGGTCGTATAGGTGTAGATACTTTCGTTCATTCTACGCCATGTTCCAAAACGAATTAATATTTTTATTAATGGCCTGACTCCAAGATAGCTTAATATAAGTTTCGTGTGTGTGAAAGAGGCAGATGCGCTTAGCGAATGCGTTCACGGCAAGTAGCATAGACAAAAATGAACTATTAATTTATTATCATAGACAAAGAATAAGTAATAAATAATAGGTCATCTTTGGCGCGACTTCTACCTATTTAGAATTAGATCCGAAGTAGACCATACATCACATGGTATTTGAGTGTCCCATCACCAGATATAAAGGACCAGCTGAGGATTTCAAAACCCTGACTGAGGCCGCAAGCTCATATCTGCGGAAATGCAACTTTTAAGTTTCTTTTTTAATTTCATATTTTAAATGTTTTTAATTGTTTTATTATAACCAGTGTGTAAAATGAATCTACAACGAAGTTGTGGGGGGGTCGAAAATGGCCTGAACTGCTTCGAGAAAAGGATGGTACGGCCGTGCCGCTTTTTTTTCTCGACTTGGCGGGGGCACTGCCGTGCCCCCAGATGCCATACGTGCGATAAATAAATAAATTTCGAATTTATGTTATATTTATGTAATTTTTAGACTGATGAACTTGAATTTTGACTGGCTGTTATATAATAACAGGTATTTGGAACAAGTATTTTTGTGTCACAGTAACAGGAATAACAGATATTAAATTTAACCTGTTATGACCCACCCCTGAGAGACGCACACGTTCTATCTCTTCTATATTCTTTACTAGCTTTTCCCGCGGCTTCGCCCGCGTGGACATCGATTTTGTGACTGTCTTAGAGAGTGCGCGGTGCGCGAGCCGCAAGCGGCTCGCGAGCGTGGACATGGATTTTCTCCACATCCCTCGGGAACTATGTCAGGATATGCTTATTGGTAAATCGTATCATTTCCCACCCCCTCAACCATCTCGGTGCAAAAAATCACACAATCCATTGTTCCGTTGCGATGTTAATAATCCATAAAAGAGTATATTTTCAGTTCCCTCGGGAATTGCATCGGGCTATGCTATTTTTTACGGAATAAAAAGTAGCCTATGTCCTTCCTTGTGACACAGGCTACCTGCATGCCAAATTTCATTAAGATTGGTAAAGGCGTTGAAGCGTGAAAAGGTAACAAACAAACACATTTTCATATTTATAATATTATTAGTAAGGATTATTTGGCCATCAATCTCCTCCTTATCTTCAATCCTATTTTCACTACTTGTTCTCTAGTTCTCTACACACAACCGACCGCTCCGTTCAGCGACTTCGCTCCGTTTGCACGTCACTCTACCAATTTTTACTCCAACTCAACTGATTCGCCCCGGTTGCCATCCACTCGTGGAATTCCCTTCCAGAGACTATACAACGCTCTCCGTCACTTCCCATCTTTAAAACACAGGTAAAACTTTATTTACTATCTCTGTAATTCTGTTCCACCCTTTCGCGTTCTTTTTGTCCCTTCGCCATTTTGTAATTGTACGAATTTGGTATATGTATTATTTAATTTTGTAATTTTTCTATGAAACTTAAATATACTTTGGGTGTCAATTAAATGGTTAGCATAGTATTGTTATTTCTGTGAGCAGAAATAGCTAATTGGTCAGCAACTCATGGTCAGCAAACATTTCAAAATCAATCAGCAATTTATGTCATTCTGGATGGCTGTAATTATTTTAAACATCCCCGTACTACACTCTTCCTACAGTGTTGAGTGGTCGACGGAGCCCCTTCGGGGCTCCTACTTCTGTGTTCTCATGTTAAACCTAACACTACGACTGTGCGGGGAGGCGAGCTTAGCTCGCCTCCCCGCACAGTCTCCGAACCTAACGGATCCGAGTCGGGGTGCTCCGCAAGTCCGAGCTCGCTTCGCTCGCTCCCGCTTCCATTTAGAACTCCCCGTGCCACACTCTTCCTACAGTGTTGAGTTGCTGCTTATAGACATGTTTTTCTGCCGCTCAATCATGAAATATTGCCACTCAAGTAGTTATTTTGCGGACTGAATGTTTATTATGCAGTTACATTATATTTATTCCATATACTTTAGTTACTAATATGTATAGAATAATAATATTAGTATTTATTATTATTATTTAGTCAGTTAATTAAATTGCTAATATTTCTGCCCTTATTGTAAAATTAAGTATTTTGTGCTTTCCTGTAACTAAAGGTTGTCTGAAAGAGATTGCTTTTAGCAGTAAGACCGCCTACTGTAAATTATATACAATATCCCTATTTATTAGCTTTACGAAATTGTTTTTGGTGTACTATAAGTGTAAATAAATAAATAAATGAACCTGGGACCTTGACTCCACCTTCATAGTTCATCATCAGATCAGAGTTTGTCACGCCGCCGTTCCTTGAGTATTTCCTTACGTAACTTCGTTATTTGTCCTGCGTACAAAGTCCACGTAATAGTGACTCCCTGATTAAGGTATTGGATTATTACCATCCCTTGGCTGTCGCCGAATCGCCTTAAATTTCTTCGGAGTTGGAGATGACGTTTTATTACAATGTATGGACAGTTTTTAACCGTAGAAAAAACTTAGGAGGTTCTCAAGTCGACGCGTATATATTTTTTTATGTATGACCACGCATAACTTTTTACAGAGTAGTCCGATTTTTATTGGAAAGGGTATATATATACCCTGAAGTTGGTCCCATATAAATTTGAAAAAAAAAAAATAAGTTAGGAAAACGGGGGATGATTGATGTTCACTCACTGATTGTGCTGTATAACTTGACGCATAACTTTTTACAGAGTAGTCCAATTTTGTAAATTATTTTTTTATTGGATAGGTTTACTTTTTTATTAGGTTGAAGTTGGTCCCATATAAATTTGCCAAAAAAATCCTACCCTAAGGATGGGAAAATAGGGAATATTTATTGTTCACTCACAGGTTTTAATGCTGAGTTGTGTATTACAAAAACTTTTTTACAAAAACTTAAACCCATAAAAAAAGAAAAGAACCGGGAAAAATAAAAAACTTTTTAACAAAAAATTAAACCGACGAAAAAAGAAAAGAACTGAAAAGCGAAAAATCAAAAGAAGCTTTTTAGTCTCACTGAGCTCCTACACTAATGTAAAACCTAAATAATTTTTGAGTCGGTGCCACACAAACGGTACGTTCGGCAATTGCCAACAAAGGGACGCATCACGTCGCCGCCGCCGCCGCGCCGTGCATTCCGCTGCTATCATTTCATTTAACTTAATAATAATTTATTTGCTTATTTGTTCGATTGGTGCCGACTCAAAAATTATTTAGGTATTTACTTTAGTTTAAAGGTTCTTTTTATTTTTCGCTTTTCCGTTCTTTTTCGTCATTTTAATTTTTTGTTAAAAAAATTTTTCATGTCCGGGTCATAATGGTGGCGCCATGTTTCGTCCATAGTTGAATCAAGCCAAAAATGAATCAAGCCAAAAATTGGTCAGGATCTTGTTGTAACAAATACAAACAGCTTTGTGAAATTCACTTTTTCATACCCAAATGGTCGTGTATATAATATGGACCCTTCCTATCGAAATCTAGAAAACAAACGGTAAACACGACGATCCGCCAAGAAAATGTTTTAAAATTTTTAAATAATTTGTTCAGTCACCGCCGATGTAGGGCGTCCCGTGCGTGGGTCGTCGTTACTGGAAGTTCTTCCTCGCTTGAACTCAGCACGCCAACGCGCTGCCGTAGAACATGGAGGAGCATAAACACCTAATGTTGCTCTCAAGTCTTGATTTACTTGTTCCGTAGTAAAATTTTTCAAGCAGACATATTTTAATACCGCGCCAACTTAAATTTTATCCATTTTTAAGAACACGTTTCGACACGACGCAAACAAATGACTTCAATTTTTAGAAAAACAAAAAAGAGTTGATTGCTTTTTGTTTATTATCATCATATCAAATGTCTGGGCTATGCCTGCCAGTACTTTTTTCGAAGGAGAATGTATCGCATTATCACTATTTAAAGAACACCCCTTATAAATGCGAAAAAAGGAAAGTATGACATGCTTTTGTAATTTGTAAACCAACAAAGGAAAATTTATGTAAATTGCAAACATAGCTGCGAGCAAAGAGCTAATTAAATCAATTCAAGCATAGTTAAGCCAAATAGGTACTTATAAGTATAACCACATAAAAGTATTTAGAATTTAGATATAAACCATCCATGATGTATCACGAAGGAATGTGGATCGATCGTGAGAAAATTCTATAAATACACAAAGGCATAGAGGTATTACAACATTTTGCAATAATAACGATTACATGTACGTAAGTACAACAAGACAAATAGTTTACTACGTTTTTCTTTTTTAATAAAATTATCATTTTCTTAGAGTTATGGCTATACTATTACGAAGTTAGCATAGAACAGGAAACCTGGGGGTTCTAGCTACTCTTAAAAATTGGGTGGAGCTGTTTCGGGGCACACGACCGACCGTTGGTTTAATGTGAAGTAATTGAAGATGTCAGCTAGTCTCGTTGAGTGAGATTGAAAGAATTTAAATAACGATATTTCTACAATGAACGGTATAGACTGACGGTAACGGTATAGAAACATAGACATTCAAATATTTGACCCCCAAGCGCCTGGATCTGGTCGAGACAATTCATATGAGTCTAAACACAAGGGGTCTACAATGGATAGTTAGGGAGATATTGGTAGGTATGTAAAGTTTAGAAGTCAGTGACCTTTCAAAATTGCTGTACTGGCTAAATACATGCGAGCAGCGGCCGGCAAAAGTTGTATGGAAATTCATATCTGTCGTGTTTTAGCGGCTAAATAAATTACTATGAAAACTCATATTTGTCGTGTAATTTAAAAATGGAACGATCTTTTATTCCGAAACATGGCAAACAAGGAGTTGACTCATCAAAACATTATTTTAATTTCGACCTGGCTTGCAAATAGAAAGCTGTTTATTAAAAAAAAAAATGAACACGTTGTGCGCGTGAAAAATTATTTCTGTTCGTCGTTGATTGTTTAAAAGTAATTGTATATTTTTCAACAACTGTATTTTGAAATAAAAGTTCTGCCTAGGTTCTAACTAGTTTTAATTTTCGCGCAATATTTAAGAAAAGTACTATAACAAGCCCTGGCCACAACTGGGCATTGAATGAACTTACGTATGTGTGCATGCGCTTCGCCTCGGCCCACATTTACACTTTCGTACATCAATGGCTCTTTTGCTGGCCGCTACAGTAATATACTATTTTACAGCCTGTGTAACTTAGTAATATTTTCGTGGTTATTTATTAGCTATTTAACGTAAAGTACACTTACAAATAAACAAAGTATCAACAACAACGAACGGAAACTAGAACAAAAGCAGCAAAAAAACATTTTACACTAGATTTTGCCAGCGGCTTCACTCGCGTGAACATGGTTTCTATGAATATTTTCGAGGATGCGCTGAAAGCGTCTCGTGAGCGTGGAAATGCGTTTATAATATTAGTAGGATTGTACTTATGAAGCGCTTTTATGTCAGTGCTTAGTGTGGTTGGGTTGATCACGCGGGTGAACTGACCTGAAACACGGTCATTATCTGGACGGGCTTGACTGTGAGTTTCCTTTTATAGACCGTTTCCGTGCTTCGCTAGGCATGCTAGGCCGTTGGTGCCGGTGACTATTACTAGATTTCAGTCGTTAAGCCATAAGTGTTAAATTCCATATAGACGGCTTGAAAAAATTCAGACGGTGGGTTTCACCACTAGCACTAAAAACTTCACGTACCCGGACTTGGCCCCCCGCCCCGTGTGCGGAGTACATATTATAGCCTAACCTTCCCGAGTTTAACCCTGCAGTGGCCGCACGGATTACGTAATCCATGATACATAAAATTAAATAATTCGTAAACAGATCAAGTGTATTACACAGGACTCCGTGTACTTTAAGTATGATAATCCTCACCCCCGCTCTGTTCATTCCAAATAGTAGATATGTAATTCCCGTTTAGAAAATAATAGTTAATTTGTTTTCGCAATAAGCGTTAACGCGTATTAAGGTCTCTCATATAATCCAAGGTAAATTTTCAAAGACGATTTATAAGAAGTTTGTGTTTTGGTTTATTTTGACAAAACTGTTAATTATTCTGTTCAGTTTCTTATGATAATTAAATTTCAGATAAGGCAACTTGCCATTTTCCAATAAAATAATTAAAACGTATATGAATTTTCATAAAAAATTTAGAAAACAATTTGGCATACATATGTAATCCACGCGACCACTCATTGGGGGCGCGACCAGTGCAGGGTTAAGAAGAGCCCCGTGCCCCAGCTGTCAGCAGTGGGGACGCCCGGACGCTATGGATTGCCAACTCAAAAATACTACTTATGTTAATTATTTATATCTAACTCTGTAGTGTACTGTACCTAGGTACATATACACACAGTGAGACATCTTAAGTTTGAGTCCAGATGTTACGTTACTCATTCATGAGAATTTCTTCATGTTATTACATTTTGCGGAGTTTCTTACTGTTAATACGACTTTTATCATCATGCACGTTTTATTATTTATTAGTTGTTATAACTCATATCATGGCTTTGTCTATTATTCTACCCTACATGAAACGCAATAGAGAAAATTAATATTTTTGATGTGTAACATCTTTGCTCTCGCTTTCCTGCAATTTGTGGGAGTGATTTCGTGAAATGGGACGGAAATTTGTAACATGGGACGGAAATGTGTAATAGGAAGTCGCAAAAGCGTGGAATTCTACTTTACGAGAGTCCGACTCGCACTTGGTCGGTTTTTGCAATTTGTGGGAGTAATTTCGTGAAATGGGACGGAAATGTGTAACAGGAAGTCGCGAAAGCGCGGAATTCTACTTTACGAGAGTCCGACTCGCACTTTTTTTTTTTTTTTTTTAAATTTATTCCATACAATATTTTACAATTGTGTCGGAAATTTACAAAATAAAAAGATTATGAAAACAAGAGAAAAAAAATACAATTACACTAATTAAATTATTACTTACACTTCTTTAAAGTTCAAAATAGTCTAAATTAAATGCATTCTTAAAAATTTATTTATGATGCTAATTCATGATTCTGAATAAATATATTATTGCGTCTACTTATCCCTACAGTTTATAAACTCGTCTATACTATAGAAACACCTCTCCAACAAAAAAGCCTTAAGCTGTGTCCTGAATTGTTTATGATCATGTATCACTTTAAATTCGTTTGACAGACTATTAAATAACCTAACTGCTTGATACCTTACACTGTGCGCTGCCACATTTAATTTTGGATTAATCGCATAAGGTAAGTCGGTCCTACGGGTTTTTTCTCTTTCGGTTCTTTCATTAGGTGTTTCGTATCTTTCAGGTCTCTTTACAAGATCCGTCAATATAATCAGTATATAAAGAGCTGGCACTGTTAAGATTCCTAGTTCCTGAAAATGACATCTACAAGATTCCCACTGCGGTATTCGTACCATAGTTCGAATGGCCCTTTTTTGCATAATGAACGCTTTGTTTACGTTATATGCGTAACTATTCCCCCAAAATTTAATACTATACCGCAAGTGTGATTCGACTAGAGCGTAGTAAACAATTTTTAGATGTTCAATGTTTAACTCGTCGCGTAAGCTTCGTAGTGCGTAACATGCTGAACTGACTTTTCCTTCTATTCTGTCTAATTCACCTTTCCAATTTAAGTAACAGTCAATGATTACTCCCAAAAATTTAACACTCTCCACAGTTTCAATTTTTGTGTTGTCCAAAAATACATTTATGGTTTCTTTCTTTTTGGATGTGGTTCTGAAAAGCATAACATTAGTCTTTGCTACGTTCACAATAAGGTTGTTTGCACAAAACCAACGACGGAAAATAGAAAAAGTATTATTTGCGTCAGTTTCCAGCTCCTGGCAGGTTCTTGCCGAGATAATAGCATTAGTGTCATCCGCATAACTAACCATTTTCACTTTTGTCAAATTGCGTTGTATATAGTAATTCAAATCATTTGTAAATATGTTAAATAAAATGGGACCCAAAACAGAGCCTTGTGGAACACCCCTTTTTATGGCAGTTAATTTGCTTTTACTTATAGTTTCTTTGTCATTATGTACACATTTAACTTCAACAAATTGATACCTGTTACTCAAATAAGATTTAAGAAGTTTTAAAACTTTTCCCTGAATACCATAATGAAAAAGTTTGTCAGTTAAAATATTATGATCAATTGTATCAAAAGCAGCTGACAAATCGAGAAATAAACCAGCAACTCTCTCTTTCTTGTTCAGGCTCAGAATAACGTCATCTAATAGCGTATCTATAGCCTCAACAGTACCAATAGCTTTTCGATATCCGAACTGCCGATTGCTCATAATGTTTTTAGATTCCAAGTGGTTCACTAGTCTTGTCTTAAGGAGTTTCTCAAAAATTTTTGAGAAGGTTGGTAATAGCGATATTGGCCTATAATTTTGCAATTCGCCTTTAGAACCTTTTTTATGTATAGGTACTAATCTTGGCAATTTTAAATTGGTCGGGAAAAAGTTCTTTATCAACACATGTTGTAAAAAAGTGACAATGGTTTTGCCAGAATATCAATGTTGTCTTTAATGACACATATAGGAATGTCATCATAACCACTAGAACGTTTATTCTGCATGCTCTTTACAACCCTTACAAGTTCAGGTGGTGTGATACTGTTCCATTTCATGGTGTGCCCAACACAATTTGTGTTCTCTTCTAACATAGTTTTAGCTAAAGTTGTATCTGTCGTCAATTTAAAATTACCAAAGTCAAAAGTTGTTGCAAATAGTTCGGATATTTCTTTTGGATTATTAATTACACTATCTCCAACCTTTATACTAATGTTTTGTTTCCTGTAACACCTGTTTTTATTTCTATGCTTATCAACCGTACACCAAATAGCTTTGGAACAACTTCTTGCCTTAAATATGTCTCGTTGAACAGTGATTTTACGCGCACTTTTAATAACGCGCCTGTACAATCTAACATAGTTATTTTTATAATCGATAATTGATTTATGGCAGGTGGTGTTACATCCTGATCCTAAAAACCGTTTCATTTTGCTTGAAGTCTTAATGCCATTTGTGATCCATTTTAATTGTTTGCTCTTGCTTAATCTAACTTTAACTTTCTTTTCAGGAAAACTCTTTTTGAACACTTTGTTAAATTTTTGTAGGAAACTATTGATCCCACAGCCTGACAAATTCTGATCCATTAAATTTTGTCTAAAGCGTCGAGAGTTATTTTGATTAAAGATCTTTTTTTGTGTAATGAAATAGTCACCTTGTCCATCTTTAGTATCAGGAACGGCTATATTACAAAACAAACCAGCATGGCCATCAGATAGTGCATTGTGGTCTACATTCGTCGACAGTACTACCTCCTCGGGGAGATTTGTTAGGAAATTATCTAAACAGGAGTGTGCATTTCCTTTTATGTATGTCGTTTCTGTAATTAGGGATCTAAAATTATAACATCTCAGCAATGTCAAAAATTCATCTCTGTACCTATCGTTAGTCAATAAGTCTATATTGAAATCGCCACAGATAATGCATTTTTTGTTGAAGAAGTGCTCTAGTAGCATTTCCAAGTGTTTAATGAACTCAGCAAAAAACCTAGTCTTGTGATTACGATATAAGCAACACACACTAATATTATAGTCAATGTCCTTGATGCCACAAATTTCAAAGTACTGTGCCTTATATAGCTGACTACAAAAAGGAATAGCCTCAAACTTACAATTATTCTTGGCCAGTATTAAACTTCCACCCCGTGCCATGTCGATCCGCGTATTATAAGTAGCTAATATATAATTTTCTATCGACAGCAAGGAGATGTTATTATTATTGAGAAAATGTTCAGTTATACAAACGTAATGAGGCAGTTTAAGTAAATTTTCATTGTTATTAGGGCATAAGTACAGCTGAAGGTCATCTTTTTTGCTATTAATCCCACAAACATTTTGATGAAATATAATAATATTTGAATTTGGAACTTCCGTTACATTATCATCGGTTTTAGTGTTTATAATTGAATTATTACATTGTACACAATCATTATTCACGAAAAAAACTACTGCTACTCAAGGGAAGTGCTTCATAAGTAATGTCAATTTTATCTAATAAATTTTTAATGTCACAAAATACTTGTCTAAAACCCACTCCATTAAGAAATCCAGATCCTTCCGAGAACATTTTTCGCGAATACTCTAGATTCCTATTTGAGTCCAGTAAGTATGCATATTCATGCTTGATGTTATCAATATACAACAATTGATTGAAAATTTCTACTCTGTTGTTAAACAGGTATGTGTGTTTGCTGCACTGTTTAAAAGTTGGCAAACATAGTATGACATTTGTATTTTGTACTTTTTGCAGCTCATTTCTAATACAATTCACCAAATATGAGTAGTTATTGGTGCCTAGGAAGTCTGATTTTCCAATTAGTATTATACAGTAGTCATTCGATGTAAATTCCTTAAGTTTTATGTCAATGTTTTGCAAAAGTTGTATTATTCCACCGCCGGTGATCAGATAGTGACATATCTCATCTTGATCAAAGTGGTTTTTAGCTGTGTTTAGCGTCTTGTACCAGTTATCACTACTTATTATGCATAACTTTCTATTACCATGTTTGCGTCCACTCTTTTGGTCTTGCATAGATTCAATTACTTGTTCTCTTTCTGGTATTGGATTTTTTCGTTTCAAGTCTTTTCTAGATACAGAAGTATCTTTCATAATTTCTTTACAAATTTGGGAGCGTTTACTAATGCTTTTATTGTCACATATGTGGTCCTGCATCTTTAAAACTTCTCGGTCTTCGCGGTCACTTGTGTGGTCCTGCGTCTCTGAAACATTCTCGTCTGCTCCATAATTATTTTGCAGTTCTTTTTCAAGATTTAAAACTAATTTTGCAATATTCTTGTTTGATAATGGCGTGTTACCCAAGTTACGTGTGTCATATGTTTCTGTTAAGAGAAGTTGTGTTAAGACTTCAATACTCTTCTTCTGTTTACGTACCAGCTTACTTAGTTCTGTATTTTCTAAGAAAAGATTTTCAAAATCTTCTCTTTCTTTGGCAATCTCTTTCTTCAGTGCACTTATCTCTGATTTTAATTCCATAACCTCCTGATTCTCAACTGAAAGATTTGGTAGACTAGCCCTCGTATTGTTCAGCATTGTAGAACTTAGAACTTGTTTATTATTATTAAATTCTTCATCGTCTTCAACTGGCAACTGTTCGAAAGAGTTGTTGACGGGTATGTTAGCTTTATATACACGTTTTGTTATATTGTTCTCTGAGGTAGGAGACACGTATACAGTTGAGCTTAACTTGATCTCTCCGTTTTGCTCAGAACTTAATTTTTCTTTTTCTAAATTAGCCACAGAGCTGTTTCCCAACGGTGCCTCTAACTTACATTGCCCTGATTTACATTTCCAGTTCATCCGTCTCTCAGGTGTCATTAAATCAAAAACTTTCCCCGGAATCTTAGCGCAATTCACATTTGCGCAGTATACATTTTTGCACGCCATGCATCTAAGAAATTCTTTTCTAAGAAGTTGCTTCTTGCACTTAAAACATTTAGCAGTTTTATTTGACATTTTTATCGTTACAATTGAGTTATAAAAGAGAAGAGAAAAAAAATAAAAAAATATAAGTACGCAGGTTTGAACCCGGAAATTTCGATTTTATTCTCACACCTTCACCGAAGTAGCTAACGGACCAATAATCGCTTTGGTGAAATTATTGCTTGGGTTCTAGTTTGTAAGATCTCAGTATGTGTGTTTGAGTGAGTCACCGATTTTGTTGACAAGATCGAGCACTGAGTCCATAGTCCAAAGGTTAACTCACCCACTTATTATGCAGATCCGTTATTATTCTAGATTTAAAATTACGACTGGTACACTAATTATCTGTAAAGTTGCTAGTTAGCATTATATATTTCACAATCATAGCAAGGTTTTTGATTTAAAATATCCTCATAAAATAAGTTTTGAATGTATGAACTGACACGTAATTTTTATTCCGTGTTTGTATTAAAGATCGGTTTTTGCAATTTGTGGGAGTGATTTGTGGAGAAATGTGTAACAGGAAGTCGCGAAAGCGCGGAATTCTACTTTACGAGAGTCCGACTCGCACTTGGTCGGTTTTTGCAATTTGTGGGAGTGATTTCGTGAAATGGGACGGAAATGTGTAACATGGGACGGAAATGTGTAACAAGAAGTCGCGAAAGCGCGGAATTCAACTTTACGAGAGTCCGACTCGCACTTGGTCGGTTTTTGCAATTTGTGGGAGTGATTTCGTGAAATGGGACGGAAATGTGTAACATGGGACGGAAATGTGTGACAGGAAGTTGCGAAAGCGCGGAATTCTACTTTACGAGAGTCCGACTCGCACTTTTTTCGTTACTGTCAGATCCGCCACCCAGGTACAATATCGTCATCAAATCCAACTAACCTAAACTATTTTGTCACATGTTACACATCATATGCGAGTACTGTAGGTCTCGCTCGAATTTCTTTTATATTACTGCATTGCAGGAGGCTGTAGGTAAGTGCGGAAAATGAGAAAAAGTATACTGTATACCCTGTACAGCGAAAAAGATGGCTTGGCCAGTGTAAGAACCTATCTAACTAAACCATCTGATTGGCTGACACTCCATAACCCTGCAGTGGTCGCGCGGGTTACGTAATCCGTGGAAATTAAAAATAAAATTATTCGTAAACAGTTCAAGTGTGTTTACACAGGACTCCGTGTACTTTAAGTATGACAATCCCCACCCCGCTCAGTTCATTTCAAATAGTATGTAGTTCTCGTTTAGAAAATAATAGTTTATTTGTTTTCGCAAAGCGTTAACGCGTATTAGGGTCTTATACTCGTATAATTCAAAGTAAATTTTCAAAGACGATTTCTTCGAAGTTTTTGTTTTGGTTTATTTTGACAAAACTGTTGATTATTCTGTACAATTTCTTATTATAATTTAATTGTAGATAAGGCAATTTGCCATTTTCTAATAAAGTAATTATAACATCATCATAGCCGAAGGACGTCCATTGCTGGACATAGACATAACGAATTATTGTTTATTTTTGATTCTTCACAAATGACATTGTTATTATTATTTTATGACTATCAGAAAGAGTGTAATTTGCACCTATTTTGAATAAATATATTGAATTGAATTGAATAGGCCTCCCCCAAGGATCTCCACGACGACCAGTTCTGCGCTGCCCGCATCCAGCGGCTTTCCCGACCTTTACCAGGTCATCGGTCCACAGTGGGAGGCCTGCCTAACCTACGCTTTCCGGTGCGTGGTCGCCACTCGAGAACTTTACTGTCCCAACGGCCATCTGTTCTATTAACTATAAATATAAATTATATATAACATAAATTACTTTTATTTAAAAAATTATAATAAAATTTGGCATACATAGGTATGTAATCCACGCGACCACTCAAGTGACTTTTGGGGGCGCGACGACTGCAGTGTTAAACCGTCGCCGTGGACTCGTTAACAACCCATAACCGTCCCCACTGCTGGGGCACGCCGCGCCGCCGCACGGGCCTCTTCCCAAACTCGGGACCACACAGGGGGGCAAGTCCGGGTTGGAGAAGGTTATAAAGCTAGTGGCGAACCTCACTGTTACAAGTGTTTCAAGCCGCCTTTTCAAGGCATCCGATATACGGCTAAACGATTGCAATTCTAGTGATAGCAACCGGCACCACCGGCTTAACGTGCCTTGCAAAGCACGGAAACGGTCGAGTCCACTAACAGACAAACCCGACCAGGTGCTTTTGCAACGCAAGTGATACTGAGCTACACCACACAAGGTCAAGTCCGATCTTGTATGGAGTACTGTTCTCGCTTATGGGATGGATCAGCCCGCTATCAGCTGGATACCTTGGACGCCATCAACCGACGCGCCCGGAGACTCATTGGTTATAAACAAGCTCCAAAGCTTTGAGTACCGCCGAAAACTTGACTGTCTTACGGTATTCTATCGTATTCATTTCGGAGAGTGGCGCAATAGCTGCACGACTTTATTCCCCCGGTCCATTCCACCTTCGGTCGACGAGACACGGGGAGTGGTTCCACTCCTTTGTTGTTGATATTCAGCCTATGCGTACGAAGCGTTACGCTTCCTCATTTATTATGCGGACAGCGATGGATTGGAGCTCCTTGCCTGCGTCTGTGTTTCTCGACTCCTACAATTTGGAGATCTGTAAGGCGAGACTAATATTATTTGAATTATTTGAGTTAGTGTGTACCATCCTCGACTACATCGTCCTTTACCATCATGTGAGATGTGGTCAAACGCACTCGGTTTTATAATTTAAAAAAAGAAAGGCGTAATAATTAAGGCTTACTGATGATTGATGATGTGGCTAGAAACAAATAACGTTTAGTACTTTTCAATCATCTATCGACATCAAGAAACAAAAACCTCAATTTGTATGAGTCTTTCGAACCTATGCCAAAATTATTTTCCCTCTAATTGAGGTTTGCGAACTTGCTCAATAAAACATTCGCGAGGTTGCAAAATACCAAATAATTTGGCGCCCAGATATGACCCTAAACCCTAATAAACACATCAACAAAATCCACCCTTAAAGATATATTATTCTTGGGCAGTGCTTTAATTGCAAAGCACTTAACTCTATTAAAACAGAAAGGCTTAACCGTAAGCCTGCTAGGGCGGGGCAGGCTGGGCAGAGAGCGGTAGGGGTTGGGTTGGGTAGGCCCGTTGTGTCTAGTGGGGGGTAATCTGGGGATCATGATGATTTATATCGCGAACGTTCCTGTATCTAAATCGTACTCGGTTTAAAATTAGTGCTGGTCTTTCGTGTGTTGAGAGCCGGAAAGTTTTTTAGTCCGTTACATTAAACGATCATAAATCATTTCTTTTTGGAACGAGTCAAGGAAAATAAGAAAATTTATTTTTTTACGTTCTTCGTTGAAATTTATATATAATTTTAGATGTGTTTCAGAATTTTTTTAATAAAGTGGCAACAATATCAAGTGGCATAAAATACAGTTACCTATTCAATATTTGCAATATTTCACGCTTTTAAATTTTTATTTAATTTTCGCAAAACTTAGTTCGCATTATTTTTTAATTCACAAAATATTTCGTAACCAGATATACCTTGACATAATTATCGACAGCACGGTATTGATGTTTCGCATCCCTATTTTAATTGCATCTAAATTACCGTTATGGGTCAGTATAAAAGAGAAGCATTTAAAATGGTTACCTTTCAAATTATTTGGAACAAAATTGGGGTTTCGTTTGTTTTGGACCCCATTCGGGTAATCTTCCCGCAGATCTCTTTTGGGGCTGTCCGCTTGAAACTGATGACAGGTAGGCCTTATATTATCCCTAATGGTCGGTTCCTACGGTCGGTGGGTCATTGTGTATTTTACCGGAAATTTTCAACTCATCAGAATTTTGTCATTGTGTTTTTTGTTGGTAATCAGCCTGGCTTGGCATGTGATGATGATGACCACTACCACATCAGACAAAAGACGTACAATTCTGTACTGGAAATGAGGTAGCTGTGGAGGGGGGAGGGGCAAAGGGGGGACTTGCAGTAAGTCCTCACGCTTGGTGCCCCTCCTCTGGTTCACGTCTCTTAGTTGCCTCTTACAACACCCTCGGGAAGAGAGCGGGTGTGTAGCGCGGATCGCAGTTATTCGTTCTCCTTACATCCGATCTTCTTTTAATTCCATCTATTTCTTCTTTTCCACGCATGCGCTTTCATCTATCTGTCAAGATCATTCAAAAAAATTCTATCATCCAACATTTCATCTGGATATATCCAATCATTCAAATTTCCTTATAAATAATTATTTACTAATCTGCTGCTTTCGTAAAGACCCTTCTTGAGTCTTTATTTCACAATTTCATCTGGAAGCACGCACCTTAATTTAAACCCACGCCCTATACCTACCTACCTGCCTACAAGTCGTGCTACAGGTGATGGTACTTTCTAGGGCCGCACCACAGGCCCAGCCGGCCTAAATTTTTTATTTGCTATAAATTTAAATATACTTATGTATTTAAACTTTGGGGGAAACGAGATCGAAATTTTAGTAATTTTAGATGGGTTGTTGTAAGGTTTGAAAATGAATCCACAGTTTCATTGTTGATTTTTGTAACCTTTTTATTTAAATCCTGCAATAAGGATATCTGCTAAATATCTGACTTATAGTGTAGTGTATAATGTTTTTCAAATAGCAAGGCCACATTCCACATGAGACCTAACAATGGGGTTTTAAAGTTTTTTTTTTCTTTTTTGTTATTTAAATATCTTAATACTAGAACCTAAGTATGTGTTGTGCATAAAAGTAAACAACAGCTTTAGCATTAAACAAGATCATGCCACGAAACAGACACTTTTTCTATTACCTAATGACCGTCTAAAGTGACATTTGCCCTTGGAATTTAAAATTCACTATACAGAGGAGCTGCCAGACACCAGGTATACGATCATCATGAAATAAGCCCATGACTGAGAGCTGAAACATCGAAACCTGAAGATTTATGATGCTTTCGCGGCGGCGCGGCGCACGCAGCTTTAATGGCAATAATTACGGTCGCACGCTGGCAACACTGGCAGTGGTGTCATGAAATACTGCCAGCTTACCTATACAATAGAGTCGTTGGAAAGTTTGTCGGCCTATCGATAGACTTTTAGCCCTTGGCATTACCGATTACGAATAATTAACTACACGCCAAAGAAATTAAAACGATTTAAAAGTGTCGGTGGCTCAACCGGTAACGACTCGGTCCTTCTAACCAGAGGTGCCGGGTTCAAATCTGGACGGCCAATGTACCACTGAGTTTTTCAAAACTTACGAACATATACTTACCGATTGCTTTAACGGTGAAGGAAAAACATCGTGAGGAAACCTGCACAAGCTTACGAAGAAACTCGCAGGTTGTGTGTGAAGTCGACCAACCCGCACTGGGCCCGCGTGGTCGACTAAGGCCTAATCGCTCTAATTCAGGGTAGGCGCGAGCCCCTCGGTGGGGACGTATATGAGCTGATATGAATGGATGAATTAAAAAGTAGGTAGGAATAAGTACCATCAGTGATAATACCACAAGTATAAGATAGGGTCTATTTGTTTAGAAAGGGCCAGACATGCAAACTAGACGTGCGCGCCGCCGCGGCGCGCCGCCGCCATAAGGAGTCAGCGCGCCGCAATCGCCGCCGGTAGTTTAAAATTCGCGCCGAGACAAAATCCGCTAGAGAGTACAAGTTTAAAATCAATGGATATAAAGCGCGTGCGACGCGTGGAGCATGGCGGGCAACGGGTGGCGGGCGGCACGGACACGGATGCTAGCCGCGAAGCGGGAAGGGGCGGGCGGCGGGGGGAGCACAGCGAGCGCCGGCAAACTCGCGTCCAAGCTCAGACCTTTCGTACGCCTCGCCTGCCTACGACGAGTAGCTTTAGCGTTCCAGTTTTTTAATTCGTTCGTTGTATGATTTATTTTAATGAATCTATGTATGTAGACTATATAGTATTGAGTTGTTTGTACCTGTTAGTTATTGTGTTACAGCGAACATGACATCAAAAGCGGATATTGAAAAAATTAAGTTAAATAGACTTTCGGTAGCAATAAATGTTACTTCAAAAACAAAAAGCTCATGTTGGAAATATTTCGGGGATCTTGTTCTGCATGACGAGAATAATACTAAAAGGAAAAAAGTGTTAGACAATTTAGTATTCTGTAACGTTTGCCTTACCACTAAAAAGGAGGATTTTGGTGGAGATACTACATTTGGATCGTAAGTACCTTATCATATGTAATTGTGATCGAAAATTCGGGGGCATATTTACCTGAACTTCATTCCCACGAAAAAAAAGTGTGGATAAGCCTATCTGAATAAATTTACAAGTTTTCACATAAAAAATCCCGGGATTAATAAAAAAAATCCGGGATACTAAAAAACGTTACGTAGGTCCTTAATTTAATAGAACTAATGCTAGCAAATGTTGTTTTTATTTTATTTTTCGAATTTGTTAACCTCCAAATCCCGGAATTTAAAAAAAAATCGTTTGCGCATGCTCTAAATAATATTATTTCCCCATCCCGGGATTTTCTGAGAAAAAAGACTTGTTTATATTATGTTAGCTCCACAACTTTAGGTAAATATGCCCCCGAATTTCCGATCACTGGTAATTACTTATTTGGGTTTGCGCCTGTGACCTACTAACTTTATTTTATTATGCATTTTTGACTGAAATTTTCACTTGGGAACCTGCAAATTAATAATAAATACTAGGTGTACCTGTTAATAACGCATTTTCATACCTACGTAACGTAACTAATTTTATATTTTTTTGCGTTAGTGAGTGTAACTAAAAAAACTAACTTATTTGCCTGACTTATTACTTATTTTTCTACTTGCATGCGTTTTTGAGTGGGTGACTTGGAAATGTTGGAATGGCTTTTACTTTTTCAGTATTAATGTAAAATCATATAATAAAACAGTTAGCACTGGAAATTTGATGCGACATCTTCGCGATGAGCATAAAATTCGATCGGATGAGGACGTGGCCAAGGCAAGGAGTAACATCAAACAATTCTTTAGCATCGATCGATTTTCCAAATCTGGTGGCGGGCCTGGTGCTGGAGCTAGCTGTTCAAAAACAAATAATCCGCCTATACGCACTACTGACAAATGGCTTTTAGCGAGAGACTTAGCGTTATGGTTTTGCAAATCATTAATGCCATTTGATTCTGTTGGTGATGAAGGAATGATTGACTTTTTTAAGGTGTCGTATGTTTTTTTACTTTCTTATTGTTTTTAAACTAACAACATATTGATTAAAACTTACACAATCATCGAGTCACGATGTCACTACAAAATGGAACTGAATTAAATACAAAAGACAGGTCCTTCGTGACACTGGGTAAATGGGTGTAACGGTTATGACACTTCCGTACTCAATAAATTATATTCAATTAAAGCTTTATTTCCGTTTCGTAGTGGCAATAAACTAACTGACTTTACCTGTTTGTTTGTCTTGCTCTTGCTTCATTATTATAAGTGTTTGGTGAAAGTAGCTTAGGTAAGTAAACTACTTCTTTTTTCAGAAATATGGCATAATTCTGACTCCTTCGGAATTACCTTCGCGTGATACAATCAGTCGAGCAGCCCTGGATGATGTTTATGAAAGTATGCTAGATAACATAAAGATACAAATAATATCTGACAAAGCAAATCAGTTGGCTATTACCTTCGATTTGTGGACAGACTCCTACAGGCGCCTCAGTTACATCACGTTTACTCTACACTATATTACTATGGGTAAATAAATATATTGCAAATACAATCTGTCTCTGGCAAGCCAGCTTTTTAAGTAGAAGAGGTGGCAAATTTGAAATATGTATGTAATTAGGCACGTTAGCATCAGCTCCCATATAAATTTAAAACCTCGCGCTATTTTCTACTGCCAAAGCTGGCTTGCCAGACTATATAGATTTGTATGTAATGTAATGTAATGTATTGAACAAAAAGTACTTAAGTAGGTTCTAAAGACGTTTTACTATTTCAGATTTCGAGTTAAAGACATTCACGCTAAAAACTGAGGTCATGGAAGGGAAAAAAACAGGAATGAAAATAAAAGAAGCAATAATTAACACCAAAAATGAATTTGGAATTCATGACAAGAAACTCCATAGTGTAACTGACGCAGGAGCTAATGTGAAGCGGGCAACGGAGCTGGCAGATATTGACAACCATCTTTGCTTAGGGCACGGTCTCCATAACCAGGCCTCCGTCACTCCATGTACTTGCGCGCTATAATTACCTACCGCCCGGCCCAGCGTTCTCGGGCCGTTTGCGGACCCAATTCAGTGCGGTTTTCACAAACGAAGCGCACGCACGTAGTTAAATTTAAATAGTTTCGTTCGTTCGTACGCGTACCTACGATGCCGTCTGGTGCCTTATGTGCTGTAGATGGGTGCAAATCAAGCAAAAGAAGAGATAAACACCTAACATTTTTCCATTTACCTGTCAATGAAGAAAGGTAAGTGATAAACTATTACTATTTTTTGTCGTTTTAAAATTATTTTTAATACTAGGTATACTAATGCCACAGTGTAATAAAGAGTACTAGCTAATAGTACTCTTTATTACACTGTGGCATTAGCTTGCCTTTCAAACACAGATTTACATTTTTTTGTTACATAGAAACGTCATACTTATCTTAAACACTATTTTAACAACGTTTAAAAAGCTATTTTTATTAAAATAAAATTGTGATAATTTGTGAGTCGCAGGCGCGGCGACCTGTCTCAACTTGTCGTGCTGTTAGCGCACACAAACACTTGTGACATAACTATTTAGTAATCTGTCTGTGCTTGTGATTCGGTTTTATGCGATTTATAACCGAGAATTTAGAAAGGGTAAGAAATTAATAAAAAATTATATCAAAATAAAACACATGTAACTCTTAAAGATTTTTTTCATTTTACTTGTAAGTACACTGACCTCTAAAATTATGTGTTATCTAGATGTATTGCACAATCAGCACCTTTTTAAAAAATATATATATATTACTAGCTGTTGCCCGCGGCTTCGCCCGCGTAGGGGTATGAAAAATAGATAAGAACCTATTCTCAGACCTACCCGATATGCACACAAAATTTCATAAAAATCGGTCGAGCCGTTTCGGAGAAGTATGGTTACTAACACTGTGACACGAGAATTATATATATATACTAGCTGTCCCGGCGAACTACGTACCGCCTTACATTACACTACACTACCCTACCCTACCCTACACTACCCTACACTACACTACACTACCCTACCCTACCCTACATAAGAACCTTCTCCTGACAATAACAAACTCGACAAAAAAAGAATTAGCCAAATCGGTCCAGCCGTTCTCGAGTTATGCGCTTACCAACACATTTTGCGATTCATTTTTATATATTAGATATATAGATAGATAGATAGATACATAAATGATACAATTTTAAACTACCACCTATAAGTCAAAACATATTCACAGTTCTCAATAACATAGACACAAAAAGTTATGTTAATTTAATTTTATCGAAGAGGCAGCCCTGCGATTGCTGTGGGATCGCGTGGTGTGAAGCAAGCTGACGCGATGGAGTAGGCTATTATAGCAGTAGGTATTGGAAATTTACTACTGAGTGAAGTATCTGTTACGTAGTAACTAATTAGTAATCTGTGCCATAACTTAGTTACGGTTGATGGAATAAAGAAAACACCCGAAGTTTTAAGTCTTGTGACAAAATGCAAGAAAATAGTAAAAACAGTCAGGTATCGTTTGCCAGAATTGGAGAAAGAGGCAGAAAATGAACAAAAGTTTTTAAGCTCTTTGGAGACTGTTTCTCAAGTGATAGAGGAAGATGAAAACGATCCAATCTCTGAAGACAGTGAAGACGTGGTAGAAGAGACAGAAGCTCGTGCCTTATTTGGAAATTTGGCAAACATACCTACAGTTAAAACTTCTACTCCAACGAGATGGCACAGTGTCTTAGAAATGCTCGAAAGTATGGCGCACTGTTGTAATAGGAACCCGATAAATAGCATCTTACGTCGGATAGGGCAAGATGGTATGACAATTTCCCAAGCAGAATGGATTTTGTTAGAGGATTTATGCAATTTTTGTCGCCACGTCTATTTCTATCATACATGGTCAGTCATAAAGTCAATCGGCCTCGGTTCAATCTCATAACAGTTTTAGGGGCGACAAAGTATCATGTATGATAATATATCGAGATAGCAGATTTTCCACCTTCCAAATATATACTAAGGTTAACTCTAAGCCCTTCTGCACGCCGCTGCCGACACCACATGTCTCCCGAGAGCCACAGAGTGGTTGGGTCCTCTCATTAGACGGGCAGACCTGTTGTCAAGTGCGGAGCGCCGAAGGGTGGGGCCCGTAGGCCCCATGGTGATCCTCCTCCTTCCCCTTAGATCAACCCATACCGCCAGTCAGCACTTATTATTTTCTACTATCTCTTTATATTGTCAAGGTTAGTTATTATAATATTTTACGAACACTACTCGAGTTTTAGACATCAGCAGCGTGACATGAACACCAGTTGCGTCTTGCACTCGTAGGTATGCTACCGTTCCATATGAACTAAGTGACGCATCAGTAAAACCGTGTATCTCATACAGAGCATTCTTTGTAGCTCGGCCCAAATACCGAGGTAATGTCACGGCTTTAATGTTGTCAAGATTAGCAACTATACCTTTCCATTTGAGCAGCAAATCTTCTGGTAATTTAGTCTCCCATTTATACTTCCTTCGCCATAACTCTTGCAGTAGAAGTTTGGCTGGCATTAATAATGGCGAAAAGAAGCCACATGGGTCATAGACAGAGGCTAGAACTCTCAATACTTCTCTCTTGTTGGCTTTGTTCAGTTTCTCTTGGTCAAATATATCTTTCTTTACATTCACCTGCAGTGAGTCCTTTTCAACATTCCAAAGTAAGCCCAAAACCTTTACCTGTTTTGTCTCTTTAGTTTTGCTCTGGTCAGGTATTCTTTCCAACAATGACTTGTCATTTGTAGTCCAATCACGTATGTTCATTGACAATTCGCGAAAGATAGCTCGAGTCTTGCTGAACAATTCAAAGGCTTTTTGGGTGGTGTTTGCTCCTGTAACCAGATTGTCCACGTAACATTTATCTGCAATACGTTCTAATAAGCTCTCATTCGTTTTAGATTAATGGTAGCGTATTGTCGCAGTGAGCAAGAAGGGGCTAGAAATAATGCCGAATGGTACTCGACAAAATCGTAGATGAACAATATTGTCATTTGCTAATGGTTTTGTAAAGTCTTTAACCCATAAAAATCGGGTTACATCTCTATCGTCAGTTTGTAAACCGACTTGAAGGAACGCCTTTTCGACGTCTGCAACAATTACAATTTTATTTGTTCTGAAGTTCAAGAGCAAGGCAGTTAAATCTTGTAACATACATGGCCCACGGTACAAACATTCATTTAAACTTCGCTGATCCTTGACTTTCGCAGAGGCGTCGTATACAAGGCGCCCGCGCTTCCCAGCTCAATTTGTCGCCACGTCTATTTCTATCACACATGGTCAGTCATAAAGTCAATCGGCCTCGGTTCAATCTCATAACAGTTTTAGGGGCGACAAAGTATCATGTATGATAATATATCGAGATAGCAGATTTTCCACCTTCCAAATATATACTAAGGTTAACTCTAAGCCCTTCTGCACGCCGCTGCCGACACCACATGTCTCCCGAGAGCCACAGAGTGGTTGGGTCCTCTCATTAGACGGGCAGACCTGTTGTCAAGTGCGGAGCGCCGAAGGGTGGGGCCCGTAGGCCCCATGGTGATCCTCCTCCTTCCACTTAGATCAACCCATACCGCCAGTCAGAACTTATTATTTTCTACTATCTCTTTATATTGTCAAGGTTAGTTATTATAATATTTTACGAACACTCACCAGATCGCAGGATACTTATCCCTCCGCTTCGCACAACCTAATGATACTCAAGTTCCTTTTTGCCAACTCGTTCTGCCCGCCATTTTTCCAACCGTCGTCACCTTTCATTCTTCCCATTCCAACTGACTTTCATTCGGATCAATTCACTTGTGTTGCCAGTACAAAAACCTTCGTTCAGAAATAATATGAACTTACCATAACTTGTAGATAATCGCGATCATTCGCGACACTCCCGACGGCGGACGAACTTACAGCCAGGCGAACAGTTGGCGGGTCCACTCAGCGATCTTTTCCCGAGCGCGCACCGCTGCACTTCTCCTCACTCTATGGTCCTGCACGTCAGCTTCCTCGGGCCTCACGTTCACTACTTCCCTAGCTTGCACTTCCACTTCCTCATTGCTAGGAGGCAACTGCTCCGGTACTTCTAAGTCAATACACATATCTTCAACCGGGGCTTTATCTGTCAGTGTTTGCGTGTCCAGTTCCCCTTCCTGTTGGACATCATCGTTTACTATGATGTCAACTTCCTTGTCGGTAAGGTCAACATCCATGGAGTAATGTTGAGCTTCAGGTACACAACGCATATCAGGTGTTTGACATATAACTGTGTCAGCACTGTCAGCATTATCTGGATTCGGGTTAACGTCATGAGGAGCTTGTACCAAGCTGGGGTCCTTAGAAGTGAGATCAGCTTCAAGCGGGTACAGATGGCCAATCGATCGAGTAAATTCTTTATCTCCAATTCGTACTTTAGCCACTCTACATAGCCCATCTGGGCTCTTGATCAATTCAGAAATCTGTCCAACCTTCCAGTTCTCCCGGTTCTTAGATTCACCTTTTATTTGTACTACATCCCCTAAACATGGAGTGTTGTGGGACTTTATTCTGGGCTGCTTCGGTGAATGTCTATACCGTTCTCTTAAACTCAGTAGATAGCGGCTAATAAACATGTCCTTGAATTCCTTCATAATACATGCACCTCGTTTCCAACCATCAATGAGTTGTTGTTTAGTAGTAGTAGTACCCGACGATGCCAACTGGTCCATTGATAGGTCAGTAGCAAAACATCTACCAGGTGACAAAAAGTCTGCGGGTTTTAATACATAATCCAAGTCGGCTCCTACATATGTGAGTGGTCTTGTGTTCACTACCGCTTCGACTTCCTTGATGATAGTTAATAGCTGATTATCTCCGAGCAAATGCTTCTGTAATGTCCGCTTTAGGCAATGCTTGACAACTGCTACCAACCTTTCATACACGCCGCCATGCCAGGGAGCCAATTGAGGGATGAACTTCCACTGTATTTTTTCCTTAGAAAGATGTTCCCCGGTTAGCACTTCCGATGTTAATTTGAATTGCAGTGCATTGTCAGACGTAATCAAGGTTGGTACTCCTCTAGATGCTATGAATCGTCGAAACGCCAGCAGACATTCATCAGCCGTTAAATCATTAACTATTTCAAGGTGGATGGCTCGGACGATAAGGCAAGTAAATAAGCAAATCCATCTTTTATCTCTGCCTTCATTTGACTTAACAAACATCGGACCGAAATAGTCAACACCAACATACGTGAATGATGTCGCGTATTTCACTCTTTCTGGTGGCAGGGCTGGTGTTTCAGGTAACTGGTAAGGGCCACCACCATGCTTTACACATTGTGGGCATTTGCTCAACACCTTCTGGACTTGCGCTCTTCCTTGAGGTATCCAATATTGTTGTCGAATTATGCTTAAGGTGTGTGGCACTCCAACATGATAGTTTCTCTCATGTGCCTCTTTTATTACTTTCACTGTGAAAGTACAATTTTTAGGAAGAAGAATAGGATGTTTTGTATCATATGATAAATCAGAATGCATCAGACGACCGTCGCACCTAAGAATTCCATCAACATCAATAAATAATCCCAGCTCCTCCACCAATTTGTCGCCACGTCTATTTCTATCATACATGGTCAGTCATAAAGTCAATCGGCCTCGGTTCAATCTCATAACAGTTTTAGGGGCGACAAAGTATCATGTATGATAATATATCGAGATAGCAGATTTTCCACCTTCCAAATATATACTAAGGTTAACTCTAAGCCCTTCTGCACGCCGCTGCCGACACCACATGTCTCCCGAGAGCCACAGAGTGGTTGGGTCCTCTCATTAGACGGGCAGACCTGTTGTCAAGTGCGGAGCGCCGAAGGGTGGGGCCCGTAGGCCCCATGGTGATCCTCCTCCTTCCCCTTAGATCAACCCATACCGCCAGTCAGAACTTATTATTTTCTACTATCTCTTTATATTGTCAAGGTTAGTTATTATAATATTTTACGAACACTCACCAGATCGCAGGATACTTATCCCTCCGCTTCGCACAACCTAATGATACTCAAGTTCCTTTTTGCCAACTCGTTCTGCCCGCCATTTTTCCAACCGTCGTCACCTTTCATTCTTCCCATTCCAACTGACTTTCATTCGGATCAATTCACTTGTGTTGCCAGTACAAAAACCTTCGTTCAGAAATAATATGAACTTACCATAACTTGTAGATAATCGCGATCATTCGCGACAATTTTCTGAGCAAGTTTCGGCAAATTGTTGAAATTTTATCAGCATCAAAATCGAGCACAATCAACCTTGCTCTCGTATTTAAAGCCGAAATAAAAGACGTGCTTAATTCGATTGATGATGACGAGTCGCTAGTAATAACATCCTTAAAAAGGAATATGTTGATGAATCTGGACACACGCTTCCCAGCCAGTAAGGCTGTTGTTGCTGCAGCATTATTAGACTGTAGGTTTATGAAGCTTGGAGAAGTTGACCTCTATCTGACTGCTAACGAATTAACTCCAGCTAGTTTCTTGGCAGAATATGCCAAAGAATTCATCCCTTACTACGAAAATAATCAACCATTATTACACCAGGAGGGTCACCAGGAAGAAGCGAGTACAAGTAAAATTTCAATACTTTCCCAACTCTCGCGCAAATACAGCATGCAACACAGTTCTCATGGTTCCGGCTTCGATGATGCTGTTGACCAGGAAGCTTGGAAGTACCTAGCTACTGCTGATCCTGCGGAACTTGAAGACGGGGACATCTTGTCCTACTGGCAAGACAGACAATCTGCCTACCCGCGTTTATCGTCATTAGCTCAGGCTCTGTTATGCATTCCAGCAACCAGCACTCCGAGCGAAAGAGTGTTTTCAGTTGCTGGATTGCTTTTAACAGCCAAACGGTCCCGGCTGAGTCCATTTAGGGTGAACAAAATAATTTTTGTGCACGACAACTATAAAAGTTGCAAACAAAATATTTCTGTCAAGAAAAGTGATTGATTCATCATTTCAGTTTAATTAATACAAAACATTTCTGTCAAGAAAAGGGATTGTCATTTTTTCAGTTTACTTAATAAAGTTCCTTCGTTTTCGTTTAAGCGTGGTTTTTCATTATACGTCTTAATATGCAAAGTTGAAAAATCCCACGCCGCCGCCGTGGATTTTTTCGTGGCGCGCCGCCGCCCGTTTTTTTTCGACCGGCGCGCACGTCTAATGCAAACAAACAGTGAATACTTCGCGTTTTCTATATATAAAAAACCGGTTTTAAATTGGTATATAAGTCTTAAATGTACACAGTGATTAAGTGAAATGCTTGTAAAAACGATGTGCAATTAATGGAAGTGACTAAGATAAAAAAATAACAATAATAAAACGCACAGGGGCAGCTTGTGGCGAACTGCAGTGAGTGGCGACACCTCGCACCCCGACTCCAGAGGGCCCTGTTCAGGTGCAGGTGTTCATTTGGCCCTCGCCTCTTGTGCTTGACTTAATTGATCGGCCAAGAGTGGAGAAAGCAAGAGCGGATCCTATGCTCCAGGTTGGAGTGCAAAATATCATAACGGCGAGGGCCTGCTGACCGTACAGGGATCTGGATCCCGCAGACTCATCTCTCGACAACCTTACAGGTGCAAATTACACTCTTTCTGATAGTCACAAATGAATATTAACATATATACGTAATGTAATTTGTGAACAATAGAAAATAAACAATCATTAGGTCATAACGTTCAAAATACAATCATTGATATAAAACAAATTATGTCATCAGAACATGAAAAACGCTAAACAGTTAAAAAACCGACTTCCATCGCAACAACATTTTTGCATAATAATTTTTGGTTTTTGTTAATTTTCTAATAAAGTACTACACAGATTTTGATAAAATTTATATGGGACCACACAGAAAGCACTAGCTTTCAAATAAAAAAATAATCATAAAAATCGGTTCACCTAGTCCAAAATTATGAGGTAACATACATAAAAAAAATCATACAGACGAATTGAGAACCTCCTCCTTTTTGGAAGTCGCTTGAAAATATTATGACACGAGAAGTTATATATTAAAATCATTGATGTCATTAATGCCTTTGACAAGAGTAGGCCAGTTTACACGGACAGCAGCCGGTCACGAGTATAACGTGAGAGTCAGCCATCGCTCCCCTCAACCATATTAGAGGGAAAGGAACGACCCGGCTCCCGATGCGCCACCATCCACCCGAACATTTAAGCGAGCATGCAACACTCATGTCAAAAAGAAATATAGAAATACATACAAAAAAAAATAGAAGACTTGCCACATCTTTTCGCTTCCACGTCAATTCTTGGATTTACACTACATTGTCGCCATTTTATGATTACGTTGATAGAAGTAACACTGTCTACCCATACATTTTTGTCATTTAAATATTCGGATGTCTTATATTAACTTTTTTTACAAATATAGTTACAGACACATTTTTAAACTGTTCTTCTGACAAATGTAAGACATTATCGGGTAATTTGTTATACATATAAGTGTGCAGTGCCCCACGAAGGACTTATTGATTTTGCTAAGTCGGGTATAAGTTAGTTGAAGTTTATTTCTGTGCCGCCACTATTCAGTAAGAAGAGATGCACATTTTTACGAACCTCCTTACTAATATTATAAAGTGTCTTTTGCACGCGGCTTCACTCGCGTGGACACCGTTTATGAATGTATTTGAGGGTGAGTGGTGCGAGCGTAGACATTAGTTTTTATTACAAAAATCGATTGTTCCGTTACGATATTAAAGAAATACACCAAAAAAAGACCATTTTTTCAGTTTCCTCAGGAGCTGCGACGGACTATGCTGTTTTCACGGGATAAAAGTAGCCTATGTCCTTTCCCGTGACACTGGCTACCTGCAAAATTTCATTAAGGTGGGTCAAGACTCAAGATGTTGAAGCGCGAAAAGGTGACAAACATACACAATTTCACATTTATTTATTTATGTGAAAATATGTTTGTTTGTTACACCTGTTGTTATTGTAACTTATAAAATATAGTTCATTGCTTGTAGATTACAGGAAACATATAAGATTTCTATCAATTGAAAATAAAGTGGTAAACAATATAATACCTTCACTTACGGAAAATAGTTCACTAAAACACCACTAGATAGCGCTAGTAGTATTTTTTATCTTGTCTCTTCTCCTGTCACTAGCCTACTCTTGTCAAAGTTGCTCGCGTTTGTGTCTTTTCTTTGTCATATTGTGAAATAGGTATCATTGACATAGTTGTGTGGAGAGTGTGGAGAGTGTGGTGGTACGGAACCCTCGTACCACGAGTCCAACTCGCACTTGGCCGTTTTTTTTAGAAAAAACCTTATTTAAAACTGGTAGCACAAATACAGGCCTATAATAACTAGGGTCTTTCTTTTTTCCGGACTTGAAGTGTGGACTAACTTTACTAAATTTCATGAGATCCGGAAACACTCAACTACTTGTATCAATACCACAGATGAGATACTAGTTACTTCGTATCAATACTAATGTTGAATAGATCGGCCAAGGCCAATTACCATTGGTATGCACAAAGAAGCGGTTTACCAGAAACTACGTAACACATTGGTACGTGGTCGGTTGGTCAGTCGGTTGGTCGCTGGCTTAATGGCGAAGGCTGCTACCTCCTGTCCGTGAGGTCGTGGTTCGAATCCTGCCACGTGCCAGTGTGTTTTCGAATCTCGATTTCATAATGTACGTTTATCAGACGCTCCTACGGTGAAGGAAAATTATCGTGAGGAAACCTGCACACGCCTGCAAAGAAACTCGAAGGTTGTGTATGAAATTGACCAACCCGCACTGGGCGGAGACATAACACATTTTCATTCCGATAAAATGCACGATGACCGAAGGATCTGGATAAACGCTCACGCATCGCACACTCTCACAGATAGCCATAAAAACGATATAAGCCGCGAGCGAAAGCTGGAAATACAATTTAGAGGGGCTTCTACTCATAAAATTAAATATGAATAACTTTGTTCTACCAATCTGCTAAACTCGTAAAAATTGGGCTTCCTATACAAAGTTGGCTAATCAGCTTCGAAAATTTAATTTTTATCAGTTTGCGCCGGGAGGAGCGTTATGTTTTTCGAGTGTTATGTATGTATGTGTGTATGAATATTACTTTGCACACGCTGTAGCCTAAATAAATTGGGTTTTTTATAAAAAAAATGAGTGCGTTTGACTATATCTTTGATAGGGTAAGTGACGATATAGTCGAGGATGATACAAGCAAACTCAAATAATGCCTATTCACTCTCGCCTCGAAAATCCCCAAATTGTAGGAGTCGGGAAACACAGAAGTAGGCAAGGAGTTCAACTCCATTGCTGTCTGCATAATAAATGAGGAAGCGTAACGCTTCGTGCGCATAGCTGAATATCAAAAACAAAGGGGTGGGAACCCCCTCCCTGCGTCTCGTTGACCGAAGGTGGAATGGAGCTCGGGGAACGAGGTCGTGCAGTTCTTATGCACACTCTCCGAAATGAATTCGATAGAATACTGAAAGACAGGCAACTTTGCCGCGATGCTCAAGGCTTTGGAGCTTGTTTTTGACAAGCTCATCGTCGCCAATGAGTCTTCAAGCGCGTCGGTCGATGGCGTCCAAGGTATCCAGCTGATGGCGGGCTGATCCATCCCATAGGTGAGAACAGTACTCCATACAAGATCGGTCTTGTGCTAAAGAAGCGGTCCAGGTTTGAAGTATCGTTTCACCTTAGAGAGATTATCTTAAACATTGGCTTGATGGATTTTGGAGTGCGAGGTATCATGAGATTTGTCTTGACCCCCTGGGCCTGGGTGACGTATGGCATATTTTTACTCGACTGGCCAAAAAATACGGGGTACAGTTTGTACGCAGTCAGGTTTTTAATTTGTAAATAATTCGTTTAGTTATTTTGTTTTCAGCAAAAGTTCTACAACTAAAGTTGTTCAGATTCATTAGTGCAAACCCCTCTCTAAGAATATGTTACATATGTTTTCCTTTTCTTAAAATCTGGCACTTCAGCGCATAAAGGATTTGGTTTAAAGTGCATGCGAATATGGCCTAAGGGTATTATCGATCGATACACTATTGAAATTCATTCAATATCTATAAATCTCACAAAGGAAATACCTGTTATTTTCGGTGATGCCAGCTTTGCATGGAGCTATAGCACCGGGCTCGAGCGGGATCAACGAGTCAACCGCCACTGCACTGCAGTGAGGTTGCCAGGTGAGAATATTGCCACTAGTAGGTAGAAGTATTTAGTGGTTGGGTGGCTATTGTTTGGAAAGTTACTGATGAGGGAGCATTAGAGGTTTAATTTTAAATGATAAGGTGCTCCTGAAATTGGCTTTTTATAAAAAAATGGAGAGTGCTTTTCTTAGAGTTTCTCTACATGATCTAATCAGAAATGAGGAGATCCATAGTAGAACCAAAACAATCGACAGCTAACAGAATCGCTAAACTTAAGTGGCAGTGAGCGGGGCGGAGCACATAGCTCGTAGAGCAGATGGTCGTTGGGGTATAAAAAGTTCTCGAGTGGCAACCGCGCATGTAGACGTAGCGTAGGCAGGCCTCCCGCTCGGTGGACCTACAAACTTATCGCGGGAAGCCGTTGGATGCGAGCAGCGCAGGTCCAGACGTTGTGGAGATTCTTGGGAAGGCCTTTGTCCAGCAGCTTTGGGAATGCCTTTGTCCAGCAGAGGACATCTTTCGGCTGATATTGATGATGATTTTCGACTACCAACTTGAAAACCTTTTATAACTACCTTTTTTTTCAACATCATCAGTATCAGCCGAATATGGATATCTACTGCACTAAATATGAATGCACTAAATACGTGCCACTAAATGTGAGACTTGATCATCATATCACCTCATATAAGTCCCCACCGAGGGGCTAGAGCCTACCCTGAATTAGGGCGATCGGGCCTTAATCGACCACGCGAGCCCAGTGCGGGTTGGTCGACTTCACACACCACCTGCGAGTTTCTCCGCAGGCGTGTGCAGGTTTTCCTTCACCGTAAGAGCGTCGGATAAACGTACATATGAAATCTTAATTAGAAATCACATTGGTACGTGGCGGGATTCGAACCACGACCTCCCGGACAGGAGGCGGTGGCCCTAGCCATTACGCTACCGACGCTCAGGAGACGTGATACACCACGTAAAACATTCAGAAGACAAAATAAGAAGATGGTTTAGGACGCGACGTGTACACCTAGTATGCCTAAAGAAGTAAAGGATTTTAAATAACTATGCAATAAGGATATATTATATTGCGTACATTTCCTACTTTTGATTTGGTGCGTCAAGACTAATCTTTAGTGGCACACACTATAAATGTGTGACATGTTCCTATTAGCAGGTTGTGTTTTAAATAATAATCATTATATTAAATAAACAACATTTACAAAATATGGGCATCAACAGAAATAAATGAAAGTGAGAAAAAATCGATAAAAGCACTCATTATTAACCCTATTGCTATAGCAAAATAAACTAAGCCAAAAACTAACTAACTAATAATGAAAAATATATAAGTACTCGAAAATAATATTTCATTTAGCAACACTGGATAAAAACCACAGAACATTGGGCGATTTTATTTACGGGGTCACATTTTTCGACAGTTGCACGGGGATTCAGTTTTGCCTGGTTTTTGCTCCAGTGGGCCAGTTAGTGCTTAAACGTGTTTTTTATGGTTCTCTGTCGATGGCCAGAATGGCTGGATTTTAAATGCAGTTAATAGAATACAACTTTATTTGAACCGCCTCCGTGGTGTAATGGTTAGTACATTCGCTTTACGCCAGAAGGTCGCGGGTTCGATTCCCGGCGGGGTATAGTTTGTAAGATTCGGTTTGGTTGATGGAGAGGTTTGGTTTCATACTTATACAAGTCTTGCCACCACACATCAATGTTAACAACGATGATGTGTTCCGTCATGAAGATAACACTTCCCAATTGCGTTCCATCTTCATCTTGTCACTTACCATCAGGTGAGATGGTGATTGGTGGCCGAACCTTCCTGAGTTCGGGAAGAGACCAGCGCCCAAGCAGGCGGAGTCGCGGACGTTTATGGGTTGTTAACGACAGATTACTATAGCATCAAACTTCCTTATTCAATGGTCAGGGTTCCGAAGTGAACAAGGAACCCTTATAGTTTTGCCATGTCCGTCTGTCCGCGGCTTAGCACAGAAAGCTGTAATTTGGTATGAGTATACGTATTAATCACGCCGACAACGTTGTACAATAAAATTTTGAAAAAAAAATTAGGATATCTTCTAAAGAGGGGGTAAAGTTTTCTCGTTGACGTTCCCTATCATGTGGCGTATCGTTGAATAGGTCTTTCAAAACGACTGAGGGTTTGCTTAAACCATTTATCGATTTTAGAATCGGTTTGTGACATATTAAGCTTTAAAGTGCAAGATTTGTTAAAGTCAAGTAACCCTCCCCCTCCCCCCCCTCCCCCCCTTCCCCTACCACCGCTATTTCGGGACATCTGAAAAAAATTGTAAATAGTAGGACATACTATAATCAATTTAAAAGGAAAACTACCACGGTTATGTAGGCTTCCTTAGTTTAGTATTAACAGTAGTTGAATTTGTAAAAAGTTCATAACTATTTTATACATAATATTTCTATCACCAACTGCAAATATAATATTGTATTCTGGCAAATAAACATTTCTTTATAAAATATACATTAATTTTTGTAAAACACTACGGAACCCTGCTTTGGTGAGTCCGACCTAAAAGATAGTTACTATGCCGAGGTCGCTATCTGTTGCGGTAAAACGAATCACTGTTTGACAGTTGATACTTTTGATTGTAGGTTCTTGGTGGAACATTATATCACTCATTTTGGTATATATGTCGCAGGATAATTTGATAATCCGTCGTTTTGCGAAAATCCTAGGAAAATTGGATACTATGGAGTAGAAAACTCCTAATAAAACCAAGTCGGACGGAGCCCCGCTTCGTTAAATAGGTTAGGTTATGTTAGCATGTCTTTTTCTACCGTAAAAAGGAGCCCCGCATAGCGGGGCTCCGTCCGACTTGGTTTTATTAGGAGTTTTCTACTCCATAGTATCCAATTTTCCTAGGATTTTCGCGAAACGACGGATTATCAAATTATCCTGCGACATATATAAGGTGTAACAAAATTAGCTGAAACTATTTTCACTTGTGCTTCTACCCGTGAAACTGAACAACTTTCCCCATAGAAGCAATAGTCAAATCGCAAAAAAAAAATTGGCTCTCCCATACTATTTAACTCCATCAGCTGATCAGCCATTTTTTTTTTGATATTTCACTATGGGTTTCATGGGGAAAGTTGTTCAGTTTCATGGGTAGAAGCACCATTTAAAATAGTTTCAGCTAATTTTGTTAGACCTATACATATTTACACAAATTCCACAAAAATTGAATAAAACTACACGTTATAATTTGTCAGCGACCGGTTTCGAACACCATCTTCAGACTAGTGGACTTAGTGTAAATATATACCAAAATGAGTGAATCACTGTTTGATGATTTTGTAACAACCACAATGCTTTTATAATACAAAATGGTAATGTACTGGTCACTGTGTCATTATTATGATTGTGTACAGTTCATCGAGATTCCTTTTTAACCGACGAAAAAAACAGTGGAGGTTCTCATGTAGATGCGTATTTTTTATATCACAAGTTATCACAAATTCTATTGCCAATTGATCAGCAGTGATGGTGTAATTTTTTTAGACAAAAACAATTCATTAGTACATAATAATCATTGTCTTTCATCTTTATTGTGGTGAGGAAAATATTATTTTGATTATGCCTAAGCTATGCTGTCCTATAGTTACGCTTTCGGTTTAGATATAAATTGGTTGGGAATGAATTTTACTAATACATTTAGTATATATTTAGGGAGATTTAAAATTCACCCCTCAATTTATGGAGTATTTAATAAATGTATTCTCATTAATAAATTAAATCACAAAAATTCACTACTTAGAGTCGCTTGAAAATAGAAATCCTAAGGCCACTAAAGGTCCATTAGAGCTGTTTATGACGTTTTACGTAAACTACGTTACGTGGTGTGCAACAAAATGGTAGGGGTTTGTACTGAAATAGTAAAAAGAACTCCTTAATAGGTCGAAATAGCTTAATAAATGTTGTAATTCCCTAGATTAACAAGCCTTTTTCGTTATTTAAAAGAGAAACCAAGTCGATTATACGGTAAATCTATCCTATAACGATGACACTATAAACTGTATATTACTAAAATAGGGATAAAATAAATAGAGATAAAATGAAATAGGGATTGAAAACTATTAAATCGGTTGCAAAGACGTAATATGAAACTCGGCAACAACACTTTAATTGTTCTATTCTTGAGTTTTCGTGACCATGAAAGTTCTATGTGCTAAAAAATAATATGCGATTCCTTTAAGACACTTTATTATCCTATTGGTTAATTTTCAAGTACTGCTAAAGGCATGCGACTGTAACGGTCACTTAAGAAACTTTAACTCACCTTTAATTAGCTGTAAAAAAAGGATATTTCATTAAATTACAGTATTGCTGTATAATCGCTGTTTTAAAATCTGGTATAGTACTTTTCTATAAACGTTCCATAAAATGGCGAAGTAAACATTTACATCACTTTCTAATGGAACATATTTGTTGTATAAGGTTTAAGAGCAAAGACATATCTTTAAATGCTTTTATAAAACAAACTGTCGCCGTAAACACTGTTACAAGGCTTATAATGAAGTTTTTTTGTGATATAAGCTTGTGTTATGGAACAGTTTTGCTGGTTGGAGTGTAAGTAAGTAAATATGTAAGTAAATATACTTTATTGCACGCCAAAAAACAATACAAGACTTATAATTTGTAAAATACATAGAGTGCAAAGGCGGCCTTATCGCTCACCAGGCTATACTTCTTGAACCGTGATAGCTATAGAGTTAAAATTTTCACAGATGATGAATGTCTGTTTAAACAAAAAATACTAAAAATTTGTAAAAAGGAAAAAATAAGGGGTCTCCATAAAAAAACAAATTTTTTTTGAAACTAGCGACATCTAGTATGATGGTAGGTACGGAACCCTTTGTGTGCGGTTCTAAATCGCACTTGACCGATTAATACTCTATAGCTCGGCAATCGACTCCAAATTTGATTATAGTATGTAGAAAGGTATCTTTCAAGCTACTTGGACGCTAGCAAGTATCTTTCAAAAGGCAATTCAATTAATAGCATAGTAGGTACAACAGCCACCGTCGTCTTGTGTATAGGTACGTGTAAAGCGATAATAGTCTTAACCGATTCGCCCTTGAATATCCACGGGCGCGGGCGCGGGCGCTCCCGTAACGAATCTATGAAACACGTAAACACCACTAGTATCTATTTATGTTAAATATAACGCACCGTCGATGCGTTTTACCGCGATCCTATAAGGCTGAATCTTTTTGATATTCCACCGATTTATAATGCGTTATTTATTCATAGATACTCCAGAGTAGCGGTAAAATAAAATAGCTAATCTCAAACTCACAAAACTGTAACGTAACACACAAAAAAACATTTATTTGTCAACTTTGCGAAACCGCAAAATCATAGAAATAATTAATAATTAAACACTCTCCACAGTACGAGTACTTCATAAGAACATTGCAGAGAAAAGATGATCGGTTTTAGTTTCTAGATTATTTGAAAACAAATACATTACCAGGCAGGAAAGTATACTCTTTGATTTATTGATTGACAATATAGTCCCACAAACTTATCTGACGCGGTGGCCAAAAATGGAACTAACGATGCCACATTGACTAACGTCAGTGTGCTGCAACCGACAGCGACGCCGTCTCCGGGCCGGGGGCATATTAGGTTCTTGATTTGTATGAAAAAATTTAAAATGCATAGTTTTGTTACCACTTCCACATTTTGTCGTTGTGTGATTGTGGTTGTGGTACGTCACAATGGGAAAGAATCATCAAAACATAATTTTGAACAAATAAAAACCTACTTCAAATAGGAAACTAAGGTTTCCCTCGATTTCTCTGGGATGTCATCATCAGATCCTGGTTTCCTTATTATGGTACCACCCTTGGGATATCTCCTTTCCAACAAAAAAAGAATGATCAAAATCGGTTCATAAACGACGAAGTTATCCGCGAACACACAAAAAAAAATATTACAGTCGAATTGAGAAACCTCCTCCTTTTTTGAAGACGGTTAAAAACGCAATAAATGTTTGTCTTGGTACCATTTACGGACTATCAAACAGCTGATCGATTTGTTTTTTTTGCGAATAAATTATGGGTTCCTTGGGGAGAATTGTTGGTCGTTAATAAAAGATTTGTTCTTCATAGAATGTGACCGCTAATCTCAAGTGGATACACGGCCTTACTCGCTCCTAAGATGGACTGTATTAGGACTTGCTTGGAAAACTAAATAGTTTTAAACTCAAGATAATGTTATTGTTAGATATTCTATAGATAGTTAATAAATAAATCCCTGAGATACATTTGCTTAGGGACATACCTCGGGGACACGGTAGTAATACAATACACCAAGTTCAAGTTGATAAATATAAAGAAGATTAACGAGTGTATGTATGTAATTATAGATGGTGTTGGGTAAAATAGTCATTTATTCACCAGGCAGCAATGTATATTGCTTAAATAGAAGTAAATTTTACAAACTTTAAAAAATAAAGACATATATTAACATAGTAGATCAATTACATTAAAATATAGTACTTTTAAGTCCTCTTGCAAACTATTTTGAGATAATGAGAATCGATTACTATTTCATTCATGTACTAGCTGTATTTCCGCGGCTTCACCCGCGTGAACAACGCTTCTATGACTTTTCGGGGGTGCGCAGTGCGCGAGCTGCAAGCGGCTCGCCAGCGTGGAAAAAGTAGCCTATGTGTTAATCCAGGTCCTAATCTCTCTACCTACCCAATTTTAGCCAGATCCGTTCAGTAGTTTTTGCGTGAAAGAGTAACAAACATACATCCATACATTCATACAAACTTTTGCGTTTATAATATTAGTAGGATTCATTAACAAAGTAATATGCGTGGTTTAAAAAAAATCTCTGAATTTTAAAGTCTGTAATTAATTATAAACTACCGAAACTAATAACATAGTTTTTTTGATAAACACTACAATTAATTAAAAGTGTTATATAATTATAAGGGAAGCGGATGCCGTACTCATGAAACTGAACAACTTTTGATAAACGACTTTGCTAAAAACCAAATTTCTTCGACTTCTCATACAAATCGATCAGCTCTGTATGGAGAAGGTCTAAATTTTTTTGCGATTTGTATAACAAAAGTTGTTGAGTTTAATGAGTAGAAGCCCCCTTTAAATGTGTTCTATTTCTATATAATTAATATCTTGTAAACCTACAATGCAACGAACAATGCAGTGCAGAATATTGATCTGTCAAAAAACAAAAGTTGAACCAAAAGATGCTATAGCTAAAATAATATAAAACAATTCGTAAATCTGTTAAATTCTTAAATAAAATAATAAAACATCTAAACTTATAATCAGAAAGGCTTTATATTTCAGAAACTACCTGGAAGCTACCCTGGAAGATGTTTTCACGTTTCTGGACTGGGATGGACTCGGCATCAATATCAACGGTAAATCACCCACCCACCTTCGATTCGCTGAAGATTATGGACGGACGAGAGACGACAAAAATCGAACAAAAATTAGCATTTTAAAGCTTAATATTTCGCACCAAAATGGTGCGAGCAATCCTCTCATCTAGCAAACCCTCAGTTGTTTTGAAAGACCTATTCAAAGATACCCACACGACAGGGTACATTAGCAAACATCGTCGTGTAAATATGTATAGTATAACCATGTCAAATCACAGCTGTCTAGTATAAATACAGTGTAAACTCTATATAGCGACACTCAAGGGACCGGGCATTTTATGACGTAAGTGAGAGTTTTCGTTATACAGAAAAAAAATTAACGTCAGTGTAAAGAACTGGAGCCAAAAAAATTTAGCGTTTTAAAAAGTGAATCGTTATATCGAGTAACGTTTTACAGAGTTTACACTGTAGTTTCTGAGCTAAGCCGCGGACAGATATACAGATAGACATGGCGAAACTATAAGGGTTCCTTGTTGATTTCGAAACCCTAAAATCGAGATCTGCACTGGCAACGCGCCGTTGGGAATCCGCTAATGTTGTCATTAACACTCTACACTACAAAGTCAACGTATATATGTATATATATTAGTACTAAACAAAGACATATTATTTACGAAAAGGTAGTATACTCATGTTTCTTTGGCTGAGTCTGTAGCCTAAACGGCTAAACGCGACGATTTTGAAGTGCCACGTGACGTTAGATTCGTCTTGATCCCCTGAGCACAGCCCTGAGTGAGTGTCACAGGATACGGTTCCAGCACTCGTGTTTTAATTTTTAATTGGTTGTGACCCACCACGATCCTGCTCTTTCCTGGTGCAGAGGCTATCCATTGCGACACAACGTGGCAACGCGGCGAGCACAATGGGCACCTTTGCGCCGGGAGGGATCAGAGGTGCTCTTTTTGACTGACGATGTTTTTGTTTGTAACGGTGTTTTTTTATTGTTATAGTTGTATAATAGTTTTACCTTTTAGTATAATGGACATGTTATTAATTCTATCTGCTTTTTAATTAAATTGGTTAGGTTAAGGACATAAAGTATTATTCAGCAGTTTCGTAGTAGGTACTAAGTATTTTTATACATACTACGACAATGGTATGATGTTAACTTTGCTCGAGAGAAACTGAGTGAATTTCTCCAAAACCATCTATAAACCATTTATAAACCAAATAATTGCTAAAGACGTAAAAACCGACTTTAATCTCACCAATATATTCAATTTTACTATTAATTTTTTATTTTTTTTATTTTTCTAAAAGGATTTTACCGATTTTGGAACGGGACCATCCTGGTGCCTGAAGGTATAATCTATCAATTAAATATCAAATTCAATTGCCTAAGAAATCGCGTTACATAGATACAAAAAAATGTACGGTCGAATTGAGAACCTCCCCTCTTTTATTTAAGTTGTTGTTTTAAAAAATATTAAGTTAGGGCTTGTGCACAAATCACGCGAGGTTTTTTCGGCTAATTTTTTGACTCCGTCCTCCCCCTTGGTGATATTTCGTGAGGTTCTTGGCAACCCCCCCCCCCCCCCTCCCCCTCACAACCTCACTTGTAGTCTTTTAATTCAAACTAATTTGAAGATTAATAGTACCTATTGTATATAACGGGCGGGGTCAAGCGCGGTCAAGGCCACGCGTGCTAAAAATTTTGTAAAATAGACTCGCTATTTTGAAGTAGGTATTTAACGAGCGAAGATTATTTTTAATGAAACCGAGAAAAACTATTTACTCATGTGGTAGATTTTTTTCTTTGTTCGTTCATGATAGAATATACACGTGAAGTCTCCTTATACCCCCCCGTCCCCGTCCCCCAACGTGATCTGTCGTGTTTTTTTCGTGACCCCCCCTCCCCCCTATCGAACCTCACGTGATTTGTGCACAAGGCCTTATTTGAATTTTTCTGTGTGGTAGGTAGGTATAATTTATGTACGAGTATGTATTGTTCAGTTATAAAATTCCTGTAAGAAATGAACAACTTAAAAGAAATTGGTATTTCTTTGAGATTTCTGTAGTGTCTTCATTACCTGAGTCGTAGGTACATCAGTACATAAGTACGAGTATTTAAGTAGGTATTTCAGTTAGGTACATACGTAAGCATAATGTGTAAAAATATGTTTGGACACGCTGGAGAGGAGATGTGAATGGACAGACGGCCTTCAACAAACGAACGAGTGGGTACTAGAGATGGACTTACCATTGAATTACCACTACTACGTAGTAGTAGTAATTCAATGGGACCTAACACAGTATTACAATATAGCGGCTGACGTACTATGGTATATACCGACTAGCCGACTAATCAGTTTTCAAACTAGTAGGCAATGCCGATCATTCGGAGGTCTTCGGGCTATTCCGTCATCACTCGGCTTGCTCACGCATGTGCACGAGCAATCGTTTGATTCGTGCGGCCACGCTAAGCAAATTTTCGTTTGATCATTGCTCTCTAGTTAAAGCGCGGCGGCAAAATGCGTTCGCAAAAATTCTTGTCCGGTAACCCACAGCTAGGGTTGCTAGGTCTTAAAACTGAATAGCCGGACATACCTGCTAGTTTAGCCAGACTTTTAGGTAAAAAAGCCGGACTCCTAAATTATTAGACACGATTTAATCAATAAGTCATGTTTACTGACCTTTAGATGAGTAATCAGACTACGAAACTCCGCCACAGTCACATATATACGACAGCGCTCACCCGAATGTCCAGGTGACTGGTTAAATCATGAAACCTAAAAAGCCTGACAAAAGCCGGACAGGCCGGACACCATCTTATTAGGCCGGAACGTTAGCGGTAGGGATATGAAATCCTGACAAAAATCACCATTTAAAACTTAATGTATAGAAAATGAATCATTTATCGGAAAAATGATCTTAAAAGACCCTCAGTAGTTTTAGATAGACCTATTCGACAATACCCCCCCACAATAGGGAACGTGAACAACAAAATCACTTCCACTTTACTTACAGGGGAGGTACCCTACTTCTTGAATAGATTTTATTCCATATCTTTATAGAGGTTTACAGCTGTAGTAGGTACTCTTTAAGTAAATCGGCAGTGACATACCGAAGAATAAACAAACAAACAGACAGATGGACATGGCTAAAATATATGGGTTTCTAGTTGACTACTATGACTACGGAACCCTAAAAAGATGGGAACTGAAATACTTTATTACACAATATAAGAAGAAAAATTCAGATACTTGAAACACCTTATTGCACTACATAAGAGGAATATACAGATACAATGATTGAGGAATACGCATTCATGGCTTCATGCATAATTGTTGTTTGTTGTGATTCATTGTGCGGTCTGACGGGAAAGTGGTAAACACTCGTAGGTATTCACGTGTCAGCCGGACGGAAGTTGCGTAATAAAGTACCTAATCGTTTTTCTATTGTATAAAACATGTAAATGTTTGGAATTGTTTTGCATTGTCTGTTTTGTTTGTGAGTATAAGCAAAGAATAAAGACTATTTACTAACGTGTATAAGTCGCCCGGAGGCTCGAATTTTCACACAAACTTAATTCCGTTGTCATACAAAGACGACGCGCCGGATCGAATCCAAACTTTGCAAATATATTGAGAACACACATGTTGATGTCTGTATTTTGTTTTCGATCTACAAAAAAAAGATACCTAGTGATTAGGCTTTTATTTAGATCTGTTTAAATGTATTGCCACAGTATTACAGTATAGCGGCTTACAGTAGTGCAACGAATGTACTTACGTAGAGCTACGGAAGGGTACTTGACTACTTAGTAATCTGTGCTTGCGGGGCAGCGGGCGGGCAGGCTACAGGCTAGTACCTGCGCCGATAGCGGCTTCGTGCGACATCAAAGGCGTTGCGCTACTGTAAGCCAATATATCGCAATACTGTGGTATTATTATGATGAACAATTGAACACCAACTACGGAAATCGATATTATTATTGTTTTCACGCGCGTACAAACCCGGCACCTCCCTTTTCTTTGCAATACTCCTAATTATAATTAAATCTAAATATATAAAAATCAATGCCACTTTTCGTTGTAATTTTATAACTCAGGAACTGCTGAACCGATTTCGCTAATTCTTTTTTTGTCGAGTTCGTTATTGTTAGGAGGAGGTTCTTATGTAGGGTAGGTTAGTGTAGTGTAGTGTAGTGTAGGGTAGGGTAGGGTAGGATAGGATAGGGTAGTTTAGTGTAGTGTAGTGTAGTTTAGTGTAGTGTAGTGTAGTGTAGTTTAGTGTAGTGTAGTGTAGTGTAGGGTAGGGTAGTTTAGTGAAGGGGTAGGGTAGTGTTTAGTAGTGTAGTGTAGGGTAGTATAGGGTAGTGTAGGGCAGTGTAGTGTAGTGTGAGGCGGAACGTAGTTCGCCGGGACAGCTAGTAATACTATAAAATGGTATTGCTTTTATAGATTTATTTTACTAAGGCGAGGAATTGATTGGAACAGTTGTCTCTGTCTGTTTCTTAACGTGTAAAGAGTAAAGAAAATAACTACACTTTTTCACTTTTTTAAATGGTTTTTCGTTTCAATCAAAAATGTCAATGAAAGTATAAAAAATAATAACATTACTCACTTTGTATTATCATAACAAATATTGTTATATATGTTTTTTAATTTATACTTCAAAGTATTAGTCATAACTAGAGTTGAAAGTAACGATGTAGATCTTTGGTATTTTTTCCTATCGAGCCAAAACTGCTTAATCGTGTTTCTAATAGCTTTTGACTTTAAGGAACATCATCATCATCATCATCAACAATAAGGGTATTTTTTTTCAATCTCGAGTTATCTATTGTTTAGGAGTAATTGACCTCAAAAATAACAGGAATCTGTAATATAACCACCTTAAGGTTGAATTCACGTTTTGTTTATCATTTAGTACCTTTTCAATAATAATAATCATCATCATATCAGCTCATACACGTCCCCACCGAGGGGCTCGACCACTAGTCGACCACGCGGGCCCAGTGCGGGTTGGTCGACTTCACACACAACCTTCGAGTTTCTTCGCAGGTGTGTGCAGGTTTCCTCACGATGTTTTCCTTCACCGTTAAAGCAATCGGTGAGTATATGTAGGTAAGTTTCGAAAAACTCATTGGTACATTGGCCGTCCGGATTTGAACGCGGCACCTCCTGGTTAGAAGGACCGAGTCATTACCGGTTGAGCCACCGACGCTTCTAATTATCAATAATATAATGATTGAATTAATGATAATGTCTATCCAAAATTAGGCCTTAAAACCCGGCAGTGTAATAGATACCTACCGGGTTTTAACGCTCGCTCGCGATAAACGAACGAGTTTAGCTGTTGAGGAAAGACTCTAGACTTGTACAGATTTGATCGATCTTTTCAGTATAAAGAGCACTTACTTAACCTTTTTGGTGTGAGTCTCTGTTGCTTTGGCTCTTTACCAAATATTAGCGAATTTAGCGTGAAAGAGTAAAAGTCTTAGAGTAAGAGTTTTGGAGTCATATTAAGAAGAGTCATATTAAGATGTCAGCGATCTGGCTAAAGACCCAAGAGCTAGAGTTACCCGACACTATAACGAAGATATCCCGGACGTCAGCCTGTACGAGATTAGAATGGCTCTTAAACAGCTTAAAAACAATAAGGCAATGATGATGGAATTACGGCTGAACTTCTGAAAACAGGTGGAACACCGGTACTTAAAGCTCTTCAGAAATTATTTAATTCCGTTATTATACTTGAGGGACAAACGCCTAAGGCATGGCACATAAGTGTGGTCGTGCTTTTCTTCAAAAAGGGCGACAATACCCTGCTGAAGAACTACAGACCCATCTTACTTCTTTGCCATGTCTACAAACTGTTTTCGAGAGTCATTATGAATCGTCTCGTACGCAGGTTTGACTTGACGACTTCCAGCCTCCCGAACAAGCCGGTTTCCGAAAAGGATTTAGTACCATAGACCACATACATACGCTGCGGCAGATTATACAGAAGACCGAAGAGTACAATCAGCCACTATGCTTGGCGTTCGTGGACTATGAGAAAGCTTTCGATTCGGTCGAAACTTGGGCTGTGTTACAGTCTCTCCAGAGGTGGCAAATTGACTATCGATATATCGAAGTGCTGAAGTGTTTGTATGAAAACGCCACCATGTCGGTTCGCCTCCAGGATCAAAACTCAGAACCTATCCAGCTGCAGCGAGGGGTGAGACAGGGAGACGTTATATCTCCGAAACTGTTCACCGCCGCCCTGGAAGATGTTTTTAAGCTTTTGGACTGGGGTGGACTGAACATCAATATTAACGGCGAGTGCATCACCCACCTTCGATTCGCTGACGATATTGTGGTCATGGCTGAGACTATGGACGACTTAGGCACAATGCTCGATGGCCTCAGTAGAGCCTCTCAACAAGTGGGTCTTAGAATGAACATGGACAAGACGAAAATTATGTCCAACGTCCGTGTCATACCTACTCCTCTGAAGGTTGGAGGCTCTACACTCGAAGTTGTTACCGAATATGTATACCTGGGACAAACAGTCCAGTTAGGTAGGTCCAACTCCGAGAAAGAGATCAATCGTGGAATCCAACTCGGCTGGGCAGCGTTCGGGAAGCTTCGCAATATCTTTACGTCCCAGATACCGCAGTGTCTTAAGACCAAGGTCTACGACCAGTGTGTGTTGCCAGTGATGTCAAATGGAACTGAGACATGGTCGCTTACCATGGGCCTCATAAGAAGGCTCAAGGTCACCCAAAGGGCAATGGAGCGTGCTATGCTCGGAGTTTCTCTGCGTGATCGAATCAGAAACGAGGAGATCCGTAGGAGAACCAAAGTAACCGACATAGCTCTCAGAATTGCTAAACTTAAGTGGCAGTGGGCGGGACACATTGCTCGTAGAACAGATTGCCGTTGGGGCAGTAAAGTTCTCGAGTGGCGACCACGCACCGGAAAACGTAGTGTAGGCAGGCCTCCCACTCGGTGGACCGGTTTTAACCGCCTCCGTAGCTCAGAGGAAAAGTTCACTGGCTTTATCCAGGAGGTCGCGGGTTCGATTCCCGGCGGGGTCAATTGTAAGACTCGGTTTGGTTGGTGGTAGGGCATTTTCTAAGCCCGCCTGGCTAGCTACCACCATCTTATCTAAGTCTTGCCGCCAAATATCAATGTTGATATCATTGGTGTTTTCCGGCATGAAGATAAGATAGCCAGTTCCCCATTGCATTGGGGAATCTTGGTAAGCCCGCTTCTATCTTCGGCAACATCGTCACTTACCACCAGGTGAGATGTTGTCAAGGGTTTACCAATTGTGAATAAAAAAAAAAAAAAAAAAAACCGATGACCTGGTGAAGGTCGCGGGAAGCCGCTGGATGCGGGCAGCGCAGAACCGGTCGTCGTGGAAATCCTTGGGGGAGGTCTATGTCCAGCAGTGGACGTCCTTCGGCTGATATGATGATTAAAAAGAGTGAGAAACATGTTTTTTTCTTATTTTATTTACTTTACTTTAGGTTTGATCAAGTAGGTATCATCTACTATATAAAAATCAACATTTGTTTGTTGGTTCGTATTTTATGAGCTGCCATACTATTCATCCGATTGCGTTGAAATCGTACAGTTTTGTGCACACGATCGGGAAGGTCCGGAAAGGCAAACTGCACAACAAAAAGTTCAAATACGAAAGTGAAATATTTAATTTAGCAAGGAGACCGATTACAAGAAATTTGTAAATAGATAGGTAGCTCCCTATCTATGTACGTTAATAAATACATAGGTAGCTCCCTATGTATGATGTTTATAAATAGATAGGTAGCTCCCTATCTATTATATGTTTATAAATACATAGGTAGCTCCCTATCTATGTATGTTTTTCTTGGAATCCGTGAATTTTTCACTTTCGTATTATGTATTATCATCATCATCATCATCATTACAGCTCATTTACGTCCCCACCGAGGGGCTCGAGCCTACCCTGAATCAGGGCGATTAGGCCTTAGTCGATCACGCGGGCCCAGTGCGGGTATTATACTACTACGAAATATACAAACGCATAGATACCTAAAAATTACAAAAGCTGTATAATGTAGTAAAAAAATTCAGACTAATCAGAGGTTAGTCATTTGTTTTCTAACACTGCGGAAACTCAGCCGGTAAACTTTGTTGGAATTTTACGACGCGCGTTGAGAGGCAGTTCGTCATACATAATATTGTATTGTTTACTTACTTACTATTATACCGTGACCTACAGAATGTAGGTACACTCAAAGACCGTGACTAATCTGTGGGCATTAGTCGCTAGCCCTAACGTGTGCAGAGCCATGTCCCATTCTTACCAGCACCTACATTATACAGGTGAAAAAAAAATTGGTGTAGGACCCGCTAACTGGGGGTTCTACTCATCATACTGAACAACTTTCCCCAAGGAACCCATAGTCAATTCGAAAAAAAAAATATGGACCCCCATACTACAATGCACAAAATTGGTATCAGCTGATCGATTTGTATTTTTTTAATTCACAATTGGTAAAACCTTGACAACATCTCACCTGGTGGTAAGTGACGATTTTGCCGAAGATGGAAGCGGGCTTACCAAGATTCCCCAACGCAATGGGGAACTGGCTATCTTATCTTCATGCCGGAACACACCAATGATATCAACATTGATATTTGGCGGCAAGACTTAGATAAGATGGTGGTAGCTAGCCAGGCGGGTATGAACAGTAAACATATTTTTTTGCGTTTTCAGCAAAGACGTAGAACAAAAGTTGTTCAGTATGTTGAGTAGAAGCCCCAGTTAACGGGACCTACACCAATTTTGTTACACTCCGTATATACCTACGTTACTGTGTGGCGCGTGCGCAATTCGTAATAGGTGTTTCCGTTTGAAGGTTAGCGAAAAGATTGAGCCACACTTACCTCATTACTCCGTAAGTAGAGTTTTGTTTCCAATTGGATTCTGAGCTCCTTTAGCTGGAAGGGATCTCTGGAATAAGTTCGGTGGCTCAACGGCAAAGGCTCGGTGGGTTTCGTGACCGAATCCCGGAATAGCCATTGTACCAATGAGTTTTATAAGCTTACAACTGATTGCTGTAACGGTGAAGGACTACATCGTCGTAAGGGAACCTGCACATCTGATTCCAGATGTGTATTTTAATAATACATGACGTTAAAAACCTCCGACTCAACAGCCAAATCATTTTCGGTAGCCATTTTGTTTTCTGCCATTTATATTTTATTATTTCACATAAAATTTCCACGTGTACAACTGTACATGAGTTTAGTTGAAGCACCACCCCTCTGTCTCTTACCATTTTAGCGGGCAGTTGACATTATCCATGAATAGCTCAATGGATTTATATCAAATATGGCTAAAACCATTAATCAAGAAGGCTAGATTAACCGAATAATTATCATATCAGCTCATATACGTGCCCACCGAGGGGCTCAAGCATACTCTGAATTAGGGCGATCGGGCCTTAGTCGACCACGCAGGCCCATTGCGGGTTGGTCGACTTCACACACAACCTTCGAGTTTCTTCGCAGGTGTGTGTAGGTTTCCTCACGATGTTTACCTTCACCGTATGAGCGTCGGATAAATGTACATATTATGAAATCGAAATTTGAAAACACATTGGTACGTAGCAGGATTACAACCACGACCTCCTGGGCAGGAGGTAGAGACCCTTGCCATTACGCCACCGACGACGCTCTGAATAACCTAGCTTTAAAATAAAATGAATTAAAATTAAAATTGGTCTACCCGTTTAGAAGCTGCGATGATATATACAGATAATATTTAGATTTTTGTAATAAGATAAAGATATATAAAACGTTTATATATACAAACACAAAAACATCAGGCATAGGCTTCAAATTTATAAATATATTTTATATTTACCCCTTATTGCGCCAGGGGTAAAAAGTCACGTTGCTCACACCTCAACTGCCGTTTGCTCATGTCTGAGGGTTGTGACACAAGTTGTGGCCCCCTGGGTACCTCGCGCTACCACAGCTCTACAGGCCGCTCGACCTCGAGCACGGTGAATGCTAGTCTCCCTCCCTCCATGAGATCGACAGGAGATAACAAATTTTCTACGGGCCTTAATTTTTTGAAGATCGTCTAAAATAAAAACATTAATGTTTCTCGTTTAATTATAGGGGGTGAGATAATTTAGGAGGGTTGATGATGACACGATGTGGAATGAATTTGTTTGGGAATTTAATAGAAGAACGGTTAGTATAATCGTGTAATCTCGAGCTAAAAATCAGCCAGCCCGCAGAGTCCGATTCTGAAGCGAATAAATATCATATTTCAACAGTTTCTCTAACCTATAGAAATTTAGTTTTGTGATATAAGGGTATTAAAAAGGTAAACAATAGACGAGTGAGATTTGTAAACCCGAGCTGCAGGCGAGGGTTTACCATCGTAACGAGTTTGTCATTTAACTTTTACAGACATGTATAATACGACGTTTTTCTATACAATTGTGAAAAAACAGGTAAAATAAAATAAAAAAGAGTAAGAGAAAAACAAAATACATGGGTACATACCTATCAAGGTATAGGCAACCAACGCAACGCCGCGACTTCGGCTCAGTTTGAATGTCCGGGGAGTAATCTATCTTTGTTTTTCCCAACACATACACATAAGTATTTTTTTTACTAAACATACATTAACTATTCATAATATTATTCGTATTCACAACTAAAACAACTCAATTCAGTTTTGTGAAAACTGCGCCTACTATGTTAGCTAGGCACACGTATACGCTTGCGTAAGATTTTTTTCAACCGACTTCCAAATAGGAGGAGGTTTACAAATTCGACTGTATGTTTTTTTATATAAAGAATAAAGAATGTTACGCGATATCTTCGCAGATTGTGAACAGATTTTCATGACTCTTTTTTGTTAGATAGGGTATGCTCCTGAGTAAGTCTCATATACATTTTATCAAAATAGGTGCTGTAGTACTTTATTATCAAATTAACAAAAACCAAAAATAATAATGCAAAATTGTACCAAGTGGTTGCGATGGAAGTCGGTTGTTTAACGTGTTTAGCTTTTTCAATTATAATAGCACCATAAATAGATTACAATGAGGCTTGGGATAATAATATACAGGGTGTTACAAAATTGGTGTAGGTCCAGTTAACTGGGGCTTCTACTCATCATACTGAACAACTTTTGTTCTATACTGTGCTGAAAACGTTAAAATTTTTGTTTTACTCTTCATTCAAATCGATCAGCTAATCGACCGATTTTGTGCATTTTTGTATCGAGGGATTTTTTTTGAGAATTGACTATCGGTTCTTTGGAGAAAGTTGTTCAGTATAACGAGTAGAACCCCCAGTTAACGGGACCTACACCAATTTTGTTACACCCTGTATAATACAGGGTGTCTGGTGCATCGTGTGCCAAATTGAAATGGTCGATAGGAAAGGTCAGTAGCTATGTATGTACTCGTAGCTATGTATTGTGTGTGCTGGGTGAAATCCTAAATAAACGCTTATCTATCTATCTATCCCTTCAGCTCTCGTAATCTTTCCTCATGAAAATTAGATATGGACGCGATAATGGCAACTACTCCCGACACGCACTTCGCTGGTTTTTAATAATATTGAAGATTACCATATGTGCTAAAAATGAAATAAAAAAGCACTTTCGACTCCAAATATGTTGATCTTAAGAAATTAAAACTTTATCGTCACCAACAGTTAACGAAACTTCGTAAAAGAAAAAGCGGGAGCCGCCCCCGCCCCTGTCCCTTATTTATTAAAATACTGTATTGTGAAGTTCTTACAAAGAAGCAATTATTTTCTGTAAAACACTGCTTCGTTTTGTCTTTTCCCATTTTGAAAAAAAAAATTTGTGAAAATTTGACGAATGGGAAAAAAATCTCAGTTGTCAATATCATCAGCGGTGGAGGAATGTTAATATCACGAGCCAGTTATAATCTTCTGTTGGACATAGGTTTCTCTCAAAACGCGACCTTTTGTGCAGATCTTTTGAGTAAGGCTCAAGGTCACCAAAAGGGCACAATTGAGCGAGCTATCCTCGGAATCTGCCTACGCGATCGAATCACAAATGAGGAGATCCGCAGGAGGACCAAAGTAACCGACATAGCTCACAGAATCGCTAACCTAAAGTGGCAGTGGGCAGGGCACATAGCTCGTAGAACAGATGGCAGTTGGGGCAGTAAAGTTCAGAAAATGAAAACGTACGCACTGGAAAAGTCCCACGCGGTGGACCGACACACACACCGGTCGTCGTGGAAATCCTTGGGGAGGCCTTTGTCCAGCTGTGGACGTATTTCGGCTGATATAATGACGATGACGTGTAGACTAGATTTTCTCGTTTCCACGCTCGCCGTGACGCATGCGACAACATGCGGTAGAGACAGCGATGTTTGTAAAGGCCCTGCGCTTAGTTGTCTACAGAAATCTTTGTCATTTCAATTTGGGGTAACTGGGGGTAGGTTCACACCTGGACAGCTTCTTTCTTTATATCAAGAACAAGTCCGATCTTGTATGGAGTACTGTTCTCACCTATGGGATGGATCAGCCCGCTATCCGCTGGATACCTTGGAGGCCATCGACCGACGCACCCGGAGACTCATTGGCGACGATGAGCTTGACATAAACAAAGTTTTAAAGCTTGAGCATCGCCGCAAAGTCTATCTTTCGGTATTCTATCGAATTCATTTCGGAGAGTGTGCACAAGAACTGCACGACCTCATTCCCCCAGCTCCATTCCACCGTCGGTCAACGAGACGCAGGGAGAAGTTCCACCCATATGTTGTAGAATTCAGCCTATACGCGCGAAGCGTTACGCTTTCTCATTTATTATGCGGACATCGATGGAGTGGAACTCCTTGCCTGCGTCTGTGTGTCCGGACTCCTACAAATTGGAGATCTTCAAGGCGAGAGTGAATACGTATTATTTGAGTTTGCGTGTACCATCCTCGACTACATCGTCACTTACCATTAAGTGAGATGTAGTCAAACGCACTAAAATTTTTAATAAAAAAAAGGTAATTTAATTACTTACCATTATGAACGACATATACCATCTCCACGCGTAACGCTGGTCCACACAACAAAAGTACAAGTCTAAGATAAATTGAAAAAAATAAATAAATGTTTAGGTAAATTAAAAACAATAATAAAATGTTGTTCCTTATTTTCCTTTCGTATCCGACATATAAGACGGGACCGATTTGGATGCGATTTTACACTTTTTAAAATTTTAATGAAAGCTGTTACTGACTCGTTTTTGCGGGATACAGAACAGACCTGAAAGCCATTGGGTTAGTAAAGTTCACGAGTGGTGACTGCGCCCAGAATACGTAGCGTAGGTAGACCTCCCTCTTGGTGGACCGATGACCTGGTGAAGTTCGCGGAAAGTACCTAAATAATTAAGTGAAAATCAGTTCCGCTTAAAAATAATGATAATATGCTGATACAATGAGTGTCTGTGTAGGGTGAAGTGTACAAGTGGGAATAGCCACCAAGTTGGAGGACAATTAAAACAACAATTATAATAAAAATTATGACGGAAATGGGCGCTTTTATCATCGCGCTACAAAAAGAGGGGAGATCGCAGTTAATTTTGTTAAACAAAGTTCTAGACTCGTGTTTTATCTACATACCTATATAAAATATAAATTAGAAGGCCCATTTCTACTTTTGACCTTCTGTATAAGAAGAATTATCATTAAAATATTAGGTAATAAACCAGATAACTTGAACATAGAAATGTCAATTTTTAGCTGATGTGATGATGATCACATTCAAAAATGTCCACTGCTGGACATTGACCTACCCCAAGTTGGGGGATTACCGTAATCGGTACGCTTGGCAGGCGGGTGGCGATCGCAGAGTGCAGTCATGTGCAGTCACGTGCAGTGTGGTCTGGTCAGTGGTCACAGTACCTAAATACCTACGCTACGCGGAGACAAGGAGACGCGGAGACAAGGAGACGCGGAGAGGACGCTGACGCTGCTGCTCGTCCTCCGGTATGTAGCGAGTTTATTCGTTACTTTCACTCATTTTCCTAGACAGAAAAAACAATTGAAACATGGCGGCATTTTTTTGTTTTTTATTAAAATTTCGAATGTTCACGTTTTAAAGTGAAACTTTTATTACATCGTCTCAATTTTTTTCGTCTGTGTGTCGCGTGACGATCTATATGATCGTTTCGTCCTTTGTACCGTAGCTCCTAGACGAGAGCAGCCATGATCGTTTCGTGCTCTGTAAATGTCTATAATGTGTCTATATGTTTCACGATTACCGTGGTTTCATAAAACCACACACACTGTTTTTTTTTTAATTTTTACTATAACCAGCCAGTTACTTACAAATAATAAATACACGCAAAGAGATTCAATTGCGAATTCATACTTACACATTGCGAATAAGCTTTTCCCCCGACAAAACTATACCTAGGTGCTACGTCAGCGCAGATTGACACAGAGTTGTCTGTGAATAGGTTTCTTGAGGTCATTACCCTTCAGTCACACAGCTCCACACTGCGCCGCGTAACTAGTACGAGTACCTATATCTCATCTGTGACTCCGCCTTGAAGCGTTCGCAGCTCAGCTCAGTCAATCTATACTGTGGCTCAGTGGTTGCGTCTATCACGCAGGTTAACTCATCTGAAACACGGTTATCACTTGGATTGGTTTGACAGTTTCCGTGCTTCACAAATCACGCTAAGCCGTTGATGCCGGTTGCTATTACTAGTTGTTGGGCCTTGTCAGATGCCATAATATAAGGCGGCTTGAAAATCTTCTGACGGAGGGATCTCCACTGGCCCTATAATATCCACTCAGGACTTGCCCCCGTGTGTGGAGTGTGGGCTACCCTTCCCGAGTACCTATGGTGCCCCAGTAGTGGGGAAGTTTACGGGTTGCTAACGATGACTCTGCCGTGAGAAAATTTCATTCGTTTCGGTTTCTTCCGGATACATACACAGACAGTCGTTTAAAACTTTACATGAACATGAGTCACGCCTACGAGCGCCTGCATAGGTCAATAATAATAACTAACCTTCTATCATATTTTATAGGTATCACTCATCATTCATCAAGTCATCACATCATCAAATTCATATGTTAACTTGTTGAGTCAAGTATTTCACATAAAAATACACGGAAAGGAAATCCTATCATGGCTCACAAACACAAACTGTAAATGCCGTCGCTCGAGTGGATCCCTCGAGGTTTCTTATCAAGATCTCTCTCGATACATCTGCAAATATAAGTTGGTCGATCTTGATAAGGAGATTGGAGTTCGCCGAATGTAGCAGGAATTTCTTAGAAGCTACAATTGGCTTGGATTCCTTCCAGTATGATGCAGCGTTACACGTCATAGGCACTAACTATATATTTTTCTAGTTTCACGCCCTACCAGATCTAATTAATAACAACAATTTCTTGAAAATGGAACTTTATACACATTAAGCAAGACGGGAAATTGTTAAAAGCGTTTTGTCCACTTTTTGAAAGTTATTTTCATAACCTAACCAATTTAATAATTAAAAATTTAAAACCCAACTCCATAGAAAACTTTAACCCTCTTTAAATACCCAACTCCATAAAAACATTACCCCACCTTTTTTATGCAGTCAAGTTAAAATGTACCCTACGTCACTTTCGGGATCAAGAGGAATCCAACGACACCTCGCACTCCAAAATCCATCAAGCCGTTTAAGCTACAGGCTCAGCCACAGAAACAGACATACATACATACATAATATCCGAAATACATTCTCCGCATTCTGAGCAGTCGGGTAAAAACGTTGTTTTATTAGAATTAGAAGTGTGAAAATGTTTGGGAATAGCAAATAAAGTAGGTTCTTCGAGGAACGTGATCCGGAACCACCGCCGGGTATTAAGTACACTTTTTAGGGTTCCGTAGTCAACAAGGAACCCCTACAGATTCGCCATGTCCGTCCGTCTGTCCGTGGCTTAGCTCAGAGACTATTAGTACTAGAAAGCTGTAATTTAGGATAGGTTTACATATTAATCACACCCACAAAGTAGTAAAATAAAATCTAAATTTTTTTTTTGGTTATACCTCTTCTGCATTATATGAAGAGGGCGTGATTTTTTTTTCCTCGACGTACCCTATTGTGTGGGATACCGTTGATTAGTTCTTTGAAAACTACTGAGGGTTTACTAAAACTGTTTTTCGGTTTAGTGATCCGTTTACGAAATACGATTAAGATTTAAAATGAAAATTTTTGTTAGAGTCAAGTGTCCCCAGTCCCCCACCAGCTTATCAGCGGATTGTGGGCAGTAGATACCTTTTTAAGAAAAACTCTCACGGCTAAGTAGGCTTTCTTAGTTTAGGAGTAATAGTCGACCTATTTAAGATGTCAGCTGGGTTTGTAATAGACTTTCTTTAAAAATGTTGTATTATCAATTCTAAGAATTAATTAGTTTTTCAAAATATACAGGGTGTAACATAGGTCCCGTTAACTGGGGGTTCTACTCATTATACAAATAAAGTGCACAAAATCGGTCGATCAGCTGATCGATTTGGATGAAGGGTAAAAAAAAAATTTTCGTTTTCAGCAAAGTCGTAGAACAAAAGTTGTTTAGTGTGATGAGTAGAATTCTCAGTTAAAGGGACCTACACCAATTTTGTTACAACCTGTATATACATTTATTTTTTGAAAACATTACGGAACCCGACTATGCGCGGGTCCGAATGGAACTTGGTCTGTTTTTTTTATTTTATTGTTACTGAGTGAGTAAGAACAGTGACAAGACTGACAAGTAGCAGGACAGACGCATTTTAGGAGGAGAATAAGAAGCTGAACAGGTTTTCCTAAGGAGCCAATGGCCCCTTCGCAAGGATTAGACTTTTAAATCGATCAGCTCATAGGCCAACTTTGTATAAGAAATTAATTTTTGGCTCTATGAAAAAAAATTGACCAGTTTCTTAAAAATTACTTTTGTCCATTGTATAATATTAAGAAACACGTTTATGTCATAGCAAATTATATGAAGAAACAAGTAACTATCGTAGCAACTTATATTAAGAAACAAGGTTTTATTGTAACAAATTATATTAAGAAACAAGTTTCTATCGTGGCAAATTCCATCAAGAAACAAGTTTCTATTGTAGAAAATTACATAAGAAAACTTAGCCTAGTAGTGAAGTGTTGTCTAACCTTACCGAGTTTGAGATGAGACCAGTGCCTCAGAAGTGGGGTCGTATAGGGGCCATGTCCGGGTTGGTGGGGGTTGTAAGTGTAAGGGGGCCGTTCAAGTATTACGTAAGCACTATAGGGGAGCGGGGGGGGGGGGGGGTCTTTGCTTTGGTTATTTTTGATGACATGGGGGTGGAGGGGTCTAGATGGTGATTAGGTCAGCAGTAGCTATTTACTTTTTTTACACGTATTGTCTGTGCTTGAAAACGAAACGCAACGAGACTGTTAATTGGAATTAATATATATACCAAAAAATTAAAAGAAGGTTGTTTTATTCGTAATATTACTTAAGATTATAATATTTTTATCTTACTCTATGTTGAATACCGTGTCAATAAAGTTTGTTTTAATGAATATTATGTGGTTAGAATTATATCTGCTGCTCATGAATTAATTAAGAAAAAAAAACAGAATAAATTAAAAGAAAAGTGCATACAAAGGTATTAATAATAGTGTTTTTTTTTTTATTTTTTTCAAAAATATAGTTTAACTCAAAAACTATTAGATCTTGTGGAACATATGTTGTGTTTATTTGGGAGGTATAAAGGCTGTCGGTCCATTTCTGGGACATCCTGTATACCAATGTTTACGTAAGCATGGGGGGGGGGATAAGAGCTTTGATTACTTTTGCTGACAAGGGGGCAGAGGGGGAGGGGGATAAATCTGCTTACGTAATACTTGAACGGCCCCAAAGCTAGTGGTGAACGCTTCTGTCAGATGGTTTTCAAGCCGCCTATAACTACTGCCATCTAGTGATAGCAACCGGTTGGTGAAGCACGGAAACGGTTGAGAGAAATGCTTTTAGCCTTGATTCAGGTCAGTTATCTTGCGTTATCTAGGTATCTAGGTATCTAGGTAACCACACGAGGCGCACTGAGCTACGAACACTTTATTTGTCCCTGAATATTATTATTAATATATTATATTATATGAATATTATTATGGGGTTGGAGTGAATCGGCTGCGTGCGCGTGCGGAGATCCGAAACAGACCATACACCACATGGTATTTGAGTGTCCCATCACCAGATATAAGGGACCAGCTGAGGATTCCAAAACCTGACTAAGGCCGCGAGTTCATATCTGCGGAATTGCTACTTTAAATTTTTTTTTAATTTCATTCTAATGTTTTTCATTTTTTTATTATAATCAGCGTGTCATATGAATACCATACGATAAATAAATTATTAATACGTTTTAAATGTATCGATGGTGGCGTAACGCCTAGGTCTACTACCTACTGTCCGGGAGATCGTGGTTTAAATCCTGTCACCCACCAATGTGTTCTTTGGCAATTTCGATTTCAAATGTACGTTTATCCGACGTTCTTACGGTGAAAGAAAACATCATGAGGAAACCTGAAAGCGCCTGTAAAGCAACTTGAAGGTTGTGTGTGATGTCGACCAACTCGCACTGGGCCCGCGTGATCGACTAAGGCCCAATCAGGGTAATTCAGGGTAAGTTCGAGCTCCTCGGTGGGGACGCATATGAGCTGATATGATGATTTTAAATAAATAAAAAGAAACAGTGACTGACTGACTGACGGATCTATCAACGCACAGGTCAAACCACTGGAGTAGGCAGGGCGCAGGCAGTCCCGTAAGAGCTACAGGTACAGGTGAGAGCGCACTTGTGTACTTACCTACTTGCATTAGGTACTGTAGTGTTTGAGTACAAGGTCCCGGTCACACGCACGCGGGTAGTGCAGTAGGCAGGGCGCAGGCAGTCCCGTAAGAGCTACAGGTACAGGTGAGAGCGCACTTGTGTACTTACCTACTTGCATTAGGTACTGTAGTGTTTGAGTACAAGGTCCCGGTCACACGCACGCGGGTAGTGCAGTAGGCAGGGCGCAGGCAGTCCCGTAAGAGCTACAGGTACAGGTGAGAGCGCACTTGTGTACTTACCTACTTGCATTAGGTACTGTAGTGTTTGAGTACAAGGTCTCGGTCACACGCACGCGGGTAGTGCAGTAGGCAGGGTGCAGGCAGTCCCGTAAGAGCTACAGGTACAGGCGAGAGCGCACTTGTGTACTTACCTACTTGCATTAGGTACTGTAGTGTTTGAGTACAAGGTCTCGGTCACACGCACGCGGGTAGTGCAGTAGGCAGGATGCAGGCAGTCCCGTAAGAGCTACAGGTACAGGCGAGAGCGCACTTGTGTACTTACCTACTTGCATTAGGTACTGTAGTGTTTGAGTACAAGGTCTCGGTCACACGCACGCGGGTAGTGCAGTAGGCAGGGCGCAGGCAGTCCCGTAAGAGCTACAGGTACAGGTGAGAGCGCACTTGTGTACTTACCTACTTGCATTAGGTACTGTAGTGTTTGAGTACAAGGTCTCGGTCACACGCACGCGGGTAGTGCAGTAGGCAGGGTGCAGGCAGTCCCGTAAGAGCTACAGGTACAGGCGAGAGCGCACTTGTGTACTTACCTACTTGCATTAGGTACTGTAGTGTTTGAGTACAAGGTCTCGGTCACACGCACGCGGGTAGTGCAGTAGGCAGGGCGCAGGCAGTCCCGTAAGAGCTACAGGTACAGGCGAGAGCGCACTTGTGTACTTACCTACTTGCATTAGGTACTGTAGTGTTTGAGTACAAGGTCTCGGTCACACGCACGCGGGTAGTGCAGTAGGCAGGGTGCAGGCAGTCCCGTAAGAGCTACAGGTACAGGCGAGAGCGCACTTGTGTACTTACCTACTTGCATTAGGTACTGTAGTGTTTGAGTACAAGGTCTCGGTCACACGCACGCGGGTAGTGCAGTAGGCAGGGCGCAGGCAGTCCCGTAAGAGCTACAGGTACAGGCGAGAGCGCACTTGTGTACACTTACCTACTTGCATTAGGTACTGTAGTGTTTGAGTACAAGGTCTCGGTCACACGCACGCGGGTAGTGCAGTAGGCAGGGTGCAGGCAGTCCCGTAAGAGCTACAGGTACAGGCGAGAGCGCACTTGTGTACTTACCTACTTGCATTAGGTACTGTAGTGTTTGAGTACAAGGTCTCGGTCACACGCACGCGGGTAGTGCAGTAGGCAGGGCGCAGGCAGTCCCGTAAGAGCTACAGGTACAAGGCGAGAGCGCACTTGTGTACTTACCTACTTGCATTAGGTACTGTAGTGTTTGAGTACAAGGTCTCGGTCACACGCACGCGGGTAGTGCAGTAGGCAGGGTGCAGGCAGTCCCGTAAGAGCTACAGGTACAGGCGAGAGCGCACTTGTGTACTTACCTACTTGCATTAGGTACTGTAGTGTTTGAGTACAAGGTCCGGTCACACGCACGCGGGTAGTGCAGTAGGCAGGGTGCAGGCAGTCCCGTAAGAGCTACAGGTACAGGCGAGAGCGCACTTGTGTACTTACCTACTTGCATTAGGTACTGTAGTGTTTGAGTACAAGGTCTCGGTCACACGCACGCGGGTAGTGCAGTAGGCAGGGTGCAGGCAGTCCCGTAAGAGCTACAGGTACAGGCGAGAGCGCACTTGTGTACTTACCTACTTGCATTAGGTACTGTAGTGTTTGAGTACAAGGTCTCGGTCACACGCACGCGGGTAGTGCAGTAGGCAGGGTGCAGGCAGTCCCGTAAGAGCTACAGGTACAGGCGAGAGCGCACTTGTGTACTTACCTACTTGCATTAGGTACTGTAGTGTTTGAGTACAAGGTCTCGGTCACACGCACGCGGGTAGTGCAGTAGGCAGGGTGCAGGCAGTCCCGTAAGAGCTACAGGTACAGGCGAGAGCGCACTTGTGTACTTACCTACTTGCATTAGCTACTGTAGTGTTTGAGTACAAGGTCTCGGTCACACGCACGCGGGTAGTGCAGTAGGCAGGGTGCAGGCAGTCCCGTAAGAGCTACAGGTACAGGCGAGAGCGCACTTGTGTACTTACCTACTTGCATTAGGTACTGTAGTGTTTGAGTACAAGGTCTCGGTCACACGCACGCGGGTAGTGCAGTAGGCAGGGTGCAGGCAGTCCCGTAAGAGCTACAGGTACAGGCGAGAGCGCACTTGTGTACTTACCTACTTGCATTAGGTACTGTAGTGTTTGAGTACAAGGTCTCGGTCACACGCACGCGGGTAGTGCAGTAGGCAGGGCGCAGGCAGTCCCGTAAGAGCTACAGGTACAGGCGAGAGCGCACTTGTGTACTTACCTACTTGCATTAGGTACTGTAGTGTTTGAGTACAAGGTCTCGGTCACACGCACGCGGGTAGTGCAGTAGGCAGGGTGCAGGCAGTCCCGTAAGAGCTACAGGTACAGGCGAGAGCGCACTTGTGTACTTACCTACTTGCATTAGGTACTGTAGTGTTTGAGTACAAGGTCTCGGTCACACGCACGCGGGTAGTGCAGTAGGCAGGGTGCAGGCAGTCCCGTAAGAGCTACAGGTACAGGCGAGAGCGCACTTGTGTACTTACCTACTTGCATTAGGTACTGTAGTGTTTGAGTACAAGGTCTCGGTCACACGCACGCGGGTAGTGCAGTAGGCAGGGTGCAGGTAGTCCCGTAAGAGCTACAGGTACAGGCGAGAGCGCACTTGTGTACTTACCTACTTGCATTAGGTACTGTAGTGTTTGAGTACAAGGTCTCGGTCACACGCACGCGGGTAGTGCAGTAGGCAGGGCGCAGGCAGTCCCGTAAGAGCTACAGGTACAGGCGAGAGCGCACTTGTGTACTTACCTACTTGCATTAGGTACTGTAGTGTTTGAGTACAAGGTCTCGGTCACACGCACGCGGGTAGTGCAGTAGGCAGGGTGCAGGCAGTCCCGTAAGAGCTACAGGTACAGGCGAGAGCGCACTTGTGTACTTACCTACTTGCATTAGGTACTGTAGTGTTTGAGTACAAGGTCTCGGTCACACGCACGCGGGTAGTGCAGTAGGCAGGGTGCAGGCAGTCCCGTAAGAGCTACAGGTACAGGCGAGAGCGCACTTGTGTACTTACCTACTTGCATTAGGTACTGTAGTGTTTGAGTACAAGGTCTCGGTCACACGCACGCGGGTAGTGCAGTAGGCAGGGTGCAGGCAGTCCCGTAAGAGCTACAGGTACAAGGCGAGAGCGCACTTGTGTACTTACCTACTTGCATTAGGTACTGTAGTGTTTGAGTACAAGGTCTCGGTCACACGCACGCGGGTAGTGCAGTAGGCAGGGTGCAGGCAGTCCCGTAAGAGCTACAGGTACAGGCGAGAGCGCACTTGTGTACTTACCTACTTGCATTAGGTACTGTAGTGTTTGAGTACAAGGTCTCGGTCACACGCACGCGGGTAGTGCAGTAGGCAGGGTGCAGGCAGTCCCGTAAGAGCTACAGGTACAGGCGAGAGCGCACTTGTGTACTTACCTACTTGCATTAGGTACTGTAGTGTTTGAGTACAAGGTCTCGGTCACACGCACGCGGGTAGTGCAGTAGGCAGGGCGCAGGCAGTCCCGTAAGAGCTACAGGTACAGGCGAGAGCGCACTTGTGTACTTACCTACTTGCATTAGGTACTGTAGTGTTTGAGTACAAGGTCTCGGTCACACGCACGCGGGTAGTGCAGTAGGCAGGGTGCAGGCAGTCCCGTAAGAGCTACAGGTACAGGCGAGAGCGCACTTGTGTACTTACCTACTTGCATTAGGTACTGTAGTGTTTGAGTACAAGGTCTCGGTCACACGCACGCGGGTAGTGCAGTAGGCAGGGCGCAGGCAGTCCCGTAAGAGCTACAGGTACAGGCGAGAGCGCACTTGTGTACTTACCTACTTGCATTAGGTACTGTAGTGTTTGAGTACAAGGTCTCGGTCACACGCACGCGGGTAGTGCAGTAGGCAGGGTGCAGGCAGTCCCGTAAGAGCTACAGGTACAGGCGAGAGCGCACTTGTGTACTTACCTACTCGCATTAGGTACTGTAGTGTTTGAGTACAAGGTCTCGGTCACACGCACGCGGGTAGTGCAGTAGGCAGGGTGCAGGCAGTCCCGTAAGAGCTACAGGTACAGGCGAGAGCGCACTTGTGTACTTACCTACTTGCATTAGGTACTGTAGTGTTTGAGTACAAGGTCTCGGTCACACGCACGCGGGTAGTGCAGTAGGCAGGGTGCAGGCAGTCCCGTAAGAGCTACAGGTACAGGCGAGAGCGCACTTGTGTACTTACCTACTTGCATTAGGTACTGTAGTGTTTGAGTACAAGGTCTCGGTCACACGCACGCGGGTAGTGCAGTAGGCAGGGCGCAGGCAGTCCCGTAAGAGCTACAGGTACAGGCGAGAGCGCACTTGTGTACTTACCTACTTGCATTAGGTACTGTAGTGTTTGAGTACAAGGTCTCGGTCACACGCACGCGGGTAGTGCAGTAGGCAGGGCGCAGGCAGTCCCGTAAGAGCTAAAGGTACAGGCGAGAGCGCACTTGTGTACTTACCTACTTGCATTAGGTACTGTAGTGTTTGAGTACAAGGTCTCGGTCACACGCACGCGGGTAGTGCAGTAGGCAGGGCGCAGGCAGTCCCGTAAGAGCTACAGGTGCAGGCGAGAGCGCACTTGTGTACTTACCTACTTGCATTAGGTACTGTAGTGTTTGAGTACAAGGTCTCGGTCACACGCACGCGGGTAGTGCAGTAGGCAGGGTGCAGGCAGTCCCGTAAGAGCTACAGGTACAGGCGAGAGCGCACTTGTGTACTTACCTACTTGCATTAGGTACTGTAGTGTTTGAGTACAAGGTCTCGGTCACACGCACGCGGGTAGTGCAGTAGGCAGGGTGCAGGCAGTCCCGTAAGAGCTACAGGTACAGGCGAGAGCGCACTTGTGTACTTACCTACTTGCATTAGGTACTGTAGTGTTTGAGTACAAGGTCTCGGTCACACGCACGCGGGTAGTGCAGTAGGCAGGGTGCAGGCAGTCCCGTAAGAGCTACAGGTACAGGCGAGAGCGCACTTGTGTACTTACCTACTTGCATTAGGTACTGTAGTGTTTGAGTACAAGGTCTCGGTCACACGCACGCGGGTAGTGCAGTAGGCAGGGTGCAGGCAGTCCCGTAAGAGCTACAGGTACAGGCGAGAGCGCACTTGTGTACTTACCTACTTGCATTAGGTACTGTAGTGTTTGAGTACAAGGTCTCGGTCACACGCACGCGGGTAGTGCAGTAGGCAGGGTGCAGGCAGTCCCGTAAGAGCTACAGGTACAGGCGAGAGCGCACTTGTGTACTTACCTACTTGCATTAGGTACTGTAGTGTTTGAGTACAAGGTCTCGGTCACACGCACGCGGGTAGTGCAGTAGGCAGGGTGCAGGCAGTCCCGTAAGAGCTACAGGTACAGGCGAGAGCGCACTTGTGTACTTACCTACTTGCATTAGGTACTGTAGTGTTTGAGTACAAGGTCTCGGTCACACGCACGCGGGTAGTGCAGTAGGCAGGGTGCAGGCAGTCCCGTAAGAGCTACAGGTACAGGCGAGAGCGCACTTGTGTACTTACCTACTTGCATTAGGTACTGTAGTGTTTGAGTACAAGGTCTCGGTCACACGCACGCGGGTAGTGCAGTAGGCAGGGCGCAGGCAGTCCCGTAAGAGCTACAGGTACAGGCGAGAGCGCACTTGTGTACTTACCTACTTGCATTAGGTACTGTAGTGTTTGAGTACAAGGTCTCGGTCACACGCACGCGGGTAGTGCAGTAGGCAGGGGTGCAGGCAGTCCCGTAAGAGCTACAGGTACAGGCGAGAGCGCACTTGTGTACTTACCTACTTGCATTAGGTACTGTAGTGTTTGAGTACAAGGTCTCGGTCACACGCACGCGGGTAGTGCAGTAGGCAGGGCGCAGGCAGTCCCGTAAGAGCTACAGGTACAGGCGAGAGCGCACTTGTGTACTTACCTACTTGCATTAGGTACTGTAGTGTTTGAGTACAAGGTCTCGGTCACACGCACGCGGGTAGTGCAGTAGGCAGGGTGCAGGCAGTCCCGTAAGAGCTACAGGTACAGGCGAGAGCGCACTTGTGTACTTACCTACTCGCATTAGGTACTGTAGTGTTTGAGTACAAGGTCTCGGTCACACGCACGCGGGTAGTGCAGTAGGCAGGGTGCAGGCAGTCCCGTAAGAGCTACAGGTACAGGCGAGAGCGCACTTGTGTACTTACCTACTTGCATTAGGTACTGTAGTGTTTGAGTACAAGGTCTCGGTCACACGCACGCGGTAGTGCAGTAGGCAGGGTGCAGGCAGTCCCGTAAGAGCTACAGGTACAGGCGAGAGCGCACTTGTGTACTTACCTACTTGCATTAGGTACTGTAGTGTTTGAGTACAAGGTCTCGGTCACACGCACGCGGGTAGTGCAGTAGGCAGGGCGCAGGCAGTCCCGTAAGAGCTACAGGTACAGGCGAGAGCGCACTTGTGTACTTACCTACTTGCATTAGGTACTGTAGTGTTTGAGTACAAGGTCTCGGTCACACGCACGCGGGTAGTGCAGTAGGCAGGGCGCAGGCAGTCCCGTAAGAGCTAAAGGTACAGGCGAGAGCGCACTTGTGTACTTACCTACTTGCATTAGGTACTGTAGTGTTTGAGTACAAGGTCTCGGTCACACGCACGCGGGTAGTGCAGTAGGCAGGGCGCAGGCAGTCCCGTAAGAGCTACAGGTGCAGGCGAGAGCGCACTTGTGTACTTACCTACTTGCATTAGGTACTGTAGTGTTTGAGTACAAGGTCTCGGTCACACGCACGCGGGTAGTGCAGTAGGCAGGGTGCAGGCAGTCCCGTAAGAGCTACAGGTACAGGCGAGAGCGCACTTGTGTACTTACCTACTTGCATTAGGTACTGTAGTGTTTGAGTACAAGGTCTCGGTCACACGCACGCGGGTAGTGCAGTAGGCAGGGTGCAGGCAGTCCCGTAAGAGCTACAGGTACAGGCGAGAGCGCACTTGTGTACTTACCTACTTGCATTAGGTACTGTAGTGTTTGAGTACAAGGTCTCGGTCACACGCACGCGGGTAGTGCAGTAGGCAGGGTGCAGGCAGTCCCGTAAGAGCTACAGGTACAGGCGAGAGCGCACTTGTGTACTTACCTACTTGCATTAGGTACTGTATTGTTTGAGTACAAGGTCTCGGTCACACGCACGCGGGTAGTGCAGTAGGCAGGGTGCAGGCAGTCCCGTAAGGGCTACAGGTACAGGCGAGAGCGCACTTGTGTACTTACCTACTTGCATTAGGTACTGTAGTGTTTGAGTACAAGGTCTCGGTCACACGCACGCGGGTAGTGCAGTAGGCAGAGTGCAGGCAGTCCCGTAAGAGCTACAGGTACAGGCGAGAGCGCACTTGTGTACTTACCTACTTGCATTAGGTACTGTAGTGTTTGAGTACAAGGTCTCGGTCACACGCACGCGGGTAGTGCAGTAGGCAGGGTGCAGGCAGTCCCGTAAGAGCTACAGGTACAGGCGAGAGCGCACTTGTGTACCTACCTACTTGCATTAGGTACTGTAGTGTTTGAGTACAAGGTCTCGGTCACACGCACGCGGGTAGTGCAGTAGGCAGGGTGCAGGCAGTCCCGTAAGAGCTACAGGTACAGGCGAGAGCGCACTTGTGTACTTACCTACTTGCATTAGGTACTGTATTGTTTGAGTACAAGGTCTCGGTCACACGCACGCGGGTAGTGCAGTAGGCAGGGTGCAGGCAGTCCCGTAAGGGCTACAGGTACAGGCGAGAGCGCACTTGTGTACTTACCTACTTGCATTAGGTACTGTAGTGTTTGAGTAAAAGGTCTCGGTCACACGCACGCGGGTAGTGCAGTAGGCAGGGTGCAGGCAGTCCCGTAAGAGCTACAGGTACAGGCGAGAGCGCACTTGTGTACTTACCTACTTGCATTAGGTACTGTAGTGTTTGAGTACAAGGTCTCGGTCACACGCACGCGGGTAGTGCAGTAGGCAGGGTGCAGGCAGTCCCGTAAGAGCTACAGGTACAGGCGAGAGCGCACTTGTGTACTTACCTACTTGCATTAGGTACTGTAGTGTTTGAGTACAAGGTCTCGGTCACACGCACGCGGGTAGTGCAGTAGGCAGGGTGCAGGCAGTCCCGTAAGAGCTACAGGTACAGGCGAGAGCGCACTTGTGTACTTACCTACATGCATTAGGTACTGTAGTGTTTGAGTACAAGGTCTCGGTCACACGCACGCGGGTAGTGCAGTAGGCAGGGTGCAGGCAGTCCCGTAAGAGCTACAGGTACAGGCGAGAGCGCACTTGTGTACTTACCTACTTGCATTAGGTACTGTAGTGTTTGAGTACAAGGTCTCGGTCACACGCACGCGGGTAGTGCAGTAGGCAGGGTGCAGGCAGTCCCGTAAGAGCTACAGGTACAGGCGAGAGCGCACTTGTGTACTTACCTACTTGCATTAGGTACTGTAGTGTTTGAGTACAAGGTCTCGGTCACACGCACGCGGGTAGTGCAGTAGGCAGGGTGCAGGCAGTCCCGTAAGAGCTACAGGTACAGGCGAGAGCGCACTTGTGTACTTACCTACTTGCATTAGGTACTGTAGTGTTTGAGTACAAGGTCTCGGTCACACGCACGCGGGTAGTGCAGTAGGCAGGGCGCAGGCAGTCCCGTAAGAGCTACAGGTACAGGCGAGAGCGCACTTGTGTACTTACCTACTTGCATTAGGTACTGTAGTGTTTGAGTACAAGGTCTCGGTCACACGCACGCGGGTAGTGCAGTAGGCAGGGCGCAGGCAGTCCCGTAAGAGCTACAGGTACAGGCGAGAGCGCACTTGTGTACTTACCTACTTGCATTAGGTACTGTAGTGTTTGAGTACAAGGTCTCGGTCACACGCACGCGGGTAGTGCAGTAGGCAGGGCGCAGGCAGTCCCGTAAGAGCTACAGGTACAGGCGAGAGCGCACTTGTGTACTTACCTACTTGCATTAGGTACTGTAGTGTTTGAGTACAAGGTCTCGGTCACACGCACGCGGGTAGTGCAGTAGGCAGGGCGCAGGCAGTCCCGTAAGAGCTACAGGTACAGGCCAGAGCGCACTTGTGTACTTACCTACTTGCATTAGGTACTGTAGTGTTTGAGTACAAGGTCTCGGTCACACGCACGCGGGTAGTGCAGTAGGCAGGGTGCAGGCAGTCCCGTAAGAGCTACAGGTACAGGCGAGAGCGCACTTGTGTACTTACCTACTTGCATTAGGTACTGTAGTGTTTGAGTACAAGGTCCCGGTCACACGCACGCGGGTAGTGCAGTAGGCAGGGTGCAGGCAGTCCCGTAAGAGCTACAGGTACAGGCGAGAGCGCACTTGTGTACTTACCTACTTGCATTAGGTACTGTAGTGTTTGAGTACAAGGTCTCGGTCACACGCACGCGGGTAGTGCAGTAGGCAGGGTGCAGGCAGTCCCGTAAGAGCTACAGGTACAGGCGAGAGCGCACTTGTGTACTTACCTACTTGCATTAGGTACTGTAGTGTTTGAGTACAAGGTCTCGGTCACACGCACGCGGGTAGTGCAGTAGGCAGGGTGCAGGCAGTCCCGTAAGAGCTACAGGTACAGGCGAGAGCGCACTTGTGTACTTACCTACTTGCATTAGGTACTGTAGTGTTTGAGTACAAGGTCTCGGTCACACGCACGCGGGTAGTGCAGTAGGCAGGGTGCAGGCAGTCCCGTAAGAGCTACAGGTACAGGCGAGAGCGCACTAGTGTACTTACCTACTTGCATTAGGTACTGTAGTGTTTGAGTACAAGGTCTCGGTCACACGCACGCGGGTAGTGCAGTAGGCAGGGTGCAGGCAGTCCCGTAAGAGCTACAGGTACAGGCGAGAGCGCACTTGTGTACTTACCTACTCGCATTAGGTACTGTAGTGTTTGAGTACAAGGTCTCGGTCACACGCACGCGGGTAGTGCAGTAGGCAGGGCGCAGGCAGTCCCGTAAGAGCTACAGGTACAGGCGAGAGCGCACTTGTGTACTTACCTACTTGCATTAGGTACTGTAGTGTTTGAGTACAAGGTCTCGGTCACACGCACGCGGGTAGTGCAGTAGGCAGGGCGCAGGCAGTCCCGTAAGAGCTACAGGTACAGGCGAGAGCGCACTTGTGTACTTACCTACTTGCATTAGGTACTGTAGTGTTTGAGTACAAGGTCTCGGTCACACGCACGCGGGTAGTGCAGTAGGCAGGGCGCAGGCAGTCCCGTAAGAGCTACAGGTACAGGCGAGAGCGCACTTGTGTACTTACCTACTTGCATTAGGTACTGTAGTGTTTGAGTACAAGGTCTCGGTCACACGCACGCGGGTAGTGCAGTAGGCAGGGCGCAGGCAGTCCCGTAAGAGCTACAGGTACAGGCCAGAGCGCACTTGTGTACTTACCTACTTGCATTAGGTACTGTAGTGTTTGAGTACAAGGTCTCGGTCACACGCACGCGGGTAGTGCAGTAGGCAGGGTGCAGGCAGTCCCGTAAGAGCTACAGGTACAGGCGAGAGCGCACTTGTGTACTTACCTACTTACATTAGGTACTGTAGTGTTTGAGTACAAGGTCTCGGTCACACGCACGCGGGTAGTGCAGTAGGCAGGGTGCAGGCAGTCCCGTAAGAGCTACAGGTACAGGCGAGAGCGCACTTGTGTACTTACCTACTTGCATTAGGTACTGTAGTGTTTGAGTACAAGGTCTCGGTCACACGCACGCGGGTAGTGCAGTAGGCACACGCACGCGGGTAGTGCAGTAGGCAGGGTGCAGGCAGTCCCGTAAGAGCTACAGGTACAGGCGAGAGCGCACTTGTGTACTTACCTACTTGCATTAGGTACTGTAGTGTTTGAGTACAAGGTCTCGGTCACACGCACGCGGGTAGTGCAGTAGGCAGGGTGCAGGCAGTCCCGTAAGAGCTACAGGTACAGGCGAGAGCGCACTTGTGTACTTACCTACTTGCATTAGGTACTGTAGTGTTTGAGTACAAGGTCTCGGTCACACGCACGCGGGTAGTGCAGTAGGCAGGGTGCAGGCAGTCCCGTAAGAGCTACAGGTACAGGCGAGAGCGCACTTGTGTACTTACCTACTTACATTAGGTACTGTAGTGTTTGAGTACAAGGTCTCGGTCACACGCACGCGGGTAGTGCAGTAGGCAGGGTGCAGGCAGTCCCGTAAGAGCTACAGGTACAGGCGAGAGCGCACTTGTGTACTTACCTACTTGCATTAGGTACTGTAGTGTTTGAGTACAAGGTCTCGGTCACACGCACGCGGGTAGTGCAGTAGGCAGGGCGCAGGCAGTCCCGTAAGAGCTACAGGTACAGGCGAGAGCGCACTTGTGTACTTACCTACTTGCATTAGGTACTGTAGTGTTTGAGTACAAGGTCTCGGTCACACGCACGCGGGTAGTGCAGTAGGCAGGGTGCAGGCAGTCCCGTAAGAGCTACAGGTACAGGCGAGAGCGCACTTGTGTACTTACCTACTTGCATTAGGTGCTGGTGTGAGAACAAGTACGAGACCCTAGGTAAAGGGTGATACAACACCCATGTTTTAAGTGATAGGTAGATATGTATTACTATTTTATTTGCAGCTACGTCATTGTGCGGCATACTACGTATCACATGTGACAAATCACACAGGGATTGTGATGTGGATGTGAATAGTAATGCGTTGAGTTAAATCATAGATGACAAATAAAGTAGTACGGTAGTACCTAATTTTATAAATTAAATAATTAGCTATTCAATTACCGGACTAGCCTTTTCGTAAAATACGGCTAAGTACTTAATTATACAGAGTGTGACAAAATTGGTGAAGGTCCCATCAACTGAAGCTTGTAAGTACAAGCAAAAGTATAAGTATCATACTGAACAACTTTTTTTCTACAAGTTTGCTGAAAGCGCAAAAAAATATTGAAATCTTCATACAAAACGATCAGCTGATCGACCAATTTGGTGCATTGTTGTATGGAGAGTCGATTTTTTTTTTTGCGAATTGGCTATGGGTTCCTCAGGGAAAGTTGTTCAGTATGATGAGCAGAAGCTCCAGTCAACGAGACCTGCACCAGTTTTGTTACATCCTGTATACTTTATTACTGCATAAAAAAGCTCCGTCGAAACCGAGAGCCCGGATAGACAGACGCACGGACGGTATTCAATCAGCGGGCTAGCCTGTTGGAATGATATTATATTTAATCATTTGTCTGCGATATTAAGCATGGAATCACTCTACAATTGACATGGCTAACGTAATAAAAAAATGGTTTATTTTTGTTGGGTGTCAATTAAATGGTTAGCATAGTATTGTTATTTCTGTGAGCAGAAAAATATAATCGGTGAGCAGAAATAGCTAATTGGTCAGCAACTCATGGTCAGCAAACATTTCAAAATCAATCAGCAATTTATGTCATTCTGGATGGCTGTAATTATTTTAAACATCCCCGTACTACACTCTTCCTACAGTGTTGAGTGGTCGACGGAGCCCCGACGGAGCCCCTTCGGGGCTCCTACTTCTGTGTTCTCATGTTAAACCTAACACTACGACTGTGCGGGGAGGCGAGCTTAGCTCGCCTCCCCGCACAGTCTCCGAACCTAACGGATCCGAGTCGGGGTGCTCCGCAAGTCCGAGCTCGCTTCGCTCGCTCCCGCTTCCATTTAGAACTCCCCGTACCACACTCTTCCTACAGTGTTGAGTTGCTGCTTATAGACATGTTTTTCTGCCGCTCAATCATGAAATCTTGCCGCTCAAGTAGTTATTTTGCGGACTGAATGTTTATTATGCAGTTACATTATATTTATTCCATTTTTGTTTGGTGACTAACGTTAAAGACGTCAAAAGGATTAATACATATGACTGTCCAGCGGAGCTTTGTGGTTTTTGTTTAATCTGATTTTATCGCCTGAATTTAACGTAATTATTTATATTACTTTATTATTATACATGATTACGTTATACAATAAATACATGATTATTGTGTCCTTAGTGCGTAAAATAAAAAAATATACAAAATTCCTTTTTTGATTTCCTGAAAGTGTCTCCACTAATTATGTAATTAGAATTTTAGTTTTATGTGTAGCTTTGACACCTTTTAATGTTTTTTTGAGTCTTACTTGCACTTAGCAGGTTTTTAAAATAGTGCTTGAAAAAGTGGACAACATTTCTATGACCTTTCGAGGGTGCGCAGTGCACGAGCCACAAGCGGCTCGCGAGCTTGAAAGAAATCAGCCTATGTGTTAATACAGGTCCTAATCTGCCTACCTACCAAATTTCAGTCAGATCCGTTCAGTAGTTTTTGCGTGAAGAAGTAACAAACATACACACTCACAAATTTACGCCTTTATATCTTTATACTTATGTATAAAATTCTCGTGTTACAGTGTTAGTAGCCATACCCTCCGAAACGGCTGGACGGATTTCTATGAAATTTTCTGTGTATATTCGGTAGGTATGAGAATAGGTATAGAACATTTTTCACCGGGGTCTGAGCGGGCGAAGCCGCGGCAAACAGTTAGTTTTTTATACAGAAATTATCATTACAGCTCATATACGTCCCCACCGAGGGGCTCGAGCCTACCCTGAATCAGGGCGATTAGGCCTTAGTCGACCACGCGGGCCCAGTGCGGGTTGGTCGACTTCACACACAACCTTCGAGTTTCTTCGCAGGCGTGTGCAGGTTTCCTCACGATGTTTTCCTTCACCGTTAAAGCAATCGGTAAGTATGTACGTAAGTTTTTGAAAAACTCATTGGTACATTGGCCGTCCAGATTTGAACCCGGTACCTCTGGTTAGATGGACCGAGTCGTTACCGGTTGAGCCACCGACGCTTTTATATAGAATTTTATATAGAAATACATACTTACACGAAATTAACAAACAATAAAGAAAAGAAAGGTAGGTAGGTACGACGCCAAACATCAATGCTAACAACATTGATGTATTCCGGATTGAAAATAAGATAGCCAGTTCCCCGTTGTGTTGGGTTTCGACCAATGTAACAGCTATGGACCGGCCCTATACACACATTATTCTCACAAGAGTGAGTCAAAGTGTTTGATGAAATGGACATGAAAGCAAGCGACTTTTTTTATAATATTTTAGTAACATGTAGCGCGGCACGCCGTTATGGGTTCTTTTTTTATTCGACCTTTTTTTCCATAATTTATTTCTTTTCCGCGCATGCATTGACACGTGTGAGTTTTCATTCAAAAACCAAAAATTCTATCATCCAACATTTCATCTCGATATATCCATCATTCAAATTTCCTTATAAATAATTATTTACTAATCTGCTGCTTTCGTAAAGACCTTTCTTGGGTAAGATAAAATTATGTTTTTGTTATGCAATATTTTTCCTTTTGTAATTCTTGTATATTTCTTTCTCAGGGTTTTATTTCACAAAATAAATTAATTTCATGTGGAAGCACGCATCTTAATTTAAACCCACGCCCTATCTACCACCTAATACCTTAGTCGTGCTACAAACGTAACTCGAATTGTATAACAAAACATTTACTTATAAGCGAAATGTGATGCCCAAACCTTTTTTCGTATGATTATCGGAACATACGAGCGTGTTGGCCTCCGGAAGACCGACTGAGAAGGAATCTTAGAGAATACACGTATCAGTTATTGCACACATTCTGTAGGCATCAAAACCGTTGTTCGCATAAGCCGTACCATAGCTGTTATAGTGGTCGAAGGCGTTGGGGAATCTTGGTAAGCCCGCTTCCATCTACCGCATCATCGTCACTTACCATCAGGTGAGGTGATGCCCAGGGGTTAAAAAACGTGTTTTAGTTTTCCCCTACTTACATATTGTGGATTATAGTATTTTTACCGCCTCCGTAGTTCAGAGGCAAAGTTCAGAGGCAACGTCGTCACTTACCTCCAGGTGAGATGTTGTCAAGGGTTTACCAATTGTGGATAAAGAAAAAAAAAATAGCACACAATAGTGACTAGATACGTCGTCGTAGCTTACAGTAAGAGTCAGCCGCTGAAACCGCACGTCCCAGTAACTTCGCACGTCACAATACCACAAACTTGCGTATACGTGTCCCACTTATAAAAGGATAATTGTCGCACATCTGTCATTCCTGTTCAGTTGACATTGCCATACGCATCGCTTACAAAATGAATAATATTAAAATGTCGAAAATCGTGAATATCTCTATGAAGATTTTATTTTCTTTGTTTTGTTTTGGTATCTGTGTTTACGGAGTGTTTCTATATACCAACCTGAGTTACATTACGGAGTACAGGAAATATGAGAGGGTGCAATTAGATTACAGCTTAAATTGGCCCGAGGTAAGTTTTTACACATATCTACTTGTTTAGTTTTTAGGTCCTTTGTACGTTTTAAAAGTGAAACTTTTATAAATTCGTCTCAAATTTTTTCGTATGTGTGTTGCATATCGCGTGACGGTCGCTTTCGTCTGACGGTATGATCGTTTCGTCCTCTGTAAAGTTTCACTTTTACCGTGGTTTCATAAAACCTCACACTTACTTTTTTTACATTCGTCGGTGGCGTAATAGCAAGGACAACTACCTTCTATCCGGGAGGTCGTGGTTCGAGTCCTGCCACGTACGATTACGATTTCATATGAACGTTTTATCCGACTCGCTTACGGTGAAGGAAAACATCGTGAGGAAATCTGCACATGCCTGCGAAGGAACTCGAAAGTTGTGTGTGTAGTCCACCAACCACACCGGGCCCGCGTAGTCGACTAAAGCCAAATCGCCCTTATTCAGAGTAGGCTCGAGCGCCTCGGTGGGGACGTACATGAGCTGAAATGATAATACGTTTTCACCCGACAGCCCAAAATAGGAGGGTAATGTTTTTCGATATGTATGTATGTCTGTCTCTTTGGCTGAGCCTGTAGGTAAAACCGCTCGGTGGATTTCGCCTCGATCCTAAAAGTGACAATATGAAGAAATGTCCAGATAAATGGGGAAATGTTTTCGTGCAGTCGAGTTTTTAATTTTTAATTAAATATGTTGGGTTATTAATTTTAATTAAATTTGTTAGGTTACGGCTGTTTTTAAAAAAAATGTGTGTTTGTTTGTTTGTATTTCACTTTTTGAACTTTTACGATATTTCTGGAACAACCTTCTTTTACGAAAAATAAGTTGATTTATACTTAATACTTATTATTTTATAATAAATCGTTTATCATTTGTTATTATTTATAATTATTCATTAAGGAGGCTTGAGTGTCCATACAAACGTACAGTTCCGCTTTCATACAAAATATAGTTTTCATTATTTTCAGATGACTAATTATATATGATAATATAATTAGTCATCGAAAACTAATTGCAAACTTCGACATGTGTCTACTCAATAATTTGCAACTACGTCTCAATGGGAACTCGAGCATCCTGGGGATCCTTAAGATAATGCTTATTTGTTCGGAATAATAAAAGTTTTAAAATGAGATCGTAATGGGCACATTCAGGACGCACTGGTTTTAGCCGGCTGGCCAAAAAGGAGGGCAATGTTTTTACCCGATTGGCCAAAAAGAAGGGCAATGTTTTTACCAGGCTGGCTAAAAAAGAGGGAAATGTTTTTACCCGGCTGGTCAAAACGGACAATGTTTTTACCCGGCTGGCCGAAAAGGAGGGCAATGTTTTTACCCGGCTGGCCAAAAAGGAGGGCAATGTTTTTACCCGGCTGGCCAAAAAGGAGGGCAATGTTTTTACCCGGCTGGCCAAAAAGGAGGGCAATGTTTTTACCCGGCTGGCCAAAAAGGAGGTCAATGTTGTTCGGGTGTATGCGTAATGTAGGTACGTTTCTTTGGCTGAGCCCGTAACGTCAACGGCTCGATGGATTTTAAAAGGCAATATGTCGTTACCCGACTAACCAAAAAAGAGAACTAATGTTTCATGCAGTCGGGTCTTAATTTTTAATAGTAGGAATACCAAGGTACCCGCAATATCTCACAGAATCGCTTATTTTAGCTAAACTTAAGTTGCAGCATAAGCTAGGCACATAGCTTGTAGAACCGTTGGCCTCTGGGGTAGTAAAGTTCTCGCGTGACGACCGCGCTTTGAAAGGCGTAGTATAGGCGTGCCTCCTATTCAATGGACCGACTAACTGGTGAAATTCGTGGGAAGCCGCTGGATACGGGCAGCGTAGGAGCGGTCTTCGTGGAAATCCTTGTGGGAGTCCTTTGTTCAGCAGTTTTCGTCTTTTGGCTGACATAATGATGATAAATTGAAACTTGTTCGGCTTTGGCTTCCTCAATCTGAATTTTATTTTTAAATTCCAGGTCTTGCCATGGCTGTGCTGTGGAGTCGGCATAATCCTAGGAGTCTTCAATATCTGCTGCGTTCTCGCCACAGAACACCGGAGCCTACACATCGCTAGCTGCGTCTTTCTCAGCCTATCAGTACTGATTCTCGTCTCTCTCGCAGTAATTACGGCAACCATGTACAAGAAAGAGACGAAAGACTACATCGAAGAGAATATAAAGGACGTATTTAATAAGATTGTAGCAGAAAACGCAAAGGCCACTGAGAGATTTCACGAAATCGAACAGGGCTATCACTGCTGTGGAAAGACTGGTGTGAACGATTACATGCTTATGTTTAACAACAACGTGCCGGAAAGTATTTGCTGTGACGAGACGAACGACAATTGTAAGGACCAGACACAAAAAGTAGCTTGGAATGGCTGCAACGAGGTGATTGTTGCTGATATGTATATAAAATACACTTGGGCGGCAATTCTGTGCAGTGTGACAGCCCTAGTGGGATTAACAGATTTGGTACTAAACGTATTTCTACTGTTGCAATGGAAGAAGAAGGGAAGAGAGGAAGACTTGGTTATGACTAAAAAATCTCAAGAACAATATTAGACGATGGCAGTTTACTTTGCCTTCTAAAAAGTTACGTAACAAGTTACAATTTTACAAGTTAAAATAACAGTTTTTACTGTTTGTTTATTCTTTTCACATTAACATAGTAATCTACTTACTTATGGGGCTTAACTGATGTTAAAAAAATATTACTCGCTGAGTACATCATCATCATATCAGCCGAAGGACGTCCACTGTTGGACAAAACTTTACTTTAAAGGCAATTTTAAACGATGATAATGAAGAAAAGGCACTCTAGTTTACTTTGAAATTATTATAAACTCTGTGAAATGTAGTTTGTTGTAGTTACAGATAGTATAATGCCAAAAGTGGCCACATTTAGCACTATTCTTCTTTTTATCATGTATTGCACTCAGCAATTAGTTATTTTTTAACCGATGGCGTAATCCCCTTAACTTAATTTATCCACTAACATTATTATAGTCGGCCGACACTGTCACACTACTGAGCCAAGGCCTCCCCGGGATTGCGATTTGCGACACACATCCTTAGCTTACTCTACTAACTTATGCAAAATTATAGCACATTGGCTGAAGCTTTCACAGACTTCTTGTGCGAGCTCGAACACAGTTTATATTACATATTTATTTCAATATCCTACACAATCAACACATAAATGACTGTTTAATTAATTTCTATAACTATTTTTAACTTCAACATGAAAAACAAAATCGACAAACTTTTGCGTAATAGCAAGTTGTCGGTCGCAAGTGTCATTTTTAGTGGTAGGTGTTGCCATTTTGTGTTTGCAAAATTCTAACTTGTAGCCTAGTGAAGCGGACCTCTTGTTGTCAGAGCAACTCATGCCATCAAAACCATTTATCTTTTAATATTTTTTTTTATATTTAGGTGTGTTTTTATTTTACCTACTAATATTGATGAAAATAAGTTATAATAAGTATTTCGTTAGTGTGAGATGTGTTGTAGTTGTATTTTTATTTTTGTTAACTAATGTTTCTGTTCACTGTTTTTGCTTTGTGTTTAATATACCCTGGGATTGCGTCGTGGGTTATGTATGTCATCGGAATTTTGTGAAAACCGCGATATTACAATCTTACTAGTTATATTATGATATAACGGTAATTGTGAATCGGATCACAATATCACGGCCTATTCTTGTACCTCCGAATAAAACCGACGATTTCTTCTGCTGCGAAGCATTCTGCTACCCAGGGAGGGAGCTTAGTGTTATTGTAATGTCACTAGTGAAATTGCAAACAATATGCTACAGTTTACAATCTTTCGACAGTTCACAATCTCGCGAAATAAATTCCGTTAGATTATAAACTAACGGAATTTACAATCTTACGGTGACATGTACACACCAACTCATGTAATGTTAACACTGATTGTATGTTACTTTGTGCATAACTGTTTGCTTTCCCAAATAAATAAAATAAAATAAACTCGTTGTTATTTAGGTATGTACTTGTTGTGTAAGTAAACATCAGTATTTTTCAATTTGTTCACATTCTAAAATCAAAATATTTTGTATGTTGACAATGTAGTATTTTTGTACGCTGTGTAGCGAAATTAAATAAATTGATTTAAAATACCAGTTATTGTCTCGCTACATAAAACGTAGAATTTGGCTAAATTTATTTAATTTTCGCTACACAACGTACAAAAATACTTCATTGTCAACGTACAAAGTATTTTAATTTCAGAATGTGAACAAATTGAAAAATACTAATGTTTACTTACACTACAAGCACATACCTAGATAATAACGAGTTTATTTTTAAATTTATTTTATACTAGCTTTTTCCCGCGGCTCCGCCCGCGTGGACAACGTTTTTATGACTGTCTTTAAAGGTGATTAGTAAATTATGTCGTTTCCCACCTACTCAACCATCTCTGTGCAAAAAATCACAACAATTGAGTATTTTTTAGTTCCCTCAGGAACTGCATCAGATTATGGTATTTTCCCGGGATAAAACGTAGCATATTATGTCCTTCCGCGTGACACAGGCTACCTGCATGGCAAATTTCATAAAGATTGGTCAAGGCGTTGAAGCGTGAAAAGGTAACAAACAAACAAACACATTTTCACATTTATAATATTAAAGTAAGGATTATTTATTTATCATTTGGGAAAGCAAACAGTTACGCACAAAGTATCATATAATTTTGTACGTTGCTAATTTTGTGTGTGCGTGTGCGTTTTGTACAACTTCTCCGTAGAAACCTTCTGCAGGTTACAGCTGAAAATGTACTATTTTCTTACACAGTTTGCAAATCAATGATTGACAAACTGACTGCCGGTAGTATGGGAAGCCAAGTGTCTCCCGGCTCCTGCGAAAACGTGCGGGTGTGGCTTGGGGAAAGTGCTTGTATACTCACGAAATCTACCTCTTTATAATAGTATTACTACCTATTATAGTATTATTACCTGGAGATAAATAATAATTATAATAATAATTTATTCACTTTAAGAAGTCTTATCATATGTATAAGTTTCTTAAATTATTTAGGAACATCTGGGTGTGCAGACCCTAGTATCTGTACTAGGCAGCGCCTGTGTTACAGAAACTAGTCCCTTCCTATCAAAAGAACTTATTTATTACACTTGGTGTTGACAATAAGACTTGGTGCGTTATCAGCATAATATAATAATACATTTAAAAAGAGAGTAGGAGAAAAAAAATAAAACTAATTATAGTTATTGCTAATCCAGTTAAATGGTTTATGCGTGTGTGTTTATATAAATATGATTACTGAAGATACCTATGTCATACAAATAACGTTTGTAATCGTTAGTTTAGGTTTAAGAAGGCAAATTGTTAAAACAAATTTACTAGTAAATTGTATTTAATGTACATATTCTTTTAATTAGTATATTAAGTTATTGCTTGTTTTAGTTAAATGTTAGGTGTAAGTATGTACTTTTTGTATTAAGGGTGTCACAAGATTGTGGTAGAACCCTTACCTGCTGGGGACTCTACTCATCACAGGAACAGACCTGGAGCGCATAATCCAGCGCTGCCCCCGAATGCTTCCCGGTTGATCTGTTCCGTCTAGTTAGGTGTATATATTGTGTTAAGTTAGGTAATTAGGAACTTTAAACATTTTCTATAAGTTATTCCGCTATGTTACTATATGCTATACGATTAAATGACCAACTTTCGTAAGAACCCATAGTCAATTCTGAAAAAATGGATCACACACAATTGGTCAACTAGTTGATCGATTGTGTGACGTCCAAAAGTTTTCTTCTCATTAACTATATAATAACTAGGTATATAATTCAAATTCAAATTCAAATAACTCTTTATTGGCATCTTATCTTACTGGAGTCTGGACCTCTGTATCAGTCTCTGTGGTATCGGCACACTTCGTTCGCGCAAGTTTACAAAGCAGTCACATTATCGCACCGCCTGATACTGCAGTCTGCTTTCAACAATCTCTGTGAAAGGTCGTTTAAGCGACATACTTAAAATAATCACTATGGGCTGCAGCGCAGTTTATACTTCTAAAGCTTTGCTCTTTATTTTGAACATCATTTACGGTGTTTTCGGTTTAGTGACCGCTGCTACTGGAATATGGTTAGTTGTGCAAGTGACTGAGTTTGTCAGTTTGAGGAAGAGTGACGATTATTTGTTGGAACCTGGAGTATATTGGCCGCAGGTCGCGCCATGGCTCTTCATCTTACTTGGGATGTTCATCCTGTTTATTGCCATGTGTGGTTGGTACGGGACTTTCAAGGAGAGTCGAGGCATCCTCAGGATCTACGGAGTCTTCCTCATCGTGATCATCGCTCTCCAATGCATCGCAGCAACTTTGACTTTTGTGTTTGTTTACGATTCGAACACTGATACTTTCGTTAAGGACATCGTCTATGATGGCTACTACAACTCTCAATCCAACCCTGACGTGTTCAAATCCTTCGGAAGAATCGAGCGCAAATTAGGATGCTGTGGTGCTAACGATGCTCGTGACTACAGAAGTTGGAGAAACGACTTGCCCCTGACCTGTTGCCTGGACAGCTACTACCGAGAGACCTGTGAATTTACTGATAAGGAAGCAAACGAGAGATTGGGTTGTGCAAAAGTGATTTCGGTCTATATGAAGACCATAAGCTCTGTTATCACGGTATTCGCGGGAGTGTCGCTACTGATATCAATGTGGGAAATAGTCGGTTTGGGGATCGTTTGGAAGCTTTTCCATTCGCTACCCAAAGTGTAACATTATTACGCGTGGGCATAAAATCCAGTAGTTTCACCACGTTTGGCCCTTAACCCTCCCGTTGTAGTTCCAACTGTTAGAGTTATGTACTAAATATAATAATAAGAACCGACAAATAATTTTCATGTCTCTTGAACTAAAGCTTTTTCTTTAAGGCTTTAAGATGACTTAAACCGAGCAGGTTGATACGTATTAAAATAATATAGAACGTAAGTCTATTCATTTTGTTAAAATGAATGCGGGCTTCAACGCGGCTATTACGTTGAAACCAAAAACGTCAAATTGTCGATTTTTATGTGTTTTTATTACTTTGCCTTACTTTCAAAAAAGTTTTATAAAAATATTTTCATTTAAAATGAAAGGTGTTAAAGTCACCGATTTTGGTGTGTTGGTTTCATTCAGCATTAACTATTTGTTTTCGAGAAATTTTGCAATTAATGCCAAAAATAAGGTCTACAGTATATTTTTATTACATCAAAAGTGGTAATATTTTTGAAATTGTATTCAATTAAATCATTTCTTTATTACTTTAAATATATTATACATAATAATTGGAATTGAATATTGTCATTTGATCCATCTTAAGGCCTTAAGGTATTTTTATCATATTTCTAAATCTTGAGGACGAGTCGCCTATAAGTGCAGGAAATACGCAGTCGTAAGCCATAGGCACTTAGGTATTTTAATTTTACGAAAATTTCAGGAGTCAGTGAGTGAACAAGTTATGCTGGTGTTTGGAAATCATTTCTTTTTTGTCTTTATATTTCTTTGTGATTTTTAATAAAATATTTCCAGTAACGCATGCCTTTTAATAAATATCCTTAGTATAAAGTTATACGCATAGTTAGAGGCGGGCTGGATTCCGCAACCATCAGGCGACCGCTGCACCCATTTGGAGTAAGTTGGTCGGCATCACTGCCAATCATTGAATTCAGAAAAGTATGTGTTAGTTAAGTGTAATTTTTTTAAATGCCAATCCAGCTCCTCCAGAAACTCCAGTACTTCGTAACCTCGAGTCGCCGCGAGAACTTCCTGGAACGCCCTCAGATCGCCGAGGTGCACGAATCTTTACTGTGCTAGATGTGGGCAGCAGTCTCCTCAGCCTCCATGCATGCTCTGCATAGTACGCTGTCCGAGATGCCTAGAGCAAATAGGTGTTTATTACATTACTATGTCCAGTTATGTCGTCTGTTTCTCGAGGAGCTGAGCTCTCCCAAGTCTCAAGTCCCAGATGCTTGCTGGATAGGCCACGGTTAGTTGCCGGCAGGCGGCAGGGCCACCCTTGTTTGCTTTAAGGTTTGCAAGCCGTACCAGTACACATTGTGTCAATTTGTTGTGCGTGGACTCAGGGTGGATCGTAGCCACTTATTCCGGTTCCAGAGCATTTTACTGCATAGGACTTGTCCTGACCCTCTTTCAGCAAGCTCGGTGGTCAAAATATACTGAAGACCCTGTTTTTGGCATTGATTGCAAAATTTCTCGAAAACAAATAGTTAATGTTGAATGAAACTAACACACAAAAATCGGTGACTTTAGCACCTTTCATTTTAATTGAAATTTTTTAAAAAACTTTTTGAAAGTGAAGAAAAGTTATAAAACATGTTAAAATCAAGAATTTTGTGTTCGGTTTCAACGTAACAGCTGCGTTGAAGCCCGCATTGATTTGAACTTAAAGTGAATAGACTTACGTTCGATATTATTTTAACACGTTTCAACATGCTCAGATTGGGTCATCTTTAAGCCTTAAACAACAAACATCCATTAATGTTGGTACCGTTTAGATCTCTGTATATTTTTTGTATCGAACTTGGCTCCCTTTTACATTTATGTTTTGTTGGGATATCATTAATTTTGTAATGTAATAATATTTTTCTTCTCTATTTATTCAAGTAATAGACATACACAATATATTTTTATATCACATTATTCATAACAACGGTGGTGGTACAGTCCGAACTGAATAAAAAAAAAACATTTTACGGTCGCTTGCGTGTATGGCTTTTGTTTGAAATAAATAGGTATCATTTTTATATTTGTGTGGAGAGGCATGGTGGTACGGAACCCATGGTGTGCGGTCCGACTCGCACTTGTCCAGTTTTTTTAATTAGTTGAATATTATTAAAATGTTCACACTACTTGAAACTATTTTCGTAGATAAAGGTACATTTTTTTATTAGACGAATATGAACATAAAGTAGGAAAATCTAACAACGTAACAATTACTGTATTGTGGTGACAATGCGTCACACAACTACTTGTTAGAGCATTGTTAGATTCATAGTTGTGTGAATCACGTTCACGTGTCCTTGTACGGAAAATCTAACGCCATTGATAGAATTGTGCTTATTTGTTTGTTTGCTACCTCTGCACTGTATTGTACGTTACTCGTACTGGAGGCGACCAACAAAACTTGTTCACTCCTCAGTGTTGACAGCTACAGGAACTAAAGACGCGTGTCACTCCAGCCTTTCAAAGGGGTTTGAACATTTTTGTATGGAGACTGGCATACTGGAGTCCGAAATATTTTTTTTTCTTCAAAATGACTTCGCACATTGAGACCTACATATTATTATTTATTTAGATAGGGGACATACAGACAAACAAAAAATGTAATGTAACATAGTGTCCTAAAACGTCACGTTACGGAGATAATTGAATATATATATATTCCATAATAATATTGATTATTTTTAACTTCTATATTATCTCAGAAACGTGTTATATGACATTTTTTGTTTTTCTATAGGTCTTCTATCCAAAAACACAGGTTAGATTGTGCGACGCCATTTTGAAAAAAAATCAAAATGGTGAATCCTCAGTTTGCCAATAACTTTCAAACCCCTTTAATTGGGTTTCTAGTTCGTCGTCGTTCATGATTGTGCTGTAGACCTTCATTACCTACCAACCTGTTGTAATAACAAATTGCGTTCCATCAACCTTTGATTTGAAGTTATTGCGTCGAGTGTGCAGTGGATTGAGAGACATACATTTTACCGCCAAGCTACATACACCCTCGGACGCTAAAGTAGTAACAAGAACGTGTATCATTTTGTTCCATAAAATAAAAGTTAAAAAACTAAAACCCGACTACGGAAACAAGAGTTTCCCGCCTGAAATCATAGCCTTTATTTTCCCTTCATCTAGGGTAATAGCCGTGGTCGCAAGCCATCATTTTTGATCACGATAGTGCTTGAGACTACGGCTATTACCCCAGATGAAGAGAAAAATAAAGGTTATGATTTCAGGCGGGAAACTATTGTTTTCATACTTTTGGTTTTAGTTTTTTTTAATTTTATGTTTTTCCATATTTTTGTGCTCAGAGTACAACGCCACCCCACCTAGCTTCCCGCGGCCGCGTGTCGTGTCGCTTGGTTGTAGCGCGCGGACATTGAGCCGTCCCATAATATCGCTTGTGAGTTGTGAGACCATTTGCTAAGAAAATAAAAATATTTGCATATGTAGTGAATATAAGGTGTAACAAAATTAGCTGAAACTATTTTAACTGGTGCTTCTAACCATGAAACTGAACAAATTTCCCCATGGAAACCATAGTCATATCGCAAAACCCCTCGGGATCTACTTAAGATACTGAACAACTTTTCCAAGGAACATATATTAAATTTGATTTTTTGTCTTTTCATACGAATACGCCAGTAATATATAAGTCATTGCATACAAATTGATCAGCTGATCGGCCGACTTTGTATTGTAACTCATTATAGGTTCGTTGCAGGAAGTTGTTCAGTTTCATGAATAGGACCCCCCTGTTAGTGATTCCGGGAGGGCTCATTTTTAACTAACAATTAAAGTTTATTAATAATTATGCGCAGATTGTTAAATTTAGAATTAGCTATAATACTAGTTATATTATTACAGTTAAATTATGAGTAAGTAAAATTACCGTAGCTCGTAAGACAGATGGCCATTGGGGCAGTAAAGTTCTCAGGGGTGATCGCGCAGGTAGGCCTCCCACTCGGTGGACCGACAACCTGGTGAAGGTCGCGTGGGTACGGGCAGTGCAGGACCGGTCGTTGTGAAAATCCCGTGGGAGGCCTTTGTATAGTAGTGGATGTCCTTCGGCTCACGTGATGGCGATGTTGAAGTAAAGTTAATTAAAGTATAACGTTAACAGTAAACAGCGCCGTGCAACGAAAAATGATGTTGTTATCTCATCGTGTTTGTGTGACCTCGACATTGACCTGTCTTTGTCGGCCGCGTCACAAAGTAGATAATATGCATTCTGCATTACACCTACAGTATGTGTTATCCGTTACTCAAACAAAAATAAGTACCTACCTAACTAGAATTCATAACTTTATACAGATACGTCATTTAAAATTCAATCATTTTAAACAAAAAAAAACTGACTTCAAACGCACTAGTCGCCACTACGATTTTCGAAGGTTCCCCTCGATTTCTCTGGGATGCCATCATCAGATCCTGGTTTCCTTATCACGGTACCACCCTTGAGATATCTCCTTTCCCACAAAAATAACGGTTCATAATAAACGACGAAGTTATCCGCAAACACACATAATAAACATATATACGATCGAATTGAGAAACTTCCTCCTTTTTTTGAAGTCGGTTAAAAATACATTTATTTATTGTCACGATAGTTTGCAGGAGTTTTTGATAAACTTCAATAAAATAAAAAATCTATATAATATGTATACAAAAATTAATCTCCATTTCCCTTAGTCATCGCATCGCGCGTGAACGAATGGAATTCTTTTTTTGTTGTGTTTATTATTGTCAGGAGAAGGTTCATAAGAAATTAAAAAATATATTTAAAGTGGCTAAACACGGGTAGCGCGCGGGAAAAGCCGCGGGCAACAGCTAATTTAATTAAAAAAATAAAACCCAAATGCTTAAAATGAATGAATAGATTAATTTATAAGGGGATCAGACGAATAGGTATAACGACATCTCTCCCTAGCTCTCTCCCCCATCAAGCCGTTTAAGCTGCAGGCTCAGCTAAAGAAGTACATAGAAACATTACCCTCTTTTTTGGACAGCCGGCTAAAAAAGGAGGAGATTGTCTCAAGTCATCGTAAATTATTATCGCAAGAACAAGTTGTATACAGGGTGCAAAAATTGGTATAGGACCCGTTAACTGGGGGTTCTACTTATCGTACTGAACAACTTTCCCCAAGGAACCCATCATCAATTCTCAAAAAAAAATTGGACCCTCCATACTAAAATGCTCAAAATTGGTCGATCAGCTGATCGATTTGTATGAAGAGTAAATATTTTTTTTGCGATTTCAGCAAAGTCGTAGAACAAAAGTTGTTCAGTATGATGAGTTTCTCGTTTTTCTCTTTTTTCCCAGTTAACCAACAGTACACCAATTTTGTTACAACCTGTATAATACAGTAAAAATATAAGGTTTATTTAGGTATATACGCTAATCAGCGACTTTCAGATTCTAACGCAAATATCTTGGCTATAAAACATCTAACGGGCGCCTTAGGCCACTTACAACTACTAGTTAATGTATTATTTTTTGAAATTTTATTTTGGCGCCAGATGGTTGTGTGTGGTTTGTCCCTGAATTTTTAAAATGAAAGCTGTTTCATTGGTTACTAGAATTTGCAGGTGGGTTCGCCCGCGTGGTTAGTGTTCATTTTCATGAGTGCATTTGACGGCTCGCGCACTCAAGCGCCTCGCGAACCTTGTTCCCGAACTCTCGGAAACTATGCATTTTTCCGGGATAAAAAGCGTTGTGGTCCGCGCTTTACTTTTTCTCTGTACCGAATTTGAGCAGAGGGGGATGCTATGGCGGACGTAGATGATAATGATAATGAAATTTCAGCAAAATCGGTTAGTAATTAAAATTACTAAAGCTTGAAAGAGTAAAAATAGGCACACTTTCGGATTTATAATTTTAGTAGGGAGTGGTGATTTTTTAGCTACATAGCGAGACAAGTAGATACAATTACCTCTATGAATGATACAAAAATGACTGTATAACCAGTTTAGACCCTAACATCGGTGAATCATATCAATTAATAGGAAGTAATCAACATCCTTCCGACCTTGTGGCGTTTTAACGCTTAAAAGACGTAACGTTGGTTAGATCACGCCATTTAATTCTCATTGCTGAGGCGAAGCGCACGCGCGAACGGCAGGTGACTAAGTTGAAAAGTCTCAAAATGGCTAGTACTGGCGGTTTTAAGTGCATACTACACGTTTTGAACGCGGTGTTCGTGGTACTTGGACTGGGGCTCGCGGCGACTGCGTTGTGGTTCTTTGTGCAAGTGTATGAGTTAACCAGTTTGAGAAATACGAATCACTACCTTTTGGACTACAATGTGTACTTCCCTCAAGCTATCCCATGGATTTTCGTCTTCGTTGGACTATTCACTGTTGCAGTCGGTGGACTGGGCTTCGCTGCTGTCAAAAAGAGGAGCAAACGTCTGTCGGTAATTTACGTGATAGTCCAAATGGTTGTTACCGTCTTACTAATCGCTGCTGCTATAATAGCTTTCATTTTCGCCGATGCTAAAGCTACCGACGATTTTATCAACGACACGATATGGGACGCTTATTTCCAAGCGAAGCAGAACAGAGCTATCGAAACCTCATTTGAAATCATTGAGCGAAAACTCCACTGCTGCGGTGCAAGTAGCCCTAGAGACTACAAAAACTGGAAGTCGGAATTCCCTCGATCGTGCTGCGACACATACTACCACGGATTCTACGATTCCTACGTCCTCGAATGCGACTTTTCGAACAAGGCGCCGAACGAGCGATACGGTTGTTCAGCCGTGGCGACCCAATACGCAAGAATTGTCACCAAGGTCCTCGGCGCGGTGGCCATCTTTATCGCCTTCCTCGGCCTCATAAGCATTGGCGCTGCATTGGCCCTCTCAAGGGAGTTCAAGAAAAAACCGAGAATCATTCAGCATCAGCACTCGACCGAAAACGAAAGCCACAAGGTTCTCATATAAAAAGTGTAAAGACTCATAGATATATTGTTTTGTTTGTAATGTTCCTTTGTGATATGATTACGCGTGAATTGACAAAGGATCTATGGTTTCGATTTGACTGTAAGTATAACGTAACATATAGTTATACCTGATTCTCATTGATATTTTACTACTGAATCTATCTTTTAAAGTAAAAAGATCTAATGAGAAATAAGTACACGGTTTTTGAAACACGTAAAGAAAGTAGCAAAGGTAGATAGATATAGGCGTCATTACAGTTATTTGCATTTAAACTTTCACTCTGCTGGTCATTGTGAATATCTAAGTTTTTAAAAGCTTGTTTGACCAAGAGAATAAAGAAAGGAAGAAATTCACAACCTAGGAGATGTTAGATATAGTTATGTTTCTCATATCTTGTTTGTACAAAATGACTAACTTTCAAGCTATATACGATGTGACTGTTAAGTGTAATTTCGCAAAGGCAGGTAAAGTAAACAAAGAAAGGGCCAACACAAAAGTGCGCGGCGCAGATAATTCACGACCTGCTTTCACGTAAGTTCTTCACGAAAATGTTTCTAACTTTCTAATGTAGCTTTTGTCAAAGTTCCAAACAAGGTCTTTTGGAGAATTTGTCCAAAATCTCAGAAACGATATTTTAATGACTGAGTTGAAGTACCTACCTACATTTAATGTAAAATTAGTTAGTTGTACGTTTCTAAAGTAGATGAATCAGTTTTGTTTGAACTATGTATTTAAAAGATTTAAAAACAAATTAAGAACCAGTGGGAAGTTATCTATAAACATAATTCATATTTAATAGCTTAAGTAATTTGAGTTTAACTTCAGAAATGATTATTTGATTCATTAAGTTTTTTTCAAATCAATATGATGCATAGTTTGCAATATTCAAAACCAGACTGTATAAAATATTGAAAGGACAGAATTCGAATCACAAATTTCATATTTTTTAATAAATATAAAACTATATAGATTACGCAATTGTTTTTAAGGCAGTCAACCGGAGCTCTACCTGAGAGTAAATACGCTAACCATGCCATAAGTATGTCATCGATAACCTGTTTGTAGCAAAAGCGAATGTTGAATGTTGAGTTTGAGCGTTGCGCGATGGCGACGGCAGGCAGGCAGGCAGGCCAGTCATTGAGCGCTTAGGCATCGTACTGAGCGGCTGCGTGCGCGTACCTCTACTGCAAGTTTATAAAACAGTTGCATCATCGCACCGCCTCATCAGTCCGCTGACAACGATCTCGGTGAACGGTCGATTACGCGGTCTATTTAAATAATCACCATGGCCAAGGAAGATCTCTATAAAGCTGTGCTCTATATTTTGAACATTATTTACGGTGTTTTCGGTTTAGTGACCGCCGCTACTGGAATATGGTTTTTTGTGCAAGTGACAGAGTTTGTCAGTTTGAGGAACAGCAACCATTATTTGTTGGACTATAGAGTATATTGGCCGCAGGTCGCGCCATGGCTCTTCATCTTACTTGGGATGTTCATCCTGTTTATCGCCATGTGTGGTTGGTGCGGGACTACCAAGGAGAGTCGAGGCATCCTCGGGATCTACGGAGTCTTCCTCATCGTGATCATCGCTCTCCAATGCATCGCAGCAACTTTGATTTTTGTGTTTGTTGACGGCGAGTACACTGACACTTTCGTTAAGGACATCGTGTATGATGGCTACTACAACTCTCAATCCAACCCTGACGTGTTCAAATCCTTCGGAAGAATCGAGCGCAAATTAAGATGCTGTGGTGCTAACGATGCTCGTGACTACAGAAGTTGGAGAAACGACTTACCCCTGACCTGTTGCCTGGACAGCTACTACCGAGCGACCTGTGAATTTACTGATAAGGAAGCAAACGAGAGATTGGGTTGTGCAAAAGTGGCTTCGGTCTACACGAAGATCATAAGCTCTGTTATCGCGGGAGTGTCGCTACTAATATCCTTGTTGGAAATAGTCGGTTTGGTGCTCGCATGGAAGCTTTTCAATGCGTTAGGAGAAGTGGAACATTATATAACGGAGCGGAAGGAAGGAGAAACGGAGTGCTAAGTAACTAAGTAAGTTCAGTGCACACCGATCCAACTCACAAAACAACTTGAAACGATTTACACACGCCATTCACGATTCACGATACGATCCGAAGTTCGATCAGCGTTGAATAACTTTTTCTAAACACAATTTATACAAGCAAGAAAGTTAGAAGCTTTCACGGGCGTTTATTGCATTTGCTTATAAGGAATAAAGTTTCCATGTTTCCTTGATGGAAGGAAAACCACGAATCTTTATACCTGTGAAAACATGTTTGTGTTTTACTTTTGAGGAATTAAACATTCCATTGTATTTGTGCGTGTGTGAGTGTATTTGTGTGAATGTCTTAATTGGCGTAACTCGTTTAATTTGGCGTTTAAGGGTCACGCTTTAAGGCCTTAGGTCAGCAGAGAAGCGCCGAGCTACTCTTAAATCAGTAATTTCCTTCTCAACTCATGATTCATTAATTACTTGACTCACAATAGGGCTCCATTGCATCGGACTGAGTTGAGCAGCTGACCTCGCCCCCCCACCAAGTGTCTGAGACACATTTATAAAGTAATTTTAGTAATACATTGCCTGCTTGGCTCGTTCGACAGACAGTATTGTGAAATATACGAAGCGATGGATGTTATGCTGTGTATTTAAGGCTTATTCTCGACTGCTTCACGTAGAAGGTCGCTTATGTGAAAACGGTGGCCTCAATAAGGTGCTCGTGGTTTTGACATCTTGTTAGGGCTTTGTGTCTAATGTGTGTAGCTACCAGTAAGGCTGAGACGGACAAACGTAACAATTTAAATTTGTGTGTTTATGTAGTAATGTTTGTTTTGTTTCTTTGCAATGTAATGGTTCAGTTGGGATTGAGGGTAAATACTGTGACGGGAACACGCCGCGCGAGTTGGTACAATCATAAAAATGACATTATAAACGGTTTTATTAACTTGTGGACTGACTTGAGCGTAATATTTAGAAAGTACAGTTGTTGATGTATAACGGACATAGAGGTTATATATGTTTATATGTTAACGTCATATGTTTACCTATGTTTTGGATATACTTATATGTGTTTTACCATGATAGAATTACTATTTTGTAATATTGTTTGAGAGTTGTAATATCCAGTTTAACTTTCTAACTCAACTTGTTATTGGTCACGTTTTTTAAACTTCTCCAAAATTTCCATAAGTAACAAAAGACTAGTTTTGTATATAACATTTTATCTATGTATATCTACATGGGTATCTTAAACTTGCCAACTTTCGCCGATGTTTGTGTTGCTCTGTGGCTCTCTCGGGCCGTCGCGTCGCGTCGTGGGTAATATGGTAATTTTTTTTACGCAACCATCTCGCAGAAGCGAGATATGTCAAGAGTGACTCGAATGGCAATGTGTTGCGCCATTGCATCGGAACAGACCTGCATTGCATAACTCGATTACTCGACTATGTTTTACTAGCATATACAATACAATAATGTTATGTTGTAGGTATGTATATTTTTTTTATCACGTGCCATGGTGCCAACTGCCAACGTGAGGTGCTCGCGTCTTATATTTTTATTATTTTTACAACATTTTTTTATGTTACCATATTAGGATTGTCCGTCTATATATCAATAAATATTATAATTTTTTTGGTCTGTTGAACTGTAACTATTTTGATAATAATATTTAAGAAATAACAATTTGTGGAACGAATTTCCGTCCTTTACAATTTTAAAGCCATATTTAAATATACACTACAATATTATAGTTTTAAAATATTATAGTTTAATATACGAATAATAATTAAAATTAAAAATGTATGAAACAGTGTGTTTTCACATGCCAAAGAAGAGACGTAAAATAGGTACAAAACAAAACATATATAAAACAAAAAAAAGTTAATAAAAACGTTGTATTTTTTTGCATGCAAAAAGATGTATTTTTAGAAATAAGATGCGCATCATGATCATGAAATCACACCACTATAAATAAATCTTGTATTAGCCTAATGTTAAGTTATTTTTTTTTACAAAAAAGCTAAATTAATATTTTTTTGTATAAGTCGAAACTAGTCTTAAGTCGTTTCGTTTATATTAAAAGTATGTAAAATATTTGAAATGCTGTATTTTAATGTGCCGATAACCTCGTGATCACCTCGTCGTATGTAGGTACCTACCTACTGAGACAGCTTTAGCTTATATTACCTTATCTAAAGAATTAAAGCTTACATTTATTAATGAAGACATTGTCTCAAGAACTGTATGAGTATTCTTGATTCACGCTCGATATTCTTGCTGCAGGGTTATTTGTGATCTGAATCCCTAAGGCGGGGATTCTATTTACAAAATGGACTAAATTTGCTGAAATCACAATAAAACAAAGTTTTTATACAAATCTGAGAAGACAACGTTGGAAGTAATAAAAATGATGTCATGAAATAACTTTTCAAAAGTTTAGCCTTTTTTCAAGGATCTCAATGGTTTTTTGTAAGCAAAGTTCAGTAACTTAATAATCTAATGATTTGTAGGCTTTCCTTACATCAAAAGGAACTCCTCGAGGATCACTTTGTTGTCCGTCTGTCTGTCTGTCGGTCAAAACACCTTTTTCTCAGGAACGTGGATGTATCAAGGTAAAATTAATATCAAATACTTGTTTATTGTACCTTTTTATATGTCTAAATGGCTATATTTTCAAGCGACTTCCAAAAAGGAGGAGGTTCTCAATTCGTCTGTATGTTTTTTTGTTTTTTTTATGTGTGTAACTCATAATTTTTGACTGGGTGAACCGATTTTTATGATTCTTTTTTTTTATTTGAAAGCTTGTGCTTCCCGTGTGGTCCTATATATAAATATCAAAATCGGTGTAGTACTTTATTAGAAAATTAACAAAAAATAAAAATAATAATGCAAAAATGTACTAAGTTGTTGCGATGGAAGTCGGTTTTTTAACGTGTTTAGCGTTTTCAATTATTATCACTTATTTTATTATGAATTACCATCTAAAGTTACATAATATGCTTTCTTGATAGAGGCTCGTTCTACTCGCATAATATGAGAGCAACAAAATTAAATGCGCTTCTCTCTATGAGTACAGTACCACTTTTCGACATACTCTTCAAATAATCGGGTATTGTTCCTTGAACCACATAGTCACTGGACCGAGTGCTATACACACACACACACACACACAGGTAAGTACTTAAAACAAAAAGGTTACACTCCCTGGCTAGCATGCATGTTATGTATACCTATCAATTATGTAGTGTCGTTGGTTGGAAACGGGTTTTTTATGGTGACCTTAGCTTAAAAAAAAAACTGGTCGTGCTTATTATTCCGTGAACAGACAATAATATATTGGCAAAAAGTTTTGAACAGTAGTTGTTGACATGAACGAATGAATTTAAATTAAAAAAATAATATCTGTAAGTAAATAAATTTGAGTTTTTGAGTTGTTTACCTAAAACTTACATTTAAACGAATTACACCTACCTACAAAAAATAAGAAAGGAAAAAGTTTCTAAAAAAATCATGTTGCATTTAGTAAATTAAACGGAATTCTATACAAATTAGCATTTAAAAATTTGAATAATAAAAGCTAACTTTGTGATAAATAAATTAATAATACTGCTATGTACAGAACGTTAGGTATAATGGAACACATTATTTTAAGGGAATTGCGATTTGTAAAACTGAATAACTTGTGTTTAACAATTTTGTTTAAATAAACCTTGAAAATATGGACTTCTCATTTAAATTAATAAGGTCAATGAACTGATAAGTCCAAAATTGTTTTGCGATTTCATCAATGTGTAGATCAGAAGTTGTTCAGTTTCATGACAAGACGACCACTGAAAATATGTTCAATTTATCCTAGCATCATGCACATTAACAGTTGAAATGTACACAATTTTACAAATTTATAATAAATACAAGCATATTTCCCATACAGACGAACACAAAGGAGTCGCTTTTACGGCCTTTTCTCACGTGCCTCAGCGGTTGCGAAAGTTTAAAAAAAACGGGGACGTTTTCTAAACGAACACACGAGTCTAGCGAGCAGCGCTCGTAGTGGAGTCGGTGTCGTAACTTCCGCTCGAGTTTACTGCACAGTGCACAGGGTGTTTCAATAGCGTTCAAGCCGTTAACGGTAGGCTCTGCTCATAAAACTGAACAACCTTCCCCGAGGAACCCATACTGAAATCGCATTTTTTTGAACTCTTCATACAAATCGATCAGACCAATCGGTAAGTTTGTATGAAAGTCCATTTTTTTTGCGAATTCAGTATGGGGTCCTTGGGGAAAGTGGTTCAGTTTCAGGTAGGTTCTACCGTTAAAAGCTCGCACACTATAAAAACACGTAGAGCTTGATACAAAAAACCATATCTGACGCTAGTTTCGGTTAGATTAAAGGCCTACTGAGGTATTATTGAGCATGATAGGATGGCCCTTACTAGAAAGATACCGGTTTTGTGACACGTGTAGTCAATTATTCAAAGCCTTTAACTACATATATGTTTTTTACAAGTAGGCGCAAGGGCAACTTATTATGGCACACATTTTTTTATATCAAAGAATTTATTAAAATAAAACGGTTAAATGACTAAAATAAATAATAATAAAAACCGTACTAGCCACAAATATTTTATATCAACTTACTCGATTTTAATAAAAAAAAATTGAAATAAAATTATAATTGGCCATTCAATGTGTATCACATCCTGTATAATTAATATGGAAGTCATAGTACTATGACTACGAAAAAACTGGTCGAGCCACTTTCACTTGTGGATAGTTCGAGATGACGATGACGTCACAGATGAGATACTGGTTACTTCGTAAACGACGTGAACAGGAAACATTTAAAAAAATACAATCGTGTTTACAATAAAAATGGTAAGTACGCCAAAAAATAACATTATCTCATCATCATCATTATATCAGCCGAAAGACGTCCACTGCTGCACAAAGACCTCCACAAGGATTTCCATGGTGACCGGTCTTGCACTGCCCGCATCCAGCGGCTTCCCGCGACCTTCACCAGGTCGTTGGTTCACTGTGTCTCCCACGCTACGTCTTCCGGTGCGCGGTCGCTAATGTAGAATTTTACTGCCCCAACGGCTATCTGACCTGCGAGCTATGTGCCCTGCCCACTGCCACTTCAGTTTTATGGGCCTTGTTAGCTATATCAGTTACTTTGGTACTCCTACGGATCTTCTCATTTCTGATTCGATCACGTAGGGAAACTCCGAGCATAGCTTGCCCCATTACCCTTTGGGTGACCTTGAGCCTTCTTATGAACCTATTTATAGTATCTACGTATTAAAAAAATTGTGAAATCGAATGTGAGTCCATCGGGCCGTTCTATCGCACCGCTTTGCTAAGTGTGCGCATTCAACGGGCACATTATCGCAGACCGCTTTTTTTCCTCGGAAAGAAGGAAAGGGGAAGAGTGCCTTATGCATACCAGTACAGCCGGCTGTACTGTTTATGTGGGACTCACAGCCCTGCGCCTATATGCATACATACTCATTATATACATAAGGTATATATAAATAAATACGCACAGGCCCAAGCAAGACCACACTACCCACTAACGACCCCCTGTAGCCTTGGCAGCTAATCGGAGCGACGCGCACCGTCGATGTCCATGGGGAGCGCCCCAGTGCCTGAGCAAGCGACTATCCATTTGTTGCCCATGATGTGCTGGCGTTGTCCCTCAGGCGGGGCGGGGCGGCTCATCAACCCTCGCACACTCTGTTTCTAGTTGTAGCCTGAAAAGAGTGAGTGCGCGCCTGCGCGAACTTCGCCTACCTGAAGGCCCCGTGGTACTTAAAAATCTGTCTTTGTCTTTTTCTTTACGTGTAAAGAGGGAAGAAAATAACCACACTTTTGCACTTTTTGGATGTTTTCTTTTTTATTTTTATCATATTTATATTAAATAAAAATCCGATCGATGTTTTTCCTTCAGTAAACTTAGAACTTTATTTTAGTAAATAAATCATATTATAAAATTACTTATTTTAAAAATAAAACCGAAAATAAACGATAAAATGGCTCGAAAAGAGGTACCTTTGCGAAATTATTCTATCGAGCCAACTTTATAAAATAGCGTTTCCATTCGATATAGTCCCTCGTAACTATTCTCAATAATACCAATATGTTTTCCTAGATTTTAAATTTACTGTTAACTACTTCAAAAATGAATTCTAAAAACTAAGGTTTTTAACTATTTAATTTAAGTTTTATTTCATGCTTTTTAAACTGTACTTATCCCAAACACGATTCCTCTGAGGTTAGTTAGCGGAGTTGGGTATCCTGCAGATACCAGGAGATGCTGCAGCATCAGGTCAAGGTTACCATGTTCTATCTAAAACCTTTAAATTAAGACTTTTACAATGAACCCAAACACGAGTCATCTGCTGTAAGTTGATAAGAAGTTGAGTGTCTTGCAGATTCAAGGAGATGCTGCAGCTTCAGGTCAAGGTTACCATGGTTTTGCAATATTGTTACACTTACAGGACACCAAAATCCCACATCCCTTCATCACCTAGAAAAGAGCTGATGATCTTCAAACGGTTGAACAGATATTCATATATTATAGCTTATGACCACCTCGACCACGTCAGCTTTCAAACAAAAAAAACCGCATCAAAATCGGTTCATTCGTTTAATAAATACGATGCCATAGACAGACACACAGATGCATACATACACACGTCAAACTTATATAACATCCCTCTTTTTGCGTCGGGGGTTAAATAGGCGACACCGGCCGTGGGTTATATTATTATTAGATATATATAACACGAACTATTTCTTTTCTTTTTTTTAATTCTCAATTGGTAAACCCTTATTTATTTATTTCGGGCCACTTTCGACCTTCCTGTAACATAAAATCTGTTTGACCCACATACTTGCGATTTTCTGTGTCTAGTAAGACCCCTCGATCACCTAGAATCCCAAATTTCATAAATGTAATTAATATCTTTTACCATTTCTGAGATATTGATTGAATCACTATTTTTATGAATCACTCACTGACTCATCAAAATTATAGACCACTTCCAGGTAACTTTAAAACTTGAAATTTGGTACCGAGGTAGGTAATTGGACGTACATAAAAGAAACATTAAAAAAACGGCCAAGTGTGAGTCGTACTAGTGCACTAAGGGTTCCACTTCCGCACTAGTCAGCAAAATATATAGACCACTTCCAGGTAACTAATAAACTTTGCCATCGAGATAACTTATTAGGAGTGAACGAATAAAAAAAAAAAAACTGGCCAAGTGCGAGTCGGACTTGCGAAATGAAGGTTCCTTGCCACCTACTGTTTATGAATATTATAGACTGTTTCCAGGTGACTCAGAAACTGGTTTGGCATTTAGGTAGGTTAATAGGCGCATACAAAGGAAAAAGAAAAACTGGCCAAGTGCGAGTCGGACTCACGAAATTTGGGTTCCGTATACCACCACTACTCATTGGAATAGTTATATAGATCACTTCCAGGTGACATTTTAATTTGAGATTTGGAATCGAAATACGTTTACTGGACGTATATTGAGTAAAAATTAAAAAAAACTGTGCGACTCGTGCTTGCGCACCGAGGGTTCGGTAGGTACCACCAGAAATATCTTATATTATGTATGTGTATTACTTGAATTAGGATAAATCGGTTCACAACCGCCGAAGAAATCGTGTAAAATACGTACAATTTTACCTACGTTTGTTTCGTGGTTCAATCATCATCATATCAGCCGAAGGCCTTCCCAAGGATTACCTCGACGTGGTACACTAAAAATACTTTTTGTTTATTTAAAAACCTACAGTTGAATTGTGAACCTCCTCCTTTTTTGTTTGAAATCAGTTGACAAGGTATTTTAAATACTCGAAATCCTTACTTATAATATTATAAATTTAAAAATGTGTTTGTTTGTTTGTTACCTTTTCACGCTTCAACGCCTTGACCAATCTTTATGAAATTGGGCATGCAGGTAGCCTGTGTCACGGGGAAGGACATAGGCTACTTTTTCTCCCAGGAAAATAGCATAATCTGATGCAGTTCCTGAGGGAACTAAAAAAATACTCGATTGTTGTGATTTTTTGCACAGAGATGGTTGAGTAGGTGGGAAACGACATAATTTACTAATCACCCTTAAAGACACTCATAAAAACGATGTCCACGTGGGTGAAGCCGCGGGAAAAAGCTAGTATAATAATAAAAAAGTCTTATTGTTGCGATTAGAGCAGTGCTCAAAATCGAAGTACCTATAGCCATATTCGCTTACTGTACTTTGCATTAATCCTATTTAACTTTCTTATTACTCAGGTAAGTAGGTCGAATGTCGCTTACAATTCGACACTCTCACTTTCTCATCGGTTAATGCAACGGATGGTCTTCTATTGATCTTACCACCTTCGCCTCCACCTCCATTGCCCTTTCCGTCTGTCTGTTGCACGTCCAGCCTTACGCAACGCGTTCAGCGCATACTCTTATATCTCGAGACCTGCTCTTCCATCAAAAGCTGGCATTATCAATCGTAGTAATCTGTGATTTACATATACAGGATGTAACAAAACTGGTGTAGAGCTCGTTAATTGCGGGTTCTACTCGTCACACTTAAGCTCTTTTTCCAAGTAAGCCCTAGTCTTAAATATACATATATAACTCAAAGGTGACTGACTGACTGACATAGTGATCTATCAACGCACAGCCCAAACCACTGCACGGATGGGGCTGAAATTTGGCATGCAGGTAGATGTTATGACGTAGGCATCCGCTAAGAAAGGATTTTGAGAAATTCCCACAGGAACCGCAAAAATCGCGATCTGCGCGGGCGAAGCTGCGGGCATCCACTGGTCTATTATAAAAAAAGGTTAACGGGTCATCATCATCATTACCAGGCAAAAGACGTCCACTGCTAGAGAAACCCAATGATTTCCACAAAGAGCGGTTCTACGCTGTTTATCTTGCGACCATCACAAGGTCAATTTATTTTTATTTTTTTTATTCACAATTGGTAAACCCTTGACAACATCTCACCTGATGATAAGTGACAATATTGCCGAAGATGGAAGCGGGCTTACCAAGATTACCCAACGCAATGGGGAACTGGCTATCTTATCTTCATGCCGGAACACACCAATGATATCAACATTGATATTTGGCGGCAAGACTTAGATAAGATGGTGGTAGCTAGCCAGGCGGGCTTAGAAAATGCCCTACCACCAACCAAACCTCGCCGGGAATCGAACCTGCGATCTCCTGTGTAAAGCCAGTAAACTTTGTCTCTGAGCTACGGAGGCGGTTAAAAATGTCTATGCGCTACATAGGTCATCAGTTACCGTGGTTCTCCTATTGATCTCCTCATTTCTGATTCGATCGCGCATAGCTCGCTCGTTAACACGTAAGTACTACAACAATTTTGTTACACCTGCGTCTGGGAGGAAAACACATTCGTACTGTTCCAACACGCTTTCATGACGGGTATAGCGTCTCCCACTTACCGACACCATGGTCATAATGACACTCATAGCCTGCTTGCCACTTGAACATTGACAGTTACTGTTAACTGACAGAAACTGGTGCCACATGGGGTCGACCAATCTGATCCCACTTCTTTTCAACGCCGATTAGCCTGTCCTTACGCAATGATAGATCTTTGGTTCAAAACGTGTTTTTCTATCGACGACGACGAGTCTTTTCAAAACCTGCCGAAGATCACGTCGCGCTCTATAATAATCTATGGTTTGCAGTTCCGGTATTGATTGTGGAATTTTATATCATAGATTTACTAGAATGAGCTGTTTTGATAGTTGTACGATCACGTATCACAGAATTTGTCGTGGGAATTCGAAATAACAATCAAGATGGAGCGAATATAGTGATATGTCATATTTTGTACACTTCTCCGGCGGCATCCTTCTATACTTATTAAGGTTGTCTTTTTTTATTATTCATTATTGGTAAGCCCTTGGCATCATCTCACCTGATGGTAAGTGCGGGCTTACCAAGATTCCCCAACGCAATGGAGAACTGGCTATCTTATCTTCAAGCCGGAACACATCAATGTTACTAACACTGATGTTTGGCGGCAAGACTTAGATAAGATGGTGGTAGCTAGCCAGGCGGGCTTAGAAAATGCCCTACCACCAACCAAACCGAGCCTTTCAAGTTAACCCCACCGGGAATCGAACCCGCGACCTCCTGGTGTGAAGCGAATTACGCTACGGAGGCGGTTAAAATGTTCATAACTTTGTTCTTAACCCTGGATATATTTTCCTTTTCTCCCGATTTTTTATTGTTTCCTCATTATTCCCTTTTCCCACAAGTGAAAATCACAAAGAAAAATTAAATTTCTATACTAAATAATTTAAACTGCAAAAGGACGGTTTACCTGCAGTTGCATTATACGTAGTTAGCACTGATCTGTTCAGTACTGTTTTGTGCACTGTGCAGTTTGTGTACATTCACTCGTTAATGTATGTTTTATTAGTAAATCTACTTTGACCATTAAAGAATGATAAAAATTAGGTCACAAAGGCCAACCTTTTCCTAAGTCTTTGCAATCATCTTTTTTGATGGCGTACACGGTGTGACCATGCTGCCGAAACCAAGCAGACTTTCATACCAAGAATCACTATATTATGAGACAAATTATAAATATTATAATGCACATGGCGATGTAATATCTAAAAGAATTGCGTATGTACTAACATAAGTAGTATACGTCCCAGAATGACAGAAGATAACTAACATTCCGGAAAAATAAAGGTTCCAGCTAAGTTATCTACGTTTAAAAACTCGCGAGGCCCTTCTCTTCTTGAATCCACTCCCTCCTCGAGGAGCACAGGTAGAGTAGAGAGCGGCAGCGGCAGCAACAATCTTCGACCAGCTCTTCTCGAATTTTCTTCTCTTCCTAGTGGTTTCATATTTTTACTCTAGCGGAAAAGCTGGTTTTAAATACAATTCCATTCAGAAAACCTCATCTTGCTGTAAAATAATAATAAATCGAATGGTAATAGAGCATGCCGAATTATTTTTCCAATGAGTAAGCGAGACACGCGATATTCTCGTCATGCTCACTGAGCCGAAAAGTGGCGAATTCGACCCGATACGGTATATTAATACGTCATTTATTTTGAATTAAAAGAAATAATGGTTATGCAAAACCAATTTATGGTTTTGTAATTGCTCAGTGTTCTGCGAGACTAAAGTTAAATAATTTGTACAACCACGCTGTGCATACTTTGTCAAGTAGCAATCACTGTCTGGCGTACAGAAATCAAATAAACATCATAAATACGCTACCTACTTAGTAGCAAAGAAAAGAAGTGTATCAGACTAGATAAAAAAATCAGCAGATCTCGTGTCTGCTAAGACCTTCGGGTGCATTATAAATGAATCTACCAAACGAACTGTTTTTGATATTTATTTAAATAATTACAAAGTAGGTAGTATAGTGAAATTATTAATCTAACTCTATAACTAATACAGTTTGATACTTTGTTCGAAAATCGATCTTATATCTTATATACAGTGTGTTACCGATATTTTAAGGCCATGTAATACACCACATTTCATCGACGAAAAACCTCCCATTAGGGAGTCGCATCTTTCTCCCCTCTAAATAGCAGCCTATTTTTTTTGTAGCTGTTCATGAAAAATATGTTTTCTCTTGAATTAGCCACAATACAGAATTAAAAATAGTCGCATTTAGAAGGTAATTTAGTTTATCTAGTGAATACTTACATAAAATTTAACCAAAACATTTGAGAAAAAAAAAGTAGTTTTATAGCATAGCTCAAAATTAATCGATTATAAAGAAAAAACAAGACTTGAATGACCTCGTTTTTGCAGTAGGTTAAAAAAAGTATAAGTAATTTCATCATCATCATATCAGCCGAAAAACGTCCACTGCTGGACAAAGGCCTCCCCCAAGGATTTCCACGACGATCGGTCCTGCGCTACCCGCACCCAGCGGCTTCCCGCGACCATGTATTTTTTTTTAACTTGTTTGTGTTTTTTTCCCTCAAATGTTTTGGTTAATCCTATATGTGGATTACAAGAAAAATTAAAAAACCTTTTAAATGAAACTATTTTTAAGTCCGTACGGCTGCTAATTCAAGAGGAAACATAAGTTTTATGAACAGTTACAAAAAATAAATTGAAAATAAAAATGGCTGCCATTTAGAACGGAGAAGGATGCGACCCCATAATGGGGGATTTTTCATCAATGAAATATAATGTATTAAATGCCCTTTTTTCGGTAACCCTAACTGATACACACAATATACTATTAGTTTAAACACATAATTATGTATTCACAAAGAATCACTTTGCCCAAAAACATTATTGTATTCACTGTCACTACCGCGCCGCGTCCACGCACTCGCCGCTCCGCACGTAAACTTCGCGTCACAATGCAAAGGTACTACTTCCGAATAATTTGTCAGTGACACGCACCTCCATTTTTTTAAATGTAGCCCTAAGTCGTATATCTCTAGAGTTTTTTTTATTTCTCATTTCATTTTCAAAATATGAATTTTTTTCTGACCGAAATCGGGCAAAAAACGACTGCGTTTTTCACAATTTCGATTTTCAAAAAAGTTTTTAGTTATTTAATAAAAAGTATATTTTCTTCCCTCGACGAGTCGCGTCCTTTGACATCCCAATCAGCCACGTTGTCCCAAAACCCACGACATCAGGGCGATGTCGCACTTTCGCTGAAAATACTGAAGCGACGAATTTTTAATGTTAAAGTTATTAAGGATCTGAGGTTTGTATGCAAGTACCTTCCATTTTATTCAGATGGGATTATGAACTACCCAGCAAGGTCCGTATATTAAATGTTGATTTCTATTTATATAACAGACGAAGAAGGCTACACAAGAAAGTATGCACAGCGTGGTTGTACAATTTGTTTTACATTTCGATACTCAAAACGTCATGTAATTCGTTATGAGTTTGTGTAGCAAAAAACAAATTACATTAACTTAATTACAAACAAGGTCTGTTTATCTTTAACTATTCAGGGTAAAATTGTTCAGTTGCGAACCCTTGCTTTTATACTCTCATAAACAACACTTTAGTTTACAAAGTTGTTCAGTTGCGAACTCTTGCTTTTATACTCTCATAAACAACACTTTAGTTTACAAAGTTGTTCAGTTGCGAACTCTTGCTTTTAACTGTCATAAACAACACATTACGTTAGGTAATGTAAGTAAGGAAATGAATCTTAGGTAGGTAGCTAGCTACTATTACTAATTTCGTGCAAAACACATGTTGTTCACAAATAGATGTTCCTTGTAGGTAGGGACGTCTTATGATTATTTATTTATTACTTTCGAACATAACTTAATAATCTGTAATCAACCGAAATTTAATTTGGTTAAATAAAACCATTCTAAGTTTTGATAAAAGCATTCACTTTCATTTGCGGCCCACAACTTTGGACCTCGGGTTTATTAATTCAATTAAAAACCTTCTTTATGGTGTCTGAATAACGATCAAAATGCTATTAGACAATGAGTACTGGCAGCTTTGCTTGTGAAGTCGTGGTCTTAGGTATGGTCAGTAAAAACTTTTTCGGTGTTTAATTAATTATGCGTTTTGTGATTTTTGTGTGGCTCGGTAAAGAAATTGGTCAATCTTTTGGTTTAAATAGGGCTCACAAGTATGACATAAAATTACAATATTGTTGATAGTTTTTAGCAAACGGTTTTAATTTTCTATTTGGGTTTTTTTTAAGTAACTGAACTCCTTATGGTGAACAAACAAACTCAGCCCCATTTTGCAGAAAAACATAACTCTTTTTTGTACAACATATACTATTAATTATCGTTTTTCCAGTTAAAGCATTAGATGTTATTAAGTATTGTTCATGACAAAAATATAAAAAAAACACCCTTAGTGTAATTTTGAGAAAGAAAACTTTTTTGTATGGGAAATAATCCTAATATTTTAAAAATGAAAATTCCGAATAACGTACCTCTGAAAAATAATTTAGAAGATCCATTAAAAATTTCATGAACTTTAGTCAAACAATTTCTCAATAATCAAGGAAACGGACATATACACATACAAACGTACAAACACACAGCCACACACATACACATTTTTAATCAAACCTGACTTCGGTGTCTTTAAGTTATATTACAGTGCATTTTCGTTGACATCTCTTGAATAGTAGGTTTTTCGGGCGAAAAGGTTTTTCCTTCGTCGCCCGAAGGTAAAAATCTTTGGAAACAGATCATCATCATATTAGCCGAAAGACCTATACTGCTGGACCAAGGCCTCCTCCAAGTAATTCCACAACTTCTGGTCCAGCGCTGCCCGCATCTAGCGATTTTCCGCGACCTTCACCAGATCGTCGGTCCACCGAGTGGAAGGCCTGCGCGGTCGCTACACGAGGACTTTATTGCTCCAATAGCCATCTGTCCATAAGAGCCATATGCCCTGCACACTGCAACTTAAGTTTGTATATTATATAGTTTCTATAGCTGTTCCCTTGCCTGGAAGAAATTTTTACCTAGCAATAAGGCCGCCTATTTATTGGCTTTCTTCTATATTATAACCAACTTATATCAAGAGAGAAGTTCAACAATATCCCTTAGGGAAACTTGTTCAGTTTCGTGACTGGAAGTGTAGTTAAAATTTTGTAAAAGAGTTTTAATCACTCTTCATTTGAGATAATATAATAAAAATTCTTCGAACTGTAGTCGCTCCCGTATTGGCTTAGCCACTAAAAGAGTTGCCTGCAGTGGAGAAACCTTCTGCAGCAGACGTATAAGGCTTTAGATGTATAAAGTCTACACCTGGACATTTCTATTGAGGAATTGTTCATCTATTTTTACACGATTGCCAAAAAACCAGGGAGATGGTGGTGAGATTCCGTTGGGGAATCTTGGTAAGCCTGCTTCCATCTTCGGCATCATCGTCACTTACCATCAGGTTAGATGATGCCAAGGGCTTACCAATTGTAAATTAGAAATGAAAGGTTATCTTTGTCGAGGGCATGTATGAGATTCCGTTGGGGAATCTTAGTAAGCCCGCTTCCATCTTCGGCATCATCGTCACTTACCATCAGGTTAGATGATGCCAAGGGCTTACCAATTGTAAAAAAAAAGAAACAGATGCCAAGGTGAATTACAAATGAAAGGTTTTCTTTGTCGAGGGCTTGTATAGCCTGCCTATTTGGGAGTGGGAGGTGTCATTAGATGTGATATAGGATATATTTTAAAAAGTAGATTTTTTTTATTTGGAATTAAACTCTAAGTTTCTTGTTCTTCAGTCCAATATTATGTTTGAAGCCAAGTCGTGATTGCGTAGCGTAGCCCGTTCTGCTAACCATACTAAGTATACAAAATATTTTAAAGTACTTGCCTGCCGCTGCCGCAAGTAAATGCCGTGCGTTCGGTCCCAAGGCCCGCAGGTCGTCTGGCCTACTTTCGATACCTCGGCTGACGTAACCAAGTTGCCTCTTAACTTAAGTGTGCATTGTCTTCACTCTATGGTGCCCTGGTACACGATTCCAGGTATGTACGTATGAAATTCATATTTTCATTTTAAAGGCCGCCAGGAGGCTCGAGTTTCCATACATCCGTAGTTCCGCTTTCATACAAAAACTACACGCCAGATTGAATCCAAACTTTGCAAATATATTGAGGAGACACATATCGATGTTTGTAATTAGTTTTCGATGTACTAATTTATAACGGAAAAAAATAAGAGCAGTTTCAAAATTTCAGTACAAAACTAATTTAAGCCTTCGTTTAGTAAAGTTAATATTTACTACGATGAAAACTAATTACAAACATCGATATGTGTCTACTCAACATATTTACAAAGTTTGGATTCAATCGGGCTTGCAGTTTTTGTATTAAAGCGGAACTACGTTTGTATGGAAATTAGAGCCTCCTGGGAGACTTAAGCGAAATTATTACCGCTAAAAAGAAATAGTACTAGTATGCCTTTGCAGCCTTTTAGGGTTCCTTGTAAAATCGCTCAGTCACGTCAGTCTGTCGCGCCCTTTCGTCTGTTTAACGTAAGATCTCATTTATTGCGGTACGGAACCCTAAAAACCTCATCCTTACTATCTTATCTTTACAAATCGGAAAGTGTGTCAGTTTGTTACTCTTTCACACTAAAACTACTGAACCGATATCGTTTTGGTTTAAGTAAAGGGCGGAGAACAACTAAGTGTACCAATACTTGCAAAAAACTCGATTCCTGAGGAATCTGAGAAAACTGATTTCCTCGCTTGCGGCTCGCGCACCGCATACCCTCAGAAACAGACATAGAAACCGGCCAAGTGTGAGTCGGACTCGTACAAAGTAAGGTTCCGTAGTCTTTTCAGAAAATTAATTTAGATTTTATAAAACAAATTTATATTCGCAGTTGGTAATTTCGCGGAAATCCTTGGGGGAGGCCTACGTCCAGCAGTGGACCTCCCTTAGCTGATTTGATGATGGTAGTTTGTATTATAAAAATTATATATGTATGTCATACTATTTAAAGTTTTTTGCAAATTTAGCTAAGAAATAGCGATTTAGCTAGCGGTTTCAACTGACTCCAACAAAAATTAGCTCTGCTTTGAGGTTCAAAGCCTAATGTTTCGCAAACGGATCCCTGAATTGAAAAATGGTTTTAAAACCCGCAGTAGTTTTAAAGTACTTACCCTTTTAACGACACCCCACGCCCCACGCCCCACGCCCCACGCCCCACACGATGGGGAACTGAAACGAAAAAAAATCACTTTTAAATATATATGTATTTCTATTTCATGCCAAATTAATGTAATTTAAAGATTTTATTGTACCACTTTATCGGCATTATCAATATGTATACGCATGCTAAATTAAAGCTTTCTAGTACTAATAGTCTCTGAGCTAAGCCGCGGACAGACGGACAGACTGACAGACAGGGCAGAACTGTAAGGGTTCCTTGTTGCCTACGGACCCCTAAAACGACAATCATACGAGAGAGGCCGCGGAGACAAGCAGTTGATACTCGTGTTATACGAACGTGTCTCCTGTAAGGGCGCGTTTAAGGCGAGGCATTTGTAAAACAGTTGTCTCTGTTTTTTCCTTTACGCGTAAAGAGTGAAGAAAATAACCACACTTTTGCACTTTTTCAATGTTTTACGTTTTTATTAAATTTACAATTTTAAAACTAAAATTTAGCAGATTCTCTGTAGTACTTAAAAAGAAATATTTCCATATAAAAAGTATGTGCAAATTAAGAAATTATATTAATAAAAATTCGTTTTAGACCTTTTTTTAAACGTTTTAGACCTGTTTTTGGGTTTTTCGTGATCGAGTAAAGTACACACTAACTATCGCGTAACGTATTAGCACATTCCTCAGACAATGTCCTTAAGTATGTCCAATATTTTTTGCAAGACCGATATTTAGTAGTAACTAGCTGTCCCGGCGAACTTCGTTCCACCTTACACTACACTGCACTACCCTACCCTACACTACCCTACCCTACACTACCCTACCCTACACTACCCTACCCTACACTACCCTACCCTACCCTACATTCACTACACTGCACTACCCTACCCTACCCTACACTACCCTACCCTATACTACACTACCCTACCCTACCCTAACTACACTACACCTACACTACACTACTCTACCCTAAACCAATTATTTTTTTGACTGATATTTTATTGTTTGATTTTTTTTAAATTTAATTCCGAGCATTTTCATATTTATTACCTTTTAAACCTTCTCTGGACTTCCAGCAATTCATTTTTATATATATAGATAGATAGATAGATAGATAGATAGGTAATATAGATTATCACAAAAAAATTGATCTAGTTAAAGGGTTTCTCCGCTTCTCCACCGGTGCCTCGCCAGTCGCCACGACCACGCTACAAATTTCACGCGACGCGCCCAATGCCCATACTCTGTACATTGTATTGTAATGTGATTTGAACGCGTTGGACGAAGTGGACGACTTGTCAGAGAAAGGCCTTCACAATGCATGTTGGTACTTGTAACAATGGCTAATGAATTTTAATGACTCAATTCAATAACATCCACGAATTTTGATGGGTAGTGAACTTGTGATAGGTACATTGATATACCTATTGTCATGGTACGTTCTTTGTATCTTAATTTGTGTTCAAAATGTATGTCTATGTGTCGCATAATAGAATATACTATGCGACACACTTTACACCACGGATCAGATAAATAATTAACTTATCCGTGCTTTGCACTGACATTTTTTTAAATTACATGTGATTTGTTATCTTTTTCTGCACTTGGAATATCTATTTTTGTTAAATAGCAGTTTTGGTTTTTAACGATCAGTAGGGTAATCTGGCTTAAGCACATACTTCTTGCGGTGCTCGGTCGGCACTTGATAACTTTACTGCTCTAATGACGATCTTTCTAAGAGCTTTATGTCCCACCCACTGCCATTTCTGTTTTTTTTTAAATCCACAATGGTAAGCTCTCCTTGGCATCATGGATAGTAAGTGACGACGATGCCGAAGATGTAAGCGGGCTTACAAAGATGTCGCAGTTCCGTATGTCATCACAGCTGACACACACTAGTCAAAGACCTCAGTCTCGAGACACTGCGAAGCTTCCCGAATGCTGCCCAGCCGAGTTGGTTTCATTGATTGATCTCTTTCTCGAAGTTAGTAGGCAAGCTTCCCACTGGGAGGAGCGAAGGCCTGGTGAAGGTCGCGGTAAGCCGCTAGATGCGGGCAGCGCAGGACCGGGCTTTGCGGAGATTTTTGGAGGAGGCGTTTATCCAGAAGTGGACGTCTTTCGGCTGATTGCACCAAACGAAACAAAATTTTCTTTTAAAACTATAAAAACAAATCGTCCTGGAAACATTCTGCGTCTAATTTATTTCAAAATCGTTGCGATCTGGTCTGATGATGGAATAAGATGTAAGTATAGTAGAAAGATGAGCGACTTAAAAACCATGAATTATGAAGACATGCTCTAAGTGCAAAATTACACAGAATCGTAAGAGCCATTTAAAAAAAAACAACCTGGTTTTGTAAGAGAGGTATCGTATTCCGATTTTTCTATAAATAACGTACTACTAAGTATATGTAAAGCTATGGTAACGTCATCACAATACATTGTTACATCCATTATGGAGTAAAACAATAATTAGTGATGTTAAGTGACATAAGAAAAAAGTTTTTTCTGGAGATATAAAATTTTTACCCAAATCCGTCCAATAGTTTGGGAACTAGAGCTCCGGACGGACATACAGACACACACATAAACACACACGCATACATTTTTATTTGTATGTTTTTTGAATTCTATTAGTGTAAGAAAATCGATCTCCATCAAAATCTCAACCTCGATTTTTTTGCCATCACTATACCTTTTACACTCCTTTGTGGCTTGAAGGTAAAAAGTAATAACGCGACCAAGCGACCAAAGATATAATTAAGGGGTCCTCATCATGTCAGCTCATTTGCGTCCCCGCCGAGGGGCTCAAGCCTACCCTGAATAATCTGATCGGGCCTTAGTCGACCACGCGGGCCCAGTGCGGGTTGGTCGACTTCACACACAACCTGCGAGTTTCTCCGCAGGCGTGTGTAGGTTTCCTCACAATGTTTTCCTTCACCGTAAGAGTGTCGGATAAACGTACATATGAAATCTAAATTCGAAATCACATTGGTACGTGGCAGGATTTGAACCACGACCTCCCGGACAAGAGGCGGCAGCCCTAGCCGTTACGCCACCGACGCTCTTAGGGGTCCTCATACCATGTATTTTCTTTCAATGTTTTTTTGTTTTTGCTACAAGCGTCAAACTTGGTTCAAAAACCAATCAAGTGAGTTAATCTCGCTCTCAGGATCCCGAACGGAACAGAGGGAAACACAATTCAAAGTCACGAAGCACAGGTCCGATCCGCACTTGGCCGGTCCTTAAGACTACCACTACACGTAACACTGATTCATATTTATAGCGTCAAGCTTGCGAAAATTTTCATCTTTCAGCGACCTTGTTATGGACATTACGGAGATAGGTAGGTAGGTAGCTAATTTAATGATGTTGGGTGAAGTGAAGACTGACACGTTGAGCGAGTTCCTTCGGGAATATCAAAATAGATGTCCGACGATTTGAGTAATTAGGTACTTAGGTACCGGGTGTAAGTAGGTACTACGTAAATAACTTCACCGATTTTATTAAAAATTAAAAGTCCGACAGCATTAATACTGTACTCTTCTTTTTTGGGCAGTCGGATAAAAATGTATCCTATGTCACTCACGAGATTTACAAAAATCTAACGACATCTCTCATTCCAAAATCGATCAAGACGTTAAGGCTTTTTTTTATTCACAATTGGTAAGCCCTTAGCATCACCTCACCTGATGGTAAGTGACTTCCAAAGGTAAGTGGCTTACCAAGATTCCCCAACGCAATAGAGAACTGGCTATCTTATCTTCAAGCCGGAACACATCAATGTTGTTTACACTGATGTTTGGCGGCAAGACTTAGATAAGATGGTGGTAGCTAGCCAGGCGGGCTTAGAAAATGCCCTACCACCAACCAAACCGAGTCTTACAAGTTGACCCCACCGGGAATCGAACCCACGACCTCCTGGTGTGAAGCGAATGGGCTAACCATTACGCCACCGAGGCGGTAAAACAGCCTCAGACAAAGAAACAGACAATACATACATACTTACATACATAGACCCAATAAACTTATCCTCCTATTTGGACAGTCGGTCGGGTAATAAATTTCTCGACACTTAATGACTTTAACAGTTTGATCAACAACAAATTACAGTAGTTATAAAATGACCTTTTGAACGTCGTCGTTATGAGGACCCATACACTCATACTAATAAACGCGAAAGTATGTTCGTTTGTTCAACTTTCATGTCTAAACGGCCGAAGTGATTTGGAAAAATTTTAGATGATTCAACAAAGGATAATTTTCATTTAACGTTTGCAATTCTCACACACAGTGGAACACAGAACCTCCTTCTTTTTTGAAGTCGGTTGAAAATGGGAAGCTTCGAAATATCTTCACGTCCCAAATACAATACAACACAAATGCACCGGAAAACGTAGCGTAGGCAGGCCTCCCACGCGGTGGACCGACGACCTGGTGAAGATCGGGGAAGGCCGATGGATGCGGGCAGCGCAGGACCGGTCGTCGTGGAAATCCTAGGGGAAGGCCTTTGTCCAGTAGTGGACGATTTTCGGCTGATATGGTGAGGACCAGAGATTTGTTACCATAGATGGGTTATGCACTAACAAACAACATTTGAAAATGGAAGCCATTTACACACACAATATTATAGGTAGTTCGCTTCCATTGCACCGAATGCTACTAAGAAAAGAGATGCCAATTGGCATCTTTTTTTTGCTTCACTTTTTGGATGCACGTAACCTATCTACCTCCCCTTATATATAGCATATCTCTGGTGAGGACAATATTTTACTGGTAAAAGCGGATCTACACGTGAATGATCTACCGCCGAGTCACGTGTCTCAAGACTAATACGAGTATGTTTTGAGTAGTGTGAGTTGCCAGTGAAGAGAAAGAAAGTGGAAATTTTCCAGCCAAGTGCGAGCTGGACTAGCACTCTGAGGGTTCCGTACCTCCACACAGCTACATAGTATAATGACAATGATACTTATCCACATTACAAACAAAGACATCAACGCGAGCGACAATAATTGGCCGATTTTTATTATTTGTTGTTTTACTTCAATATTAGTACTATATTCACACTAAGTTTGGTGCTTGTATGTATTACCGTTTTTACGATAAAGCTAAATCAAAAATGCTTCTAAAGACCAATAAAAAACACGTTTTCTATGGAAACATCCCCCTCCTGTTTTTTTACTTATTCAAATTTTTAAAGAGAAATATTATTTTAACATTCATAGCAGTTTTTTTTCATATTTTAGGGTTGCCACCATAGTAAAAAATCGTATTATTATTGTTTTACTCGAAAATGGCTCTAACGGTTTCGATGAAACTCTGTACGTTGCCATAACTTTACATGGCATACTACACGCCTTGGTTCGATATTCCAGGAAAAACCAGAACAAGGTACCCCCCATACAAACCTATATCCCGGATATACATAATGTTCTCCTCTAAGTTAGCGCATAGTTGATTTGTGTAGGCCTGACTACGCCATCGCCGGGCGGTGGAGGCTTCGCGAGAAAGTATGCACAGCGTGGGTATACAATTTATTTTCGTTACATAGATACCTTCTCAGTAGTAGATGTAACTTGGGCGGTAAGTTCATTTGAAAACAATTAAAGAAAACCTGCATACTTACAAAACAATAATAAAGAACGATAGAACAGTAGAAAATGATTGAATATTATACATAGTTAGGAAACGCTCAATACAACTATACATCACCAAAATAACCCGTTCATCGTTATCCCCGGTGCAAAGGTGCCCATAACACTAGTTGCATTTCCGCGCTGAGTGGCTATGGACAGCCTCTGCACCAGGAACGATCCGGAGCGGGAGTCAATGCCTCTCTGAACCAGTCGACGCTCTATCTCCCTCACAAGTCGACGTGACTCTTTGTGATGTTAAGTCTGTAAATAACAGTTGTATCTATACGAGACCTATGTCCAGCAGTGGGTTTCCTTCGGCTGATATGATGATGATGATGATGATGATCTATACGAGTAACTTACACAACTTAATTGACACATAATACAGGTACATTGAAATATGACATTACCCTCCTTTTCTTGCGCCGTATTTGGCTAAAGTGCATCAATCAGTCGGCCTTGGCTGAAAAAAAAAAAAGTATCTTACAAGTCATTATATTACAGGGTAAGCCGCTCTATTCTTGTTACTCCACCTTTTTATGGCCAGGTGCGGATATAGACTTTCGTTAAAACGACGGGGAAGGGGGATTAGAGAGAAGTTAAAAATCGAATTATTTTTGACGTGTTAACGTCTAATAAAACGATGGACGCCGGCTGCACGCACGAAAAAAGATGACTCAATATTCCGTTACGTTATGACGTTTTCACGTTAAACTATCGTCCGTAAACCGACTCTAAAGACAACCAATTTTGACGTGGTAACGTCTAATAAATCGATGGACGCGGGCTGCTCGCACGAAAAAGGATGACTCAATGTCCCGTTACGCTCATTGTCCCGTTACGTTATGACGTTGGCACGTTAAACTATCTTTCGTAACAGGACTTTACAGACAACCAATATTTTATATGATACTTGGACAATCTCCTAATTGTCATTACCACACAAGTACTTATCAAATAAACAGCTAAAGTAACCGATTACACGCTATTACCCGACCCGCGACGCACTCACCCGAAACGAACAAACAAAGAGCGTAACAGTTGAGCGGTTATTGATAATCGAAGCATGCGCAACATCTGATGCTGATTGTCGAAGTCAGTGGATTGAAGAGTAGGATGGACTTGCACCTATGCTACTCCGATAGTTTTACCATAACATTTATCGCCTCCATGGCGTAATGGTTTTATAGTCCATTATCTTTACATAAGGAGGGCGCGGGTTCGAATCTCGGCGGAGTCTAACTTTGCAAGACTCTGTTTGTTTGGTAGAAGGGCATTTCCTAATTCCGCCTGGCTAGATACCACCACCTTATCTAGGTCTTGCCGCCAAAGACCAATGTCGTCACTTACCACCAGGTGAGATGTTGTCAAGGGTTTAACAATTGTGAATAAAAAAAATGACCACAGCATTTGAAGACAACATAGCCATTTCCCTATTATGTTGAGAAATCTTGGTAAACCCGCTTTCATCTTCGGCATCATCGTTACTTACCACCAGGTGAGATGATGCCAAGGACTTACCAATTGTGTATAAAAAAGTTACCAAGTACGTATGGCATGACGCACAGATTAGGGTTCCGTAGTAATCTAAAAAGTATATTTTAAAAAACAAAATATTTTTTCAGTTATATTTTTTATGGCAAATCTGTTAACTTTTTACATTTCAAACTGCACATCTTAAGTTGGTCGACTGTTACTTCTAAACTAAGAAAGCCTACTTATAGATTACAATAGGGATGACGACAGCATCAGAAATAAATTATAAACTCTTGATCACTAAATTGCCCTCCTACTTAAACTTCGGAAAACCTTACTCGTTTTGTTTTCCATCAAGTCTTCGATTTTTAATTCACCAAAATCACAAAATGAGTACATAAATGACGCTGCAAAACTATGACGTCACGCCTAGGTATTTCAAACATTTTTAAGAACAAAGTGTCGTTTATGACAGATGATAAAAAGTAAATCAGATGACTAGCATTCGTCATCACTATTTATTCAGATGTCCTGAAATAGCGGTTTAGCTGGCAAGGGGGAGAGGGACACTCGACTCTAACAAAAATTGACACTTTGAAGCTTGCTATTTCGCAAAGGGTGTCAATTAAATGGTTAGCATAGTATTGTTATTTCTGTGAGCAGAAAAATATAATCGGTGAGCAGAAATAGCTAATTGGTCAGCAACTCATGGTCAGCAAACATTTCAAAATCAATCAGCAATTTATGTCATTCTGGATGGCTGTAATTATTTTAAACATCCCCGTACTACACTCTTCCTACAGTGTTGAGTGGTCGACGGAGCCCCTTCGGGGCTCCTACTTCTGTGTTCTCATGTTAAACCTAACACTACGACTGTGCGGGGAGGCGAGCTTAGCTCGCCTCCCCGCACAGTCTCCGAACCTAACGGATCCGAGTCGGGGTGCTCCGCAAGTCCGAGCTCGCTTCGCTCGCTCCCGCTTCCATTTAGAACTCCCCGTACCACACTCTTCCTACAGTGTTTTCTGCCGCTCAATCATGAAATCTTGCCGCTCAAGTAGTTATTTTGCGGACTGAATGTTTATTATGCATTTCAAATATATATGTATCTTTCGCAAACGGCTCCCTGTGTCAAAAAATGGGTTATCACACACCCGCAATATGTTGAATGAACTATCCAATAGCACCCCACACGATGGGATAGACAAGAAAAAAATTCACCCCTCCTTGTACGTGTAGAGGAGTCCCCTAAAAATGTATTAATCAACTTACCACTTGTCCGACGTGATTGATATGCCAAAAAATTGTATTTTTGTACTAAGGGTCTCTGAGTTATACCGCGGTCAGACGGACAGACGGACAAACGGATATGACGAAACTATATGTCAACTTTTAAACTTTTATGTCATTTGCTTTCTGTACTTTTGAGCATTACTACCTTAGATACCTACTAATTATTGGTTATTTTCTAGGCAAGTGTTTGTGTGCATGTGGTGTTTGTTTACTTATAAGAGATTGTTACATTTAGTAAGTTTTTCTTTGTAATAATCAATGTAATGTATTGATGTAAACAATTATTAGTGAACCTAATAAATAAAATAAAAATAAAATAAGGGTTCCTTGGGACCCTCAACAGGCGCTAAAAAGTTTACTGTAAGGCAGCACAAGTAACTATTGCTTAAAGATTGCTTGTTATAATACCTGGAAAAAGGAAAAATGCAACTGAAGATGAGCACAGAATGCAAAATCAACATGACAGTTCAAAAAAAAATTAAGGTTTCTATTTGTTTACAATTGATAAGCTGATGGTAAGTGACGATGATGCCGAAGATGGAAGTGGGCTTACTATGATTCCCCAATTATATTATGCTCATATGTATCATAATATGTTCTTAGTTAGATTGCGTTGATTATATGATTCTGTTTAGAAACCAAATTATTATAATGCAAGTACTTCACATGCTTTGTTCCTTAGAACTAAGTCTCTAGAATACAGTCACCGCAATCAGCTAGGTTAGAACCAAGAACTAAGCACTATATAAAGCCTGTCACAGACAATGCCGAAAAAAAGCTCACGTAGCTATCTTTGACAATAAAACAATAATAACCTATTTTTCATAGTAGACGCTATTTCGCTGTAATGATGATTATGAGAAATTATACTATGAACAGTTTATTTCCCTGGGAGAACATACTTTCTCGTAAGAGCTTCTAATATTAGTCAATTTGTACGGGACTGCCATAGAGTGAAGTACTTTTTTTTTGGGTTTTTCTAGATATAACACTTCAGGAAGATTATAGACGTGGGTAGATTTTTTTCGATTACGTAAATTTGACAAACCAATTTAGCGCCATTTATGAGAAAAAATAATTTTAAACATTTTTGTATTATACCGTTTTTGGAGTTTTCCCAGATATACCACTTATTGGTATAGGTACATCCATAGTCCATCCATTTTTACTTGTTTTGTATGATACTTTTTCTTTATCATATCAGCTCATATATGTTTTCTTATTGTTTTGAAAATCCTTACTAATATACTAAATGTGAAAATGTGATTGTTTGTTTGTTACCTTTTCACGCTTCAACACCTCGACCAATCTTGATGAAACGTGGCATTCAGGTAGCCTGTGTCATTGGGAAGGACATAGGCTACTTTTTATCCCGTGAAAATAGCATAATCCGATGCAGTTCCTGAGGGAACTGAAAAAATACTCTTTTTTTGGTTAATTTCTTTAACATCGCAACGAAACAATGGATTGTTGTGATTTTTTGCACAGAGATATTTGAGGGGCTGGGAGATTACATAATTTACTAATATGCATATCCTGAAATAGTTCCCGTCCCGAGGGATCTGGGAAAAACTTACTTCCACGCAAGCACACGTCGGCGTCGCTACGGAGCAACGAATTGAAGTGATTTTTTTGTATATAATTGTTTGAGGGGTTGGAAGTGACATATAATGTTAATTAGAATAGACCGATATAGGACCTTAAAGATCTGGAGAAAACTAATGTCTACGCTCGCGCACCACTCACACTCAAACACAGTTATATAAACAATATCCATGCGGGCGAAGCCTCGGGAAAAAACTAGTAAAAAATAAAAAGGTTATCCCTCGCAAATATTTTAAACATGTATATTCAAAATTTGGTGGCTATAAGTGATAGAGTGTATATTTTCGTCAAAATCTCTTAGTCAGTTTTTTGGATTATCATTAACCTTTTGTTACTCCTTCGTCGAAACATTCTCCTGTGGCCAGCCTGGCGCCAAGTGACGGTGCGTTCGTCAGCATTCTGGGTGAAGGATAACTAGCTAGGCTGCTCCGAGCTAGCCGAGCGAGCTGCGATACACGTACCTAGGAAACAAATGTTGGGCTATAAGTATTTATGTACTCTACTATGTACACAGACCATCAAATCAAGCTAGACACTTTGGACTTTGTACCGTTCTTATGCCACTACACTACGAGTGTCTAGCTTGATGTGCTGGCCTCTGTACGTACACCTAGAGCCAGCGGCAGGTACCCGAGGAGAAGTTTAAAAATAAAAACATGAATAATTCATGTTCCTCTCCACTTCACAGCTTTCACTGCTAACATACATATATTTCGTAAACCGTTTATAAGGTACTCATTACTAAGCCGCTTAAATGTGAATTGTTATTTATTTTATTTTAGGATTGGATATTACAACGTTTAGTTAACGAATAAGCTAGGTGGACATACAGTCTTTTTTTCATTCATAATTGGTAAGCTCTTTCTCACCTGATGGTAAGTGACTATGTTGCCGAAGATGGAAGCGGTCTTACCAAGATTCCCCAACGCAATGGAGAACTGGCTATCTTATCTTCAAGCCGGAACACATCAATGTTACTAACACTGATGTTTGGCGACAAGACTTAGATAAGATGGTGGTAGCTAGCCAGGCGGGCTTAGAAAATGCCCTACCACCAACCAAACCGAGTCTTACAATTGACCCCGCCGGGAATCGAACCCGCAACCTCCTGTGTAAAGCCAGTGAACTTTGCCTCTGAGCTACGGTCGCGTGAAAAAGAACAGTACAACATTTAAAAATTAAGAAAAAAAGGGGCCAAGTGTAAGTCGGAATAGCGCAAACTAGCGTTCCGTAATGTAAAAATACGTAAATGTATATTTAAAAACACAAAATTATATGTGCGGGTTTGTATGGTAATCAATGAACTTTTTACAAATCCAACTGCACATCTTAAGGTGGTTGACTATTACTTCTAATATAAGAACTCCTTATATACTTATTATTTTTAATTTTTTCAGATGTTTTGAAATAGCGGTTTAGCTGTCAAGAGGGAGGGAGACTAACAATAATTGTCACTTTAAACGATCAGCTTGTTTCGAAAATTGTTTAGCACACACCCGCAATATTTTAAATGACCTGTCCAAGGACACCTCACACGATAGTTTTTCTTTTAAATGGAATATATAAGGTCCTCATTTATCAGTTACCGTCCTTTCAAACACAGCGTCTACTCCTGATACTGAACTACTTTCCCCGAGAAACCCATAGACCAATCACAAAAAAAATTCATCAGCTGACAAATTAGGAATTTGTAATATGTCCTGTAATTTATATTTTTTTAGATGTCCTGAAATGCGGTTTATCTGGTAGGGTGGGGGGAGAGAAGGGAGGGGGGGAGACACTTGCCTCTAACAAAGATTTGCACTTTAAAGCTTAATAAGTCGCCAACGGACTCCTGAATTCAAAAATGATTTTAGCAAATGCTCAGTAGTTTTAAAAGACCTATTTAAAGAATAATAAATCACCCCCTATTTACCTACATGTAGAGGAGGTACCATAAAAAAACCTTTTTGCAATATTTTATTGCACCAATGTGTCGGCGTTATTAATATGTGTACCCATGCCAAATTACAGCTTTCTAGTATTAATAGTTTCTGAGCTAAGATACGGACAGACAGACAGACATGGCGAAACTGTAAGGGTTCCTTGTTTACTACGGAGCCCTAAAGAAGAGCTAAATCAGTGCTTTGCAATAAAAAACAGTAAGAAAGTCATATTACAAGATTAATTGAGTTGTTTGAGATTGAAAACCAAAGAAGTTGTTATTGTATACTGCAGCAAAATTTAATTATAATATCGAAAATAGCCTAAAAGATCTTCTGCTACATAAATACGTAGAATTTGGAACGAATAAGCCGAAAAGCTGTAATATAGAAAAAAAAAAGTAGATGAAGTAAGTAAAGAATATAATTTGTGGATTCGATTAAGATTGGACAAAGTGCATAATAAAAAGGTATTGTCATCGTCGATTACCTAAAAAATACTGCTTGCAAGTAAAAAAAATGTTGACCAACATGACTGAAATTGAACATAAAAGTTCCAATGTGAAATTACACCATTACATAAGTTTTTTTTATCAATTTTTATAGCTGGGTTTTTAGGTGGCGCTACCTCGTACGTAAGGGAACTCAGTATAGGTTACTTTCTTTCTTAAAATTAAATCAAATAGCACACTTAAACACTCAGATAGTTAAACTTTTTAAAATTAAAAATGTTTATCAAATCCCAATGAAGCATGCAGGTGACGAAGAGAAGAACAGAAATGAAAAGGTAATAAAAAGATATCGCTTCCCTTGGCGGGTATGCTGGGTGGTTGCGGGCGATGTTACTGCAGCAAAGTCGGTGGCACGGGCGTAGAAAACTGCCGTCGAAGATGGACGACGGGTGTACCAATCTCGTTATAAGGCGCTGGGCATGCTGGTTACCCGCAGCGGTGGTATACCCTATCATATAAAGACCTGAAATTACACCACCCCGCAGCACAAACGAAGACAACAAAAGAATATGAACAAACATACCTCAACATATCCGGCGAGGGTTCGGCAACGCACTAATTAATGCATCTTAACACAAACGAAACGAAATAACAATCTAATAATAAATTATAAGAAATAAAGATTTAACAATTTGGTGCTGATAGTTGCTCGAAAAGTGATACTTTATATGCTAGTTTACTGTGCACAAAATTGATTTTACCGCACACGTGCTTTTTTCTTTGCCACTTGTTTAAATTTGTAGCTCTGAGACACAAGACATTTTAAGCAAAACAAAACATAAAAACCAAAGATACAGAATCTTCTATAAAAATTTTGAAAGGAGAATTTAAAAATAGATAGGTTGTTCCTCCGTGAGGTTAGTACGTAACGCTAGCTGATTAGATTCTCTTTGCGTTACATTTTAGTGACGAAAGGAGAATAAACATGAATGAAGCGCATAGGTTACACCAATCATCTTTTCCAAGGAGGTTGTAATGCTTACAATGATTGTATCCCAAGCTTTATTGTGATCTATTTATGGTAATAATAATAAAAACCTTACGCATGCGTACCTGTGCCTAGCTAAATTAAATATGGCACAATTTTTGTAAAACTGAATTGAGTTGTTTTAGTTGTGAATGCGAATAAAATTATGAATAGTTAATATACCTACGTGTAATAAAAAATATACTTAGGCCTGGTAAAGTTAGGGCGCATAAATGAAAAATCTTGGCTCTACATGACATATGACCACTTTTTAATATATTTTGAGTATGGTGTAGTGTAGAGCTTGTAGGTTTAGAGCGTGCAGTCTTTAGAGCTTGGCTTTATACGAGATATGATAAATTTTTCTCAGGGTAAGCTACCTAGACTCGTCTTGGTAACATTTTTACATGAAAATGTTTTTGGTGGGATTTTGTATTCTGCCTCGGTAGTTTTTTATTTTACCTATTTTCTTACAAATGTTTTGAAAAATGTTGTATGATACATGGGTTTCAAAGGAAATTAAAAACTCGTGACGATGGTAAACCCTCGCCTGCGGCTCGGGCTTACAAATATCACTCGTTTGTTATTTACCTTGTTACCACCCTTGTATCATAAATAACTTTTTTTCTTTCTCCAAGGGGACGATGACAATAACATTTTGTAAAAAAAACCCAAGGTCTGTCTATTGGAAAACTTCAAAGAATCAAAACGATCCGATCAAGAGGATCAAGCTGTGAAGACAGAATGCAAGGAGAACTAATTTAGTAGCAAGGAAGCCGTTACAATACGCATTACGCATTTCAAAGTATTTGGGCAAGTGCAAAATATTGTCACAATTGAATTTGAACATACTCGTAAGTCATTCATAAATAAGAGTTTTGACGGGGAATGTAGAAGACCGTTGGACATATTTGATGAAAAGCAAAGGTACAAAAAGCTCTCTGCGCTGAGGAAGAGGTAGCAAGATCTATCAAAGTAGTCAATGTCATATTTACCACTTTTGTATTAGATATACGAGTAGGAAACGTTGGATTTGTTTTGTGGTTCAGTTGAAGCCGCACGCGCACCTACTGGGGATTGCAGACTTGCGATCCTTATTCAAATTTAAGGACACTACTAACATCTAAGCGATAAATAATACAGTGTAAAACTCTATATAGCGACACTCAAGGGACCGGGCATTTTGTGACGTTATTGAGACTTTTCGTTATACAGAGGCAAAGTAAACCAACTGGAGTCAGAAAATTTCGACGTTTCAAAGAGTGAATCGTTATATCGAGTGACGTTTTGCAGAGTTTACACTGTATTTAAGGTTTTTTATTTGCTTAGAGATCCTGAAACCCAGTGAATGGTGAGCTTTAGGAACGATGGTACTAATATGAAAGTAGAAAACTGGTTTATTTTTTAGACCACTGCGAGTTTAACGTAGGGGGAGGGAACTGCAAATTTTAGTAAAAGTTAAGTTTAGTTTTGTCCTTGTGTCTGACTCTCCTTCTGTTTGTCACAGCCCTTTTTTTAAGACTACTACAGGTAAAAACCGGAAATTTGGAATAGTTACACGAATCTGTGACATTTATATTATGTAGGTAATGTTATGTTAAATAGTTACGAGTGATTTTTTAACGACTTACTCTGTACCTTGTATTATCTTGAATATAATTATAATATTTACAGGAATAAAGAGTATTAAAAATTCACTTCATACAAATCACCATCGTGATTCATTTCACAAAATGAATGTTAAAAAAACTAAAACCCGACTACGGAAAATATTTAATGAAAACGTCATTACACCAGATGAAGGGAAAATAAAGGCTATGATTTCAGACCGGAACCCTTGTTTTCATAAAAAGATTTCCTGTAGTCGGATTTTAGTTTTGAACTTTTATTTTTATTTTTTTTTGCTCAGAGTACAACGCCACCGCCTCACCTCACTACCTGCGTGTTGTGTCGCATAATTGTAGCGCGCGTACGTAGAACCATCTCATACTCGTATAATATCGCTTGTGAGACCATTTGCTAAGAACTTAAAAACATTTGCATATGTAATATATGCATAATTATGTATTTAGGATGTGCTTATCGAGACCTATCTTTTGGTACAAAATAAAATTGTTGGGTAATTTCCCTTCAAAATCCGCCATATTGATTAATAGGTATTTAAAATGTTTTATATCCTATGACATGCGGGATAATGGTACGAATCCGAAGACACCACATTTGTCAAAATCTGTTCAGTGGTTTAGGATATACGAGGTAACAGATAATCATACACATACATACAAACATACATTTTTCATATTTACGTATCCCATCGTGTGGCGTATCCTCGAATCGTTATCAACCCATAATAAACCTACCCACAGCTGATGGGGCACGCGTCTCTTCCCAAACTCCACACATGGGGTGACGTCCTGGTTGTGGAGGTTGTAGGACTGGTGGAGAACCCCCCTTTCAGATCAGAAGTTTTCAAGTCGCCTTTCAAACATTACATAGCTCAACGCCTGTAGTCTAGTGACAGCAACAGGCACCAACGGCTTAGCGTGCTTGCTTACGAAACACGGCAACGTTCGAGACAAAATGCGACTAGCAGTCAAACCCATCCGGGTAATGACAGTGCTTCAGGTCAGTTAACCTGCGTTACCGACCTATCCACGCAACGACCGAATCTTAAATAGGTTTTTACAAAGAAGATTTTTTCGATAGTGATTCGTTTACCTAGCAAAAGTAATAAGTAATGAATTTGTTATTTTTGTTAACTGTGTTTGATTAATTAATAAACATAAAATATTGTATCTAATATTTATTTATTTTTAATATAAAACCAAAATTATGATGGCCAAGTAGGGTTTCTAAGCTTAGGTAGGAGTATAGTCGGATGAACAGTTTGTTGGATTTGTAACAAGTTCACAGACTTTTCAATAAAAAATGTTTTATATTAACTGCAATTTATTAAAATATTTATTTAAAGATTTTGGAACCCTACTTTGCGCGTGGTCCGACATGCACTTAGCCACTTTATTTGCCGTCTTTAAAATACTGCACATAGCTTGCTCCTTTTAGATATTAATTGTTAATAGTCACCACACCAGGCAGCAGAATGTTTAGACACCGACGCACACATCTGTTCGTGATCGGCTGTATAAACAAAAATAATAATTCTACTACGCACAGGTACGTATATCTGTACATATCCCTTCATACACACACGCACAAATGTTCAGGTATGCATGTTCATGTACACAGCACATTAACACAGTCCTGTTATGATGTTCTAATAATTATTATTACTATTGAAGGTTTACCCCACACCTGCACACCTGCACTATACCACAGACAATACAGATACCTCCTACCTATACAGGGTGTAAGACCCGTTGACTGGGGGTTCTACTCATCATACTGAACAACTTTTTCCCACGGAACACATAGTCAATTCTCAAAGAAGGACCCTTCATACATAAATGCACAAAATTGGTCGATCAGCTGATTAATTTACATAAGGTATTTATTTTCGCGATTTCAGCTAAGTCTTGGAACAATGATGAGTAGTTAACGGGACCTACACCAATTTTGATACATCCTGGTATAGTTTGAATGGCTTGAATGAAACATGAAGCACAGATGAGATACTAGTTGCATGAAGTTTGAATCACTCGATATTTGATTTATTTTCCTTACATCATTATACCTACCTGTAATAGGTTTCATTCATATCAGCTCATATACGTCCCCACCAAAGGGTTCGAGCCTTCCCTGAATTAGTCGACCACGCGGGCCCAGTGCGGGTAGGTCGACTTCACACAGAAACTGCGAGTTTCTTCGCAGGCGTGTGAAGGTTTCTTCACGATGTTTTCCTTCACTGTAAGAGCGTCGGATAAGAGTACATATGAAATCTAAATTCGAAATTACATTGGTACGTGGTAGGTTCGAAACACGACCGCCCGGACAGGAGGCGGCGGCCCTAGCCATTACGCCACCGGCGCCTGTAATAGGTATTTATGTCTAAAACTATAAACTGTAGGTATTTTGTTTCGATTAAACTTTGCACATTAACTTTATGCCGAATCACAATCGATAGGGGGAACGTTTACCATCTTTGTTATATCTTCAAACTTGGTATTAGTGTTGTGTTTAAGGTAAGGTACCTACTACCGACAAACGTGCCGCCTAGCGTAGCCACCTTGAGACTCTTCTAACACAAAGGAATAGAGTTTAAAATGCCTAGGCGGTGCATTTGCCGATAGCTGTGTGTCTACCTAATGTAGTGTTGTTTCTACTACGGTGTTAAATATTGCTTGCTGCGACTTATCCACCTACTCTGCGGTCGTTTCACACTATACGATTACCTGAGTCGTTAAACGATAGTTTTGTTATGGAAATGATTTTTTGCGCCTTTCTAACGAAAGTAGGTCAGCTTTCGGAACATGTTAGTCCATATTGTATTTTTTTTATGAATTAATGAATTCGCCAGCTCCTGCCAATCGGCTATCCGGAGTTAGCGCAGGTCCTTCAGCACCTCGTCCCTTCAGTGGTACCTGGGGCGTCTGACTGAGGGTTTTCCACTAGGTTGTCCCACTCAAATATGATTACTTCAAGGCACGATACTCATCTTCCTCCATTTTGCCACGTGGCGTGGGCAAGCCAGCGAAGGGCACCTTTTCTGCCCCTGCCCAAGCTAAGCGAGAAGAGCAGTGCCTCCCTGAAAAAGGCCGCTCTGTCGCTTTGGGTGCTGCCGAAAACACACTGTCATCCCGATCCGGTGCAGAAACGACCACGGCGTTATACAACACCCCCGAAGCCACCCATGAGCACGTGCAGGCATCAGACAAAGCTTGATTTGCATCTGATTAACCTCTACTTGTGCCCATCTCCACAGGACTTGTACGATATCGCAGTCCATTAATCGGAAGCATTCAGGTGCGCAGGAGGTATATAAAGGTTTACAAAGTACGCGCAAACGCAAGTGCACACACTCGTCAGTTGATGGATGATGCAGACATCCAGTAGAACGGGGAACCGCTACGACCGCAGAGAAGATCAGATGATGTGTCTGGCTGACGGTGTCTGGATTACGTCCTATACCGTCGCCCTAGGCCATCCACCTTGCCTTGCTATCTCGCCGGGTCCGCTAAGGCCAGTTGCATATCTGCTGTGGGTTGTCTTTCCCGCCGAGACAAACTTCATGTATTACGAGCGGGAGAAATCTGCTTTAGACCATTCCACCGAAGTGGCAGGCCCCCCTCTGCCAGGTTTTGTCCACGATCCGACGCGGCTTACTAAAGTATGGCCGCTGCTTGCACTACAGCTTCTTGGAGTCACTAAAGAGAGTTTGTAGGGCACATAGAGCCTGAAGAGTAACATCACCCACAGTGGGCCGCCTGGTGAAACCCCAACAGAATGACCGCTCACCACCCCGCTACACTCCACGAAGTATAAAATAAATAGGTGTTTATACACACTTTTAAATAGTCAAAAGAACTTATTATCTATTACAAATTATCTATTACAAATAATGTCATGATTCAGATTAGTCAGGTAGTCTCGGCGAAGTAGCTACCTTAGTTTAGGAGCAGTAGTTGACCGAGATGTGCAGCAAGGTTGGATTTGTAAAAAAAAAATATTATTTACAATTAGTAAGATTTAGTTCATATATTTTCAACACAAAACATTATAGTACCAAATGCAAAATGATTTTGTTTTTTAAAAATATACACTTATATTTAGTAAAGACTACGGAATCCTAGTTTGCGCGAGTCCGACACGCCTTTGGCCGGTTATGCCAATCTACTAAAACCTAGAATAAATTAGCAATATATATATAAAATGGTTAAGGCGCAATGGTACTTAAAAATCTGTCTTTGTCTTTTTCCTTACGTGTAAAGAGGGAAGAAAATAACCACACTTTTGCACTTTTTCGATGTTTTCGTTTTTATTTTCATCATATTTATCTTAAATAAAAATCCATTCGATGTTTTCCCTTCAGTCACCTATGAACTTTATTTCAGTAAATAAATCATATTATAAAATTATTAATTTTAAGAATAAAACCGAAAATAGACGATAAAATGGCTTGAAAAGAGGTACCTTTGCGAAATTATTATATCGAGCCAACTTTATTAAATCGTGTTTCCGGTCGATATAGTCTCTCGTAACTATTCTCAATAATACCAGTATGTTTTCCTACATTTTAAATTTACTGTTAACTACTTTAAAAATGAATCCTAAATCCAAAATTTGTGCAAGCTGTGCCATCTAGTGCCAACTTAGTGTGCCTTGTGAATCACGAGAACGGTCAAGAAATTAACTGTAAACATCCTTCCAAATAATGACTGAGCTTTAGTTACTGAGTTTAGTTAACCAGCGTGATCAACCTCACCGCACAAGTCGGCTGAGCTGCGACCGCTTCCGAATATGTAAAATAATGCGCAGTAAAAAGGTATTTGTAGCCGATCCTACCGCGATATGTGAAAGGAACGAGGTCACACTCCTGCGCATTGCCGGACGCGGACACGTTAGAAAGTGTGGACCGTTCCGTTAGTATAAAACGTGCGTGATAAGAGTTCGCGATAGCTGTGCGTCACTAATGTGCTTATTGGGAACAAATGGGTTACTGAAAAAGTATGTTTTAGGGTTCCGTGCCTAAAAAGGTAAAAAACGCAACCATTTTAGGATCACTCGTGTGTCTGTACGTCCGTCTGTTACAGCCAATTTGCTAGGAAACTACTGGACCGATTGAGTTGAAATTTGGTACACATATGTAAGTTGGTGACCCAAAGTCGGACATGTTATGGTAATAAATGAATTTTAATTTTAATTTTATTTTACACTTAGATAAGATGGTGGTAGCTAGCCAGGCGGGCTATGAACATGCCTTGCCACCAACTAAACCGAGTCTTATAAAGTTGACCTCGACGGGAATCGAACCCGCGACCTCCTGGTGTGAAGCGAATGGACTAACCATTACGCCACGCAGGCGTTTAAAATCTTTTTTTAATCATGCTGTATTTATCTTAAGATAAATATTACTATTTTTGTTACTAATAATCGCCAACATTGTTGTTTACTTATTTGTGAATCGTCATTGTTTCCTATTATACACGTATAAAAACTGTAGGTACTCAATCTCAGCCATGCCGGCCAGTAATAAGTTAGTGAGTTATATTATATTGATATTTATTATGACTGATTTTTGTGCGATTGCTTTGCAGTCGCGCGAGAATCAATATGGTTAGAACTAAACTTTTAAAAGTTGGTCTGTATAATGCCGGCTCCTTAAGTAGCAAATATGACGAGTTGCAAGCAATTATCGCTCGGGAGTTGCCAGATATTTTTGCTGTTAATGAAACATGGTTAAAAAGTATACAGGACGCCTCTAACCCTACTGTGCCTGGGTATCGTTTTAGACATATCCCTCGGCCCTCCGGTCTTTGTAAGAAAAGCGGAGGTGGAGTAGGATTTTACTTTAAGCGTGGCCTAAATATTCGTTCGTGTGAGCATCCTATTTTACACAAAGAAGTTGAACAAATGTGGATTTCCGTTAATGTCAATTCCACTAGATTGCTGATCGGAACCGCATACCGTCCCCATTGGGTCAATGTGGACTCTTTCCTTGATTCTCTGTCAGATTCTTTAACCTCTTTCAGTAATTTTGACCATATAATTCTTGCGGGCGATTTTAACATAAATTTATTAAAAGATGACAGTATGTCTTGTCGGTTTAAGCAATTCTTATATTATTCTGATCTCAAAAACTGTGTCACACAACCTACACATTTTACATCTCACAGTTCCAGTCTTATTGACGTAATTTTATCTAACATCGCTGTGTCAAGTGTTAATGTAAACCATATCCCAGAACTTGGTGGTCACGCTGTGGTGATGGCTGAATTTAAAATAAAGAAGCCTAAAATACCCCCTCGTGTTATAACCTATAGGCCTATAAAAGATATAAATTTATCACATTTTAATGTAGATCTTGACGCTGTTGATTGGGATGCCATTGCAAACATTTCTTCTATCGACAGTATGGTTCTTTCTTTCAACCAATGCATAACTGCACTTTTCGATAAACACGCGCCATTGCAGACTCGCGTTATTAAAGACAGACCGCTTCCTTGGCTGACCAATAATGTGAAATACATGATGCAACTACGGAACAATGCACATAATCGTTATCGCCACACAAAATCCGAAGCCCATAAATGTTATTATAAGGATCTAAAACTTTTGGTGAATTCTTCCCTTTACGCTGAGAAAGTAGCATATTTTAAACATCATATAAACAACCACATAACAAAGCCTAGGTATTTGTGGAAAAATCTAAAATCAACAGTAATGCCCGACTTAAAAAATAATTACGATGTTCCTGAACATTTTAACGATCCAGATGCAATCAATAGTACTTTCCTGGATGTTCCAGGCAAAAACTCTGTTGACATATCCACTCTGTCCTTCTACGAACATCATAAGTTTGCCGAATCTGTTTTTAATTTTATGCCCGTTAATGAAACCATCGTAGCTAAAACCATACTTGCTATAAAGTCAAATGCACAAGGAGCAGATCTTATTAACTCAGACATGATTCTTATGACACTACCCAGAACTCTTAAAGTTATAACCGCAATTGTAAACACATCAATAGTTCAATCAGCTTTTCCATCTTTGTGGAAAACGGCCTTAGTGCGTCCTATTCCAAAAAAACCGGATCCACAGGATTGCGAGGACCTACGCCCTATAAGCATACTACCTTACCTCTCTAAGATTATCGAAAAAGTTGTTTATGATCAGGTGGTAAAGTACTGCGAAACAAATCACATTCTCCCCGAACTTCAATCCGGATTTCGTAAAAACCGTGGCACAGCCACTGCACTCCTAGATGTAGTGGACAATATACTATCCTCCGTTGATATAGGTAAGAGTAGTATACTAACATTGCTGGATTTTTCTCGTGCATTCGACTCAATCAACTCAACCCTACTGCTTTCCAAGCTTTCTTTTTATGGTTTCGACATTGCTTCGGTCAGATGGTTCCACAGTTATCTTAGTGGTAGAAGTCAGCAGGTAGTACTTTGTAAATCAAATGGCGATACGTTGACTTCTAAATTGCTTCCTGTTGATCGTGGCGTCCCACAGGGTTCCATTCTTGGGCCCCTATTGTTTATTATTTACAGCGCAGATATCACCAAGTGTATCCGTAAATGTCACTTTCACTTATATGCAGACGATCTGCAGGTATACATTCCTATTGATCCATCAAATGTTGGTAGCGTCATATTAGACCTAAACGAAGACCTAAATAGTATTTATGAGTGGTCTCAGACTAATTCCTTAATACTTAATCCGTCGAAGTCCAAATTTATGGTAATAGGAACTAAAAAACAAGTCGCAAGGATTGCATCGCATGGACCATTAGGTATCTTTATCGGTAACAATCGCATTGAACAGGTAGACCAAGTACGGAACCTTGGGCTTTTGATGGATAGTCAGCTACGATTTGAGAACCATGTTGTGGAGTTGGTAAGGAACTGTTTCTTTCGGCTCAAAGTTTTGTACAGAATAAGATCATTTATCACTACCGATCTTCGCAAAATGCTATGTGAAAGTTTAATACTTTCCAAACTTAATTACTGCATCACTGTGTATGGCCCGTGCCTTCTACAAAGGTCACACTGTCTTATTCAGCGGGTGCAGAACGCGTGTGCTCGTTTTATTTTTAATATTCCCCCACGTACCCATGTAACACCTTACTTAAATAATAGTAATATTTTAAAAATGAAAGGTCGTCTTAATCTTCATTTCGCTTCACTTCTTTTTGGAATTATTAATACGGGGCGTCCTGAATACTTATATAAAAAACTTGTATGGCGTTATGCTCAGCATAGGTATACGGCGCGAATGTGTTCGTACGTCTTTGTAGCACCCAAGCACAGATCTTCTATGTTTCGAGGTAGCTTCCGGTTTCTGGCTAGCAAATGTTGGAATGATATCCCGCCACCTCTGCGCACTGCTTCATCTAAGGCTTCTTTCAAAACCAAATATCGTTCCCATCTGCTTACTCTGCAGAAGTCAGGATAAGGAACGTTGCCTCTTACCACCTAATATTCCGCATAGCCTTGTGTTGTGTGTATGCGCCTATCTGTGTTACCATTATATTAATCAACTGCCCCTACTGTCAGTTTGTCAGTTTCTTAATTTCTTAATTTTTAAGCTATTGCATTTTTTTTAGTTTTTAATCTATTTTACAAGCTTTTAATTAACTTGCAATGTATGTACTATGTTTGTTCGGGTGAAATCTTGCAAGTTAAATTGACCCACTTCCCAGTTTCCGATTAAGCTAAAATCTTGCATGCATGATTATGTATATTGCGTGACAATGCAATATTAAAAGCTTGTACCTAAAACTTTATTGAATTTTTCGAAAATTATCTTTAAATTTTGTTTTTACTCTAACTGATATCTTTTGTTTTCTTTTTCCTCGTGAAGTGCGCACTCACCTTATGGGATCTGGCAGAATACCAGCGTTGTGGAACATCGTAATCCACAACATATGCTGAGTCAGATCCTTTTCGCTGAGCCTGCACAGCTCACCTGGCTATAATTATTTAATTTTGTATCTTTTACACACTTTCCTTAGTATGGTGAAATTTAAATATTTTATTTATCTGTTGCGAGTTGTGTTGGTTCGTGAATAAAGCATTTCTATTCTATTCTATTCTAATATAGCGAGCTCGCGCGGTATCGCTCGCTATCTGCAGATAGACGGCGATGAAATATATATTATCTGCCCCGTGTGTGTACTCTCATTGATTTCTATGAAGAGCGATATCGTAAGTTATCTGTTACGTTAAATATATCTTATAGTATAGCGCCCGTGTGTGACAACCTTTATCACAGTTATAAAAACGACATGCACGCGAGCGAAAACGCAGGCAAAACCTAAAAATTAGCTATTAAAGCCACAGGATAAAAAAACTGGCCAAGTGCGACTCGGGGTCATACAAACAGGGTTCCGCACCAGTACATACAGTACACTACATACACACAACTCTCAGTACATACTTTGCTCTAGGTAAATAGGGGTCTACTATTCTGGACTTTAGAAATTACATTTTTTCTGTGAGATGAGTCACTTCGTCAAAGTCGGCTTCGTCCTCTGACGAACTGTCTAGTAAGTCCAACAGCAACATACGCGAACTCGTTTTCTTAATCAGCCTGTATAAAGCGTTTTAGGTTTAGCTCATTCAAAGACTCGTAACAGAATGTGGGGTTTTCATATAGTATAGCGCCCGTGTGTGACACCTTCCTATGCTATAAATTTTGATCTTATTTTATTAAAATAGCGCCCGTGTGTGACAGCTTTAATTGAGGGTGCATGGTGTGCAAGCCACAATCGGCTCCGGAGCGGGGAATAAAAATTGGTCTATGTGTTAATCCAATGGAATATCAATATGCTGACGGGCGACCAAAAAGTGAGGTCCGGCCGGGATTAAAAAAACAGTCTCGGTCGGACGCAATATGACATGGCCGAAACTTACCTACCTATTCAAACCTTAACAAAACAAGACTATAAAACAATGAGTAAACTTACTTACCTAACCTAACCACTTGGTTAACTTCCTCTTGAACCCTAGAGTGCTCGCGCTATGAGCATTTTTGCCGCCCTCGGCAAATAATGTATAATATTTTATAAACTCGACAAGGTCAAGCTGCCAGTAGCTGCTCCTCTGTCCTTTACCTACTTGTCTCATAAGTTGGAAGAACATGAGTGCGGGGTTGACCGCGGGAGGAAAGTGTTGTTGCTTGCCAGGACCAAAAATGTTCCCAATGATCTGATCAAGTGCTTTTTTTCTAAAGTTATAATCATGTACTTATACAAAACAGTAGTATTTATTTATTTTAATAAATATTACTGTTTTGTAAAGTACATGATTGATATTTATTCTTCTAAAAACATTTATAAATTTTTGAAACCATTGTGTGCAAAAAAAGCATTTTAACATAGGCGGCAATGCTCCCCACTCCCCACGCGTCACGCGACCACTCACGTTTCACGGAAAGGCGTACCCTAGGGTTAAATAATAACGCAATCATTTAAATTGATATTATTTAACATGATAGTACCTCGTAAATCGAATTATTTTCTTTAATCGTTACTTTAACAATTCACTTTCGGAAAAAAAATTGTTGAAAACGAGTTGTCAGCAGCGGGTTGCGGGCGCGGGTGTTGGTAAAGTCGCACAACACGGGCCCTGGCGGGGCGACCAATCAAAATCGAAAAAAAAGCTCCCACCAGCGCCCGCGGTAAACCACGCGCAAAAATTTTAATCAGGTGCTGTTTTGGGCCAAGACCGAAATTTTGGCCAAGATTTGCCGAGACCGAGACCGAGATCTCGGTCGCACCTTACTACCGACGGTTTCAAGTCCACCTCCAATCGGAGAAAAGCCGCTGGCGAGCTCAAAATAACGGCTTACCTCAAGGCAGTGTCTTGGTGCCAATACTTTCTAACATCAACACCAACGACTAGCCATCAAGCCCTAACACGACCCGCTTCCATTGCGCTGTTGATTTAGGTTTAATTTCCCAAGCCAGAACCTTTGAAGGTGTAGAGGTAAATTTAAATGTAGCACTTGAAACACTAAGAGTCAAAATGGCATGAAACCTAACCCAGCTAAAACCCAGTCATGCGCATTTTACCGTCGCAACAGACAAGCGGGCCGTAGACTCAACATCCAGAGGGGTGGAAAGCCAATCAGCCACTGTAACTACCCGAAGTATCTGGGTGTAATCCTTGACAGGTCGCTCACATACGGAAAGACTGCGAGAAAGTTAAGCAGGAAGTGTTCGCTCGCAACAATCTTCTCAAAAAAGTGAAGTCGTCGACGGCCTGGGAACTAAAGCCTGGGGAGCTTCGCCAAGTGTGCGTTAGCTACAGGGCTGGCCTTCTGCTATACTGCGCGCGAGTATGCATGCCCTGTATGGAGTCGCTTCGCAAACGCAATGCAATTGGATACAGCTTTAGAATAAGACTATAAAAATCAAATGGTGTTAAGTATACCTATTTTTTAGATATTTGAGAATACGGTGGCTTTAATTAAACTCATGACCCGGGTTTGTTACCTCAAGCAATCGCCATTTCAAAAGCAAACAAAGCATATTTTATTCTTAAAGCTCTAGAATTACCTTTGCAGCAGTTTCTTCGTTATTAACGTTATATTTGGCAATTTCGTCACTTTCAGGAAAATTAAAGAACTTTAACCAGTCAAAAGAATTTCTCAATCTGACCACTAAGAAATTGCCTTTGTTCGATTCAATGGTGCGTACCTCCGGGGTTTAGAACATTAAAGATTTTGGTCACTATATAGAGGTCATAAGAAGTGTCATAAGTAGCGATGCCGTATCGCTGCCGGTTTAGAATAGGGCCATCCTATCTCTTCCCATAAGTGAAGTAAGAGTCGACTAAGGAACTTAAACATGGGCAGCAGCGTCCTTTCCGCGACTTGCAGTCGACTTGCAACAAAACTGCGCTCGCCAACCCGCCTGCCAAGCATGGCGATAAAGGAAACACCCCCCAATGATATACATAACAAAAAAACGGCCTCTAGTCCCTGGCTCTGGTAGCGGTCGAGGTAACGGTGGGGCATGGAGTGCGAGGAATCCCCGGCAGGTGCCAGGCTACTAAACCAAAAGACTTCTGACCCTGGCAACAAATAACTCGCGCACACTGCGGACCGTACAGACTCGACGAAGAGCTGAGCAGGTGAGGTTAAGATGGGGTATCGTAGGATTGTGTAAAGTTCGAAGAGAGGGAGAGGACACAATAATTCTTTAATCTGGAAACCTTATCTTTTTCCGGGAGGGTGACCAACTATCCCAGGGTGGTGTCCACAAATCCCTTATTAACAATGTGGTCCGGATTGAAAGTGTTTCGACGAGGGTAGCGTACCTTATACTCAGGATCACCAAACGGTGTTCGCTGAAAATCATACAGGTATATGCACCGACCGCGGAACACTCCGACGACGAACGAAGTGGAGATCCTATATGAGGATATCTCTAGAGATTTACATAATAGCTTCCATACCCAATACACCGTTGTTATGGGGGACTTTAACGCGAAACTGGGCAAACGAAGTGTTAGTGTCCAGTCAGGTAGGTCCAACTTTGAGAAAGAGATCAATCGTCGAATCCAACTCAGCTGGGCAGCGTTCGGAAAGCTTCATAAGATCTTCACGTCCCAAATACTGCAGTGTCTTAAGGTCAAGGTCTTCGACCAGTGTGTGTTGCCAATGATGACATACTGAACTGAGACATGGTCGCTTACTATGGGCCTCATAAGAAGGCTCAAGGTCACCCAAAAGGCACTGGAGGGTGCTATGCTCGGAGTTCTCTGCGTGATTAAATCAGAAACGAGGAGATAACCAAAGTAACCGACATAGCTCTCAGAATCGCTAAACTCAAGTGGTAGTGGGTGGGGCACATAGCTCGTAGAACAAATGGCCTTTGGATAGTAAAGTTCTCGAGTGGCGACCGCGTACCGGAAAACGTAGCGTAGGAAGGCCTCCCACTCGGTGGACTGATGAACTGTTGAAGGTCGCGAGAAGCCGCTGAATGCGCTGCCCACATTTAGCAGCTTCCCGCGAACCGATCGTCGTGGAAATCCTCGGGGGCGGCCTATGTCCAGCAGTGGATCCTTTGGCTGATGATAAATTTAGAAAGGATTTTTTTAAAACTCAATCATTATATCAGCTCGTATACGTCTCAACCGAGGGGCTCGAGTCTACCCTGAATTAGGGTGATCGGGCCTTAGGCGACCACGCGTCTTCACATAACCTGCGAGTTTCTCCGCAGGAGTGTGCAGGTTTCCTCACGATGTTTTCCTTCACCGTAAGAGCATCGGATAAACGTACATATGAAATCTAAATTCGAAATCACATTGGTACGTGGCAGGATTCGAACCACGACCTCCCGGACAGAAGGCGGCGGCCCTAGCCGTTACGCCACCGACGCTCAACATCGTGTATATTTACACCTCTGAGACAGCCTGCATTGAAGCTCATTAAACTTTCGATTTTAAGTTTCCATATACTTGCCACGTATTCGTACAAGACGTGCCGAACGGCGGAGCTGCAGGGAAATCTTAAGGAAAACACAGCACAATGGCGGCTCCGCGGCTTGGTGTGAGTGTGAGCCGAGACGTGAGAACGGGAAACAACGCATTTTGCTGTGTAGGCGTGAACAACCGAACAGTGCGGCCAGTCTGTGTTGGCGGGGCAACTGACTATCGCTAGGCTAGTAACTGTGATTCAACATGGATCTACTGAGAACGAAGGATTACGTTACTGTTTATAATTTCAATATGGGTGAGTGACGGACACCAACTCTGAAAGTGTCGTACTGTGTTACACTTATAAGACCTTTTTCACATACACACGGTTGCGACGGCAAAACAAAGACGTTTACAGCGTCGTGCTAGCTCTTTCACATGCACACGTCCCGCAGCAACAAGCGGCCTCTCCTGTGGTGGTATCGTGGCACGCGCGGAGCCACGGAGTGCGCCGTGTCGTGTGGCCGTGTTTATGTGAATGCTCCCATGCTAGCCAATATAATTACTGTAGGTACGGGTACCGCGCCGGAACCGTGAGTGTAGTGGACGCGAAAGGCGGCCCACGGTCGCGGCTCGGTTGCCGCGCCATGGGAAAGCTCTCGTAATAGCTCATACCTCACTACTTTATCCGGTACGGCGACCGTGCCGTAACCGCATGCATGTGAAAAGACCCCAACTCAGAGACTATTGAACCCATTGATGTATGTGCGAATATAGGAAAATGGCTGGACATGTTCAGTTTTGTAAATAAGATGAGATTTTGGTTATCTTGGGCCGATATTTTATAAGTAAGTCGCCTTTGCTACGTGCGGCACGGCATTGTGGAAATCTATGTCCACGAGTGTACTCTACGCGTTAAAGAGCTCATCGAGTAAAGAGAGTATTTACCGCACGAAGAAGAGTGCGTAGTTTAAGTTAAGCAAACTGGTTGATATTGATTTATTGAACTATCTGTTGCCCGCGACTGCATGCACGCATTATTGCCTTTCCCGGGGGAATTTCAGTCCTCGTTTTCATTACAAAGGGAACCTCTCTTCTATGCAAAATTTCAGCTTTCTAGGCCCAAGGGATTGGACTGGGCGTCGAAGAGTCAGTGACTTACTGAGTTCTGTTTAAAAAGTTTTTTTCAATCTCGCCTTGTTAGTATGAGTTAAACTTTGCAATCAATTTTAGTGTGACTGCCAGGGTCCGATTGAGCTGAAAGGCGTGAAGCCGTATTCTCGGTGACAATCGATTCTTTTGGTATTTTTAAGTTGATCTGATGATGAACTTTGAAGGTGGAATCAAGGTCTCAGGATCGTTTATTATTTTCAGTGGGAACTTTTTCCCTTTTGCCTTCAAATTTCGAAACATGTATTAATGTCCCTATAGGCTCCGGAGCGGGGAATAAAAATTGGTCTATGTGTTAATCCAATGGAATATCAATATGCTGACGGGCGACCAAAAAGTGAGGTCCGGCCGGGATTAAAAAAACAGTCTCGGTCGGACGCAATATGACATGACCGAAACTTACCTACCTATTCAAACCTTAACAAAACAAGACTATAAAACAATGAGTAAACTTACTTACCTAACCTAACCACTTGGTTAACTTCCTCTTGAACCCTAGAGTGCTCGCGCTATGAGCATTTTTGCCGCCCTCGGCAAATAATGTATAATATTTTATAAACTCGACAAGGTCAAGCTGCCAGTAGCTGCTCCTCTGTCCTTTACCTACTTGTCTCATAAGTTGGAAGAACATGAGTGCGGGGGTGACCGCGGGAGGAAAGTGTTGTTGCTTGCCAGGACCAAAAATAGTTGCATTATATGAGAAAGTTTACTGTGGAGCGAACATTGTTCGTACATTTTTAGGACTTATTTTTACTAAAATATATGCCGAAAGTAATGAAAATATATAAATCCGCCATTCAATTAAAGATTGAAACAAAAACTTATGAAGATACATAAAGATGGTCAAAATTCAGCAATGTTCCCAATGATCTGATCAAGTGCTTTTTTTCTAAAGTTATTTATTTATTTATTTTATTTATTTATTTATTAAGGAAAATCAACAGCCTTAAATTATAGTAATATTAAAAACAGTACAGATTTTTATGATAGGCCTTTACAGATTTTCACGAACATTACCTAAACAGTATAAGTCGTGCAAAAGTGAACAATATAGCAGTTAAATAGGCAAGTATCAATTAAATTACAAAATCTTTTGTTCATTATAATCATGTACTTATACAAAACAGTAGTATTTATTTATTTTAATAAATATTACTGTTTTGTAAAGTACATGATTGATATTTATTCTTCTAAAAACATTTATAAATTTTTGAAACCATTGTGTGCAAAAAAAGCATTTTAACATAGGCGGCAATGCTCCCCACTCCCCACGCGTCACGCGACCACTCACGTTTCACGGAAAGGCGTACCCTAGGGTTAAATAATAACGCAATCATTTATATTGATATCATTTAACATGATAGTACCTCGTAAATCGAATTATTTTCTTTAATCGTTACTTTAACAATTCACTTTCGGAAAAAAAAATGTTGAAAACGAGTTGTCAGCAGCGGGTTGCGGGCGCGGGTGTTGGTAAAGTCGCACAACACGGGCCCTGGCGGGGCGACCAATCAAAATCGAAAAAAAAGCTCCCACCAGCGCCCGCAGTAAACCACGCGCAAAAATTTTAATCAGGTGCTGTTTTGGGCCAAGACCGAAATTTTGGCCAAGATTTGCCGAGACCGAGACCGAGATCTCGGTCGCACCTTACTACCGACGGTTTCAAGTCCACCTCCAATCGGAGAAAAGCCGCTGGCGAGCTCAAAATAACGGCTTACCTCAAGGCAGTGTCTTGGTGCCAATACTTTCTGACATCAACACCAACGACTAGCCATCAAGCCCTAACACGACCCGCTTCCATTGCGCTGTTGATTTAGGTTTAATTTCCCAAGCCAGAACCTTTGAAGGTGTAGAGGTAAATTTAAATGTAGCACTTGAAACACTAAGAGTCAAAATGGCTTGAAACCTAACCCAGCTAAAACCCAGTCATGCGCATTTTACCGTCGCAACAGACAAGCGGGCCGTAGACTCAACATCCAGAGGGGTGGAAAGCCAATCAGCCACTGTAACTACCCGAAGTATCTGGGTGTAATCCTTGACAGGTCGCTCACATACGGAAAGACTGCGAGAAAGTTAAGCAGGAAGTGTTCGCTCGCAACAATCTTCTCAAAAAAGTGAAGTCGTCGACGGCCTGGGAACTAAAGCCTGGGGAGCTTCGCCAAGTGTGCGTTAGCTACAGGGCTGGCCTTCTGCTATACTGCGCGCGAGTATGCATGCCCTGTATGGAGTCGCTTCGCAAACGCAATGCAATTGGATACAGCTTTAGAATAAGACTATAAAAATCAAATGGTGTTAAGTATACCTATTTTTTAGATATTTGAGAATACGGTGGCTTTAATTAAACTCATGACCCGGGTTTGTTACCTCAAGCAATCGCCATTTCAAAAGCAAACAAAGCATATTTTATTCTTAAAGCTCTAGAATTACCTTTGCAGCAGTTTCTTCGTTATTAACGTTATATTTGGCAATTTCGTCACTTTCAGGAAAATTAAAGAACTTTAACCAGTCAAAAGAATTTCTCAATCTGACCACTAAGAAATTGCCTTTGTTCGATTCAATGGTGCGTACCTCCGGGGTTTAGAACATTAAAGATTTTGGTCACTATATAGAGGTCATAAGAAGTGTCATAAGTAGCGATGCCGTATCGCTGCCGGTTTAGAATAGGGCCATCCTATCTCTTCCCATAAGTGAAGTAAGAGTCGACTAAGGAACTTAAACATGGGCAGCAGCGTCCTTTCCGCGACTTGCAGTCGACTTGCAACAAAACTGCGCTCGCCAACCCGCCTGCCAAGCATGGCGATAAAGGAAACACCCCCCAATGATATACATAACAAAAAAACGGCCTCTAGTCCCTGGCTCTGGTAGCGGTCGAGGTAACGGTGGGGCATGGAGTGCGAGGAATCCCCGGCAGGTGCCAGGCTACTAAACCAAAAGACTTCTGACCCTGGCAACAAATAACTCGCGCACACTGCGGACCGTACAGACTCGACGAAGAGCTGAGCAGGTGAGGTTAAGATGGGGTATCGTAGGATTGTGTAAAGTTCGAAGAGAGGGAGAGGACACAATAATTCTTTAATCTGGAAACCTTATCTTTTTCCGGGAGGGTGACCAACTATCCCAGGGTGGTGTCCACAAATCCCTTATTAACAATGTGGTCCGGATTGAAAGTGTTTCGACGAGGGTAGCGTACCTTATACTCAGGATCACCAAACGGTGTTCGCTGAAAATCATACAGGTATATGCACCGACCGCGGAACACTCCGACGACGAACGAAGTGGAGATCCTATATGAGGATATCTCTAGAGATTTACATAATAGCTTCCATACCCAATACACCGTTGTTATGGGGGACTTTAACGCGAAACTGGGCAAACGAAGTGTTAGTGTCCAGTCAGGTAGGTCCAACTTTGAGAAAGAGATCAATCGTCGAATCCAACTCAGCTGGGCAGCGTTCGGAAAGCTTCATAAGATCTTCACGTCCCAAATACTGCAGTGTCTTAAGGTCAAGGTCTTCGACCAGTGTGTGTTGCCAATGATGACATACTGAACTGAGACATGGTCGCTTACTATGGGCCTCATAAGAAGGCTCAAGGTCACCCAAAAGGCACTGGAGGGTGCTATGCTCGGAGTTCTCTGCGTGATTAAATCAGAAACGAGGAGATAACCAAAGTAACCGACATAGCTCTCAGAATCGCTAAACTCAAGTGGTAGTGGGTGGGGCACATAGCTCGTAGAACAAATGGCCTTTGGATAGTAAAGTTCTCGAGTGGCGACCGCGTACCGGAAAACGTAGCGTAGGAAGGCCTCCCACTCGGTGGACTGATGAACTGTTGAAGGTCGCGAGAAGCCGCTGAATGCGCTGCCCACATTTAGCAGCTTCCCGCGAACCGATCGTCGTGGAAATCCTCGGGGGCGGCCTATGTCCAGCAGTGGATCCTTTGGCTGATGATAAATTTAGAAAGGATTTTTTTAAAACTCAATCATTATATCAGCTCGTATACGTCTCAACCGAGGGGCTCGAGTCTACCCTGAATTAGGGTGATCGGGCCTTAGGCGACCACGCGTCTTCACATAACCTGCGAGTTTCTCCGCAGGAGTGTGCAGGTTTCCTCACGATGTTTTCCTTCACCGTAAGAGCATCGGATAAACGTACATATGAAATCTAAATTCGAAATCACATTGGTACGTGGCAGGATTCGAACCACGACCTCCCGGACAGAAGGCGGCGGCCCTAGCCGTTACGCCACCGACGCTCAACATCGTGTATATTTACACCTCTGAGACAGCCTGCATTGAAGCTCATTAAACTTTCGATTTTAAGTTTCCATATACTTGCCACGTATTCGTACAAGACGTGCCGAACGGCGGAGCTGCAGGGAAATCTTAAGGAAAACACAGCACAATGGCGGCTCCGCGGCTTGGTGTGAGTGTGAGCCGAGACGTGAGAACGGGAAACAACGCATTTTGCTGTGTAGGCGTGAACAACCGAACAGTGCGGCCAGTCTGTGTTGGCGGGGCAACTGACTATCGCTAGGCTAGTAACTGTGATTCAACATGGATCTACTGAGAACGAAGGATTACGTTACTGTTTATCATTTCAATATGGGTGAGTGACGGACACCAACTCTGAAAGTGTCGTACTGTGTTACACTTATAAGACCTTTTTCACATACACACGGTTGCGACGGCAAAACAAAGACGTTTACAGCGTCGTGCTAGCTCTTTCACATGCACACGTCCCGCAGCAACAAGCGGCCTCTCCTGTGGTGGTATCGTGGCACGCGCGGAGCCACGGAGTGCGCCGTGTCGTGTGGCCGTGTTTATGTGAATGCTCCCATGCTAGCCAATATAATTACTGTAGGTACGGGTACCGCGCCGGAACCGTGAGTGTAGTGGACGCGAAAGGCGGCCCACGGTCGCGGCTCGGTTGCCGCGCCATGGGAAAGCTCTCGTAATAGCTCATACCTCACTACTTTATCCGGTACGGCGACCGTGCCGTAACCGCATGCATGTGAAAAGACCCCAACTCAGAGACTATTGAACCCATTGATGTATGTGCGAATATAGGAAAATGGCTGGACATGTTCAGTTTTGTAAATAAGATGAGATTTTGGTTATCTTGGGCCGATATTTTATAAGTAAGTCGCCTTTGCTACGTGCGGCACGGCATTGTGGAAACCTATGTCCACGAGTGTACTCTACGCGTTAAAGAGCTCATCGAGTAAAGAGAGTATTTACCGCACGAAGAAGAGTGCGTAGTTTAAGTTAAGCAAACTGGTTGATATTGATTTATTGAACTATCTGTTGCCCGCGACTGCATGCACGCATTATTGCCTTTCCCGGGGGAATTTCAGTCCTCGTTTTCATTACAAAGGGAACCTCTCTTCTATGCAAAATTTCAGCTTTCTAGGCCCAAGGGATTGGACTGGGCGTCGAAGAGTCAGTGACTTACTGAGTTCTGTTTAAAAAGTTTTTTTCAATCTCGCCTTGTTAGTATGAGTTAAACTTTGCAATCAATTTTAGTGTGACTGCCAGGGTCCGATTGAGCTGAAAGGCGTGAAGCCGTATTCTCGGTGACAATCGATTCTTTTGGTATTTTTAAGTTGATCTGATGATGAACTTTGAAGGTGGAATCAAGGTCTCAGGATCGTTTATTATTTTCAGTGGGAACTTTTTCCCTTTTGCCTTCAAATTTCGAAACATGTATTAATGAGTCCCTATAACGCGCGACCCAATAATGCACGTCCCATTAATATACAGCCTGATATCTGGATTATCTGGCCTATAACTCCTGTCATAGACTTGAAGTGAAATAAAAGCTTGTACCTAAAAAAAATAAGAGAGTGATTATGTGATTTGTCATAGGTAACAAATCAAAGTATATAATAATCACTCTCTTATTTACAAATGCTCCATAGATGATGCCAAGGGCTTACCGATCGTGAATAAAAAAAATATATTTACGTTAACCTCAGCAATCATATTCGTTTGTACTAACGAATGGCGCGGCCAACCCGCCCTGGCCCGACTGCACGTAGACGTAGACAGGCAGTGTACCTGTACGACTGTACGTCTGCCATGACATCAGCGGGCTAGGACACGAAGGTCATTCATTCTCGTTTCATTCTTGGTCGCACTTCGCAACAATAACAAAAAACTGGTCAAGTGTGGGACGGATTCGCGCACTGAGGGTTTCGTCTGTACCAACCACACATCGACGATACTCACGTACAAAGGGGTTTGAAAGTTATTGGCATACTGAGGATTCGCCAATAAGGTTTTTTTTTCAAATGGTGTCGCACAATGTAACCTGTGTTTTTGGATAGAGGACCTATAGAAGAACAAAAAATGTCATATAATATTTTGGCCTAAAGTGTCACGTTTCTGAGATAATATAGTAGTTAAAAATAATCAAAATTATTATGAAATACATATATTCAATTATCTCCGTAACGTGACGTTTTAGGACATTATGTTACATGACATTTTTTGTTTGTCTGTATGTCCTCTATCTAAATATATAAGTCTCAACGTGCGACGTCATTTTGAAAAAAAAAATAATATGGTGGACTCCAGTATGCCAGTCTCCATACAAACATTTTCAAACCCCTAAATAGATCAAAAGAAAGGCGCGCTCCCAGTAGTCTTACTAATTAATCCTACCTGTTGAACTAATGAGAATTTTCTTCCCCATAGACTTACCGTTAGTAAAACTTCGATAACCTTCGCGGTTTTCTTACCATTAATAGTACTCACACCCGGTGGTGTAGGTGTTTCTCTTTCTAACCTCAGCCTCAACGTGTCACACTCGCCGCGAACAGCCATCTACCTGTTACATGCCACCCCGTGGGGGCGCGTGAATGTCACTTCTTGCATAGTAGTAACATGCTTTACTCTCGCGACGGAGTGGCTCGAGCACCTCGAGATGATACACGTCAAAGTGATACGTATCCTGTGAATATTTCAACTGGCCGCCTATGACAGTTAAATAGATAACGCCCCGTGTGTGACACACTGCTTGACAAACAGACGGCATAAGCTAAGTAATAATTAAGAGTTTTTAATCCGAATAGATTGCTAATTTTATCAAAGTTAGCAATCTATTCGGATGTGAGGAGTGAGGATCTTAATCCCAAATACTCGTATTGTCCTTGAACTAGATGGCGCTATACATATAAAATAATTTTGGCTCGAAACTCTATCGATACGACTAAAACTCTATCTATACGACTAAAACTCTATCTTTACGACTAAACTCTATCTTTACGAATAAAACTCTATACGACTAAAACTCTATCTAGACGACTTAAATGTCATAATAATTAAGATTCCAAGATTAGCTGACAATTCAATGTGTCGTCGCTAAATATCGTAACTCATGTCACATGTTTTTCGAAATGGCTGAAACATATTTTTTCGTTTCCACCCCCTATGGCTCCACGATTTTGAAAAATTTCCTTATACTGAATCGAAAATAATATTCCATATAACTATCGAACTTGCTCACAAAACACGAGAATCAGTGGAGAAATGCGACATGACGTATCTAGAGGAGAACAGCCGGAAATCCGCTGAAAACCCCCAGACATACGAAAGCATTTTCGCTCAAGCTGAAACGGAGACGCTTCGCTTGCACTTCGCGCTCGCTCGATCAGTAAAGAAAGTGTGTTTGTTTGTTTGTTCGTCCTTCACGTCGCGCGCCGCAACGGAACAACAGATCCACGAGATGCACAACAAGTGTTGGCTTTGTAAAAGGGTTCCGATGCCTCCATTTGGGTACTGAACCCTGACTTGGGCAATTTGATGTTTGACGTCACTTGATGCGCATCACTGGACGGATTACGGTGATTTAAATCGTTACCTTCTATCTCTTTTCAGTGTTTTTTTTTGTTATCTGGATATGTCATATTGTATACTAAGTTAACAATCGCAGTGAATACTTTAACAGCTATGTAGTAGATACCGGCCGTTGAAGATAAAGTTCTCGAGTGGCGACAACGCACCGGAAGACGTAGTCTAAGATGGTGAAGGCGCAGGACCGGCCGTTGTGGAATTCCTGGGCCTTTGTCCAGCCGTGGACGTGTTTCGGCTGATAAGATGATGTTAATGATGATGATGAATAGATATCGGAGTAATTATAAGGATCAGTGGTAGATATTCAATCTCTACACTCAAAGCGCTTCTTTTTACATCACCTGTTCCTTTCCTTGCCGGTGTCCCCACGACCTATAACCTGAGGATCCTTAAGCAGGAGTGAATAGGCGCTATTTATGAGTACCTACAAGTTCTATGTTCTAAAGCATTGATACTAAACACCAGGTGTTGGAGACAAACGCTCTTAAAAATACTAAGCTTATACTTAAGCTAGGTACTCTTTTTGATCAGCGGATTTACGAAATGTTTGGTCTTACGTATTCAGTTAAGCAGACGAGATAGCAAGTAAGTCCCTCAATGCCTTGGTGTTTGTTAGGGTTCCGTAGTACAACAAGGAACCCTTATAGTTTCGTCATGTCTGTCTGTCCGTCTGTCTGTCCGCGGCCTAGCTCCTAGACTATTAGTAGTTAAGAGCTGAAATTTGGCACAGATAAATATATATAATACCGCGGAGAGACTGTAAAAAAAATTTTGGAAAAAAACTTTTTAAGGGTGGGGAGGTACCCTTTAGTAAAGTGGGGACGATTTTTTTTATCGTCAAACCCAGTCGTGTGGGGTATCGTTGATTAGAGCTTCAAAAATGGTTGTGAGTCTTCCAAGGCCAATTCATAATTTAGGGTCCCGTTTAGGCTTGAAAGTGCGTGAAAAAATAGGTTTGTCGAGTGTCCCCACCCCACCAACTAAATTTGAAAAAAATCATGAAAGTAGTCTATATAATGACTTTAAAAGGAAACCTATCACGGCTAAGTAGGCTTTCTTAGTTTATTTATTTTAGGAAGACTAACAGCAAAATATTAAATAGTATATAAAACTTATAAATAAATACAGTTTAGGAGAAATAGTCGACCAACTTAAGATGTACAGTTCGATTTGAAAAAAGTTCATAGATTTTTCATACAATATGTTCTATTACCAACTGCAAATATAATTTTGTTTTTAATTTAAACATTTATTTTTTGAATAGACTACGGAACCCTACTCTGCGCGAGTCCGACCCGCACTTGTCCTGTTGTTTTCAAACCTACTTCTGTACTCCATCACCGTCATCAACCAACGTGCCAGATAAAGAGGGGACAGGATTTAAACAGTCTTCTTGGATTATCTTCAGCTTCAAGCTACAGCTTATTCAAATATGTGGCGTTGCCGTTTCGTTACTACAAGAACTATTGTATAAATGAAAAGTAATGAACGAACCGTAAATACCTTTTCCACTTTACGCAATGAGCCGCAGCAAACTGTTAGTTAGTTATAACGTTGCTACCGTCACATGGGCGTAAGGTGGACAATTTATTCACTGGTCATTCATTTTTTTTATTTTTATTTTATATTACTTTTATTTTATACAATAGTTCTTGTAGTAGGTACCTAACTAAACGGCCAAGCCATATATTTTGAAAAAGTTGTAGAGTTTGTCAAGTTATGGATTGTAGAGTTAGGGCGTGTAGAGTTAGGAGCTTGGCTTTACATGCGATCTGATGCCTTTTGGACGCCATATTATGATCTCGTCTTGGCAATATTTTACATGAAAGTGTTTTTGGTGGGATTTCACTTCTTTTTGTCAGTTGCTTATGACAAATTTTGTTTCATTAATTCGATTCCCTAGTTTAAAGGGGGGGGGGGGGGAGGTGATTTACTGAAAACCCTGAAATATGTATTTTATTATTTATAACAAGAAGTCCCTATATCAATTTTCAGACTTCTAACATCAAAATTTGCGGAAGTCTCATGTAAACTTCCATCCCCTAGTTTAAGGAGTTTCTAGGGTAAAAGTTCCACATTTTAGAATTTTGTTGTTGTTTGTGTTCTAATACTAGCTTACAAACTTACCTAATTTCAGCTTTTTAGGACCTCAGGCAGTATACCCTAAGAATTTCGATGATCATCATATGTGGTAGTCCACATGGAATGGGACCTTGTGGCGGAAATGAGTTATCTACTGAAATGAAATCTAGAATCATAGACCTAACTATTATTTCAAGAATCAACCTCCTAGCTTTTTTATTTTTTTTATTATAAATTTTTAAAATTGATGCATCGATATATCCAGTTTCAAGAAAATTACAGATAAAGTTCGGAGTTCCAAAAACCTACCTTATAGTGTGAAGTTATGTAGCTGATGGTATATTGCAATTGACCATGATGTAATCTAACGGAAAATCACATAAGTTGTACATGAGCTTTCCTACTTTGGGAGCTAGTGAAGCCCAAACACAACAAGGTGCAAATTATCGACAAAGCATTGAAAATACAATAACTCCCAGATTCTACAATAGTTTTAGCTATTTTCGACTTTCTAGTAATTATATTTATTGGGGAAAATCAAACATACAAATAAAACTAAAATATCTAAGATGCAACAGTTATTTTTATTTATTTTCTTCATTTCAATTCTTTTATGAAAAATAGACTCTATAAACAAAATCCTTATACTTATTCATAATTACGTCATAAAGTTTACATATATCAACATAATTATCAACCTCACAAACATAATTTGCCTTAAATCTAAAAGTTTTAACAATTTGTATTTATGTAGGAACGGTATAATTTTCGCCATACTTCAGAGAAAAGGGACCTTATGGGAGACACTAAACCCAATTATGTAATCAAAACATGAAATATCAATATTTTAGTGCAATTCTGCCATAATTTTACTTGCAACTAATTTAACAGTGACATTAGAGATCAAATATATATTTTTAAACGGTTAGATTTCAAATCAACGATGAAAAACTTTAGTAAGGAGAGATTTAATAAAAAGGCCCTTACGGCGGCCTTTAGTAAAAGTGATCTAAAAAGCCTCGTTTGTTATATTTTTAAGGACTCTTTTCTTTAATATCTCTTTCTTTTGTGATGCACTCAAACCAGCAAACTCGTTTTTGTTTTTTAAGTCCATTTTAGTACATCAAAAATGTATGTTTGTATGGTGATAATAGTACATTTTTTTTTTCATTTTTTTATTATTACAAACAAGCCACCCCATCATGCCCTTAAGGGAAGTACGGTTTTGCTGTTACACCCTGTATAAAATATGTGTACAAGTAGGTAGGCATTCTTTTTAACTGGATTGGAAAATTTTACTTGTACCTACACACTTTTTGTATGTTGCTCCGTTTTGTAAATAAATACAAACAACCACACATACATATACATAATTTAAATGCAAAAGTAAACATACAAGGTACGTCAGGTTAGAAAAAGTTAATGTGCTAACCAGAGATTTGTTACCATAGATGGGTTATGCACTAACAAACAACATTTGAAAATCGAACCCATTTACACACACAATCTACATATAGGTATGGTATGGTGCAGTCTGTACAAACGGCAAAGTTATTTCCTTTGCATTATTTATTTATTATATTATTATTATAACAGCTCATATACGTCCCCACCGAGGGGCTCGAGCCTACCCTGAATCAGGGCGATTAGGCCTTAGTCGACCACGCGGGCACAGTGCGGGTTGGTCGACTTCACACACAACCTTCGAGTTTCTTCGCAGGCGTGTGCAGGTTTCCTCACGATGTTTTCCTTCACCGTTAAAGCAATCGGTAAGTATATGTACGTAAGTTTTTGAAAAACTCATTGGTACATTGGCCGTCCAGATTTGAACCCGGTACCTCTGGTTAGATGGACCGAGTCGTTACCGGTTGAGCCACCGACGCTTATATAGCCACCGACGCTTATATATTACCAGCTGTTAATAAGGACCTAAAAAAAATATTTTATTGTATAATTAAATCATCTCGCCATAAGGTCCCTTTTCTACTAAACTTAACAGGGATTTAAAACCCTTAATTTATTGACCTATATCAAAGTGAGTTAATTGAAAAGATACTATTGATAACGTTCTTTTTATTAAAGCAATAAAAGAAAAAAACGATTTTCTGACACATTTCACAAAACTTAGATTATCTCAGAAACTAAATCCCGCCATAAGGTCCCTTTTGATTTGGATCGTCACATATGCGCAAATAAACGCGCTATGAACATTTCTTCGCTACTATACTTAGCATTTAAACAACTGCAAACCATCCACGGCTGGACCACGGCCGGACCCCAGGCATACCAGCTCGCCTGGCGGAGATATCTACATTTGCTCTCGTCAAGTAGGAACACATATAAACCAACAATAAATCGATGCAATGTTGTTACTGGTTGTTAGGTACAAAAACGTAACATTCAAAGTCAAGGTGATGTTGGTACCATGATAATCACCAGTAACAATCTGCGCTCACAGGTACAGGGTGCTTCCTACAGGTAGATATAACTAGGTAGATTAGATGGTGAAGGGTTTAAACTAGAGCAGGCTCCCAAAATTAGTGCATTTTTGCAAAAAATATTGAGTCGGCCGCAAGCTTGCTGAACGTACAAACTACACAGCTGATTCTTATTCTTAACCCTCTTCTTTCGTATAGCTCAAACAAAAATACGATTTATTGGTTTTCGCTCGATACTTCTATTTTGTAAAACTATGCAGTTTTAAGAGATTACTAGATTTTTAGATGAAGTTAGACGCATGAAACAAATACCGGCAGTAAGGGAATAAAACATATGAAATTATAAAACGTATGAAAGTTATATATTTTGTAACCTGATTCTTCATTTCAATGACTTAATTTTGTCAGTTGCAGAAATAGGATTTGTTAACTTTTATTACAAAATAAATATATCAGACAAACCTGTTTTAAAACAGAAATTTGCATTCTACAAGCAAACCAGACCGATTTACACCTCTAAATTTTCTTAGTCGATTATTCTAAACACACACTTTAATATGCCAGTTAGATTTTTTAAATTAATTGTAGTTTTTAATTGAAAAGGAAAAAACATTGAAAAAGTGCAAAGTGTGGTTAATTTCTTTACTCTTTACACGTAAAGAAAACGAGAGACAGAGACAACTGTTCCAATCAATGCCTTGCTTGAAGACATTCACGCGAAATCCAACTGTATGGCTGAAACCATAAGATTAAATATCGGGTTGTTCGCAGTATCGCGCCGTAACGCCCAGAAAGAGGGTCTATGTTACGTTTTTTTTAAAGTTACTAAAGTCTAAGATTGTTTTTTGATAACTTATTTAATTATCGATCTCATTATTTGCCTTAACTCTTAAGGATTTAAATTTAAAAAATAATTTAGAAAAGGTTAAAATTAATAAAAATGGCCAAAATCGGTATCAGCTAAAAAAATCATCAAACCTTGATAATTCCCAGGGATTTTAGACGATAAATGTTTGTCTATTTTAACAATAATATATTTTGAAGTACAGCATCCTGTATATTACAGGCCTTATAAGCACGTTATCCATTAACATCTAACACCAACGACAGTAGGTCTATTTTCCCACGAACAGAGTTCCGCACGACTTGCAGTAGGTACAAATAATGCAGATACGTGCATAAAACTGCATTCCTAGTCGACCGCAACGATCCCAGTGAAGCGTCGACGTAATGTTATCAATGCATTAGTCATCGATTTTGAAGTACTCGTGTTGTGGGTTAGATTATATTACCTGTGGTATACAATGCATTACTTATAATAAAAGCCTGTAACGCCGTTTTCCAATTAAAAATCACGGCGCCAGGTTTTTTTAAAATTGTGGTGTGTGGTTTAACATGACAACAATAGCAAAGAAATAGGGATGACGACAGCATCAGAAATAAATTATGAACTCTTGATCACTAAATTGCCCTTCTACTTAAACTTCGGAAAACCTTACTCGTTTGGTTTTCCATCAAGTCTTCGATTTTTAACTCAACAAAATCACAAAATGAGTACATAAATGACGCTGCAAAACTATGACGTCACGCCTAGGTATTTAAAACATTTTTGGAACAAAATGTCGTTTTTGACAGATAATAAGAAGTAACTCATATGACTAGCATTCGTCATCGCCATTGTACAGCCACGCTGTACATACTTTCTTGCGTAGACAAAACTGTCCGGCATACAGGTATCAACGTAAATGCTTACCTAGTAGGAAAGAAAAGAGGTGTATCATACAAATAATCTAGGTTTGTATGGGAGGCACCTCATTATGATTTTTTTGGAACAATGAACTACAATGTGTACTAGGCCTTACAAGGTTATTGTAACTCAAAAAGTTTCATTTAAAATGTTAGAGTCTTTTTGGATCAAAAATAACAAATATCCAGGATTTGTACAAGAAGTGCCTTATTTCGATTTTTCCTGCTAAAATGAACTCCTTAGTCTAGTAGGCCGTTTAAATGTACAGTGACGAACAAAGTTTTATTAAAATCTTCTACATATAAAGTCATTTAAAAAAGGGATTTTTACTATGATGCCAACTACAAAATCAAGTTACGAAAAATAAGAAAGAACACCTCGAGACATAAAAATAATATTTCTCTAGTCCAAATTATATCCAAATCTGTCTAGCAGTTTAGGTGCTAGAATACCGAACGGATATATCAATTTTTATTTTTTTAGGTTTGTAGACTGTATATTGAAGACAATCGATCCCCATCAAAATTTTGTCTTTTTACTTCCGTGATTATGACGGAAGTGTATCAAGTCAAAAAATAAGTCGAAAGGAGTGAGTATTTTAACTCGAATCTATATATATAGGGTGAATGATTATTTGACGGACGTATTTCAAAAAGAGCTTTTTTTTAAGTGTTGACCATTTTTTTGGGGAAAGTTGTCCAGTTTCGTCTTATGATACACGTACACCTCCTGAAATTACTAAAACTACTTTGTAATACAGGTAGTATACCAGTTTTAGAGTTTTTCTTGATGTACATATATTTCATTTTTTGAGAGATAATAAGTTTTGTTGATAACTAAAACCACCTTAGAGCCTTTTTTGAGAATTACTTTATTTGTATGGGTGGGAGGTATTCATAACATTTTTAAACTAAAAAATATAAAAAAGGTACCTACCCCTGGCAATTAATTTTAATCATTTTTTTTTATTTTTTTTATCGAGGAAACGGGGATACATGCACACATACACTTTTTGTAACACTTAAAAAAAAGAATGATAAATGATATAAATTGAATTTTTATAAAAATCTTGAAGTCGGTTTTTTTGGACGATCGCATAACCTTGTCTCACTCTTTCGTTGCCCGAAAATGAAACGGAACTCCGAAGTTCGATGCCTACGGTAATTCCTTGCTCCTTAGTTAAATCCTTTCAATCATATCGTCCATTAAATAGTACTCGTTCATAAGATTCAATAAAGCCGAGCCGTGATGGGCGACCCCTGAACCCTCACTTGAGCGCATCAAGCCCAGCTTAGCGCCATCTTGAGTCAATTATATTAAACAAATTGTTATTAACAGCTTCCTCTGGGTCGTGAAATTAGCGCTTTGTTCGTCTCTCTGCATGAATGTAAGGTCGCTTTCTTTGTGTTTTTGCATGTCTTATTTATTAGTTGATGACTGATGTCTACAGAGAAACACAGGATGCAAATTGCAGTCGTTTCATCATGCTTCACGAGGTTAGTTAGTTTATAACCGACTGCCCAAGAAGAAGGTTAATGTATTTCGGGTGTATGTCTGTTTACTTGTCTGAACCTGTAGCCTTAACGGCTTGATAGATTTTGGAGCGCAAGTTGTCGTAAGATACGTATTGATCCCTGTGTCAGATACTTTGTAAGCACTCGGCTTTTTAATTTATAATTGAATTGTACTTAATGTTAGTGCACCGTTGTACGAGTATATTATTTGTGTTGTGGTGAAGAATAAATGTTTCATCTATCTATCTAATTGGTTAGGTAATTAAAATACAAGGTATGCGCTTATAATAATGACTAAATATCCCAAGGAACCTTCACCAGGTCATCGGTCCACCGCGTGGGAGGCCTGCCTACGCTACGTTTTCCGGTGCGCGGTCGCCACTCGAGAACTTTACTGCCCCATCGGCCATCTGTTCTACGAGCTATGTGCCCTGCCCACTGCCACTTCAGTCTAGCGATTCTGTGAGCTATGTCGGTTACTTTAGTTCTCCTGCGGATCTCCTCGTTTCTGATTCGATCACGCAGAGAAACTCCGAGCATAGCATGCTCGTGGAAATCCTTGGGGGAGGCCTTTGTTCAGCAGTGGACGATTTGTGGCTGATATGATGATCCCAAGGAACCCATAATAGGTATTACATATTACACTTGGTAAAGTTGGTATAATTGTGAAGTAGAAAACAAAAAAAAACTATGAAAATGACGTTGTTATGACCAAAACAAAATAATTGTGAAGTAGAAAACAAAAAAAACTATGAAAATGACGTTGTTATGACCAAAACAAACACTCCTTTTGATCCCTAAAAGGATTGCACTACACGAAGAATCTCTTGACTTCTGCCACTTGCCATGTGCTCAATATCGGTATTATTCAATTAGCCGCTCAATTAATTTAACGACATTTTAACTCATTTCGGCGATACTGCACTAGTTTAATTGTTCTAATAGAGTTAGGATTTTGTGATGAGCGGAGCGGCCAGACCAGTCAGACCAGCCAGACCAATATTTAATCAATACTTAAGTCTTAAACATTCAACTATAGCATCGAAATAGTGTATTTAGATTACTTAATCAACTTTGAATCCTAATAACCACCTTTTAGCCCTGATATATAATAACCTTATAATGCGTTTTTTCCTTCATTATTTGTTAATGAACCTACTAGACCCTACGTTTCTCTTTAGCGGTTTTTGGCCGAACGTTCACTAGTCAGTAATACAGTGTCCCGTGATAATGAATACCCGCAAAAACGCATAGCTAAGCTAATCAGCCGACCTTGGCTGCTGTAATGATGATACAAGTACAAAGACCAACACATCAAGCTAGACACTTTGGACTTTGTATCGTACTTATGCCGTACGCGTATGGACCAGAATCGCACTACGACTGTCTGGCTTGATGTGCTGGCCTCTGTGCGTTGCAAGTGGCCAAATTCAAGAGATTTTTCATCTAGTTCTAGTTTAAGGCCTCCCCCGAGCGGGATTTGACCGTAAGCGTCATACTTGGCAGGCGGATGGGGGATCATTGTGCAGTGTGTGCGCTGGCACAGCACGCGGGAAGATGTTGTTGCGAATCCTCGGTTTTTTGTCTTAGTTGCCTCTGACGACACCCTCAGGAAGACATATTTTGATTGTCCAAATCCAACGTTGCTAACGTGTATTCAAACAGTAAGGTACATACGGTATGCGCAGGCGCCGCCTCGGGTCAAGGTGCGCCCCCGCGTGAATGCCGCGCTTTGCGCAATGCGCGCGAGTTGTTTGCTTGAGCTTTGCGCTGCGCAAGAGACAAGATGGACGCTCTCTCGCTGTGTCATTTAAATTTTTCGATTATCTCAAGTGGAATAAATAAGCAAAACATGTTTTTAATGAATGTTGGCGGGCGAGGAGGTGCGAGGAGCGCGAGACAAGGTGCGGGTAAATAAGGTGAGGTATGATTTTCTGTGCTGCCCGCATCCAGCGGCTTCCCGCGACCTTCACCAGGTCATCGGTCCACCGAGTGGGAGGCCTGCCTACACTGCGCAGAACCGGTCATCGTGGAGATCCTTGGGGAAGGCCTATGTCCAGCAGTCGACGTCCTTCGGCTGATATGATGATGATTTTCTGTAAAATGAGAAATCTTTTTTTAAGTTTAGTTTAATATGCAGAATATGACTGAAAAGTACCCAAATTTTTACAACCACGGTGAATGAATTCTACGCAACAATGGAATATCTCATTAGGAGTTTACTTTTTTACTAGGCTGTGATGTTTTGGTTCATCGTTCATCATGCGAACGGTCAAGGAGTGGAATTCCCAATAGTTTAATAAGTTTGGATCTTCAAGACGAGAGTGAATAGGCACAATTTGAGTTTTGTTTTACATCCTCGACTGCATCGACACTTACCATTAGGTGAGGTGCACCAAAACGCACTAACATTTTTAATTAAAGTAATTGTGACGTACCCGTTGCAGCTGTAGTAACTAGAAAAACACGTCTGTCAGTAATTTTCGATTTCGGTAAAAATATATATTGTTGTATAAAACTAAGTTGGCGTAATCAATCCGGGTTTCCCACAGTAATTAAAGTTAATGTATTTTTCTCTAAATATTAGGTACTCGTGCTACTTACAATGAAGAGTTGTTTTTTTATCTACAATTGTAAGGCCCTTGTCATAATCTACCTCGAGGTAAGTGACGATGATGTCGAAGATGGAAACGGGCTTACCAAGATTCCCCAACGCAATCTTGAAGCCGGAACACAACCACGCTGTTAACATTGATGTTTAGCGGCAAGACTTAGATAAGAGGGTGGAAACTAGGCAGGCGGACTAATAAAATGCCCTTCCACCAACCAAGTCGAGTCTTCCAATGTTAGACTCCGCCGGGAATCGAACCCGCGACCTCCTGATGTGTAGCTAATGGATCACGCCACAGAGGCGGTTAAAAACTAAGCACTTTCTCTAGTTACCTACGAAACGATTATACATTAATACATTTTTTATGTATTATTTACAATATGAATTTATATTAGTTATTTTATATTTATCTATGTATTTATATTTGCCATCTGTTATCTATATATTTTAAGTACTTATATTTATGTATTTGTTGTCGATATTTGTTAAAATTTAGTATTTATTTAATATTACTTTAAGTATTACTTTTTTTTTATTAAGATGTGTACACGTCTGCCATCTCAGTCAAAACTTTCTTCTTTCCCGTGTCTGCTGGAAGAAATTTCTTTAGAAATAAGCTGTACCCTTTGTATAACCTTAATATTTAAAATCTGTATTTTATGTATCCTCTGTACAATAAACTGTTAAATAAATAAATTATCAATCTGTAACTTGTGCGTTCTTCTCGTGTCATGGAAGTAAGCTCCACAAGTTTCAGTTACGTAAGCTGCTTGCGCAATGTTCGCTCAATCCGTAACCTGGTTTCCATTCGAAGCTGTGTTAGCGAGTAAGGCTGTATTTACACGGACGACAGCTGGTCGGACGACTAAGTAAGTACAGCCTGCATGTCTCCCTATAGATGTAATCAACCCTACGCGCTTTTGCTAAGATTGTTCAAGATTGTGAAGCAGCGACTTTTTATTTAAACGGCGTTAGCGATTTTCACCTCTTAAATGTTAACCTATTTTGACAAACCTTTATTATTTTTAATTTTAATTTTATTTATTTAACCAACATACATTTACCATTAAAGGCTTGTGATAGGTTGTCAGTCGGAACAAAACCTAGGTTTGAAGGCTTTTATTATTTTCAATAAAGTTAATAAATTCAATTTTGTTGTCGTTCACGTGTTTTTGTGTCAAACTAATTTCGGCCATTATTTGTTTATTTTTAATCAATAATTGAAAAACGAAACCTACAAAATTAACTTTTGTTCCGACTCTCTATCTTTCTTTTCGTGTGGCACAATTATCCAATTTGTTCTGACTGAAAACCTATCAAAAATTGGTCAAAATCGTTAACTTTTAAGAAGTGAACATCGCTTTGGCTGTTTGTATGAAAAGTATTATTTTCCCCGCGGGTTCACAGTCCTCTTAACTTGGCTTGCGAATCACGGGCACGTTGAAGGTACATGCTACTAACAGCCAAACCCATCCAGGTTATAAATGTGTTTGTAGTAAGTTAGTCTGTGTGATCGATGCGACCACGCAAGTTGCACTGAGCCACGAATGTAGACCTATACTAGTATAATAATATGTTGATGCCATTTATGTAAATGGAAGCGTTCACTCTAACCTAACAGAACACTCTAGTTTAATCAGATTCATACCTTACCACCAGCTTACCGTAGAATACAACATGGACATGAACGGGTAAACATAACAACATAAAACCGGCCAAGTGCGAGTCGGACTAGCGCAGAGTAGGGTTCCGTAGTCTTTTCAAAAAATAAATGTTTATTTTAAAAAACAAAATTATATTTGCAGTTGGTAATAGAACATATTGTATGAAAAATCTATGAAATTTTTACAAATCGAACTGCACATCTTAAGTTGGTCGACTATTTCTCCTAAACTAAGAAAGCCTACTTAGCCGTGATAGTTTTCCTTTTGAATTCATTATATAGACTACTTTTATGAATTTTTGAAATTTACAAATACAGCGGTTTAGTTGTTAGAGGGTGGGGACACTCGACTCCAACAAAATTTAGCACTATCAAGCCTATTTTTTTCGAAAACGGAACCCTAAATTAGAAAATGGTCTTAGGAGACTCACAACTATTTTTTAAGCTCTAACCAAGGATACCCCAGACTACTGGGCTTGACGAGAAAAAAAAATCATCCCCACTTTACTTGTAGGGGAGGTACCCTTAAAAAATAAACAGACGGACAGCCGGACATGACGAAACAATAAGGGTTCCTTGTTGTACTACGGAACCCTAAAAACAGAAATGGACGACCAAATGGTCGTGTCGTCCCCTTGGGAATGGGTATGGATGACAGAACAGTTCGGTTCAGTCGTAGTCGTTCGTGTAACGGAGCCTGACTAGCGTGTGGTGCGCTTTCTGACCTTTGTGTAACTTTGAGTTTACTTGGTACTGTGACGCCTCTACAGGTCGTCAGGGGGGTAATCTCAGATGGGAGGTATAAAAAGTAAAAATATTTTTCATAGGTAAGTGTAACTGTTGAAATATGATATTTATTCATTTCAAAATCGGGCTCTGCCGGCTGACTGAGTATTGGCTCGAGATAAAACGATTACACTCGCCACTTGCTATCTTTTTTCTACAAAATTATACTCGGTATTGGAAGTAGGGCCTCTAATAGAATGCCTCTCAACAATTTCAAAAGAAGCTTTCGAACAACAGCTAACTTTGAATTTGGTGTTTATTCAAAATTAGCTTTTTAAAACGACTCGTGGATAGAAAGATAACAAAGGAGGCGTAGATGAGCAAACGTGGAGTCATACGATCTCCACAGCACCTAGTGTTGTAGTGGCTTTTCTAAATTGTATGGACGCGTTCACATGACAGGAAAGTTGTCTTTGTTTCTTTGGTTTCATTTGGAATTACTGATCCTGTTATCCAAGGGATAGATGGCGCGGCGCGGCGGTTGCCTGGTGTTGTTTTTAGCATTACCCACAGCCACGTGTGTAAGGTACTGCAGATCTACACCTACAGACGTGACCTTCTCTCTTACTGGTCTGCTTATTTCAGATTGCGCCAGGTTTCCTTACCTATTTTACTTTCGACCGACGAAGGAGTCAATAGAAAGTTATGTGATCGTCTGAAAATTTGACTTCGAGATTTTGATGAAAATTTGCTCTATAATCATTAATAGACAACCCAAAAAGTGGTCAAAAAAAATGTGTGTCCGTCTATCTGTTTTACGTGGAAACTGATAGACTGATTTTGATGAATTTTGGCACTTAGAGTTTTTAAAATTTTTACCAGGGTTACCTTTTTAGATTTTTATTTTTCAAATTATGAAGAGTAACTCCCATACAAAAAATGCATACTGTTTTTTTCTCTAAAATAGCCCTAAGAATTTTTTTAATTTTTTTTGTCATCGACAATACCTATTAACAGCTATTCGAATTAATTCCAATCTGAATCCTGAAACATTTTTATTTTTTCTCTTTTGCGCTTGAGTATACCAGTCATATCCATATTTAGAGCAACAGGCGTTACGTTTACCCAAGAAACTTGTTTGGCACCCACCTACTTCGCGTCGCGTCGGTCATAACACAACGTAAAGTATGGCAGTTTGCGAAAAGGCTATCTCCATGTTTGACCTGATTTCACTGTAAAAGAGTGTTGTTTTTGTCTTTAAATGTCTGCAGTACTAAGTACCGTATATTTTTGTACTCTACTAAAACCGAGATACCTATTTGACAATATCATCATTATCAAATTCATTTACATATACATACGAGTATCATATTCATTCATTGTGGTTTTATTCGGAGGCTAAGCAAAACACAACTTTCTAGGACTCGGTTCGGTCACATGCAGCTCTCTGTTGGAGTCTGCTATCTTCACCTACACCAGTCGAGTTGACACCAAGAGGTCACTTTATTTTGGATTAAAAAAATCACCTAATGGTGACACCGAAGCAGGAATAATCGTGATATTAATGATTGAAGTTCGTAATTGTCGTGCTATGTTGCTAAAAATAAAATGCAGTGAATTATACAAGAATTCTCATTTTTTCCTTCCTATTAAAGCGCCAAGCCAAAAGCAAAAGTGACACAAAAACATTGGTCTACCATAAAAACATTTAGTAAATATAGCTTTTAAGACCTTGGAGCTGAGCTTTTAAACATCAATGCTGAATTTTAAAGTTAAGGTATTCGAGTTGATTATAAAGCGGTTATGGCAAAATACAGTAGATAGTACAAATCGTACTTAAAATGTAAGTATTGCAAAACCGATCCGTGGCATTCCGTTTTATTAAATGCAAACCACAACCAACCTTGGGCAGGATTGGAAACTGGATTTCGTGATGCCATCGTAAATTTGATTTTCCAGTGAGGTAAATAAACGTAAGTGAGGCATGTAGGTGTAGGTAAATAAACGTAAGTGAGGCATGTAGGTGTAGGTAAATAAACGTAAGTGAGGCATGTAGGTGTTGAAGAGAAGAGCGACTTGAGCGCGGAGGAAAAAAAGAAGATCGGTAATGCAACTAAAGGGGACGGTTTAATAAAACAATGCTTAAATTATTTAGTACCTAATAGGTCTATAATCATTCAGTTAAATACAGATGATATTACACAATGCTTTAATATCTATCATGAAGTAATTAGAAAGATTTGTTCTATTTGAACGGGGAAAATGCGGGCGTGAGGTAGCAAGTCAAATTTACCCAGCAAATAGTAATTAATAACTTATCTTTTGACATTTAATTTAATAAGAGTGCAAAATGTAAAAAAAATACATGTTTTTAAGCATTCATCACTCACATATTATGAAGAACAATATTTGAAACATGTTGAAGAAGACTATGCTTTTAATAATTAGAATATATGAACACCTTAGTGTTTTATGTGTATGACTATCTGTTTGAATGTATGTATATTTTTCTTTTATTATTATTGGTAACTAACATAAAATGTGATAAATCCATATTTTAGTTTTTTTAGCACATTTAGGTATGAAAAAAGGTTTGGTGTGACATTTTTGAAAGAAATATAAAAATGTTTCTACAGTGGGTTCAGTATTAGTTAAAAAAAATTAACACTACTTACACCAATGAATAAGAAACAGAAACTTTATTTCGTATAAAACTTTCAACTCTTTTTTTAGGCTCTAAAATATTATACCTATCAAAAAAATTTCACCATAAAAAACCTTAAAAAGATGGTGAAACTTTTGGCATAAAGTTTGCAGTTTCATTTCAATTATCGACTACTAATTTGATAAGATTTTGAGTTCATTTACTCCTAAACGATAGAAAACCAATAGTTTAAAAAAAAACCTTAATGTTGATGATGTTCGTTATAGTCAAAAGCTATTAGAAACATGATTGAGCAGTTTTGGTTCGATAGACAAAAATCCCAAACCTACCACCTACCACACCGTTAGTTTCAACTCTAGTTATGACTAATATTTTGAAGTATAAATTTTTAAAAATATATAACAATAATTGTGATGATAATACAAAGTGAGTAATGTTATTACTTTTTATACTTTCATTGTAGTTTTTGATTGAAACGAAAAACTATTGAAAAAGTGTGGTTATTTTGTTTACTCTTTGACCGTAAAGACAAACACAGTGACAACTGTTCCAATCAATACCTCGCCATACGACAAATAGTTTTGTATTTAATTGAGGAAATAGGCGAAAATTAACCGTTTCATGTATCTCCGGAAGTACGGGCTGGGCGTATTTTGGAAAAAAAAACAAAACAGTTCTTACCTAGATTACAGGAAAATCTATACGAAATAATATCGATGGTATTTAAAGTAACGTATGAAGAAGCAGATAAACTGGCTAGAATGGGATCACAGACAACAATGTGTGGTACAGAACCGAGGATAGGGCTACCAAGGAGCATTAAAGGTACAGGCCGAGGGAAGACACAGATTGACATGACTATCCAGAGATGGACATAAACACTCTAAGCTCTTCATCGGTGAGGTCACCACAGGGGCAACCTAGTACATTTGGAATAACAGCAGGACGCGAGTCAGGGCGGTAACAGGAGCGTTGACGGGCCACTTTGCCACAAACGCACACCTGCAAAACATCGGCCTGGCGAATGGCCCGACCTGCAGGGCCTGTGGTGAAGACATAGAATCAATGGAACACTTACTGTGTCACTGCGATGTTTTGGCTAGCAAGCGTATGCCTCCTAGGTAATGGCTACCCAAAACCGGAGGACTACAAGCACCTTCCAATCAGCGGAATTGCTGCATTGATGCAGCACATCTTCGAGTAGGTTTGGGGTGCAAAGGTTATAGGGGTACTTGACACAAAAGATCCCATTGGATCGAAGTGTCGCTGAAACTGCAGCCTCCACTTACTACGATAAGATAAGATAAGTAACGTAGAACATTTCTCAATCACTTGTTCGTTTTTTTTACATAAAAGCACAATATCAGCAACAGCATGCACCAACACAGTATTAAGATGATCAACGGAGTGGTTCCGGAAGGCCACAGAGGTCGCGGCAGACCACAACGGAGACGGCGGGATGAGTTGGACAGGTTGGAGGATCGATGGAAAGAGGCGGCTCGGGATAGGGATGTGTGGCGTTATTAGGGGGGAGGCTTTTGCTCAGCAGTGGGACAGACTAGGTTAATATAAAAAAAAGACACGTGGCACTCGGGGACTGCCGCGTTAAAGCTATTGCATAGCATTTTTTATCAACTTATGCAATTATAATTATTTATTTATTTTTTATTGATTGATTGATGATGGCGATTGATGATGGCGATTGGTGATGGCGATTGATGTAGGCGATTGATGTAGGCGATTGATGATGGCGATTGGTGATGGCGATTGATGTAGGCGATTGATGTAGGCGATTGATGATGGCGATTGATAATGGCGATTGATGATGGCGATTGATGATGGCGATTGATGATGGCGATTGATGATGGCGTTGATGATGACGATTGATGATGGCGATTGATGATGGCGGATGGTTATGATGAACTTTCTTAGTGTTAATTTATTACATAAACATCCCGCGCCCCAAGGACTATATGGTACTGGTAAATACTGCATAAATAAAAAATAAATAAATTATTTTAATTGCATAAGTTGATAAAAAATTCTATGCAATAGCTTTATCGCGGCAGTCCCCGAGTGCTACACGTTTTTTTTAATAGATAGCATTTTTCATCCTATTTTTTGGAAATTTTGTAAGCAGGATCGATAATTATGTGGAATACCTTGTCGATTCAGTTTTTAGAAATTTTTCAAATTGCAGAGTTATGGGTGTTGAAAACGAAAAAAACATCATATACGAGTATATTAGCCATTTCGAAAAACACGTAATATGAAGACCACGGTGAATCTTTTTTTTCCACAATTCAGGGAATTTCTTAATCCTAGCAACACCAAGTTGTTTACGTGACGTCTGAGCGGCGGCGGCGGCGTTGGTGCGGCGGCGTTCGGTTGTCGGGCGTACGGAGATGCAACCGCGCTCTCTGGTATTTTAATATCTGCTGCGGTTTCCCCGTGTGAGTGTGATAGCAACATTCTATTCATATTGGATTCGGTTATAGCGTCACAGAAAATACCATCCTGCGAGCTTCCGAACGATTGCACAATTTCATTTTTGACCTCACTAGTATTTTTCAACCGACTTTCAAAAAAGGAGGAGGTTCTCCATTCGACTGTTTTTTTGTATGTACTTATGTTACGATATCTTCGCAGATTATGAATAGATTTTTAAAATTATTTTTTTATTTAATAGAATATGCTGCCAGGTAGTAATTTTTTTATAAATAACAAATCATAAATAATAATGCAAAATTGTACTAAGTTGTTGCGATGGAAGTCGGTTTTTTAGCGTGTTTAGCGTTTGATAAAAAGTATCAGTGTCTATGTATATATGTGCACTACTCAGGTACTTCATTCCTTCCAGAAACTTTTGTGTGTTTTTGTTAAAGTCGTTCAGATGTGCAGTTCAGCCGCAGACAACTGACACACTCCTTGAAGCTACGAACCGACCGACTGCCCAAGAAGAAGGGTACAGTTTTACGGCTGTATGAATATGTACTATGCACTATACAGAGGCAAATCGAAAAGGTAAATAGTAAACAAGGTTTAAAATTAGCATTTGAATACGGTTTTACAAGTACGCGTTCAACCTTAACAACGCAACGCCATATATCTGTAAACTCAAACATCGCCAACAATATCTTGGCCTTTTGTCATAAAGTGAATACCTTATTGCTTAAAACACGAATACGACCACAGAGCATGGCATAATGGCAGCTCATACGTGCATACATACCTACTTATTTATATGAGTCGTGTTGTGTGAATGTGTGAAGTTCCTCAAATTTAAACGACAGCCAGGAAGGTCAAGATACGACGGCAATTTTCTGAAATTGTCCTGTGTTGGTTGCTTTATGCCAGAAACTGTTCACACGATCGACCTGTGAACGCGCGTTTCAAAACGAGAAATCAGATTGGGTGTGAAACTGAAATAAAATACCTACCTGCTTACTGTTTTTATATTATTATTATTAAATTACCTTACACTGACATTGTAGTTTCAATAGGTAAAAATGGAATCATTGAAAGATCACTCGCGTGTCTGTCTGTCTGTCCGTCCATCCGTCTGTCACAGCAAATATACTGCGAAACTACTGGACCGATTGAGTTAAAATTTGGTACACCTAGGTAAGTTGGTGAACCAAAGATGCACGTGTAACTTAAATGAAGGAATTTTAAACATGAAGGCCACTTTCTGGAGGTAAATTATTAAAATAAAAAGTTTTAAAAAATATTCCGTGTGACATTTAAAATAAAAGGACTTGTTGTGAGTATCTCAAATATATAAATTTTATAAGTTTTTGTATAAATAGTTTTTTAAAAGTTATTTAAAAAAATAGGCAAAAATTTACCATTCATCCCTTATCTCAGAAACCACTGACCCCAAAATCTTGAATAAATCACAGTATATGTAGTTGAATGCATAGATTACAGGAAAACCTATGAGAAAATATAAAGCTCTTCCATTACCACAGAAAAAGTAAACTGTCCAAAGTCCAGAACAAGTAGTAGAACTCTTAGATCAAAAGATAACTAACTACTTATATTAAACTTAAAGGGACAAGACATATTATTTTCTACTTTTAAGCGGTGTTTTTGTTGGGTGTTTTTAAATTTTAAATTTTACCATATCAAGTTGCGGCCGGTTCGATACGTAGTGAGTTTATCGTGTGACAGGGCTTTATCAAGCATCACGTGGCTAAGTGTGGGGGCTGTGGGAATGTGTGCACTCATTGTGGAGCGGAGCGGAGGTTAACATTCGACTGAAATTAACATTAAGTGGGAGTTAGCTCGCTGAGGCTAAGGCGGTTTGCATACCGAATTTTACGAAATTTTAATTAGACTAGTAAGTATACTAGTTTAAAAGTCAAGTTTGAGGCGGATAGAACATTATAATTAAGAGACAAGATCTGATTATTTTCATCATCATCATCTTAATAACAGCTGAAAGACGTCCACTGATTCCTGGTCCTCTGAATCACTGATCCTCTCCATAGGATTACCACAACGACCGGTCATGCGTAGTCCGCATCCAGTGGCTACCCGCAACCTTCACCTGAGGCCTGCCTAGAGTACGTCTTCCGGTGCGCTGTTACCACTCGAATACTTTACTACCCCAATGGCAATCTGTTCAACGAGCTATGATTATTTTAATATAAATTAATTTTATGCCATTGACTATAAGTCTGTTTGGGAAAGTTGGTAAGTTGTCATCATCATCATCATAATATTAGCTCATATATGTCCCCACCAAGGGGCTCAAGCCTACCCTTAGGGCGATCGGGCCTTAGTCGACCATGCGGGCCAAGTGCGGGTTACAGCGTGTACAGATTTCCTCACGATGTTTTCCTTCACCGTAAAAGCATCGCATAAACGTACATATGAAGTCAAAATCAGAAAACGCATTGGTACGTGGCAAGATTCGAACCACGAGTCACAACCTCCGGGACAGAAAGTAGCGGCCCTCGCCGTTACGCCACCGACGCTGTCAGTTGTTGTTCAGTATGACAAGTAAAAGCTCTAATGGACACCCAGCGCAATTTAGTTACGCCCTGTATACGGGATGGCAGGTGCACAACTGAAAACCTCCTAGATGGTGCACCAGATCAGCCCATAAAACTTCCCCAAAAAACCTTCCCATACTTATATAACCTGAGTTAGCTGAACTTTGAGCAAACCAATTGTTTCGCGAATTGAGATTGAGTATAACACTTGATTGCTCACTTGGCACGAGGAGAAATGGCAGGAGCACCTCCAGCGGAAGCACAGTCAGTCAGCTGGAATTCAGTGCGACGGAGAGAGAAAGCGCCGGACTGTCCCGGCATTGTCGAGGAGGACTGCTTCCTGCATTGCTGCAATTACTGGTCTGCCCTGGCTTAGGTGACGTTCATCATCATATCAGCCGAAAATCGTACACTGCTGGACAAAGGCCTCCCCTAAGGATTTCCACGACGACCGGTCCTGCGCTGCCCGCATCCAACGGCTTCCCGCGATCTTCACCAGGTCGTCGGTCCGTCACCAGGTAACGTTCGCTTTAGGTAATATTATGATAATTTATTATATCGTTCAATAAAACCACTTCACTCATAGTACCCTACATTTTTTAAATCAACCAGCTGTTTAATAAAATAATAATCTAATAAGTAAGGCAAACAAATGTTTACATTGGGCTGTATTGCAGAGCCTCATGAACTCATTGGAACATTTGTCGCCCAGTTTCAGTTTCGTTTCGTCACTTTCTATTGACTAAAAAGTTGTGTTACTCAATGTAGTTTCTTTAGAGAGTACATGTTGACGTACCGTGGCCTGGCTGTGGTGTGAAGGAGCTCTGTGCCATAGCTACGTACTTACTAGGTTCTTATGTTTATACGGGGGTTTTCCAAAAATAGTTAAATGAAAAATAGGAAATGAAAGAGTTTATTTAGAGCTTTTCAAAACATTCTCCTCCCACTCCTATGCACTTGTGTATTCGAGTGAACCGGCTTTCAAAACATTTAAAAAACGTAGCTTGCGGGAGGTCGAAAAATAACCGACGAGTTTCTTTGACGGCCTCGTCTGCAGTGTTGAATTTTCGCCCACGAAGCATTGTTTTTACCGCGGGAAATAAATAAAAATTGCATGGAGCTAATTCTGGGCTATACGGAGGATGGGGTTCAATTTGTACCCCAGAAGTTCTCAAGTAGTCCATGGTTCTAACAGTTGTGTGAGCGGGCGCGTTATCTTGGTGAAAAAGAATCCCACGGACGCCGCTCCTTGGGCGATCGCTATTCATCTCTCTGAAAGCTTGAGGCAGGCAAACTTCGCAGTACCATTCACTAGTAACGGTTCTATGGTCTTCTAGCGGAATTACTGCTAATGGTCGACTGCGTCTAAAAAAACCACTTTAAATTTTTTATTAACGCTCCGACCGCTAACTACTTTTGTGGGCAACTGGTCCACTTCAAACACCCATTGCTGTTTCGTGAGAGGATCGTAGCCATAGATCCAAGATTCGTCAGTTGTAAGTTCCTTTGAACTTTTCCAGCATAAATTTTCACCATTCAACACGACGGGATTCTTGCTCTTCGGTGAGAGAATGAAGCAAGCTTCCTAACTTAAAGGTGTTCATGCAGGACGGTGGAAACTGCCTGTGATCCAATCTTCAGTTCAGCCTCAATCTCTCGATGTGTGATGTGTCTATTTTCCCGCAATAGCCACTCTACCCTAATGACACTTTCATGAGTCACTGCAGTTGGTGGTCGGCCGGGTCTGGGGCCATCGTTTAGGTTCTCTCGACCACGTTTAAATTCACGAAACCAATAAGTTACTGTTGCTAACGCTCTCCTAAAGCACCTTTTAAATTTTAGTGAGATTTCTTGAAGGTTACACCTCGTTTATAATCATAGAAAATCATAACACGAAAAGCATCCCGCGAGACGTCTATATTGTTGCAAACATAAGAAGAGTGACAGATAATCTTAAAAAATATTTTAAAAAAGAACTACACATGTTCGCGTTTTACAACAAGGCTAAGGCTCCAAAGCCATACCGCTTAATTTTTTCTCAAAAATGGCGCTAAGGATGTTATTTTTGTATCAACACTCTTATCAACTTCTAAATTATGCCATATTATGTATGGTATATCTAGGAAAAATACAAAAAATGGTACTTGTTCTACAAAACAAAGTTTAAAATATCATCATCATCATATCAGCCACAAATCGTCCACTGCTGGACAAAGGCCTCCCTCAAGGATTTCCACGACGACCGGTCCTGCGCTGCCCGCATCCATCGGCTTCCCGCGATCTTCACCAGGTCATCGGTCCACCGCGTGGGAGGCCTGTCTACGCTACGTTTTCCGGTGTGGGGTCGCCACTCGAGAACTTTACTGCCCCATCGGCCATCTGTTCTACGAGCTATGTGCCTTGCCCACTGCCACTTCAGTTTAGCGATTCTGTGAGCTATGTCGGTTGCTTTAGTTCTCCTGCGGATCTCCTCGTTTCTGATTCGATCACGCAGAGAAACTCCGAGTTTAAAATATATTTTCTGCAAAATGAGCTTGTGAATAGTGTAGCGTGTTTCCGCTTCATATCTATATTCGTTCTTTTAACATGCCAACCATCCGTGCCGTATTTCGTGATACTTGCTCTTGGATCTTTTTGGTAGTTTCCATTTCAATATTGTACGAAAATTTAAGGGCCGAATTATAGAAGTCCTCGAGTCCAAAAACGTCGTATCGAGTTATTGGTGATTTTGATAATTTGATATATGTATTTATAAATTGACCTGAAAAGGTTATCATACTCTTCTGAGGTATAAATTAAACGATTGTTTAAAGGTAATAATCAGACTTTTATTTCTTACGCAACAGCCTCCCCAGGCCACTTAGATTTTTTTTATATAATGGAGTTAGTTGTACCAAGTTAGACTAAGAGACTTTCGGTCAAAATCACAGGACTTAAATGGGGACATAAGGACTTTCTCACTATAAACCAATGGACATAATATAGTTTTTTGGACTTATCTTTTTCACACATAGAGCTTTTTTAGATGCTCGAAAGAAATTCTGGATGGCCAAGATACGATTCCGAACACGAGGGTGTTGTCAGTTCAAAATAATAAAAAAACCGGCCACGTGCGAGTCCGTACCATCATACTAGATGGCGCTAGTTTCTTCATGGTTGAAAAAACAAGGGGGGTCTCCATAAAAAAAAACGTTTTCTAATTTTTTGTATTTGTTGTTATAGCAGCAACAGAAATACATCATCTATGGAAATAATAACTGTCTAGCTATCACGGTTCATGAAATACAGCCTGGTGACAGACGGACAGACGGACGGACGGTCAGCGAAGTCTTAGTAATAGGGTCCCGTTTTTACCCTTTGAGTACGGAACCCTAAAAATGGTCTTGAGGACTTCTAGAATTTGGCCATTCAATTGTTTTTTGACGGATTTGTCATCGCCCTGTTTTAAAACTCTGGTCCAGAAGTCTCGCTATTCCTACTACTAACGGGTGTTGCTCCATATCCAGCGCAATCAAATATTTGGTTAGTTTTTGTATAATTGTCATGAGTACTTCTAGTACTTTAATTTTCTCTCTTACTCAGTCATTTCCCTTATCGTTTTTTTTTGGTCACGATAACTAGTTTCTCAGGCGCTATAAGTACATAAGGCAAACAATTTTCGCAGGCAGACCGACATATTTAACATCGGAGGGTTGCCATTTATCCGCTCAACCTAAGTTTATCCATTTCCGTAATCGTTACCAAATTTGTCGTTACCTCCTTGTATTACATCCTCTGTGTCACGTACTTGTGACGATGGTTGTACACATACACAGCCACCTGAAGGATCAGTAGCTAGGGCAGTGTAAGGATTTCTAAAATTTGAAAGTAAGGCCTGACAGAAGTGTAGCGCGACACCTGCACTATCGCACATACGGCCCTCTTCTGCATATAACAGGCATTATTTGTTAAAGTTTGCGTGCACCATCCTCGACTACATCGTCACTTTCCATCAGGTGAGATGTGGTCAAACGCACTCAAATCTATACATATAAAAATGAATTGCTGTTCGTTAGTCACGCTAAAACTCGAGAACGGCTGGACCGATTTGGCTAATTTTGGTATTGAATTATTTGTGGAAGTCCAGAGAAGGTTTAAAAGGTGAATAAATATGAAAACGATCGGAATTAAATAAAAAAAAAAAAATTTGGTAGACTTCACACACAACCTTCGAGTTTTCTATACATACACTTAAGTATATTTTTTTGCTGTTCGTTAGTCTCGCTAAAACTCGAGAACGGCTGGACCGATTTGGCTAATTTTGGTATTGAATTATTTGTGGAAGTCCAGAGCAGCTTTAGAAGGTGAATAAATATGAAAATGCTCGGAATTAAATAAAAAAAAATACAAAAATCAGTCAAAAAATAATTGGTTTTAGGGTAGGGTAGTGCAGTGTAGGTGTAGGTTAGTGTAGGGTAGGGTAGGGTAGGGTAGTGTAGTGTAGTGTAGGGTAGTGTAGGGTAGGGTAGTGTAGGGTAGGGTAGTGTAGGGTAGGGTAGTGTAGGGTAGGGTAGTGTACGGTAGGGTAGTGTAGAGAAGTGTATGTAGGGTAGGTTAGGGTAGTGTAGTGTAGGAGAGGGTAGTGTAGTGTAGGGTAGGGTAGTGTAGGGTAGGGTAGGGTAGGGTAATGTAGTGTAGGTTAGGGCAGTGTAGTGTAGTGTAGGGTGGAACGAAGTTCGCCGGGACAGCTAGTTAAAAAAAAAAAAAACTTTAATTGTCTAATTTACGCAATCGAGAAATTTTACGAGCGCCTATAACATGCCATTAGTGGTATGTTTAACTCCCTTACAAACTGAATAATGCTAGAGGCTCCTGTGAGACAGTGTGTACAGTGCAATCTGACGAACTGAACGGTCGTCCTAAGTTACAACAAGTTATTGAAGTTCTAGAACATACCTGTGTTTATTTTAGTTAATTCGCATTTTTAACAGCAATCTGTGTTTTTTATTTGATACTGATAACATGGGAGAGCATAAAAACTAACAGATCCGCCATCATTGGGAATCCGCCATATTAGATTTAGAATGGCGTCACTTAACGTATAAGCAAAATTTCAGCTCAATCGTAAATGTATGCAAAAGTTGTAATTTTTGGTAGATAGGTAGCGCTTCTCAATCAGGGGGAAATTAATTTTTAAATGAACTTTATTGTCGAATCATAGAAATTTTTATTTGCAAATTACTTTCTGTAAAAAATATGTTTAAAAGTGATACACACTCAAAGGGCCTCTCAAAACTAGCCTTTGAGCGTATGTCACTTTGAAAACATACCATTTTACGGAAATCTAACAAACCGAAAACACAATTACAATAACTTTGATTGATTTACATTCAAATAAGAACCACACTTTGCTCCAGCGCAAGGGATACTCGTACGAGTACGTCCTCTTAAACAATTGTTTATAGTTTTTAAGCAAAATGTGTGAATCACACTTGATATTGTATTGACTAAGTGAACGCAAACATTGGTTTTGTTACTTACGGATAGGATGACTGTTCCTCGAAACTTCTTATATGTACAACATTGACATTGAATCACCATCAGCCTACACAAGGACATTGTCGACCTCTTAATAGGATAAATACCATCCGTTCGTTACTAACCGTACTATCGTCTTAGATCACATTTAAAATAACTAGAGCCCCGGTTGCATACGAAAAAAACTTGAAAAAAAAAGGCCAGACAGTTGTTTGACAGGAGACAAGGATAGGAATATACAAAAATCTTTGTTAGACATTGAGGGAGAACCAGCATGGACGTACCCGTGAACAAAAAGGACGATGTTATGTCGGAAACTTGATCTTCGGCCTCTTCTATGTGATCCAAGAATATCAATTTAGAATTGGAATATTCAGAATAATTTTAAATTAGCTGAAGATGCGGCTGCCCGACAAATGACGTGGCACATCGTGGTGGAGTGTCTGATGAACCGGTGCTCTAGGTGCTCTAGGTGCTCTAGGGGTGGCTGGAAGGATCTGAACAAACTCAGCCCGGAGGCTAAAAAACTGAATTTAAAATCTCGACATTACTTTGTAGTATTTTAACTGCAGAAACTAAACAAGGCATACGATAATAATAATCTTAAAACTGGCAAACGGTGAATAAATGTTACTCACAAAATTGAACAGCTTTGACATAAAAAAACCTGTTGAAGACTTCACATAAAACAGTTTGCAAAATAACTGATCAAGTTCTTTTCTGATTTTCTGCAACAAAATTAAGAATTTCATATTTAACTTAAGACTATACGAAATACGACCCTTAGATAACCTTTTGAAACACATTTTGGTGTCACAGATTATTTTTATCGTTTAAGTTTTTATTGCAAAAGCAAAATAAATCTTCACACTTTCCTCAAATTAAAACTGTAAATAAATAAACTTCCGTACATCTTAAAATTGACCATGCAGATATTGACCGCAGTGTATTAAGACTGGAAAAGGAGCAATGGAGCGTGTAGTACTCGGAGTTTCTCTGCGTGATTGAATCAGAAACGAGGAAATCCGCAGGAGAACCAAAGTAACCGGCATAGCTCTCAGAATGGCTAAACTTAAGTGGCAGTGAGCGGGGCACACAGCTTGTGAAACAGATGGCCGTTGGGGCAGTTAAGTATTCGTGTGGCGACCGCGCACCGGAAAACGTAGCGTAGGCAGACCTCCCACTCGGTGTACCGATGACCTGGTGAAGGTTGAATGTATGGAATTTTGTATGGAGTCTAATTTTTGCGATTCCAGTAACGTTGTTAGACAACAGTTGAGTTGTTATAACTTTTAATATGTAAGTACTTGAAGGTTGGGTTGTTTGTTGTTCTTACTAGGTCGTCACATCAGCCGGAAGACGTACGCCGCTTTACAAAGCCTCCTCCCGACTACCCGCCACCTTCGCCAGGTCGTTGGTCTATCGTCTTTCGGTGCAAGGTCAATTCACTCGAGAGCTCTACTGTCCCAACAACCATCTGTTCTACGAGCTATGTGCCCCGCGGGACCCGCCCACTGGGACTTAATATAACGATTATGTCGGTTACCTTGGTTCTTCTACGGATCTCCTCATTTCTGATTCGATCGTGTGGGGGAACTGTAGGCACAGATGAGATACTGGTTACTTCGCTGTAGGTATGTACTGTTACTACAAGGTATACTTATCTTATCTTAGTGGTGCACGAGAACCAATGAGCACCACCAGCAATCACTGTGTTACTTGCTGGTACACGCTGTATGCTTATTAATGTATCAAGCTTTGAACTGTTTAGTTATTTACAACTCGTATTTATATATTTAAATTTATTTACAAACTAAATGTACAAATGGCATGAATAACTCTGTAAGAGTTTTCTTCCTACATACCTACCTACCGCAGGCGATGAAGGATGAGATGTAAGGGTTGAATTGCCGTGTACACATATAATTAAACAATATATAACATATATAATGTATACCTAATAGTAATAAATACAAAACTGCTGTGTTTTTCTAATACGACTCAAACAATTACATATGTAAGACTGACTCGGTGGCTCAGTGGTTAGTGCCCTTGACTACTGATCCGAGAGTTGTGGGTTCGATCCCCACCCAGGGCAAGCATTTGTGTGATGAGCAGATTTGTTTGCTCTGTGTCTGGGTGTTAAAATATATCTATACTAGCTGTCCCGGCGAACTACGTACCGCCTTACATTACATTACACTGCCCTACCCTACCCTACCCTACACTACACTACACTACACTACCCTACCGTAACCTACACTACACTACCCTACCCTACACTACCCTAACCTACACTACCCTACCCTACATACACTACACTACACTACCCTACCCTACCCTATACTACACTACCCTACACTACACTACCCTACCCTACCCTACACTACCCTACCCTACCCTACATACACTACACTACCCTACCCTACACTAGCCTAAACTACACTACCCAACCCTGCCCTACCCTACCCTACCTTAAAAAAAAAATTGATGTTGGCCGATTCTCAGACCTACTCAATATGCTCACAAAATTTCATGAGAATCGGTCAAGCCGTTTCGGAGGAGTAAGGGAACGAAAACTGTGACACGAGAATTTTTTATATTAGATATGTATGTATTTAAACGTATATAAGTATGTATATCGGTCTCTGGTAACCCATAACGCAGGGAATCTGTGTTATGTGTTACCAGAAATGGAAATTTGGGGCCAGATGACCATGTGTGATTTGTCCCAGAATATTTATTTATTTATTTACAAATTGTTGTTGTATACAAACGATTACCTGCGGCACTTACGGTAGGTGAGCGTGCATTTACACTTGAGTGTATACAGGGTGTTGTATAGAACACAATTGCGTCACCGCCTGCGAATAAATAATTTACTTTACTATTAATTGTAACACATTTTTTAAGCAAATTCTACTCATGAAACTGAACAACACTGTTTTTTTTTAATTTGCTGAATTTAGTAAATATTTTATTTTTATTTTGTTTTTTTTTGTATTAATACAACATATAAAAGACGATAAAAACAAAATATATAAAAATAAGATTAAAAATACAAAAACAAATATTAACAAAAACTTACAACTACTCCAATTTTGCTAAAATCGCAAAAAAAATCAAATTTCAATCATTTCACACAAAATTGGCGAATCTGGTGATCGATTTGCATGAAAAGCATTTTTTTAATCCACAATTGGTAAGCCCTTGGCGTCGTTTTACCTGATGGTAAGTGACTATGGTGCCGAAGATGGAATAGGGCTTACCGAGATTCTCCAATGCAATGGGGAACTGGCTATCTTATCTGATGGTGGCGCATCGGGAGCCGGGTCGTTCCTTTCCCTCTAATATGGTTGAAGGGAGCGATGGCTGACTCTCGCGTTATACTCGTGACCGGGTGCTGTCCGTGTGAACTGGTTAAAAAATCTTGTTAAATGTATTCGATGATTATTATTATTTTTTTTTTGTTTTTTTAAAACATCAAAAAATGCCTAAAGGAAAAAATATTCTATTTTATCAAAGAATTACTTGAACCAAACACTTATAATCATTTTTTTTATGTCAAATTATGATAAGAATAAGATTTTCATTTTGTTTTTTACATGAATGCCATAATTTATATTTACTTTTTTTTCCTTAAATATTTGTATGTCGTACAAATTACTAAATGTGCTGAACCTCACTACGTTTTGTAAGATCTGTTTTATTACCCACATTTACAGCAATAAAATATCTTTATCTTTATGTATAACTTTTCGTGTCATATTGTTTTCATGTTCTAATGACATAATCTGGTTTATATCAAGGATTTAATTTTGACGTTATTAACTAATTAATAATTATTGTTCATTTCTTGATTCTTCACAAATGACATTGTTATTATTATTTTATGACTATCAGAAAGAGTGTAATTTGCACCTATTTTGAATAAATATATTGAATTGAATTGAATCTTCAACTCGTAACACGAGACTAAAATAGGATGTGGTGTTTTTTTGTAATTACAAAAAAAAGTACTTAAGTAGTTGAGTATCGTAAGCGCCTAATGTGTTCTATTTCACCTCACACCTGTATTTATACATTCACGTAGTACAATTATGTGCCCCCGCCAAATATTTGAACTTCAGTAGTAGTATCGGTCAAAGACCTTGTTGTAAATCTTCAACATTTAGAGGTGATTCGGATGAGATCATCTTGGATACGTATGTCAACAAGAAATCTTATAAAGTCCAAGTGCGATTTGCATAATTAACACATTTTTTGGTTGCAGCTAACAATTAAGTATATAAAACATATTAGAAATAAGTTGTTTTGTTGAATATTTAAATACGTAGGCAAAGTATAAATATTTATATTGGTACTAACAACTTAGAAGCGACTTAGAAGAACCATAATTATCAAAGTACGTGGGTAACAATACGACTGAATAAAGTTTACAATGGAATTGTATAAAATCAGGCTCGACTTCTGAACAGAATGAAGAACATCTGTAAAATAGGTATTATTGAAAAGACATCTCATACAACTTTTATATTAGTGCCAACGTAATATTTTTAAAAAATAAACGTAAGTAAGTATGTTAAAAATAGTTTTCGAAAAACCTAAAAACTTTTAGGTACAAGCTTTTAATATTCCATTGTCACGCGATATACATATGTATGCAAAATTTCAGCTCAATCGGAAACCATTAAATGAGTCAAATGTAACTTGCAAGATTTCACCCGAATAAACATACATACATTGCAAGTTAAATAAAAGTTAGTTAAAAACAAAGTTATTCTTGCAGGTGGTATTATGGAAAATCTGTGAAATATTTACAAACCTAACTACACATCTTAAGTTGGTCGACTATTCCAGTTCCAAAATATTTATTTTAAATAGGTGTTCACACATACTTTTAAATTGTCAAAACAAACCTCAATGTCTATTACAATAATGTCATAATTCTGATTACAGTCTTAGGTTATGGTTTTTGTTGTTGGAGGACTGATATTTACCCATATATCATTGTCTTGTACATTATCTATTAATTTATAATATCCTCTAGATAGAGCACACGCATTTTTTTTAAATGAGTCTTGAATTTATATAATAGTTACATTTTCTGGAATTTTATTGTAGAATCTTATACACCGCCTCACAAGTAAATTTTTAACCTTACCTTACTGTTACTCCTAAACTAAGAAAGCCTACATAGCCGTATTAATTTTTCTTTTCAACGTATTATATGCCCTAGTATTTCCAACGCTTTTCACTGTCCCAGCTTGAGCCCCACCTAGACCCTGCACATGTTTCATTGCTCCGGTAACTTTTAGGCACACCCTGGACACTTCATACAACGGGCCAGAAATGACATTTCAAAAAAGGAATGACGGAACAAACAAAATGGCGGCGAAATCCTATACCCAAACTGTAATCAATCTGGGTGACGAGAGGGTGAGGTCGCAATCTAGAGAGCGCCAGGGAGTGTCCATACTGTATGTTAGTACTAATATATTATAATAATGGTTAGCGCTCTTGACTGGGTTCGATCCCCACCCAGGGCAAACATTTGTGTGATGAGCAGATATGTTTGCTCTGTGCCTGGGTGTTAAATATATATATATGTATGTATTTAAACGTATAAGTAAGTATGTATATCAGTCTCTGGTTCCCATAACACAGGGAATCCTACTTTGGGGCCAGATGACCATGAATGATTTGTCCCAGAGTATTTTGGTCTGTTGTGTCTATTGGACATTGGGGCATGTTGCCGCGAAATACCTCTCCTGCCAGAGATGCTGAGGAGGCGCCGCCATAGACAGTCACCACTTTAATTTAGCTGAGCCGATATGTTAGCTTTGGGAGCACAGGAATGTGACGTAGCATTGAATGCCGTGGGTTTTCTTCTAATTCGACAGAGCTTGCCACTCCTCAGAAGAATCCATATAGTCCGCACATGGAGACGCCTCGACATGGCAATAATCGTGCGGGAGTGAGGGGTGAGACGATGGAGGTAGAGCCCCAACTGACAGAGTCACTAACTGTTTGGGACAACTCATGGAGTAACTCGAGAGATCGGTTTTGACGCGAATATGAAAGGCGTTGGACCACTGCATGGTTTCTTACTCTGTGGTTCATGTGACGTCATCCGACTGACTCTGACTGGTCATTCCTAAGACATATATAATATCAATAATAGAGTAAAAAAAGATTGAAAATATTTAGACAACATTGCATCACAAATTCCTATAAAATTTTATTGATCGGTCTGTAATCTGTATGGGTTTGCACATTGTACAATGCGAGCCATATACAAGGTGCACTTTCATGTGTAACGCCGCCGCCGCCGCGCCGTATAATTGGAATCCTGTTCATTCTGCGCACAAAAGAATATTAAAAGCATAAATCCCGTGTTTTTCCAATTTTCGTATGTATTCATTCACGGGGGTGCTAAAATGGCGCACTGCAATAATATTATCCACTGTCCAAACTAATATACTCGTTGCACTATCGGAAGTGGACCCGATCATAGGATTCTAAGCAACATCCCGCTACTCCAACGGGTGTCAGGTCAAAATGAAGATTTCAACGATATTATATACTTGAACTGTGTAGATTTACTTACTGCTCGCTCTGTACCATGCCATTAAGCAGCTTTCTATGTTTTTTTTATTTTTTTTTATTCTCAATTGGTAAGCCCTTGGCATCATCTCACCTGATGGTAAGTGACGATGATGCCGAAGATGGAAGCGGGCTTACTAAGATTCCCCAACGCAATGGAAAACTGGCTATCTTACTGGCCAGAACACATCAATAATATTAACACTGATGTTTGGCGGCAATACTTAGATAAGATGGTGGTAACTAGCCAGGCGGGCTTAGAAAATGCCCTAACACCAACCAAGCCTAGTCTTACAAGTTGACCCCGCCGGGAATCGAACCCGCGACCTCATGTTATAAAGCGAATGGACTAACCATTACGCAACGGAGGCGGTTAATGTTCCGGTGGGTGGAGCGAGATAGCCAGACAGATAAGTAAGTGCTATACGAGGCATTCCATGTTAGTCCTCGAGGGTCGACAAAGCACTGATAACTCCCTAGGCACAGTATTACAACTACGATTAGTCAAAGTACTTTGTTCAACAACAAATAAGCTCATTTCGAAAAACCTTAAGAAATTTAGGTATTTACAAGCCTCTATCTAAAAATAATTTTAGTTCTTTCGTATTCTTCTCTGCAAACCTTTTCATTTCATACCCTTATCATGGGGGCGTATACAAAACTACTCATCCCCTATCTTGGAGAGTTCGCCATATTGAATTTAGAATGACGTCACTTAGCTAACCATGCATTGTCATCTAAACTAAACGTGTATGCAAAATTTCAGCTCAGTCGAATACCGGGAAGTTGGTCAAATTTATCTTGCTAACATATTTACGAACATTGCGAGCGGACTTACGTGCATACATACGAACATTGCGAGTTAAATCAAAGCTTGCAAAAACTACCTACTGTCTCGCCCTCTCTCTCTTATGGTGCGGCACCCTACTATACTCGTATTCGATTAGGTACAAAGTCAAACGAAATCAAATTTTTAATTTAAAAAAAACGTGTGGCACTCGGGGACTGCCGCGGTTAAGCTATTCTATAGCATTTTTTATCATCTTATGCAATTATAATTATTTATTTATTTTTTATTTATGCAGTATTTACCAGTACCATATAGTCCTTGGGGTGCGGGATGTTTATGTAATTAATTAACACTAAGAAAGTTACACCAGTAAAATTGACTAAGTCCTTTTAGTACCGCAAACGCTAATAGATGGCACTGTAAGTTTTAAGAACGCGGTAACATGGTATGGTCATGGTAGGCGGAGTGGGGGGGGTGGGGTGTTAGGTTTTATTTTCGTTACGGACTTTCATGATTCGGTCGCCGCGCTCAAAGCCCGCGATAAAAGCTATGCAATAGCTTAAAAAAAAAACGAGACCTACAGTACTCGCATATGATGTGTAACATGTGACAAAATACTTATGAAATTAATTAATTATCGGGTCGTACATTCACGGGCCGACCCTTCGAATAGTAGTATGTCATCTTTGCCTTTGCCATCACACTAGGCTGCATGGCTATGACAACCTTAGTTTTCGAGAATTAAAAAAACGTTCGCATTTCCTGTTACACATTTCCGTCCCATTTCACGAAATCACTCCCACAAATTGCAGGAAAGCGAGAGCAAAGATGTTACACATCAATAAAACAAAATCATGCAACATTTTACCGCCCCCGCGTTGCGGATCGCAGTGTCCAATGTAGTTCCGGAGTGCAGTTTCCACTTGTCAAACCCGGAGCGTACCGGAGCACCGGCCACCGGCCGCCGGTCGCCGGTCGCCGGCCGCCGGACATCTAGCAGTTTTGTCACTTTTGCGTTTCGCGGGATTTAAGATTTACGGGATTTTTGCGAGTCGTTTCGGTTAAGATAAAAAGGAATGGTTTTATATGTTGTTTTTTTTACTTTAAGTTTTCTAAATAGTTACCTACGAGTATTTAGTATTCTAGTAGTCTATAAGTGAGTAATAATCTGAGAGGGTCGGTAGCGTAACGGCTAGGGCCGCTACCTCCTGTCCGGGAGGCCGTGGTTCGAATCCTGCCACGTACCGATGTGTTTTCTAATTTTGTTTCATATGTACGGTTACCCGATGCTTTTACGGTGAAGGAAAACATCATGAGGAAACCTGCACACGCCTGCGAAGAAACTCGAAGGTTGTGTGTGAAGTCGACCAACCCACACTGGGCCCGCGTGGTCGACTAAGGCCCGATTGCCCTAATTCAGGGTAGGCTCTATCTAGCGGCTCCGAGCCCCTCGGTGGGACATATATGAGCTGATATGATGATGGATGATGCAATTAAATCTGCTTTCCGAAACACGCCATTCACTACCAGTAAAATAGGGATGATGACTGTTATTCAATTGAGTTACTTTTTATCATCTGTCAACAACAAATTTTTGTTCAAGAAATGTTTAGATTATCTACCTAAAAGTGACGTCTTACTTAATCATTATCAGCGTCATCTATAAACTCATTTTGTGGTTTTTTTAATTGAAGACCTGATTAAAAATAAAACGTTATAGGTTTTCAAAATTTTACTGCGAAAAAAATTTAGTAATTAAAATTTTAGCACTAAATAAGTAATTAGATCACTAAATTTCTTGATAGTTTATAATTCAGTTTGGTGCAGTCATCATCCGTGTTATTTTATTTTTAACTCATCACGATACCGTCAGAGTGCTGTGTGCCTTTATAACTATATCTATGTTTTCCCTACGTGATCGAATCGAAAATAAGAATATCCGTAGGAGAACCGAAGTAACCACAACGTAGCTTATAGAAATTAGGTGGAGCGCATAGTTTGTAGAATAAATGGCCGTTTAGGAAGTAAAATTCTCGAGTGGCGACCGTGCAACGTAGGGAGTAGCGTAGGAAAGCCTCCCAACCCATAGACTGACGTCCTGATGAAAGTCGCGGAAAGCAGTTAGATGCGGGCAGCGCAGGACCGGTCGTGTTGGAAATAATTTGGGGAGGTCTTTGTCCAGCAGTGGGTATAATAATTATCTTTCAGCTAAAGTGATGATGATGATATCCTAGGCGATGGTTTACATGGACAGTCAAGGCACAGGTCACGGTCTCAATATTAGACTGGACGAACTATGGACTCGTTCTGATTTTCACCAAAAATAACCTCACTTTGAAATCCCAATGGGCTCGTCCTTTCGAAGTTATGTTTTAGGTCTTTGCCTGCGAGATTATAAGTCAACACACTAAGAAACTGAAATCTCATTAAACGTACAAAATACCTTATTTATTGTGCCCTCCAATTTGACGTTACAATTTTCAAAATAAATGGAAAGTCTTCCCTCATTATGTTGAATTCCGTCCGTTATTTTTACGGCGCGAATTTCTTTGAAGCTATTCTTGTAAGAATTACGCAAAATGGCGGGTGCGATGAAGCTAATATAATTATTTCCTTATCAGAACAAAGGATACTTTGGCGAGTGTTCCGTCTTGGAGCCAGGAGTGCGGGGGGACGTGACATGTCACGAATGAAGAAAGAAAAGAAGTATATGGACACTACTTAATACAGGGTGTAACAAAATTGCTTCTACTCAGCTTACTGAACAACTTTTGTTCTATAACTTTTCTGAAATCGTAAAAAAAATATTGAACTCTTCATACAAATCGATCAGCTGATCGACCAATTTTGTGCATTTTTCTATGGAGGGTCTAAATTATTTTTTGAGAATAACTATAGATTCGTGGTTGATCAGTATGATGAGTAAAAGCCCCATTTATCGGGTCCTACATCAATTGTGTCACATCCTGTATATACAACCAGCCAAGTGTGAGTCGGACTCGCACACCGAGCCACACCTCACACATGTATAACTATCTCTCTCTGTCTTATCGTGTGGCACAATTAACCGTGATATCCAAGGGGATGCCTGGTGTTGCACTTAGCATCGACCGCGGTCACGTGTAGGACGTTTAGATTCACACTTATGGACGTGTGCAACGCGACCTTCATACACATCTGGAACTGATCCCAGATTGCAGTGCAGGTTTCCTCACGATGTTCTCCTTCATCGTTAAAGCGATCGGTAAGTACATTGATGTAAATTTCGAAAAACTAATTGCTACATTGGCCGTCCGGATTTGAACCCAGGACCTCTCGTTAGGAGTACCGAGTCGTTACTAGTTGATTCATCGACGCTTTTATGTATAACAATGATACATATTCACTACAAAAACCTCAACGCAAGCGACATAATTTTTGATATGCTTTTTTTATTCAGTTCGGACCCCTTGGCGCGAGTACAACTCACTCTTGGCCCGTTTTTATTATTTGTTGTTTTACTTCAAGATTATTACTATAATCACACCTATGGCTGTTTTTAATATAGAGCAAAAACAATAAAACCTATAGCAAACACGTCTCTTGTTGAGTCCCAAATATATTTTTTTCAAGTTTTGTTATTTTTTGGTAAATCTCCCATAATAAAAAAATATTCTGAGAAAACCTACAATGTTTTGTTTTTTTGTAATTCACCATATTGGTAAGCCTTTGGCTTCATCTCACCTGATAAAGTGACTATGATAAAAAGATCAACATTCCCCAGTTCGTTCATACAGAACGTGTAGTCAAATCGCAAAAAAAATTTTAGCTTGTCAGATTGACCAACGCACTATGAGAAGCCAAAAATATATTTTTTTGCGACTTGAGAATCATACCGAGCTATACGAGCGCCGTCACCTGTCTCTCACCGGTACAGTTGACCACGCTAAACTCGTACACGTTAAAACCCGACTTCAATCGCAACAAGCTAGTACAACTGTTTTAAGTTATTATTAATTTTCTAAAAAGTGCTTAACCGATTTTAATAAAATTAATATGGGACCAACCTTATGGCATTACCTATCGATTCAATAATCTAATTTCGAAACACCTAAAAATTTTAGGTACAAGTTTTTCTTTTAAATAACTTTAATTATTTCATTACTAGCTTTTGCCCGCTATTCGTTTTTATCACCGTCTTTGAGGGTTAGTTTTCTCCAGACCCGTATCCTAGATCGGGCTATTCTGATTAGCAGTCTATGTAATTTCCCACTCCTTTAACCATGTCTGCGCAAAAAATCACAACAATCCATTGTTCAGATGCGATGTTACAGAAACGAACGAAAAGAATTTTTTTTTAGTTCCCTCAGGAACTGCATCGGACTGTGCTATTTTCACGGGATAAAAAGTAGCTTATATCCTTTCCCGTGACACAGACTACGTGCGTGCCAAATTTCATTAGGATTGGTCAAGGTTTCGAAGCGCGAAAAGGTAACAAACAAACCAACACATTTATAATATTAGTAAGAATTCTTCTCAGCAAATACTTTCATTTGATACCCATATATAAAAATTACTAGTCCGCCATCTTCGGGAGTCCGCCATAATAGATTTAGAATAAAGTCACTTAGCTAACCATGCATTGTCATCCAAGCTAAACGTGCATGCAAAATTTCAGCTCGATCGGAAATCGGGGATTGGGCTAAATTTAACTTGCCACTTTTTAAACGGACAACTTACATACGAACGCGGATAACTAGTAAGTTAAATAGAAAAAAAGACGTGTGGCACTCGGGGACTGCCGCGGTAAAGCTATTGCATAGCATTTTTTATCAACTTATGCAATTATAATTATTGATTTATTTTTTATTTATGCAGTATTTACCAGTACCATATAGTCCTTGGGCCGCGGGATGTTTATGTAATAAATTAACACTAAGAAAGTTCACCATCATCATCCGCCATCATCATCCGCCATCATCAATCGCCATCATCAATCGCCATCATCAATCGCCATCGCCAGCGCCATCATCATCATCATCATCATGATGATGGATAGATAGATGGCACTGTAAGTTTTTTAGAACTCAAAATTTTTTTTTGGGGTGTCAGGTTTTATTTTCGTTACGAAATTTCTTGATTCGGTTCCCTGAAAGCCCGCGATAAAAGCTATACAATAGCTTAAAAAGAAATGTCAAAATTGCAGAAGAAATACTCGTACATAGAAGACACACAGTCGACTTGAGGACCTCTTCCTTTTTTGTAGTCGCTTGAAAAGATGCCTTCTCCATCACTTCTACGCTCGGTAAGGTTTCGCTAGCCTCGAGCGAGAATGGAGACGGATATTTTTGGCAGTTTTCCAAAGAAAAGAATAATGATTTTGATTGCCATAATGTACCTTCAGAGTTGAGACGAATCGATTCATCTTCCTGCATGGAAGGGTTTGTAGAGGGGTTTAAAAGTAGCTTTCATTTTAAAAGGCTGTTACAATATTTTATGAAACTTTCACAATAAAACTGAAATAGAGCTGGTCTGTGTCGTATTGTGATTGACCCGTAGTACAAACAGAGGGGTGTTAAAAGTTTAACGTGCGTGTCTATCTGTGGCATCGTAGCTTTCAAACGGATGAACCAATTTGGTTTTTTTTTGTTTAAAAGGTGACTTCGAGAGTGTTCTTAGCAATGATTAAAGAATATCTATTTTGTCATTTCAAGATCATAATCTCTTTTCTATTTGATGAAGGGATGTAAGAGATTCAGATAGTGATTGTTTTTAGTGAGCTAATTTTGTTATTTTATTTGTTTGAAAATGATTCGAAATTATCGAAAATGCGCACTTTGCGAGAAAACTGAGTGCGGAAAGTACAAAGAAAAACTGTTTTATGCAGGTTTTACCGTGGACGAAGTCTAGTAAGCAAGGTACTTTATACTTTAAAATGAGAAGCTCTGTGCAGGGTCAGAGTAGAAAGTTTCAGTCACGTAAATTTAAGTCGATTCGCTCAGATAGTGTCACTCGTCCTTTGTAAAAATGCGCGTGTTGCCGCGTGTCAAAGGACGCCGCCTTGACATAAAAAAAACGCCGACAGGTTTATTGTTTAATTCTGTATCTGTTATCTGTAAATTTAAACGACACAGTGACACAATCTGAGCTTTCAAATCCCTTTGCTATCATTATCATCATATCAGCCGAAAGACGTCACACATCCGCTGCCGAACAAAGGCCTCCCATGCCCTAAGGATTCCCACAACGATCGGTAAATGATGCGGTATACGGGCCCGTTTCGATTACAAAGCTTATCGATTGTTCTATCAGTAGTACTAATTATCGATACTACATGCACATCACTACTGTGTTGACATAAGATCAGGTTAGGCAACATAAAAATATAAAATTCTACTACAAAGTAGAAGCCCTAGTTAACGGGACCTACACTAATTTTATTACACCCTGTATAATCCCATAAGTTTCATACAAAAAATTAAATTTAAAATTTAAACCCCCCCCCCCCCCCGCAAAAAAGTAAAGCGGACATTTAAAATGTAAAAAATAAATACCTTTCGTTGAGCCATCAAATTCATTTCAGAAATACCTATATATATTTTAATTATCGAAATCGATGGATGGCACGATAGGGTTTGCTCATTAAAATGGCGCTATAATGTCGCGTCGGGGTACCGCTTTAGTGAATCAGACCCTTCATTTGATTGACTATCTATTATTTACTAGTATTTTCGACCAACTTGCGACGACGATCAACTTTTGTGACAAATCTAGTAATATTGGGTGTTATGAGTCTGGGAGCGTTATGAGTTTGAAAGTTCTCTATTTTAGCTATGTATTTTATTATATTTGGGAAGTTAGCAGCCTCATTCACAAAATAGTAGTTATTGCTTTAAACTTAGCGGTACCCCGACGCGACATTATAGCGCCATTTTAATGATCAAACCCTATCGTGCCATCCATCGATTTCGATAATTAAAATATATATAGGTAATTCTGAAATGAATTTGATGGCTCAACGGAAGGTATTTATTTTTTACTTTTTAAATGTCCGCTTTACTTTTTTGCGGGGGGGGGGGGGGGGGGTTAAATTTTAAATTTAATTTTTATTTCAAAATTTTCAACTTATTTTCAAAATAATTAATGACAAGTACAGTTATTACGTCTTTGAGTCGAGTGAAAAGTTTACAAGGTATTGAAATTTGTGAATTGGATCAAAGAAAACTATTCAATTGTCCACATGATAAATCAGCATTGGAAGAATTGCAAAGAATAAGAAATCAAAGCGAATATTTAGTTTACAGTTAGTCATAGTTTCAGGTACGTAGGTATGTCAAAAATTTAACGAATTTTAACAACATCAGTTCACCGTGTTGCCACCATTGCATTGTATGCAGAATCAAATACTGATCAAAACGAGTCCAAACACGACATATCTGCTATTATTTTTTTAAGAGTGTACTAGTGTGCTGGATATCCTGGCCACAGCATCAGCTAACCGTGTTGCCACCATTGCATTGTATGCAGAATCAAATACTGATCAAAACGAGTCCAAACACGACATATCTGCTATTATTTTTTTAAGAGTGTGCTAGTGTTCTGGATATCCTGGCTGCAGCATCAGACCAAGAGTTCCATAATCCTGCATAGTTATTAAGCATACATCACAGATTTGAACAGTAATATATAAGTCATTGGCATACATGAGTGTTTCAAGTTTTAGGTCACATGTATGTTTGAAAGTAAAGTAAATACACATTAAGAGTCTAAGAACCCTACCGCAGCTAACAAAAGAGCTGATGACCTTGAAACGGCTGAACCGATTTTGATAAAACGTATCTAAGAACCATCGCCAAAAAACCTGCTTGTAAATAAAAAAAAACGCATCCAAATCGGTTCACCCGTTTGAGAGCTACGGTGCCACAGACAGACACACAGACACACAGATACACAGACACACACACACACACACACACATAGCGGTCAAACTTATAACACCCCTCTTTTTTGCGTCGGGGGTTAAAAATGCCTTTAATTTTTTTTGTTGCGTGTGCTGTCTGTTCGCCGTAGGTATTAAACTCCTTTGGCAGGCACCTTGGACGGAGCATCGAGCAGCACGGACGTGTCGCGCCATCGCTGGGATCACCACGTTTGCAATCTATTTTAATCCAAGGCATCCTGGACAATTTCGATTGCTGAATGATCGAGACTAAAAAAAGTTAAAAAAAACTAAAAACCGACTTCAAAATGAAATTCACTCAAAAGTATGAAATAATATTATTATACTTATATAGACAACATTAACCAAGTATAACGAAATCAAAGGTGCATACGAATTAAATTAGGGGCTTAAATTTTTTTTTAGGTCGGTATCAGCATACTTACTTACGTATCAAATGTTTTGGATTCAATGGTTTGCTGACACCGACCTCAAAAAAATTTTTAAGCCCCTAATTTAATTCGTACCCACCTTTGATTTCGTTATAGTTGGTTAATGTCGTGTATTTAAGTATAATAATATTATTTCATACTTTTGAGTGAATTTTATTTTGGAAGTCGGTTTTTAGTTTTTTTTAAACTTTTTTAAATCTTCTTTATTTTTAGTGGTAATGCTGTCTATGTAGCAACGTTAAACCCAATCACCTACTCACCAATAGGAGTTATCAAATCATAATACATGTGTTTCATTAACAGATACAGATTCCTGTGGCTTCCATCATCATCTCAGCAGCATGAAAGTTAAGGAGTTAAATCTTCCATCATCAGCTCATCTGAATAACCTGAAAGAATACAAGTATCGGTTTATGCATGCCTACGTATATATCTATGTATAATATTGAAAGAATTTTCCTGCAACTCCTAACCGTTAGGGAGTTGTATCTTCCTTCATCAGCTTATCAACATGATTAGAGACGCAAGTATTTAATTAGCATTAGAAAACATATGAATCATGTAATAAGTGCCTATAAAATTTGAGGGTTGCCCTCGATTTCCCTGGGATCTCATCATCAGATCCTGACTTGGTGATAATGGGACCCCCTCGGAAGTATACTCTTTGGAATAAAAAAAGAATTTTGAAAATCGGTCCACAATTGACGGAAAAATCGGTGAACATACATTAAAAAAAACAGTCGAAAATAGAACCTCCTCCTTTTTTGAAGTCAGTTAATTAAAGGAGGAGCTCTGTGACAGCTGCACTCCTAGCCTGGCCGTCCATTACCTAAGAACCTTCCTACATTATATAGAAGTATATATTGTATTATATATTGATCAGGGCTTGATAGTAGAACAAGAAAAATAAAATGTCAGGGGTTTTTTTTAGAAAAAAGTAATGTTTTTTAAAGTAATTTTCCTTTCTTTACCATAGATAAAAGTATATATAATGTTTAATTTATGTATGTATATATATATTTTTAATAAATGCTTATATTTATTACAAGCTCTGCCCGCGACTTCGTCCGCGTGGAGGTTTTGAATTTTCCCATAGGAACTCTTGAATTTTCCGGAATAAAAAGTATCGTATATGTTAAGGCTATAAGGAACCACCATACAAAATTTTATCAAAATCGGCCTGGTAGTTTTTGCGTGAGCCACGAACATACAGACAGACAGACAGACAAAAATTTCAAAAAGCTCTTGTTTTGGCCTCTATATCGTTAGTAATGTCAGCCACAGTTATTATTTTCCAAAAATATTTCACGTACAGACACGACCCGTTACAGTTTTATTATAGGTATAGATAGATAGATTTTATTTTATATGTCACTGTTGTAATTTTTATTTTATTTTATTGAGTACCTAACTGTTTATTTGCATTTTTTTTCTGTTTTTTTTATCTTTGCACCGTCCCATAACTTATTCTATCGCTGTTTCCCTACTAGGTTGCCTGGAAGAAATTGCTACCAAGGCATAGGGATAAAGGTATAGGAATTGTTTTATGTTGTTTATTTCTTTTTGTATGCTGAGCACATTGTATTATATTGTATTGTATTGTCTTTATTTTTGAAGGCGTCAACATAAACTTCAACTTAAAAAGTTCAGGTATGGATTTGGCGTTCGTAAAAAAATCTAACATAATAATTTATAGTGTGCAGTAGAGATTGTACTGCATTTCGTCGGCGGTATTCGTTGTCAAGTAATTTATACAGAGTAGCCAATAGATCAGTGTACTAATTGGAACGTTGTACCCTTTTTAATTTTGTACAATTGGAAACTTGTAAAGTTCCGCCCTTGTGCCGAATGGCCGCTCGGTCGTTCCGGACAAAGGAATGCAATTAAACGGACTGTCCGGATTTTTCCGAACCTGTCCGGAACCAATCCAGTGGCGGTGGCGGGCTCGTTTGAAAAAAAAAACATAGATGTAGTTGATCCTCAAAAGGTACGTGTGAGAGTTCACCTGCACTTTATTTACTACTAGCTTTTTCCCGCGGCTCCGCCCGCGTGGACATCATTTTTATGACTGTCTTGAAGGGTGATTAGTAAATTATGTCGTTTCCCACCTACTCAACCATCTCTGTGCAAAAAATCACAACAATCGAGTATTTTTTTAGTTCCCTCAGGAACTGCATCAGATTATGCTATTTTCCCGGAATAAAAAGTAGCCTATGTCCTTCCCCGTGACACAGGCTACCTGCATGCCAAATTTCATAAAGATTGGTCAAGGCGTTCAAGCGTGAAAAGGTAACAAACAAACACATTTTCACATTTATAATATTATTAGTAAGGATTGTTACACAAACTTATGTATGCTGGTATTCACGGTAATTTATTTAGATGGTTTAAGTCATATATTGAAAACCGTTCGCAAGCTGTTGTTGTAAATGGCTTCACTTCTGAATGGAAAAAGGGATCTTTGTTAGGGCCCCTGCTGTTTAATATTTTTATAAACGACGTTATTACCTGTTTTAAACACTCCAGCTTCATATTATACGCTGATGATATGAAAGTTTATAAGCGAATAAGGAATATTAACGATTGTCTACTTTTGCAAGAAGATTTAGATAGATTTGAACAGTTTTGCTCTCAAAACTTATTAGACCTTAATGTATCTAAGTGTTATATGTCTACATTTACCCGGAAACCCAATTATTATAAGTTCAGTTATAAACTGAAGGGATTAATTATTAAACGCGTTGAAGAGATTCGTGATTTAGGTATAATACATGACAGCAAACTTTTATATGATAAGCATATTGACAGCATTGTCACTAAAGCAAATAAAACCTTGGGTTTTATTATGAGGTATAGCTCTCAATTTACTAATATAAAAGCCATCAAAGTGCTCTACTATTCATATGTGCGTAGTACTCTTGAGTACTGTTCCGAGGTTTGGAATCCTCAATACTATGTTTGCATTGACAGAATAGAATCTATCCAAAAACGTTTCATGCGGTTTCTCCAGTATAAGTGCAGGCAAAACGACGCGTGCTACGAAGCGAGATGTAAGAGACACCACATACTTCCACTGCAAGTCAGACGTACAATAGCTGATATTGCTTTATTGGTAAAAATTTCACAAAATTTGGTTGATTCCTCCGAGCTTCTATCTAAAGTTAATATTCGCGTCCCATCGAGATTAACTATCCGACACCCGATCTATCTATCGACACCTACAACAAACACAAATTACAGACGCAACTCCTTTTTGATACGTGCTCCTAATGAATTCAACAAATTAACAGATTTTCCCCAAATTGATTTGTTTAATTCCAAGGTCCATACAGTTAAAGCTCTACTTTCTAAACATTGGTTCGATATGGTTCCCTAACTGTTAAAATTCAAAAGTCATCGATTTTTTTTCGGTTCATCTTTATGTTTTAACTTTTAACACCCTCTTAGATTTTGTTTAAGTTTATTTCTACTTATTTTTGTTATTATTATTATTTTTTAAGTTTAGCTAGCGTGTAGATTTGTACATGTGAAAACATATAAATAGTACTTAGTTTGTTAATTAGCTTTTTTGAATAGTCATAAAATACTGTTTGTTTTCCAAATAAGGTAAAATAAATAAATAAATAAATTGCTTGGTAGTTCGTTGCTCTACATTTTTTTAACAGACAACAGAAGAAAGGTTCTCAATCCGACTCGTTGTTTGTACCTTCAGCTCACTTAGTGAGTAACTGCACGAGGGATACAGTTAGTGGCATGTGTGAGTCGTAAAGCACTTATTTAGTTAATGGCGTATGTGAGTCGTGAAGCACTCATTTAGTTAGTGGCATGTGTGAGTCGTAAAGCACTTATTTAGTTAGTGGCGTGTGTGAGTCGCGAAGCACTCTTTTAGTTAGTGGCGTGTGTGAGTCGTAAAGTACTCATTTAGTTAGTGGCGTGTGTGAGTCGCAAAGCACTCATTTAGTTAGTGGCGTGTGTGAGTCGTGAAGCACTCATTTAGTTAGTGGCGTGCATGAGTCGCGAAGCACTCATTTAGTTAGTGGCGTGTGTGAGTCGTGAAGCACTCATTTAGTTAGTGGCGTGTGTGAGTCGCGAAGCACTCATTTAGTTAGTGGCGTGTGTGAGTCGTGAAGCACTAATTTAGTTAGAGGCTTGTGTGAGTCGCGAAGCACTTATTTAGTTAGTGGCGTGTGTGAGTCGTGAAGCACTCATTTAGTTAGTGGCGTGTGTGAGTCGTAAAGCACTTATTTAGTTAGTGGCGTGTGTGAGTCGTGAAGCACTCATTTAGTTAGTGGCGTGTGTGAGTCGTAAAGCACTTATTTAGTTAGTGGCGTGTGTGAGTCGCGCAGCACTCATTTAGTTTGTGGCGTGTGTGAGTCGTGAAGCTCTCATTTAGTTAGTGGCGTGTGTGAGTCGTGAAGCACTCATTTAGTTAGTGGCCTGTGTGAGTCGTGAAGCACTCATTTAGTTAGTGGCGTGTGTGAGTCGTGAAGCACTCATTTAGTTAGTGGCGTGTGTGAGTCGTGAAGCACTCATTTAGTTAGTGGCATGTGTGAGTCGTGAAGCACTCATTTAGTTAGGTGAGATAGATCATATTGAAGTGGACAGTTCTTTGTTGTGGGTCTGCTGTTTCGGAAGTTCAGCGTTTTGTGCTCCACATCCGAAACTACATTTTGTAACGCGGGAGAATTTGATTTCTTATCCCGCGTGGTGGACGCTGTGGTGGGGACGTATATGAGCTGATATGATGAACCCCTTATATACCTAGGCTGTTTGATAAGTACCCGTTTACTAAATATATTAATATCACTGGCCGAAAATAAGTATACCACCTTTTTAAGCCATTTTTCAGAGGCGGGAAAAAGAAAAAAGTACTGTTTCATCACGACAACGCCCCGGCTCATTCGTCCAGAGTTGTGACGGCTAAATTAGCACAGTTACGCTACGAACTATTGCCTCACCCCCCGTATTCTTCAGATTTGGCCCCATGCGATTTCTTTATGTTTCCCAACCTAAAAAAATGGCTCGGTGGTAAGCGATTTGGATCAAATGACGAAGTCATTGCCGCCACAGAGGCCTATTTTAATGACTTTCCAAAATCATACTTTTTGGATGGTTTATTGAAGCTTGAGTATAGTGTAACAAGTGTATAGAGTTAAAAGGTGACTACGTAGAAAAATAAATGCATATATACAAAAAAAATGTTTTTTTATAAACGGGTACTTATCAAACAGCCCTCGTATAGCATATCTCTGTTTCTATACGTAGATTAATACGTTTTTAATCAATCACGATTTGCCATTAGTTATTATTCGTTTTATGTTAGTGTTTACTTGATCGCAATAATTAAGCTTTAGAAATGATTTGTAATGACATGAACCTTTTCTCTGATTTGATTTGAAATGCCGAAGCGCAGAGAGGCGGGATGAGAAGTAACGGTTGTACGAGTAGCCCGGACGCAACCCGCTGACTTTTTAACCTGCAAAATATTAGTTTCTGCTTTTGATTTCAAACAATAAATGTCTTTAAACCTTTCTAAATTCAGTAAATAATGCCACCTTCCTTACGTATCGGTTTGTGCAGCTGACAGGTATATAAAGATAAAAATAATATAAAGAATTATAATAATTTTCTAGTGCTTAGATTGATATGTACATAAGTAAATATTAAAATTTTATTTTTTGGTAAATGATTAGTCAAAAAATTACAGTAATAATTATCACGATTATTAAAATTAAAATCAATGTCATATAGATAACAAAATAAAAAACCGGCCAAGTGCGAGTTGAACTCGCGTGGAGAGGGTGCCGTACAATGCCAAAGTCAAATACAAAATATCACATTTGAAATCCTCACAGTGCGTCGCGAGTTATTTTATTTAAATTTCTTTTTTTTTACTAAAAATTTGAGTGTGTTTTGCTGCACCTCACCTAATGGTAAGTGCCGATGCAGCCCAGAATGTAACACGCAAGCTCAAATAGTGCCTATTCACTATCGTCTTAAAAATTCATCGGGGAATACGCTGGAAGAGAATTCCACCCCTTGGCCGTTCGCATGATGAACGAAGAAGCAAAACGCTTCGTGCGTAAAGGTGGAACATTGACGACAAAAGGGTGGAACCGGCCTCCGCGTCTGGTCGTCCGATGATGACATGGAGAGGGGGAATGAAGTCATGAAGCTCTAGGGCACACTCTCCGAAATGAATCCTGTAAATATAGACAGGCGACTTAGTGGAGATGCTCGAGGCTTTGGAGCCTATTTGATACAAGTTCCTCGTCGCCGATAAGTCTCCTAGCGCGACGGTCGATAGAATCCAAGGTATCTAGCTGGTAACGAGCCGATCCGTCCCATTAGTGAGAGCAGTAATCCATACAGTTAACTACTACTAGCGCTACCTAGTGGTGTTTTAGTGAACTTCTTTTTTTTAAATAAAAATTTTAGTGCGTTTTGCTGCACTGCACCTCACCTGATGGTAAGTGCCGATGCAACCGAGGATGTAACACGCAAGCTCAAATAGGGCCTATTCACTCTCGTCTTTAAGATTACTAAATTTTACGAATCGGGGAATACAGACGCCGGCAGGGAATTCCACTTCTTGGCCGTTAGCATAATGAACGAAGAAGCAAAACGCTTCATGCGTAAAGGTGGAACATCAACGACAAAAGGGGGAATCTTCCTCCACTCCTGGTCGTATGATGATGAAATGGAGAGGGGAAATGAGGTCGTGAAGCTCCAGAACACACTCTCCGAAATAGACTATATTTTCTATTATGACTAGAACGTAAGTGAACGTATTATATTGAGTTTACCATTTTATTTTCAATTGATAGAATTCTTATAGGTTTTCCTGCTGTAATCTACAAGCAATGAACTATATTTTGTATTTTTTTCAAAATTTTAGGCTCAGTAGTTTTGGAGATCTGGGGAGGGGAGGATGGTCAATTTTCGTCTTCTTTCATTAATAAAATCCAAACAATTAATTTTACATTATAAACAAAAATATATTAAGATCCTGATGACGAGTCCTTTGATTTGATATTATGACACAGTAAGGTTTCCAAAACGTTTTAATTTCCTAATTTGCCCCCCGAAAATGACAAAAAAAAACAAAAAAAAATATATTATTCACTTTTCACGTCTATGTTTGGGTCATAGGATTACACCATCCTACCAAATTTCACTTGATTTGGTTTAGTAGATTCGGAGTAATTGGCTGTGCCAGACGGACGGACAGACAGACAGACGCACGAGTGATCCTATAAGGGTTCCGTTTTGTTTTTTGTACGGAACCCTAAAAAATGACTTACATTGTAAAAATTAAACAAAAATAAATGTTAGTATAATACAACTAAACATTCAATTTTAAAATCAAAAAAAATATTAATAAAAGTATTAATTAAATTATCCTTGCAACAAAAATAACCGTCTCTAATTGACATTCTCAGAAAGCTAAACGAATGCACTGAGTCTGGGGCCTGTCCGAAACCGGGACCGGGTCGGCGCTGTAGCGGCGCTGATAGCGTAGGTGCCGTGATTTACAACAGGGCGGGCTGGACCGTGCTCTCGCTAGGGAGGGGCTGGCGCTACGGAGTTATGGAGTTATGGGTCCCAGGTTCGGTTTAGATTTTTTTATTTCCTCACACAATCAGGTGCCAGTAGCAGATGAAAAATAGAATCAGTGACGACTCTATTTGTATGAGATAGCAAGATATATTCAGTTTTTAATATTTTCTACCATAGTCTTATATAATTTTATCCACAATTGATAAGTATGTGACGAAGTCATTCTTTTTTGTTTGTTTTCGATTTGTTTTGTATTATTATCTTCTTAATTTGTTTTAGTCATGTTTTCAAATTTTTTTTTTCTTCCTTTTTTATTACTATCTTCATATTTCTTTATTTCATCGTCACCGATATTTCTAATGATTACACTTTTTCCGGTGGTAAAACCATGAGTTGTTCATTATTCCTAGAAAAATCTGAATAAGTACCTCCCAAACAAACCCAAATGAGCAAATTCAACTTTGATCTTGCTGGTCAGCTCTAATGTCCAGTGGGAGTAATTATCTCTTGCTGATGGCGTCGGTTGCGTCAGCATTGCGGTGATAGGTAGGTGATGGACAGATATAATTTCAAGTATGTTAGGTGGTATGCTACGGAGTTTCCCTTTGTCATCGAGTCAGTAATGAGAAGATCCGTAGGGGAACCAAAGTAACCAACATACTTGTAGCTCAAACGCTAAACTTACGTGGCAGTGGGTAGAGCACACAGCTCGTATAAGAGATCTACGATGAAGCCTGACGTTGAAGACTTGGTGAAAAAGAATGCACAGCGTTCCTGTTGAGTTGTATCAATACCTACTTTAGAGTGTTTGCCTCACGAAGGCGCGAGAGTCACTTGTAAGGTTACCTAGGTGACACTGGCAAAGGTGAAGAATTTTGAGGGACGCCTCTATTGTCGTATTTTTATTGCTATATTATTATTGTACGGTAGGTCTCGCCCGCGGCAGTATGCTGAGCCGGATCCCATTCCAGCACAGCTTATTTTTTTCTCTTCGTTTACCTTGACGTATTTTTATATTTAGTTTAATTTAATATTGTTGTAAAATAACAATTTAATATTCTGTATGTGTCTGGACTAAAGTTTTATCTTATCTTATAACCGTTTGGGCAGTATATAGTTCTCAAGTGGCGACCACGCACTAAAAGACGTAGCTCAGTGTTTTGATGACCTGGCGAAGTTCGCAGGAAGCTGCTGGTTGGGGCAGCGCTGGACCGGTCGTTGTGGAAATCTTCAGGGGAGGTCTTTATCTGGCAATGGACGTCTTTCGGTCGATATGATAATGATTATGATGATTCCACGTGCTCAAAAGTTGGCCGCCGCATAACAGCTATAGTTATTCCTCACTTACGAGTAGTATTATTTTATAGTCGACTAGCTTTTTCTCGCGGCTTCACCCGCGTGGACATCGTTTTAATGACTGTCTTTAACTGTGATTAGTAAATTACGTCGTTTCCCAACTACTCAACCATCTCTGTGCAAACAATCACAACAATCGAGTATTTTTTCAGTTCCCTCAGAAACTGCATCCGATTATGCTATTTTCCCGGGATAAAAAGTAGCCTATGTCCTTCCCCGTGACACAGGCTACCTGCATACCAAATTTCGTAAAGATTGGGCAAGGCGTTGAAGCGTGAAAAGGTAACAAACAAACAAACACATTTTCACATTTATATTAATATTAGTAAGTATTAATAATGGTTGTCCTCGTTCGCTAGAAGCCATATAAATGCATCTTCATCTCCGCACCTCCGCTAACCTCCACAAGTATTTTTTTGTTTTAAGTTCTATTTTTTTTATTATTAAAAAATTTAGTGCGTTTAAGGAAATGTGTTTATTATTGGTCTGATAAACCGTGAAAAGGCGAAAGGTTTTGTTTTTGTTTAGTCACAAAAAATCCTTACACATGGAACGAGTCAAGTTTTATGTAGGTTATAATAACTTAAAAAATTAAATTAATAACACAGGGATTCTAATGAAACAGAACTACTTTTGTAGTCCAACTTTAATGAAATCACAACACGAAATGAGCTCTTAAAAATTGTATTGTATTGATCAGCTGATTCGCAATTTGTATTAGCGATATCAGCAAAGTTGTACAACAAAAGTTATTCAGTTCCACGAGTAGACGCCCCTTTTAAAACGGTGTTCAATTTTACCCAACACCCCATACGTATTACTTACCTTTATGGTACCTATCTAATTTCGATGAGTAGTTTTTGACAAAAAATCACCTCGCGTACGGTGACTGGAGACGAATACATCACAAAATATGACTCATACGCACCTTTAATATATGCAACAAAGTTAACTTTGCAGTCGTCAAGACTGGGTTGCTCGAGCAGTCTCCTACAGCCACTACTTTCGGTAACGGCAAACGTAACATTGATCTTGTATTGTCATTGTATGAGTCACAGTTTATGTTATGATGAAGCATGATTCTTAGGTTAATTATAAATGTCAATAAATATTGTAATTCTTGAAAACATAACTTTAGTTTTTTACCGCATTCATAACTCCTTTTTTATTATTTTTATTCATAACTAGCTTTTGCCCGCGGCTTCACCCGCGTGGACATCGTCTTTATGACTGGCTTAGAGGGTGCGCAGTGCGTGAGCCGCAAGCGGCTCGCGAGCGTGGACATGACTTTTCTCGAGATCCCTCGGGAACTATGTCAGGATATGCATATTAGTAAATCATGTCATTTCCCACCCCCTCAACCATCTCTGTGCAAAAAAATCACACAATCCATTGTTCCGTTGCGATGTTAAAGAAATTAACCAAAAAAGAGTATATTTTCAGTTCCCTTAGGAACTGCATCGGGCTATGCTATTTTCACGGGATAAAAATTAGCCTATGTTCTTCCCCGTGACACAGGTTACCTGCATGCCAAATTTCATAAAGATTGGTCAAGGCGTTGAAGCGTGAAAAGGTAACAAAAATACAAACATACAAACACATTTTCACATTTATAATATTATTAGTAAGGATTGGTAAGCCCTTGGCATCATCTCACGTGATGGTAAGTGACAATGATGTCGAAGATGGAAGCGGGCTTACCAAGATTCCCCAACGCAATGGAGAACTGGCTATCTTATCTTCAAGCCGGAACACATCAATGTTACTAACACTGATTTTTGGCGGCAAGACTTAGATAAGATGGTGGTAGCTAGCCAGGTGGGCTTAGAAAATGCCCTACCACCAACCAAACCGAGTCTTTCAAGTTGACCCCACAGGGAATCGAACCCGCGACCTCCTGGTGTGAAGCGAATGGACTAACAATTACGCTACGGAGGCGGTTAACAGGATTTATACAGGATGTAACAAAATTGGTTAAAGTTCCGTTAACTGGGGCTTCTACTCATCATAGGTACTATGTCGCCCTTATGAGTCGTCCGGGGTCCGGGGGGTAAGCTCAGAGGAGTTAATCGAATAAATAAAAATACTTTTCTTTAGGTTGGTTAATTTCGTGTATTTATGTTCAAAAATATTATTTCATAATTTTGAGTAAATTTCACTTTTAAGTCTGTTTTTTATCGTTACCACAATTTAATTTAGATATACCATAAAAATGCGATAATCAGTTCGTAAAGTTTTTTAAAACGATTTAAAACGTACTTTATTTTTACTTTCGAGCGACTGGGGAGCGAGCGATACCGAGCGGCGAAGGAGTGAAGAAGGTGTTGCGATTTGTGAAGGCAAAAAAACGAAGTTACATTTGTATGGGGATTGATTGTCTTACAGTGAAAGTCTATTAAACTATATAAAAAATATGCGTTTGTGTAACTCCTGAACGGATTTGAATGAAACTCGTGTTAAGGTAATAATAATTTTATGTGTCGAGTCGTTTTTTATTAAAAAAAAAACGATTTTAATTTTTTTCTGTTGCCATAGTTAAAAACTTTTTTTTTTCAAAAATGGCTTTTACAATTGTAATGAAACTAAAAATTTGTATGTTATTACAACTTTATTCTATAATGTTTATTATTCCATAATAAATTGGATTAAGGTACTTCCCATACAAATTCAGAGTCTTTGTATTTTTTTCTCAAACATGGTTTTGAATATAAAAAAAAACTTTGTGAGTTACTTAAAAAAAAATGTAACAAGCCGATCCGTCCCAAAAATAAGAGCAGTACTCCATACATGACCGAACTTGAGCTTGGCATAATATTAGAAGCTGGTCTGGTGTGACGCAAAGTCTGACCTTCGAGAGGATACCAAACTTTGGCAGCCGTTTTTGCCTTGGATTCAATGTATCTCCCGAAATTCAGATTAGGTGTTAAATCTACGCCAAGGAGCTCAAGATGCTCTGAGATTTGGATTAATTCATCTCGGAAAGTAGGAGTCAGGGTAAAATAACTACTTTTTGCAGTGAATAGATACGCCTGCGTTTTAGAGGCATTAAACCTCACAAGATTAGCATCGCCCCAGTCAGAGACTGCCTTGAGTGTTAGGTTCACGCGCTCAATCACCTCTCTCTGGGATAGTATATCCGGACCCCTAGCTCGAGCACTATACATGCATACAATGCATCGAAAAACATGATCCTCCTTCTTAATTTCCTTATATTAATACGTCAATACACGTTAAGCTGTTGGTGCCGGTTGCTATTATTAGATAGCATTCGCAGATGCCTTGAAAAACGTCTGACGGGGTTCGCCGCTAGCCCTACACCTGCAAACTCCACCAACCTGGATTGCCCCCCTGTGAGGAGTATGGCCTAACCTTCCCAGTTTGGGAAGAGGCGCGTGCCCCAGCAATGGGGACCTTATGGTTGTTTAACGAGGTTATCCATTGTAGCGCTGCAATCTCCATCGACTCCTGCGTGTGGTGTATAGCCTAACCTTGGGAAGAGACCCAGGCCCCGCTATGGATTGGGAAACGTAACCTACAGTAAACTATATAACCTACTAGTATTTACTAAACTTAAGTATTTACGAGGCATGAATGAAAAGGGCGCGTTCATACGAGCAGCGACTCTGACTCACATCATCACAATATAGTGGAGTGACTCACGCGCATGGAACGTAGCGGGTAGCGGGTACTCTATAGCGAATAACTAACTGTGACAATACTAGTTTGTGACGTCACTAGTGGAAGTTTACGTGGGATGATCAGATGAATATTTCATATTGATGATTCGTCATCACACAGTAAGTGTTGTCATCAAAAAAGTAATACAATTAAAGCAAAAAATATGTTACTTCTGTGACCTTGATTCCACCTCCAAAGTTCATCATCAGATCAACTTCAAAATAACAATTAGATCTATTATCAGTTATCATCTTCATTCCAAATTTATTCCAAATTATCCCATACAACAAACCTGATTTTTCTGCTCTTTTGTACTTGATATTGATTACGGCAACAGGTAAATTTTGAGCGTTCCCCTTTTGCCGTAATCAATATCAATATATAATTAAGAATATTGAGGTGTATTAGTCACTTTAAAAATAAATAATTAAATTAAAATAAAATAAATGTTTAATACTTGTTTGTTTGTTTGTAAACTCTTTATTGTACAAAATATACACTTAAAATAATACATAAAAAAAACCTTAAGTACAAAGGCGGACTTATCCCTTAGAGGGATCTCTTCCAGTCAACCTTTGCAATATTAAACAGAGGACTTAGTAGGACAAAGAAACACGTAATTACGTACAAGCTAGTTAAAAAAAATACATCAATACAACTAATATTACGTTTAAACCTACGTAGCCTAATTTAATAAAATAAATGTAACATAAATAAATATGATACATAATATAATATATATATATATATATATATATATATATATATATATATATATATATATATATATATAAATATATATAAGCTCAAGACAAATGGGAAGATCTCATATATTGTCCTTTAGACAGGCCTTGAAGGCGGTAAGGGTAGGAGACATCCTAATGTCAGCTGGCAGACTGTTCCAAAGGCGGGCTGCGTGCACCGTGAACGACTTAGTATAATATAGTAGTATACTTTCATACAACAAACGTGATTTTTATAGATAACTAGCTTTTACCCGCGGCTCCGCCCGCGTGGACATCGTTTTTATGACTGTCTTTAAGAATTTAGTAAATTATGTCATTTCCCACCTACTTAACCATCTCTGAAAAAAATCACAACAATCGAGTATTTTTTTAGTTCCCTCAGGAACTGCATCAGATTATGCTATTTTCCCGGGATAAAAAGTAAAATATGTCCTTCCCCGGGACACAGGCTACCTGCATGCCGAATTTCATAAAGATTGGTCAAGGCGTTGAAGCGTTAAAAGGTAACAAACAAACACATTTTCACATTTATAATATTATAGTAAGGAACCATACGGAACCCTTCGTGCGCGAGTTCGACTCGCACTTGGCCGGTTTTGTTTAACATCATAATAAACCTACCTAACTGCTGTGAAAAAGAAATTTGGTACCCCCAAATTATACAGATATCTTGGCTGGCCCATCTATACGAGTATAACACAGGCTTTGCCCAGCTTAGGCTTTAGTTGTAATCATTTTAGTAGGTACTGATATGTATTGTTTGCTGCAAGTGGAAAATATTGTGTAAACTTTTTTTGGTCAATCATCATATCAGCCGAAGGACGTCCACTGCTGGACATAGGCCTCCCCCAAGGATCTCCACAACGATCGGTTCTGCACTGCCCGCATCCAGCGGCTTCCCGCGACTTTCACCGGTCCACCGAGTGGGAGGCCTGCCTACACTACGCTTTCCGGTGCGTGGTCGCCACTCGAGAACTTTACTACCCCAACGGCCATCTGTTCTACGAGCTATGTGCCCCGCCCACTTTTGGTCAATATATAATTAAATTAAGGATGACTAAATTTTAAGCTGCATACTTTAACCTTCGGACATGTGCAACGCGACCTTCATACACACTTGGAATCAGATGTGCAGATTTCCTAACGATGTTTTCAGCAATCGGTAAGTCAATACACGTAAGTTTCAAAAAACTCATTGGTACAATTGGTCTTCCGGATTCGAACCCGGGACTTCTGGTCAGGAGGAGACCACTTGAGACCAGTCGTTACCGCTGAGCCGCCGACGCTTGCCGACTGCAGAGAGTACTCGTAACTGTTGTGTTTGTTGGAGAGAAAACAATAAACCGGCCAAGTGTGAGCCGGATCCACGCACCGAAGGTTCCGTACCACCACACCTCCACACAGGTACACCAATGATACCTATTCATTTAAAACTAGAGACATCAACGCGAGCAACAGAAAAATGCTGTTTTTTTTTCATTCAGTTCAGACTCCTTATCGCAATTACGACTCGAACTTGGCTAGTTTTGATTATGTGTTGTTCAATCAAATCTACTTTTTTCACATCAATTTTTTACAGTGGACAGAGCAGTCAAAATTAACTATTATTTCTTGTATAGGGAGGGCCCCTTAATTTTTTCATTATTTGTTAGTGCACATTTCCTTTCATAAAACATATTTTTTGAAAATTTCAGCCAGCTACGTATTACGGTTCCGAAGATACAGGTTTTGAAGGTCTGACAGACACACGGACAGACGGACAGCGTAGGCTTAGTAATGATAGGGTCCCGTTACCTGGTACGGAGCTAACAATCAGTAAAGGAAAGAAAAAAGGAGTTATGGAGAAAAATGAGTGGATTGTCCTAATACTACGAGCTGATTTGTCTTTGTATTTGACGTTATTGCTTACTGTAAAATAACAGGCGTTTTCGAATCTAACGCTTTGTATTTGACGTTTATCTTTGTATTTGGCGTTATTGCTCAGTGTAAAATAACAGGCGTTTTCGAATGTAACGTTATTCCAGCCTGTGCGAGGTTGTCGAATCCGCTTTCTGACCTTTTCCCCTCTTCTTTACCCAGTTATCCAACTCGTAGAAAAAGTTCAACCGTTCTTCGGTTCTAACTCGGATGGGCAGCGTTCGGGAAACTACAATACATCTCGTCCAATATTTTTCAGTGCCTAAAGGTAAACGTCTATACCCATAGTGTGTTGCCAGTGATGACTTATGGTACTGTGACATGGTGGCTCACTATTGGCCTCACCCACAAGCTCAGAGTTGCTTAGCGGGCTATGGAGAGAGCTATGCGTTACGTGATCGAATGCATAACGAGGAGATCCGTACAAGAACCAAGTTCACCGGCATAGTTCACAGAATAAGCATGTTGAAGTGGCAATGGGCAAGCCCTTTAGCTCGTAGAACCGTTAACCGATGGGGAAGAAAGGTTCTCAAGTGGCGACCACGGGCCGGAGACCAGGGGGACTGATGATTTAGTAAAAATGGCAGGATGCCGCTGGATACATATGACTCAAAATAGTCTTGAACATCATTCGGCTGAGACGATGACCTGGTTGGCCGGACGAGACGATGACCTGGTTATCCAGACAAGACAATTACCTGGTTATTCGGATGAGACGTTGAAGTTATTCCGAACGAGGCGATGACCTGGTTATCCGGACGAGACTTTTTTTTAATTTAATTGATAAAAAGAATGTTACAAAAAATTATAATACTAATACATCAAAAACCTTTACAGGTTTACTTATGTCAGACTTTGCCATTTTTATACGGAATCTAGTTCTCAACGTTTATGTCAAGACTTTGGAAACTCGAAAAGCGAAAGTATTAATGGGCCCAGTGGTCAGCGCTCCTGTCTACTGGGCCAAGAGCTGTGTGTTCGATTCCCACTCAGGGCAAAACATTCGTGTGACAATCAGGTTCTTTTGTTTTGTTTTATATGACGTATTTGGCCGCAGCTTCGTCCGCGTGGACATCGTTGGATTCGTGCTCTTGAGTTCATACAAAAATCCCATAAAAAACGGCTAAGTGCTAGTCGGACTCGCACACCATCGTGCAAGATTTAATTTTCACATTTCAAAAAAAAAACTCACTAAAAAAAGAGCCGTTTTAGTTTTTATATTCCTTTGTCGACATTTTTTGTGACTCTTACACAGGTTCTTAACAGTGTGTTTCGATAAAATTAAACGTCACGTAACAATCTTTTTTGTCGAGTAATTTTTTCACGAATTTTAACAATATGACCAATTATTTTATGTGTACGCAGCGTTAAGTTACATTTTAATTTAGTCACCTCGACAAAAGGAGGTTTACAATCCATCAAAGCGAACATAAGTACAGACTTTAACTTCAAGCCGTGCGTTTGTTTTATACAAACTTTTACACTTTGTCGAAACTCTTTGTACATAGCGTCTATGTTCCCGTGTACGTAGTGTCATTAAAGTCAGCCATGTGAACAAAGTAATTTTAAACAATCCGTTAATGCTACATTGATACTTATATGCACTATAATTACAATCCAAAAAGGCTTTTGTTTTTAAGCACAGGTACATAGTTAAGTTTAGTCATGTCGACGTAGTAGTTACCTTCAAGTCGTTTGTTTACCACAAACTTTACGTTAGAATTTATTTTGACGGATTTTTTTTATATAGCGTCTATGTTCCCGTGTAAGCAGTGTCATTCAGTTGAGTCGTGTCGACATAGTAGGTTTAAAAAATCCTTTAATGCTACATTGATACTCAGTCAATACAGTGTAATCTCACTAATCCGGCACTATTAAAAACCGGAGGGTTAAAAATTGGGATGTTCGGATTACTGGATTATACTGAAAAAGTTATAGGTAATGAATAAAATAAAGCATTTCATAGAGGGAATAAATGTATGTAATGTATTAAATTAACATGTAGGTACATATGTAATTAACTAGTTTTAAAATAATCCTTAATTGAGGTCTGCTTTTGTGCAACTTGTAGTCCTTGCTCAAAAACCTTTTCTCGCATGATGATGGAGGCGTGGGCGGAGGGTGCCGGATTATTGGATGTGCCGATCTATAGAAGTGCCGGATTAGTGAGATTATACTGTAATACAATCCACAAAAGCCTTTGTTTTTTTCACAGGTATGCAACTGAGCATTAATCAGGACAAACGCAACTTTACAAGACCTTTGTGACTGCGTTATAGTTCGATTAATTAACTTTGAGCATTTTACAAAGTCCTTTGTTGCAATCTTGTATCGCTACGAATGCCTGCACGTTGATCATTATGAACTGCTTTTTGGTGTTACCAGTTCAGCCTTTTGGGCTTACTTAGGATTTATTTACACTGCGGTGGCTGTTTGGAAGGTAACCATTTATTTACACCCGTATTGTTAACGTTATTGATATATTTTGGTATACCCGTTAATTTGTATTCATCATCATCATCATCATCATATCAGCCACAAATCGTCCACTGCTGGACATTAATACTAATTTGTATTAATTTATAATTATATTGTAACAATTTAATTTATCGTTATGTTAGTTTTTTTTTAATTGTATTTCTTTTGTGTCAAAAATAAAATTATCTCAGTTTGTCAAGAAATATAAAACAGAATGAAATTAGGAAAAAAAATTTCTCAGCCTTTTTTAAATTAGGTATTTAAACAGTTTGCATATTAATTTCTGCTTGCAAAGTTTGATGACTCTCCTTAGCACTTCTCCTCAGCACCACTAGATGGCGCCGTGGTTTGTAGATAAACTATGTTTTTATTGTTAGAGTAACGTACACTGTAAATTTTTCATTATTTTTTTAATTTAGAAGGGTAAAGAGTTGTACAATATAGACCAGAAGGAAGAAATGAACCTCAGTAGATACAGTGCATCTCATTTTAATAGAGATTTAGCATTTTTGGCTTAAAATAAATCATTGTAAATATTTATACAATATGGCACTCTTTACCAAGCACCTATTTAATTATAAGATTTATCATTTAACCTAAAACACAACACTCGGGCAATATATGTATTGTACATATGTCTTAAGAGAATCCTACAATTACACATACGAATGCATCAGGGTCAGTATGGGATCAATCCAGCAAACAAACTTCTAAGCTAACGTGTATCTCAAAAAGTGTAATGGCATAAATTCCAAGACTTGGCATGATGATTGCTTGCACAAATTATGCTTGAATTTTTATATGAAAACTAGCTGTGCCCGCGATTTCGTCCGTGTGGAGGTTTAGAGTTTTTCACGGGAACTCTTGAATTTTCCAGTATAAAAAGCATCCTATATCCCGGGCTATAAGAAACCACCATACAAAATTTCATCAAAATCGGTCTGGTAGTTTTTGCGTGATGCGCGAACATACAGACAGACGGACAGACAGACATAAATTCCAAAAATTGTTGTTTTAGTCTCTATATCGTAAGTAATGTCCACCACAGTTATTATTTTCCAAAAAATATTTCATGTACAGACACGGCCCCGTTACAGTTTTATTACTTATATGTAAGATGTACGTTTATGATATGTGCTCGACTCTCGGTGTAGCCACCAGGAGCGCAACCACTGCGCCAGTGGGTCAGTCGTAACATTAAACAGTAGTAAAATTAACTGTATTCAAATAACCTTCACCTCTTTACCTCTTCATCGTTTATGATTTAGCAATGAGCGGTTTTTTATATGTGGTTTTCTATAAAACCAGAAATGACAGTGTACGTTGTTAACAAAAAAACCGGCCAAGTGCGAGTTGAACTCGCGTGGAGAGGGTGCCGTACAATGCCAAAGTCAAATACAAAATATCACATTTGAAATCCTCACAGTAAGATGCGAGTTATTTTTTTTATTTTTAAAAATTTGAGCGTGTTTGGCTGCACCTCACCTGATAGTAAGTGCCGATGCAGCCGAGGATGTAACACGCAAGCTCAAAAGTGCCTAGTCACTCTCGTCTTGCAGATTCCTAAACTTTCCGAATCGGGGAATACAGACGCCGGAAGGGAATTCCACCCCTTGGCCGTTCGCATGATACAACGAAGAAGCAAAACGCTTCGTGTGTAAAGGTAGAACATTGACGACAAAGGGGTGGAACCGCCCTCCGCACCTGGTCGTCCGATGATGAAATGGAGAGGGGGAATAAGGTCGTGAAGCTCCAGGACACACTCTCCGAAATGAATCCTGTAGAACACCGATAGACTATTTTCTATTATGAGTAGAACTATTTTCCGTAGGTGAATGTAATACATCGAGTTTACCTCTTTTTTGTCCATTGATAGAATTCTTATTGGTTTTCCTGTAATCTACAAGCAATGAACTATATATTGTATTTTTTTCAAAATTTTAGACTCGGTAGTTTCGGAGAACAGGGGGGGGGGGGCAATTGTAAATTTTCGTCTTATTTCATGAATGAAATCAAAACTATTTATTTTACAATATAAACAAAAATATATTTAGGATCCTGATAACAAGCCCTTTCATTTGATATATGACACAATATGATATCCAAAACTTTTTTAAATTTCCTAATTTGTCCCCGAAAATAACCCTTATTTGCACATCTGTGTTTGGGTCAAAGGATCACATTATCCTACCAAATTTCACCTGATTTGTTTATTTATTTTATTTTATTTATTTTATTTTATTTCATTTGGGGAGCTTACAGCCTTATTTACAAACAAGTAAATATAAATAGTTACTACAAGCTAATTACAAGCTTCCACATATTAGAAGAAAATAACAATGAAAATTGCCTAAAGGCGTTAACCGTGCATATTATAAAAATCAAGGTTATATTTCACACATAGAAAAAGGAAACAAAACTCAAAAGTGGAAAAAAATAATAATAGAAGAAAGTAAATACATAATAAAAAGAAATGAATCGAAGAGATAACTACTACGCAAAGGGATACCTGGACAACATACTTTTAATGTTACAAGTGCTGTTACAAAATATGTCGAAACGGTGGTCTTTGTTGAGTTGATTAATTAGTCTACATGTTCTAGGAATGTAACTGTTTCGCCTATAGTTAGTACGGATGAAAGGGATGTGAAGTAATGCATTGCTACGGGAGTTTCGTGATGGTATTTTAAATTTAATTTTGCTTAGAAGTTCCGGACAGTCAACTTTATTCTGGGCTATTTTAGACAGAAAGACAACATCTGCAATCTTCCTACGTTTATGAAGTGGAAGAAAATGTAGTTTCTCGCAACGATCCTCATACTTAAGATATCCCAGTTTAAATTTAAAAACCTAAGAAACGTGTAAATTTTCTTTGAATTTTTTCAATGTTATTAGAGTAAAGCTCATAACATGGGTTCCAGACTTGGGAAGCATATTCTAGATGGCTTCGAACATAGGCACAATATATTATTTTTAAGGTTTTCATATGTTTAAATTCTTTGGACGAACGGATTATGAATCCTAGTGCTTTGGTCTAATAGGTTTGGAGCAAATCGGCTGTGACAGACGGACGGACAGACAGACAGACGCACAAGTGATCCTATAGGGTTCCGTTCTGTTTTTTTGTACGGAACCTAAAAACTAAAAATCCTAGTAGTAAAGTTTAGTGCTCCCTAGTAAAAACAACCCTTCTAAAGAACTACAGACCCATCTCACTTCTGAGCCATCTGAGCCATGTTTACAAGCTGTTTTCAAGAGGCATTACGAAACGTATCGCATGCAAGTTTGACGACTTTCAGCCTCCCAAATAAGCCGGCTTCGTACCTTAGTACCATAGCCCACATAATGTATGTCTGCGGCAGATTATACCCGGGCTGTGCTACAGTCTCTCCAGCGGTGCCGAATTGACTATCGATACCTCGAGGTGTTGAAGTGTTTGCATGAAAACGCCACCATGTCAGTTCGCCTGTAGGACCAGAATTCGAAACCTGAGAAATGGCTTGAGGTCACCAAATGGCGATGGATCGAGCTATGCTCGGATTTCCCTACTAGATCGAATCAGAAATAAGGAGATCCGTAGGAGCACCAAAGAAACAGACATATGCTCACTAAAACGCTAAACTTAAGCGGCAATGGGGGGGCACATAGCTTGTAGAACAGATGGCCGTTGGGGCAGTAAAGATCACGGTGATGAAACCCTGGTGAGGGGACGCCTTATCGACGTGTGGCGGGCGTCAGACAGGAGCGCGGCGAGCCAGCTCACGCTGATGGAGGACGCCTTTACAGACGTGTGGCGTGCTTCGGACAGGAGCGCGGCGAGCCAGCTCACGCTGATGGAGGACGCCTTTACAGGCGCGGGGAGCGCGCTAGGCAGGAGCGCGGCGAGCCAGCTTACGCTGATGGAGGACGCCTTTACAGGCGTGGGGAGTGCGCTAGGCAGGAGCGAGGTGAGCGAACTCATGCTGATGGATGACGCCTTTACAGGCGCGGGGAGCGCGCTAGGCAGGAGCGCGGCGTGACAGCTCACGCTGATGGAGGACGGCTTTACAGACGCGGGGAGCGCGCTAGGCAGGAGCGCGGTAAACCAGCTCAAACTGATGGGGGACGCCTTTACCGACGTGTGACGCGCTAGGCATGAGCGCGGCAAGCCAGCTCACGCTGATGGAGGATGCCTTTACAGGAGCGGGAAGCGCGATTGGCAGGAGCGCGGCGGGACAGCTCACGCTAATGGAGGACGCCTTTACAGGCGTGGGGAGTGCGCTTGGGAGGAGCGCGGCGGGACAGCTCACGCTAATAGAGGACGCCTTTACAGGCGTGGGGATCGCGCTTGGAAGGAGCACCGCGGGACAGCTCACGCTGTTGGAGAACGCCTTTACAGGCGCGGGGAGCGTGCTAGGCAGAAGCGCGGCGGGATAGCTCACGCTGATGGAGGACGCCTTTACAGGCGCGGGGAGCGCACTAGGCAGGAGCGCGGCGAGCCAGCTTACGATGACTTAGGACGCCTTTACTGGCGTGGGGAGTGCGCTAGGCAGGAGCGAGGTGAGCGAACTCACGCTGATGGATGACGCCTTTACAGGCGCGGGGAGCGCGCTAGGCAGGAGCGCGGCGGGACAGCTTACGCTGATGAAGGACGGCTTTACAGACGTGGGGAGCGCGCTAGGCAGGAGCGCGGTAAACCAGCTCACGCTGATGGGGGACGCCAGTAGTGTATATATGAGAGTTCTGGCTCACCAGTGCGAGTGAGAGAGAGAGAAGATACGAAATCCTATGTGTTAGAGCGAGACAGAGCGATGGTGTGAGTGAGAATGACGTCATACAGTGCGAGTGAGTGAGGGGTAAGATGCGATACCGCATGTGTTAGAGCGAGACAGAGCTATGGTGTGAGTGAGAGTATGCGTAGGCGTAGTGGGCGTGGCCACCCATCAACCTTGGCATCAACCAATCACAGCTCGCAACGTCAGCTGTCACAACTGTCAACATGACAGCTGTCACAACTGTCAATGACACCTGTCATTGGACTGTTATGTCAGCTGTCACCATAGCAGCAAAGTTAGCGAATGTGTGAATATAGATGGCGTTAGTGAGAAAAAAAACATTCGTTTGGTTAGATTTGAATCCACTGCGGCGGCGGCTCTGAAGCGACGCGAGTAGCCACACCGCAGAGCCACAGCACCTGATAACGTTAGCAATGAAATAATGCTATCCATGGCTGGATATGACGTCATGGCGGGTGCCCAAGGGGGTGGGGGCGGGGGCGGGGGCGCTGAATGATGTGGACAAACATGCATGAGTGATAGAGAGAGAGAGAGAGAGAGAGAGAGAGAGAGACACATGCCGCGGCCCGCCAAACAGTTTTGCGCGGGGTGTTCCCATATTATGAAGAGTTGACTACTACTACTATGCAGCTGATATTCTATTCAGGAGATAACTATACCACCTATGAGAGAAGACAGACAGACAGACAGACAGACGAACACATATTGTGCTGCGGCTCACGGCGGGTGCCTAGGGTGCGGGGGCGGAGGCGCTGAATGATGCAGATAAACATGGTACTACTATCAGCTGTGTTTAACTCCGATGATGGAATACAATGGCGGCGCAGTACCAACACTCTAGTAGATGATAATGTTACACACACACGCCGCTAGATGGGGTGTACTAAGCAAAAATCCATTGACATTGTCAGGAATCGAACCTGTGCTCTCCATATTATATAGTGCGAGCATATCATTCAACCTCGGCACCGGCACGGCGGGAGCCGGACCGAGTCTTATCAACGTGCGCGCCGCTCGCAGGTGGATGTGGGCAGCAGCTAGTATATAAAGTTTAATAGAATTTTATGTACTTAGTTAACGAGAAGAAACACCTTTTTAGGGTTTCGCATGTGAATCTTAAAAATAAAAAACCATTTTCATATAATAAGTATATACTTGTTTTTTTTAATTCATCAACTTATAAAATAGGTATTAAACAAAAATTCGAGACAAAAACATGCTATTTCACAATCGATAATAGACGTTTTATCACACACTTGATCTAGAATAGCACTCGTTTCCTGTAGTGTAAGCGGTTGCCTATGTTTCAGATGTCTCTTGAACAAATTAATTCGATTTTCATAGGTAGCCCCGAGTTTATGTAATCGTTGCATCTGTGCACTAATACACCCCATAAGTTTCTCAATGTTTCTCCAATCCTCATGACTTAATACGACGTATTTTTCCGGCTGGGTTACTCGTGTTATTAATAAATCTGCGCAGACATCCGGCCGGGGTGGTAAGTTGAAAACAGCTAGATTTCCAAAGCAGGTTATTTCCATCGGCATCTCAGGTGATGTAGGTGAGCTGGTGAAGAAATTTCTCAAGATATCAGCTTTCTCCACGAATAGTCCAAACCACTCTCGTTCACTTAGTTCCAGCTTCCCATCGAGGTTCACACAAATTGATAAATCTTGCGGTTTGTTCCCCGCACCCGCCTCCATATTATGCTGTGATAGTTGTAGATTTAGGTATACGTATACGGAAGATAATTTCTGCTGCCCAGCTGCTGTTGGTAGACTGAACTGACTCTTACTTAGTTCACACTTCCGCCAAACCACAGATGGCGTGTACGAGGGAAATAAACCCAACATTTTTTTATATTTAGAAAATTTGAAGACGTATGTTATCTACACTGCACTCTTCAAGAGACCGAGGGTAACTGACTTATTTTTTACTGTGTTATCTTTCGCACACTTCCGGTGAGTGCGGTATACTCAAACATAGAGTCATTGATGATAAGACAGTAGGCTGTAGTGTTACCAGGAACGTTCTTTTTAAAATCCAGCTCAACTTTGATATCGATAGCGCCACCAGCGTTGTAGGTATCGCACTGTCGCGATGTATCGATAACCACTAACGCACATTTAGTTTTATAGTGCGCAACGTCCACTTGTGGGCTACTATGTAAGCGATGATAGTAGTTTTGTTGAAAATTGGCGAATGCATCATACAATAGGGGGTAGGAGCCCTTTTCAAAATCAGCTGAAAATGAGTCGTATGGGTAGTACTGAGAGTTCAAGTACACTTTACAGTTTGTTAGATTGCAGTGATCGAATAGACTCATATCCTTCATCTCCTCATTTTTCTTGCCCGTTTGCAGTCCAATGATGACATAGCGAGGTTTCTCCAGTTGTGAGGTGGTTTTAATTGTCCACACATGTTTTTGAGCGGATGGCAACACCGGATACTCGTACAGGTCCCAGGTGCGGAATGCGATAGGGATAGGTATATTTCTCTCTACATAGGTTAGAAGTCGTAGTTTTTCCTTATCAGACACCTTAATGATTGGCACGCGCCAAACAAGACGAGTGATTTCTATTTCTGGATGCTTGGCAACTTCCTTGGTGATTGCAGCATTGATGTTTGTATTGGCTCTATTTAAAACCAATTCATGTTTAGCATTCATTATCACCCGTCGATAGTCCTCAGCGAATCCGAGCAGGTGTGAGAGTGGCACCGTAAAGCTAAAGTCTCCATCTTCAATCACCTTTATCGCACCGGTATTCCACCCAGCGTTCTCCAAGGCGTTCTCCGTCTCTTTAGCGTACGAGATTAGACCCTTCATGGTGGATGTGACACCGCAATTCTTGGTCCTATCAATTTCCACTCCATTCAATTCGTAGCGTATGTCTTGAAACAGGTAGGCTAATCCATTGTTGATGAAGGTGCACTCCTTGTTAATAGTGCCTTCTATTAAAATTTGGCTATCGCACGGTAACACTATCAAATCTTGGCGGTTGATACAAATACGGATCTCATCGTTGTTTTTGAAAGAGTTATTGTATGGGTTAAAGGTGTGATATTCAATACTCTCTATGCTATCATCAAACACCACACTCTCAGCTATATCTAAGATAGTGGATGACGATGACATGGTGGTACTTTAAACCCAATCGATTGCAAAAATAAGATATTTTCTTTAGATAATTTTTTAACAGCTGCAGCAGTAGTAGGTGGTGGATGTCTCCACTCACGATGATCACTACTTAATGTAGGTGTCACCTGCTTGCTCTCACTTTTATACACAATCATCGCAGTACCTTTCTAATGTGCAATCGTAGCGATATATTTTCACCTTGAAAATTAACCAGGTCTCCGCGTTCGTTGACAATGCGCACCTTAATTTCTTGTATAGTGTTTCTCTTGATTGGTAAATAGATAATATTCGAAGGGGTCTCCACTATCTGATAGCCAGGTGGGACAGTAGGTGAAAACTCATGAATCACATGCGATGGCTCGTTATTGATGAATGAACCCTCCACTATGTTGCACTGTATTCTTATAGTATGCGTTATCAGTATATCAATCTGCTTATCGGACCAGTGCATCATCTTGGAGTTAAGAACTCGCGGCGAGAAGCCTAAAAGTGGTGCGATAGAGTTCTTTTTGTTGAAATAAACCTCATATTTAGGTGAGTACACTAAGCATTTCGCTGTGTTTACATTCGCCTCCAACTCGAGTATACCTCCACTCTTCGCATCTCCATCGATTTGAGCCTGAGCAATCATTTGCTTGTACAGGTTCTTGATGATATCGCGCAGTTCATAAGTCCCCTCGGGCACCTTAAGTATTTTATCACCATAATGAAATAAATTATTACTTTTATCCACATTAGGTATGGAATTGAATGTCTTAAAATAGACCAAAGCACATTCATAGTCCCCATTGTCTAGTTCTAGCGGTGTAAGAAAATCCGCAGACAACTCTGAGCTATTACTGTTAAGGGAAATTGTAAAAGAGTGCGGCATGTTTAGGTATTTGCGTGGTAATGATCAATAATAAACTCTAACATCGGTTTATATATAGCTATATTTTGAACTTACTTCTTAAACATTCTATGGGTATAGGTGGTTAAAAACTTTAAACATAAATGACCACAGTTTTTAGCGGTGAAACGTTGAACTCTATCATAATTATACTCTATGTGTATTTTATTCATATAACGAACAAACTCCAACGGTGGTCTCAGGTCTCCATAGCTATCAAAATACATGCAAATATTGTCTTTTTTCACATAGGCAACCCAATGTGTTCCGGGTCCTTCTCGATTATCCAAGTTGATAACACCTGTTTCGCAGCGATGTGGAGCGGTGTTTGGTAGACTGTCTCTCATGAAAACACCTCTGAAGAAAGGTATTCCCACCTTTTTAACATACTCCAGGATATCATTATCGGTGAGCACCACCACCGATGCTCTTAGTAGTTTTTTGGGGGTGCTAGGTAAAGCCCCATCCCACGTTTGTAAGGAGCCACATACAATCCTTTTCCAACCTTTCCCCCATCACCACCGCTTTTTCCACTCGCCATTTCATAAATGTTTTTAGCCGCGGTGGTGACACCTCCTGCAAGGGTTCCGGCAGCTGCTAGTGCGCCTAATAGAGGAATAAGCGGTAAGAACCCTCCTCTTTTAGACGGTACAGGTATAACCCTTGGCATCTGAATCGTTTTTCCTCTAGCGTATTGCTTGGCGACTTTCACGGCGGCACTCAATAGCGAAGCAGCGGTAGATGTTGTATTTTTCTTTTTAATTTTATTCTTCATAGCCTTGCGGGTAGCACCAATGACCCTAGATATGGGAATCCCCATCCCACGCTTGACTTTGAACTTCATTGCTTTATTCACAGCAAGGCCGGCCAGTCGCTCTGATAAATTCGATGATTCACGCCAACGTTTTTCAGCGGCGGTTGCTAGCTCCAAATCGGCCTTATGTCTCGCCTCTAAGGATGAATTTTGCGCATATGCAATATCGTGTAATTTACAGGCTTCGTCGAGCGGGTTAATGCTCCTATCACCACGCGATAACCGTTTCTTTAGTTTGGTTCCTGGTCCACAATAGTTATAACCGGGTATGTGGAGTTCAAACGGAAGATTATTGATAACACTATTTAAGAGTCCCGATCCACGTTTAACCACTTTAACTTTTCGTTTCATAATGCACTAATATGATGTGTGTAATCGCCTTAAATAGAAACATTTATTAGTCGTGTGCAGGTGAAGTGATTACAACAGCAGCAGCAAGGTGGTGGTGGTGAGTCATCGTTGTTGTTATCATCTTTCTTAGCCTGTTGCTCACAGCTAGTTTCCGATTGCTTCTTCTTCTTCTTCTTCTCACCCTCTTGTTGTTGTTGTTGTTGTATGCAGTACGGACAACTCTTCCTCAAAAACCAAGGTGAATCAATTTGAGTGGCGTTCGGATCCGGATTGACGGGATGCTCTGTACAGATAAAATACTTTCGAATATCCGGGTCGTTTCGCAGGTAATCCGGAAGAATATCCTCCAATTCCATCACCCACTCAAAAGGATGTTGGTAGGTACTAAGGATTTTTTTCAACTCATTTTTTATTTTTTCTTTATCAACAGGAGACATGGTTATGGAGTCTATCTATATACTAGTATATATAACACGTTCAACTCGAGCGGGTTCTCACAACGTAATGAAACTTAGAAAGCAAAGCTCGTGTCTTAAAGTGAAGGATTGGGGTGATTATTGTTGTGATGGCAGCAGCAGCAGCAGCGGTACATCAATGGTCAACTCAAAAAATGGTGTGTTGCTATCAAACAGTATAAGATGTCTTATCTGTGGTCCCTCAAACTGTGGGAAAACCAACGTTCTCCTAACACTACTGCTCGACCCAAACGGAATCAAGTTTTCCAATGTGTACCTATACTCCAAATCGCTCCATCAACCAAAATACCTATTTCTTGATAGGGTGCTGAAGAAAGTAAAGGGTTTAACGTTTTATGCGTACAATGATAAGAGTCAAGTGGTGCCACCGAATGAAGCTCAAGACCATAGTGTTGTAATTTTCGATGACGTGGCTTTAGAGGATCAAGACGCTATACGTCAGTACTTTTCTATGGGGCGTCACAAGGGGTTGGACTGTTTCTACTTGTGTCAAACCTATAGTAAAATACCAAAACAGCTGGTTAGAGACAATGCAAACTTGATACTGCTGTTTAAACAGGATGATCTAAATCTAAGACACTCGTACGATGATCACGTAAACACCGATATGACTTGGGAGCAATTTCAAGACATTTGTCGCAAGTGTTGGGAGGAAAAGTACTCTTTTCTGGTGATTGATAAAGATAGAGATATAAGTAAAGGACGCTATCGGAGAGGATTTGATACATTTATTACATTATAAATTGATTCGTCACCCACTTGTGTACTTCATTCGGCAAAATGTCATCATCAAAGGTGCAGGTCTTTGGTGATAAGGAGTTGAAACGTAAGCTTACGCAATCCATTGATGCTGTAAGGAAAAAAGTTAAGGCGCTACAATCAGATAAACAGATGCTTACAACACGATTGGAGGAAACATTTGAACCCATCACGAAACCCTTAAAAGCTCTATCATCAGATCTGATGACGATAAAGCCGGAACCATCACCATCGCAGGCTTATTTACAAACAAAAACCTCTACACCCTATAAAATGAGTTTTAAAAAGGAAATGGATGATGCTGTTGCTGATGAGGACTTGGGTGAAGACTATTCAATAGAACCCGAGGAGGAAGAAGCAGAAGAAGAAGATCCTGCAGATATATCTGCGATACCATCGGAATTTATGGTGGCAGGGGAAGAAAGTGGTGCTAGCATGGATGAAACGAGTATGCTACCATATTTGGCGAACCTGTTTAAACGAGAGAAGATTCCATTCGGTGTTCACATACAACGTGATAAGATGTATGTAGGAGATAGCCCGCTCAAAATTGAAAACAATGAAATTAGTGTTAAGGGGAAAACGTTTGAAAAAACACTCGGTTTATTAGAGCTTCTCTTCAAAAAAGTTCCTAATAAAGAAATTGTTCTCAAAGCTGATATCGATAACTACTTAAACATTCTAAACTTAACCAATGCTTATCGACGTGGGTATTTACCTGAAGGTCAAGTGCAAGGAACAAAAGGTATCAAGTATAATACATACGTTAGACGTTATTTGGGTAATATGAGACCGCAGCAGCAGCAGCAGCAGTCAAACAAGGCTGGTGGTGGTTGCCTTCTCACACAAAAATCCTACTACCCCACCACTGATTACATTTATTGGGATGATCCCAATGAGCTTGTAGATCGTCTACGACTACTGATTGCATCTCAGAACGCTGGTAACACGGGGCACACCAATGAAATCAACGCTATTACAGAGGAGCTCATAGAAGCTGGTATTGTATTGAAGAAGAAGAAGAATACCTACCTTAACCACTAGACCTCTAATAGCCGATAATATGAGGTCTTGTAGCTAAAAAATATGAAACAGGGTCTATAGCTAAACAGATGAGATTAGCTCTGATAGCTGATGATATTAGATCAGGTCTGTCGATTATGAGGTCTATAGCTGATGAGATTAGATCAGGTCTGTAGATTATAAGGTCTTGTAGCTAAAAAGATAAGATTAGCTCTGATTTAGGTCTGTGTCAGAGTCTAATAAAAGCCGCTATAACTTTCGCCTATACACCATAACTAAAATGCCTGTCCACAAGTTCGGACATCACCTCCACTCTGGAGGAGTGCTTATAAATAATCTAAAATCGAGTATACGAGAAATCGATTGTGAAAATAAGCGATTGACAGAGGTTGATAGGGGTACGAGTAAAAGTGATGCAGTGATAAAGGAACAGCTGGACGAGGTGTTCGAGCAATGTCTCACACATACTCGTAACACAGCTATAGCGCTTGAAGCGCTTCAAAAATCTATAGATTTGTTAAATAAAAGGTTCACTGCACCATTAAATAAAAGCAGCACTAGTGCAGAGTCTAATCCAGCTAAAATCAGACGTGTCACCCTCATACCACAAAGTATAGTGGGTAAAAAAAACAACAACAAAAGAACCCCCTAGTAGCACCAAAAACACACAATGAGTAAGGCGCAAGTTGTTCAAGAAATACATAGATACGCAAGAAAGAACTTCCCCCGCAGACGTTTCATACAAAAGGGTATTGATGACACCTGGCAAATTGATCTGATTGATATGCAGAAACACTCTAGAGATAACGGCGGGTATAAGTATATTCTATTGTGTATAGACACCTTTTCAAAATTTATTTGGACTCAACCATTGAAGAGTAAAAATGCTGATGACGTCACGAGGGCTATGCAAGAGATTTTGAGCGGGCGAAGAAAACCGAAAAACCTTCAATCTGATCAAGGAAAGGAATTTTTCAATAGCAAGTTTGAAGCGCTCATGAAACGTTATGCAATCAACCATTACTCCACTTATAGCGTAATGAAGGCATCTATAGCAGAGCGGGCGATAAGGACCCTCAAACATTGGTTATGGCAAAATTTTAGCTTGAATGGCTCCTACAATTGGACTAAACACATACGCGAGATTGTAGAGCGATACAATAGTAAAAAACACTCAACCACAGGTATGGCACCATCCGATGTGAGCAAATCAAACTCTCAGGAAATCCTCCATAGAGTGTACAACAATATCAAGATTGCACCACAAGCTAAATTCAAGGTTGGAGATCATGTTCGTATAAGCAAGTTTAAGACGATATTCTCTAAAGGTTACACCGGCAATTGGTCAGCGGAAATTTTTAAAATTGCCAAGGTGCAAATCACAAATCCAGTTACATATTTACTTGAAGATTCGAAGCAAGAACCGATATTGGGGGCATTCTATGAGTCTGAGTTGCAAAGAGTGAAATATTCAGATGTTTACCTTATTGAGAAAGTGTTAAAACGTAAAGGTGATAAACTATATGTTAAATGGTTGGGTCTTAACGAAAAAAATTGGGTACCTAAGGCGAACATTGTTTGATTAAAATAAATGTTGATTAAATATATTATTTAGTTTTACTATCCTTCTTCCCCTTAATAAGTACTGCCCCTTAAATAATATCATTCTTATCAGCGCGCGCCGCTACTCGCATTCATACGAGGACCTAACTAGATACCTACTATTCACACCACTCTGTTATCACTCAGTGGCGCGAGTGATGGATATGGTTTTGTGCGAACGAGGGGTAGCGGGTTTGACTCCCGCGCAAGTTAAATAACGAAAATAGGTAGGTATACCTAGCTCAGTATATAACCTTCACCACAACCGGTTAGAACTAGATATTTCACAATATTTCATAGGTATTGCATCACCTCAAGTCTTAACCGCAGCTTCTGTTAGACTCTTATCAGCGTGTGACCGGCATCCTATAACCTTCACCACATCCGGTTAGGTGGGTGTGAAATAGAACATTCTAGAAACCATCCACTTTATGCGCATGCGCACAAACACACCCTAGGTATATTATAAATAGGAAGGATTGGGTTATTTACGCTCACTCATCCATAAGTTGTTACCACTGCCGCTACACTACCACTCTACCTATTTTTTTTTTACTAATCTCAATAAAATGGAGGGAGTTAAATGTGAATATTGTGAGAGGAGTTTTAAAAGAAACGGAGATGTGTTAAAGCACTATAAATTCTGTTCAGCGAGAGAAGACCAGCTGCTATCTAACAAGCAGCTGCAGCAGCAGCAGCAGCAGTACTGTTCAGTGTGTGATGTGCTAGTTAAAAATCTTACGGCGCATAGGAGAAGTGTGATGCATAAAGAAAAAGAGGTGCGTGAGGTTTATGGTGAGGGGGTGGAGATAGTGGAATCATCGTTTAAGTCCCGCATAGCCACCTACCGAGTGTTTTCGATGGAGAAAAAATTACTACCTGAAGATTTCATGGAAAATATTAAAGAGCGCGTGATAAAACTAACAGAGGGCAAACTCGAAGAATATAAATCCATAAAAATTAATATTGAACTTTTCGCTTTATATAAAAAAACGACGTTGATGCAGGATGGAGAGGAAAATGTCATGGAGGAGATAAAATCGTTTAATACAAAGAATAAAGGTGTATTTAAAAGTGATGACTTAAGTGAAATATATAACTTATTTATTAAGGAAATTAAGAATAAGGCTGAGGAGTTCCAAGAGCGGGACAGCGGTTGGGCCCTCTCAGAAGTGTTATACTTAGAGGTAAATATCAATAAATACACACCTCTGAGAGGGTCCAGCTATATACCACTACCCAAGTGGATCCTGGATAAGCATGCTTGCGTAAATGTGAAAAATCAGGATGAGGCATGCTTCGCTTGGGCAGTGGTTAGCGCCCTGTACCCCGCTGCAGCTAATGGGGATAGGACCTCCTCTTACCCACACTACCGGGAGGTGTTGAGGTTGGAGGGGGTGACTTTCCCCACATGTGTAAATAGAGACATTAAGTGCTTTGAGGATAAAAATGATATTAGTGTTAATGTATATGAGGTGAGTGGGCAGGAGATCACAGGTCCACTCTACCATACCCCAATAAAACGGAGGGTGCATGTAAATCTTCTCCTCATCGAAGATGGGGAGAAGCGACATTTTGTATATATTAAAAATATGAGTAGATTATTATCTACTCAAACATCACAGCATAATGGAAAAATGTGGATCTGTGATGGCTGCTTACTCACCTTTTGTAGTGAGCAAAACTATGAGGATCATATAAAACATGATTGTTCGCGTATAAGAACAATCTTGCCGGAACAGGGGGACAAAGTTAAATTTAAAAATCATCAAAATAAAATGCCTGTTCCGGTGATTGTTTACGCTGATTTTGAAGCAATATTAAAACCTATTAGTTCTTGTCAACCAGACAAGGCTCACTCCTATACTGAGAGCCGCCATGAGCATGTTCCTCATAGTTTTGCTTACTATATAAAGTGTTCATATGATGATTCATTAAGTAAGTATGTATCATACAGAGGTGTAGAGTGTGCTAAAACTTTTTTGAAATCTCTAGAAGATGAACTAAAACCGTTTTGTGAGGCTTTTTCGAAAGTAGTGCCAATGACCCCCCTCACCACAGAGCAGGAGCAAGCTTATAGCACGACTCTGAACTGCCATATATGTGGTGAGGAGATGGGAATAGATAGAGTACGAGATCACTGTCATTTCACAGGTGAGTTTAGAGGTGCTGCTCATTCCTCATGTAATTTAAATTATAAGCTTAAACGCACCATCCCCATAGTATTTCATAACTTATCCAAATATGACGCACATTTTATTATTAAAGCTCTAAAAGATTACAATGTAGAAGTGTTACCTAAAAACAAGGAAAACTTCATCTCTTTTACAATCAAAAGTAAGGAGCTTAACTTTAATCTTAGATTTATTGATTCATTTAAGTTCATGTCATCCAGTCTTGATAGATTAGCGAAAAATCTTAAACCAGAACAATTCAAAACAATTGAAAAAGTTTTCCCACAACATACATCTCTGTTGACTTGTAAGGGTGTGTTTCCTTATGAGTATATCACTTCGATGGAGAGATTAGAGGAAACACGCCTGCCATCACAAAACTGTTTCTATAGCACTCTTAACAAGTGCGGGTGTACTGATGTTGAGTACAGTCACGCACAAAATGTTTGGAGTGTTTTCAACATAAAGTCTCTGGGCGAATACAGCGACTTATATCTAAAAACTGATGTTCTTCTTCTCACCGATGTGTTTGAGAATTTTAGAGATGTATGCTATAAGACGTATGAGTTGGACCCAGCACACTATTACACCGCACCTGGATTGAGCTGGGATGCTATGTTAAAGCATACTAAAATAGAGTTGGAACTGTTGACAGATCTCTCTATGATCAAGTTTATATCACGGGGTATACGAGGTGGTTTGAGTCAATGTAGTGGAAAGTATGCTGAAGCCAATAATAAATATCTGAAAGATTATGACCCTAGTAAAGAGGCTAGTGTAATATTCTGGGCTGACGCAAACAACCAATATGGCTGGGCAATGTCTCAACCCCTCCCATACAAAGACTTCCGGTGGTTGAGTGAAGAGGAGATCACAAACTTTGATTTGAACGCTCTAACTTTAGATGGAGAAAAGGGATACTTCTTGGAAGTGGATTTAGAGTACCCCCAATATTTACACGATCTCCACAACGATTACCCCTTTTGTCCTGAAAATAAGATCCCTCCAGGTGGTGGTGGTGGTGGTGGTAAAACTTGTAAATTATTAGCTACGTTAGATGATAAGAACCATTATGTAATTCACTATGTAAATTTACAGCAAGCTCTCGAGCATGGTCTTATATTGAAAAAAATTTATAGAATTGTAGAATTTTCACAGTCGTGTTGGCTTAAATCATACATCGATCTGAATACAAGCAAACGTGCACTCGCTGAAAACACATTCGAAAAAGAGTTTTTTAAACTCATGAACAATAGTGTTTTCGGTAAGACTATGGAAAACGTAGATAAACGGGTGGATGTACGCATCACCAACAGTTGGGAGAGTCATCGTAAACGTTTGGGGGCACGAGCTCTCATAGCTAAATTAAATTTTCATAGTCGTACAATATTGGATGAGGATCTAGTTATAATTCAGATGTATAGAAATAAAGTTGAATATAATAAACCGATTTATATTGGATTCAGCGTCTTAGAGTTAAGCAAGACGTTAATGTATGATTTCCACTATAACTATATGCTCCCCAAGTATGGAGAAAATATTAATATGTTATATACAGACACAGATTCCTTCATATATAGTATAAAAACAAACAATTTCTACGAGGATATCAAACCAGGTCTTGAGACCTGGTTTGATACTTCGGACTATCCTATAGATAATGTTTATGGACTTCCTCAAGTAAATAAAAAAGTTGTAGGTAAATTTAAAGATGAATGTTGTGGGGGGTTGATAAAACAATTTATAGGTATACGATCAAAGTGTTATTGTATAGTTAAAGAGAATGATGATGATGAAAACTGTGTGAAGAAAATTAAAGGTATTAAAAGGAAAGTTGTTACCGATGAGATAACGGTACAGAACTATTTAGATTGTTTAAAAGATAACAGTGCTTTATTACTAAAGCAGATGGGTGTAATAAGAAGTAGAGCTCATCGCTTATACACCCAAACTTTAAATAAAGTAGCTTTAAATAATGTAGACGATAAGAGATTTTATATAGGTAATTATAAGACGTTAGCATGGGGGCATAAGGATATAATGAATTAGACATATGATTAGTTTTTAAAAACATCTGTCTTTGTATATAAAAAGTGTTATCTAGGTTAAGGTTAAAATTATATGTTGCATCTAGAAAATAAATATTATTTACACATTTTATTTCATTAAGTTTTTTTTATTAAATACTAATCCCAACACTTTTGCTCTCGCTTGTACTGCACATAGCGTGCGGTGGTTAGATAACATGCTCGCACTATATGAACAGCGGGTTCGATCCCTGCGGCGTGCACGTTGATAAGACTCGGTCCGGCTCCCGCCGTGCCGGTGCCGAGGTTGAATGATATGCTCGCACTATATAATATGGAGAGCACAGGTTCGATTCCTGACAATGTCAATGGATTTTTGCTTAGTACACCCCATCTAGCGGCGTGTGTGTGTAACATTATCATCTACTAGAGTGTTGGTACTGCGCCGCCATTGTATTCCATCATCGGAGTTAAACACAGCTGATAGTAGTACCATGTTTATCTGCATCATTCAGCGCCTCCGCCCCCGCACCCTAGGCACCCGCCGTGAGCCGCAGCACAATATGTGTTCGTCTGTCTGTCTGTCTGTCTGTCTTCTCTCATAGGTGGTATAGTTATCTCCTGAATAGAATATCAGCTGCATAGTAGTAGTAGTCAACTCTTCATAATATGGGAACACCCCGCGCAAAACTGTTTGGCGGGCCGCGGCATGTGTCTCTCTCTCTCTCTCTCTCTCTCTCTCTCTCTCTCTATCACTCATGCATGTTTGTCCACATCATTCAGCGCCCCCGCCCCCGCCCCCACCCCCTTGGGCACCCGCCATGACGTCATATCCAGCCATGGATAGCATTATTTCATTGCTAACGTTATCAGGTGCTGTGGCTCTGCGGTGTGGCTACTCGCGTCGCTTCAGAGCCGCCGCCGCAGTGGATTCAAATCTAACCAAACGAATGTTTTTTTTCTCACTAACGCCATCTATATTCACACATTCGCTAACTTTGCTGCTATGGTGACAGCTGACATAACAGTCCAATGACAGGTGTCATTGACAGTTGTGACAGCTGTCATGTTGACAGTTGTGACAGCTGACGTTGCGAGCTGTGATTGGTTGATGCCAAGGTTGATGGGTGGCCACGCCCACTACGCCTACGCATACTCTCACTCACACCATAGCTCTGTCTCGCTCTAACACATGCGGTATCGCATCTTACCCCTCACTCACTCGCACTGTATGACGTCATTCTCACTCACACCATCGCTCTGTCTCGCTCTAACACATAGGATTTCGTATCTTCTCTCTCTCTCACTCGCACTGGTGAGCCAGAACTCTCATATATACACTACTGACGCCTTTACCGACGTGTGACGCGCTAGGCAGGAGCGCGGCAAGCCAGCTCACGCTGATGGAGGATGCCTTTACAGCAGCGCGGCGGGACAGCTCACGCTGATGGAGGACGCCTTTACAGGCGTGGGGAGCGCGCTTGGCAGGAGTGCGGCGGGACAGCTCACGCTAATGGAGGACGCCTTTACAGGCGTGGGGAGCGCGCTAGGCAGAAGCGCGGCGGGGCAGCTCACGCTGATAGAGGACGCCTTTACCGACGTGTGGCGCGCTTGGCAGGAGCGCGGCGAGCCAGCTCACGCTGATGGAGGACGCCTTTACAGGCGCGGGGACCGCGCTAGGCAAGAGCGCTGTGAGCGAGCTCACGCTGATAGAGGACGCCTTTACAGGCGTGGGGAGCGCGCTAGACAGGAGCGCGGCGGGACAGCTCACGCTGATGGAGGACGCCTTTACAGGCGCGGGGAGCGCGCTAGGCAGGAGCGCGGCGAGCAAGCTCACGCTGATGGAGGACGCCTTTACAGGCGCGGGGAGCGCGCTAGGCAGGAGCGCGGCGGGACAGCTCACGCTGATGGAGGTCGCCTTTACAGGCGCGGGGAGCGCGCTAGGCAGGAGCGCGGCGAGCCAGCTCACGCTGATGGAGGACGCCTTTACAGGCGCGGGGAGCGCGCTAGCCAGGAGCGCGGCAGGACAGCTCACGCTGATGGAGGACGCCTTTACAGGCGCGGGGAGTGCGCTAGGCAGGAGCGCGGCGGGACAGCTCACGCTGACGGAGGACGCCTTTACAGGCGCCGGGAGCGCGCTTGGCAGGAGCGCGGCGGAACAACTCACGCTGATGGAGGACGCCTTTACAGGCGCGGGGAACGCGCTAAGCAGGAGCGCGGTGAGCGAGCTCACGCTGATGGAGGACGCCTTTACAGGCGCGGGGAGTGCGCTAGGCAGGAGCGCGGCGGGACAGCTCACGCTGACGGAGGATGCCTTTACAGGCGCCGGGAGCGCGCTTGGCAGGAGCGCGGCGGAACAACTCACGCTGATGGAGGACGCCTTTACAGGCGCGGGGAACGCGCTAAGCAGGAGCGCGGTGAGCGAGCTCACGCTGATGGAGGACGCCTTTACAGGCGCGGGGAGTGCGCTAGGCAGGAGCGCGGCGGGACAGCTCACGCTGACGGAGGATGCCTTTACAGGCGCCGGGAGCGCGCTTGGCAGGAGCGCAGCGGAACAACTCACGCTGATGGAGGACGCCTTTACAGGCGCGGGGAACGCGCTAAGCAGGAGCGCGGTGAGCGAGCTCACGCTGATGGAGGACGCCTTTACAGGCGCGGGGAGCGCGCTAGGCAGGAGCGCAGTGAGCGAGCTCACACTGATAGAGGATGCCTTTACAGGCGCGGGGAGCGCTCTAGGCAGAAGCGCGGCGGGACAGCTCACGCTGATGGAGGACGCCTTTACAGGCGTGGGGAGCGCGCTTGGTAGGAGCGCGGTGGGACAGCTCACGCTGACGGAGAGACGCCCTTACAGGCGCGGGGTGCGCGCTTGAAAGGAGCACCCGACCTACGCTATCAGCGCGCGGCGGCCAGATCACGCTTTGCGGAGGCGCCCCAAAGGGCGCAGGAGTGCGCGCGCAGGAGCGCACGAGGCGCCGGGCCAAAGTCAGCAGCCAGCCGTAAAGCACTCGCGCCGTGGGTGATGGAGGCGCCGGGTAACGTCGGCAACCAACTGAAGAGCGCTCGCGCTCTGGGACGCCGAAGACACCGGGCAGCTGAACGTCCGGCCGCTGGATCCAAAATCAGCAGGGCTGGGGAAAGATCCTGCACGCTGTCAGCCCGCGGCCATCTCCTGCCCTGGTGGACCTGGGAGTTGGGAACGGTTAAAGAGACGGTTCCGTGAGGAAGAAGGGGACCTCGCTGAGGGATAACCAGATGGTGATGACGCGTGAACGTTGTCTTCAATGACCACCTCCAGCCATAGCGTCACTGAGAGGCAGGACTCCCATCTTGAGGACCTATTGTCCGACTGGAACGTAGTGAGGCTTCTTGAAGTGAAGGTCGGAAGTGACTTCTTGATATTACTAGTCGAGAAGGAGTACTGAAGTGACCACGATGAAGGCGTGAGACCGCCTTATAAAGAGTTGCACTTATGCGCAATACCGAGATACGATTATAACATACATGAGCAACTAAATTCGATTTTCTAAAACGTAATTTCAAAATTAAGAATCCTTATAAAAGAAACAATTAGGTTAACAGTCATAAATATTAGCCTAAAGAGAATTTTGAAATTAATTCTCACCAATAAAATATTATATAATCTTTGTAGTAAAAAAGGTGAAATTCAAAAATTAAGTCACACTCAAACATTCCTAACAATCTTGACAACAAGATGTCATAGTAGTAAAATCAATAACATAGAGAAAACGTAAGGAAAAACCAAAATAAACGATAGCATTGTGGATACAAAACAATGGATAAACTATACTAAAAGTAAAGGCTATACAAAAATATACCTAGGTTAGTTCAATGTGACCCTGTGAAAATTTCAAAACTGTTTACCTATAATGGTTTAATATATAAAAATAGTTTAAAAAAACTTAAAACCGACTTCAAAATGAAATTCACTCAAGTGTCAAAAAAAAATATTATTATACTTAAATACACAACATTAACCAACAATAACGAAATCAAAGGCGGGTGCGAATTAAATTAGGGGCTTAAAATTTTTTTGAGGTCGGTACCAGCACACAGTTACTTACGTAATAAATGGTTTAGATTCGATGGTTTGCTGACACCGACCTCAAAAAAAAAATTAAGCCTCTAATTTAATTCGTACCCATCTTTGATTTCGTTATTGTTGGTTAATGTTGTGTATTTAAGTATAATAATATTATTTCACACTTTTGAGTGAATTTCATTTTGAAGTCGGTTTTAAGTTTTTTTTATTTTCTTTATTTTTAGTGGTAATGCTGTCTATGTAGCAACGTTAAATCTAATCACCTATACTCACCAATAGGATTTATCAAATCATAATACATGTGTTTCATTAACAGATACAGAGTCCTGTGGCTTCCATCATCATCTCAGCAGCATGGAAGTTAAAGAGTTAAATCGTCCATCATCAGCTCATCTGAATAACCTGAAGGAATACAAGTATCGGTCTATGCATACCTACGTATATTATATCTATGTATAACATTAAAAATAATTTTCCTGCAACTCCTAACCGTTAAGGAGTTGAACCTTCCTACATCAGCTTATCAACATGAGAATATGACTAACAGACGCAAGTATATTAATAGCTTTAGAAAACATATGAATCACGTAATTAGTGCCTTTAAAATTCAAATTTTTCATTATTATTGAAGGGTTGCCCTCGATTGCCCTGGGATCCCATCATCAGATCCTGACTGGGTGACAATGGGACCCCCTCGGGAGTATACTCTTTCGAATGAAAAAATAATTTTGAAAATCGGTCCACAAATGACAAAAATATCGATAAACATACATTAAAAAAAATATACAGTCGAACTTAGTACCTCCTCCTTTTTGAAGTCGGTAAAAATACAGCCCGCAGACAAACAGATGGACGGACAGCGCGGAGGCTCAGTAAACCCTTAAAAGCACTTTCATTTTTTTACAAATTTTCCAGGCAACTTGACTAATCTAAATTTTTAAATTCTGTTTAAACACTCGATAAAATATCTTTGGCTTAGAGAAAGTGAAATAAAATATATACGCCACAACGCGACGGACGTTTCACAACAAAAATATTTATTTTAATTACATCGCTTCTTCGAACTGACTAACATGTCATTTTCTGCAAATTGAACCAGAAATGTAAGTAAAACGTTTGAGGATCACTTCTATTTCACACTATGTTTATGGTAGCAAGGAGGTTGTAGTTTCCAATTCAATCGCAGACCGAATGAAGGATAAAGTTTTGAATTTCGAAAACTTTATATTCCAAACGAATGTTAGCATTCGGAATTCGAATTGATTGACGCTAACCGAACTTCCGGTGAATGAATGAAAAAGTTCTAGAATTGAATGCTCGTAGTTCTAATGATTTATTGAATTTTATGGCATCCGTAATGCAGCTTGTTGAATTAAAGATAAAAGACTCTTTCGCTTGAATATCGAGTTGAATGAACATGGCTTCCTATAAGTATTAACTGCCTCCGTAGCTCAGAGGCAAAGTTCACTGGCTTTACACAGGAGGTCGCGGGTTCGATTCCCGGCGGGGTCAATTGTAACACTCGGTTTGGTTGGTGGTAGGGTATTTTCTAAGCCCGCCTGGCTAGCTACCACCATCTTATCTAAGTCTTGCCACCAAATATCAATGTTGATATCATTGGTGTGTTCCGGCATGAAGATAAGACAGCCAGTTCCCCATTGCGTTGGGGAATCTTGGTAAGCCCGCTTCCATCTTCGGCAATATCGTCACTTACCACCAGGTGAGATGTCAAGGGTTTACCAATTGTGAAAAATAAAAAAAGTAATACTCACTTTATAATATTAGGTGCACCTGACATAAATATGTGCTAATGATATTTTTGCCGTAGCTTAGAGTGACTTCGAGGTCACGAAGGTTAACCGTCCATTTACACGGTAATTACCTGCATGGGTTTGACTGTAAGTAGAATTTATCTCGACCGTTTCCGTGCTTGGCAAAGCTTAACCGTTGTTATCGATTCCTATCACTAGATGGCAGTCGTTAACCCGTGTCAATGGCCCTCAAAATGACATTGGTGTTTGCCGCTAGCTTTACTATCTCCACCAACCCGGAATGGGCCCCCGTATGCGGAGAATGGCCTTAACTTTTTGATTTCCGGAAAAGACCCATGCCCTAGCAGAGTAACGTTCTGTTATACCGGCTCCGTTCAGTTCAGGAGATCGCGGGTTCGATTCCCGGTGGAGTCTAACGTTGTAAGACTCGGTTTGGTCGGTGGAAGGGCTTTTTCTAAGCCCACCTGGCTAGCCACCACCATTTACGTGTAACAGTTTGTATCTTTCAACAGCTGTACATATAAAAATTATATAATTTTGGTTAGCGCAGCGCAGTTGACGCTCATATTTATTTATTCCTGAATAACAGACTTTTTTTGTAGCTATTTGTTAGTTTCATAGCTACGTCGATCGATACTCGGTAGTGTGACGTGCTCACGCCGTCTACTCGTAACCCTTGGATAGCACGGTTAAACGAGGAACTTGTATCAATCAGGCTCCAAAGCCTCGAGCATCGCCGCAAAGTCGCCTTTGTATCGGTGTTCTACAGGATTCATTTCGGAGAGTGTGCCCTGGAGCTTCACAACCTCATTCCCCCCCACTCCATTTCATCATCGGACGACCAGGCGCGGAGGACGGTTCTATCCCTTTGTCGTCAATATTCCACCTTTACGCACGAAGCGTTTTGCGTCTTCGTTCATCATGCGAACGGCCAAGGAGTGGAATTCCCTTCCGGCGTCTGTATTCCCCGATTCCTATAATTTAGGAATCTTCAAGACGAGAGTGAATAGGCACTATTTGAGCTTGCGTGTCACATCCTCGGCTACATCGGCACTTACCATCAGGTGAGGTGCAGCCAAACGCACTCAAACTTTTAATAAAAAAAGATATTAATTGTGCCACACGATAAGAAGATAAAAGTGACCCGAAGACGAACGTGTAACGTCTGTGTATTTAAAAGGAAAAGGTGACTGACAGTATATCAACGCACAGCCTAAACCACTTAACGGATCGGGTTGAAACTTGGCATACAGATAGCAATTATGACACAGGTGTTCACTAAGAAACGATTTTAGGAAATTCCCACGGGAACGGAAAAAAACGGAATCTGCACTGGCGAAGCCGGCGATACCCAATCGTAAATAAATAAACCACTTCTCGAGCAACTGTATTGAAGCTCGAAAAGTGGTCCTTTATATGCCGGTCAAGTGTGCGTAAAATTGATTTTACCGCACTCGTGTATTTTACTTTACCACTTTTTTTTTAATTTCTAGCTCGGAGGAACAAGACATTTCTAGCAAATAAAAATATAATAACCAAAGATACAGACTCTTCTTTAAGACTTTTAATGGAAAATTTAAAAAAAGATACGTTGTTCCTCCGTGAGACTAGTACATAACGCTAGCTGATTAGATTTTCTTTGGGTTATATCTTTGTCAAGAAAAGAGAATAAATGTGAATGAAGCGCATACAGGTCCACACCAAGGAATAGGTCATCTTTTCCAAGGAGTTTTTAATGTATATAATAATATTATCCCAAGCCTTTTTGTATTCACTAGAATAACTATCATAACTATATAATAATATTAAAAAAACTTACGAAAATTGCGCCATATTTTAGCCAACACACGCACAAATTACGTGTGTTAGCTAAAATATGGCGCAATTTTCGTAAAACTGGTTTGAGATGTTTTAATTGTGAAAACGAATAAAATTATGAATATTTAATAAATGTGCAATAAAAAATATACTAATGTGTATAATTATAAGAAAAATAAAGTGAGATTACTCCCCGGACATTTAAAATGAGCCACAAGTCGCGTAAAATGAACTTTGATAGGTATGTATTTACCCATGTATTTTGTTTTTCTGTCACGTCCATTTTCATTTTACCGGTTTTCTCACAACTGTATTGAAAAATGTCGTATGATACATGGGTGTAAAAGGAAATAACAAACTCGTGACGATGGTAAACTTACAAATGTCACTCGTTTGTCGTTGTCGTTTGAGGTGAATGCATAGTATACAGGAAACCCTGTGAGAAAGTCCAAAGTCCTTCCGTTTCCACGGGAAAAATGTAATTTCCAAGTCCAGAATAAGTAAGACTCCTATTTACCTACAGAAAAGTATTTACTAAGAGGTCTCGTTCTGTTGGTAGTTAAAATTTTGGTGCGGAACCCTGTTCGTGTGACCCCGAGTCGCAGTTCTTTTAACCCCTCACGCAGAAAAGAGGGGCGTTGTGAGTATAACGTGTGTGTTTGTGTATCTGTGTGCCTGTGTGCCTGTGTGCCACAGTGGCATCGCAGTTCTTAAATAAATGGACCTATTTTGATGCGGTTTTTTTTTCTCTGAAAGCTGATGTGATGGAAGATCTGTTCAGCCGTTTGAGGATCATCAGCTCTTATCTAGGTGATGAAGGGCTGTAGTCAACTTATACAGGTCTGATCGATTCAAAATTTGGTGCCCTGTTACTCTTATAATATTGCAAAACCATGGTAACCTTGACCTGATGCTACAGAATCTTCTGGAATCTGCAGGTTACCCAACTGCTCACCAACATACGGCAGAGGCAACGTTTCTAAGCTCATTGGAATAGTCTCAGTGAATAGGTGCTAGGTAGAACATGGTAACCTTGACGTGATACTGCAGTATCTCCTGGAATCTGCAGGATACCCAACTCGTGGGATACGTAAAGTTTAAAAAGTATGAAATAAAATTTACATTAAAAATTTATAAAACCCCCGACAAAAAAACCGCTAAAAAGTTGACAATTATATGTCTTAGCCCTTTAAGTTTAATATTAGTAGTTATGTTTTAATTTAAAAATCGTCGAACAGGGGGACCGGGGACTAATTAATAAAATAATAAAAACAGCATACAACTGATTTACTTTACTTCAACTAATTAATCATAATTTCACAACTTAGCGCGCCCCCTACGCGACCACGCTTGGATCTACTTATATTAAACCTAAAGGGCCAAGACCTATTATTTTCTACTTGTTAGCTGTTTTGTCGGGGGTTTGTAAATTTTTGATTAAAGTTTTATTTTCATTTACTTTAGGATTAGTACTATAATCACACCAAGTTTCCCGCTTGCAGGTTCCCCGTTTATTACGATACGATATTACGTACAGAAAAAACAAAAAAATCTAACAAAATTTCGACCACTTAATTTTTATTTTTATTTTTTTTATTTTATTTTATTCGGAAAACATACAGCTTTAACAACATAAGTATATAAAAAAATGGTAGGCATCTAAAAAGCCATTATAAAGTTTTCGCAAAATAGATTATTCACACATGCAGTAAAAAAATATAAAACAAATAGAAAAAGAAAGAACTCTAAACAAAGAAGCGTTAAAGATCAACAATATAAGTATCTATATGATAGAGCTATAGATATAATACATATATTATAAAAATTAGATGGTAAAGTAAAAGTAACTATTTTAATAATCTTGGGAATCGAAAAAACCAGCTGAGAGTGCGCGCCTCAGACTAGTTATAGAGGTGTTAAATAGATCAACCTCGGTATGTTCATTTACTAGGTTGTTATATATATTTGGGACTCTGCAGAAAAACGAGTTACTACGGTAATTGGTACGAGCGTAGGGAGTAGACAGGAGTGGCCTCATTCTTACAGATCGCGGTGGTACATAGATGTTAATATTCTTAAGTAAAGAAGGTGAGTCAATATAGCCATTAGCGATTTTGTATAGAAATATCACATCCGCTACATTTCTTCGTGTATATAGGGGTAAAAAGTGATATCTCTTACATCTAGCCTCATAATTAATATCGACACAACCACTTTTGTACTGTAAATAACGCATAAATTTTTTTTGAATCATTTCAATTCTGTATTTATACGTCATAAGAAGGATTCCATACATACATTAACTATCACGGTTCAAAAGTTAGAGCCTTTTGAAAGTCGAACAGATGGACGGACAGCGCAGGCTCAGTAGCCGTTGCCTGGTACGGAACCCTAAAAGTATTCCGAGACCCCAGGGGATCAAAGGTACAAAACTGGCCCTACCTAAGGTAACTTTCCTTACTCAGCAATCATTTTTCAAATTCGTTTCTGAATTCCATGTTTTTTTTTCACGATTTTATGTGCATAATATGTGCTCGGCCCTGTTCCGAATCGCATACTGTTAAGACCCTGATATGGGTGATAGATGACGTGTCGCGAACACTTGGTGTGGCCAAACAACATACCGGTGTAGAATCGTCACACTGCTGGCCGATTTAAATGCCTACAGGTCTACAAGTGGAAGTTACGAACGTTGCTCTTTGAATTATACAGGGTGACTTTTAATTAGTTCTTGATAGCAAAGGATATGAATGTATTCGTGATTACAAAAAACTTTCCCAAAGAAACTATATGTCAACTATGAAAAAAATGTTGGTCCTTTTTACACTTTTGCCAATTTTGATATATTGTTATGTGTCGAGGACCAACATTTTTTTTCTGATTTAACATATAGTTTCTTTGGGAAAGTTGCTTGTAATCACGAGTTCATGCATATCTTGGTTTATCACGAACTAATTAAAAGTCACCCTATATATGCGGAGGTCAGGAACAAAAGGCGACATTTAGACTTTTCCTTTTTTTCAATATTCGAGAAAAAATTGATACAGGTATGCCTATGAAATATTCATCATTACAGCTAATATACGTCCCCACCAAGGGGCTCGAGCCTACCCTGAATCAGGGCGATTAGGCCTTAGTCGAGCACGCGGGCCCAGTGCGGGTTGGTCGACTTCACACACAACCTACGAGTTTCTTCGCAGGCGTGTGCAGGTTTCCTCACGATGTTTTCCTTCACCGTTAAAGCAATCGGTAAGTATGTACGTAAGTTTTTGAAAAACTCATTGGTACATTGGCCGTCCAGACTTGAACCCGGTACCTCTGGTTAGATGGACCGAGTCGTTACCGGTTGAGCCACCGACGCTTTTTGAAATATTATAATATAATAAATTTAGGGAGAGTAACACTTTGGCTAGCCAATTAAATGTGTTGAGTTATATTGTAATAGATCAATAAATATGGAAAATATATCTTAATATATAAAAATGAATCGCAAAATGTGTTGGTAAGCGCATAACTCGAGAAAACGGCTGGACCGATTTCGCTAATTCTTTTTTTGTCGAGTTCGTTATTGTCAGGAGAAGGTTCTTATGTAGGGTAGGGTAGGGTAGGGTAGGGTAGGGTAGGGTAGGGTAGTGTAGTGTAGTGTAGGGTAGGGTAGGGTAGTGTAGTGTAGGGTAGTGTAGGGTAGTGTAGTGTAGTGTATGTAGGGTAGGGTAGGGTAGTGTAGGGTAGGGTAGTGTAGTGTAGGGTAGAGTAGTGGGGTAGAGTAGTGTAGGGTAAGGTAGTGTAGGGTAGGGTAGTGTAGTGTAGGGTAGAGTAGTGTAGGGTAGGGTAGTGTACTGTAGGGTAGGGTAGTGTAGTGTAGTGTAGGGTAGAGTAGGGCAGTGTAATGTAATGTAAGGCGGTACGTAGTTCGCCGCGACAGCTAGTCTTAATATATAAAAATGAATTGCAAAATGTGTTGGTAAGCGCATAACTCGAGAACGGCTGGACCGATTTGGCTAATTATTTTTTTGTCGAGTTCGTTATTGTCAGGAGAAGGTTCTTATGTAGGGTAGGTTAGGGTAGGTTAGGGTAGGGTAGGGTAGGGTAGTGTAGTGTAGTGTAGTGTAGGGTAGGGTAGTGTAGTGTAGTGTAGGGTAGTGTAGTGTAGTGTATGTAGGTTAGGGTAGGGTAGTGTAGGGTAGTGTAGTGTAGTGTAGGGTAGAGTAGTGGGGTAGAGTAGTGTAGGGTAGGGTAGTGTAGTGTAGGGTAGAGTAGTGTAGGGTAGGGTAGTGTACTGTAGGGTAGGGTAGTGTACTGTAGGGTAGGGTAGTGTAGTGTAGGGTAGAGTAGGGCAGTGTAATGTAATGTAAGGCGGTACGTAGTTCGCCGGGACAGCTAGTCTAATATATAAAAATGAATCGCAAAATGTGTTGGTAAGCGCATAACTCGAGAACGGCTGGACCGATTTCGCTAATTCTTTTTTTGTCGAGTTCGTTATTGACAGGAGAAGGTTCTTATGTAGGGTAGGGTAGGGTAGTGTAGGGTAGGGTAGGGTAGGGTAGTGTAGTGTAGTGTAGGGTAGGGTAGTGTAGTGTAGGGTAGGGCAGTGTAGGGTAGGGTAGGGTAGTGTAGGGTAGGGAAGTGTAGGGTAGGGTAGTGTAGTGTAGGGTAGTGTAGGGTAGTGTAGGGTAGTGTAGTGTAATGTATGTAGGGTAGGGTAGGGTAGTGTAGGGTAGGATAGTGTAGGGTAGGGTAGTGTTGGGTAGGGTAGTGTAGGGTAGTGTAGGGTAGGGTAGTGTAGTGTAGGGTAGAGTAGTGGGGTAGAGTAGTGTAGGATAGGGTAGTGTAGGGTAGGGTAGTGTAGTGTAGGGTAGAGTAGTGTAGGGTAGGGTAGTGTAGGGTAGGGTAGTGTAGTGTAGGGTAGGGTAGTGTAATGTAATGTAAGGCGGTACGTAGTTCGCCGGGACAACTAGTAATTTAATAATTATCAAATACCACCTACACAAAAAAAGGAATGTAAATTTTAACTTTTGAATAAAATACGACTTTAAGATACTATTTCTCATGAGATATGTAACTATTTGAAACAAATCGGTTCAGAAATTGATAAATTCCAAGGTTTTGAGTCCGATTTAAAAAAAAAACTAATCGAGCCGGTTGCGTAACACAATACAAACATTTTTATTATCTTATATTTTAGACTTTTAGTGCAAGACAATCAGTTCCCATTAAAAATCTTTTTTTCATGCCACATACGTAGGTCACTCGATAAGTTTTGAGATGAAGAAAAACTATTAAAGATATCAAACTATTTATTTTACAATTTTTCAAAATACTTTCCGCCATTATCTATACAAAGTACCATTGGTCTAACTAAACCAACTTTGAAAACAGTTTTGCCAGTCTTGATCCGATAGGTCACAAATTGCTACTTCATAGGCAGCCACGGCTTTAGCACTCAAAAAAACTTGCCTTTTATTTTTTCTTTCACTTTTGGGAACAAGAAGAAATCAGAAGGAGCTAAGTCGGTGCTGTAGGGTGGATGAGGTAGGATTTCAATACCAGATTCCTCAATAAACACCTTTGTTCTGAAGGACGGTGTGAAGAGAAATTGTCGTGATGCAGTAGTTATGATTCCCCGAAGCCTGGCCTTTGGTCTCATCTCTCGCACTGCTTGGAAAATTTTTGGCGATGCTATTTTTGTATACCAATCCGAGTTAACAGACCTATAATTTTCCAACATTGATGACGACAGATGTCCGCACCGAGAAAAGAAACACGCCACCATTTTCTTGCCAACTTTTGGAGGTCTTTGGAGTTTTGTCGGTAACTGTCCCTCCGAAAAGACCCATACTGACGAATGTCTCTTACAATCCGGTTCATATTGATAGATCCATGTTTCGTCACCTGTGATGATTTCCGAAACACGTTTCGATGACCCGTTTTCAAATCGCAGACGCATTTCACGGCACCAATCCACACGAGCCTGTTTTTCAGTATCGGAGAGCAAACGCGGGATCCAACTACAACTGAGCTTTCTCACTCCAAGATGTTGGTGTAAAATTATGTTAACGCTCCCCGAACTAATGCCTAGAATCTTCTCGATGTCCGTGTATGTAATTCGTGGATCTTCTCACACCAACACTTTTGTCGTCCACACGGTTGCAGTTACGGCAGTTTGCGGGGCGACCGCTTCTGTGGTTATCTTCAAGGTTCGTTTTACCACTTTTATATTCACTGAACCATCTAAAAACTGGATTGTAATCGTTGTAAACTTAGTTGTTCAGATAAACCAAATTTAAAGTCATAAAACATCACAGCACGCAAAGTTCGAGGTTAAGGTCCATCGTTTCAAAGAATGAAAAAATCGCGGGAATAGTTGTAGTAAAATGACTGTAACATTGTATATTTAAAAAATTGAGAGAATTGGCTACTTGCGTTCAATTTTTCAATAAATTTACTTTTTGAAAATATATACACAATAGGTGCGTTCCATTTTTTAACTTCGAGCGTCTCAAAACCCAAAACAAAAATATTATACCCTCTGAACTCCTTCGTCGCTAAAAATTAATACTAGAGTGCTTGCGCTATGACCAGTGTGTGTTGCCAATGATGACATACGGAACTGAGACATGGTCGTTTACTATGGGCCTCATAAGAAGGCTCAAGGTCACCCAAAGGGCAATGGAGCTAACTATGCTCGGAATTTCTTTACAGGACCGAATCCGAGATACGCAGGAGAACCAAAGTAACCGACATACTCGTAGCTCACAGAACCGCTAAAATGAAGTGGCAGTGGGCAGGGCACTTAGGGCAGATTGCCGTTGGGCCAGTGAATTTCTCGAGTGGCGACTGCACACCAAAAGACGTAGCGTAGGCAGTAGGCAAAAGACGCTGTGGACTGACGACCTGATGAAGGTTGCTTGGAGACGCTGGATGCGGGCAGTGCGGAGCCGTTCGTCGTGGAAATCCTCGGGGAAAGCCTTTGTCTAGCAGTGGAAGTATCTTTCGGCTGATTTTTTTTTTTATTTTTTATTTTTATTCACAATTGGTAAACCCTTGACAATATCTCACCTGGTGGTAAGATATGATGATGATGATAAAATATGCATTTGCCAAGTTGGAAGAATATCAGTGGGCGGGTGAACGCGACAGGAAGGGGTTGTTGCTTGCCAGGACCAAAAATATTATTGCATTATATGAGAAAAAATACTGTGGAGTACACTGTTTGTTTAATTACAGGACTTTTTTTGTTGAAATTTAAGCCGAAAGTAATGGAAATATAGAAATTGGCCATTAAATTAAAGATTTTATAAATTTTGATACAAGATGGTCAAAAATTAATTAATTTTCCCAAAGATCTTGTCAAGTGGTTTAAAAATAAAAAACTTTAATATTATTGTTTTTTATAGTGTATGATTGATACATAGTCTTCTTAAAAACATTTAAAAGCTTTTTTTAACCATTTTGTGTAAAAATAACATTTGGCAAAATGGTGGGTAGCACGCGACCACTCATCATGGAAAAGCGCGACTTACTTAAGATTAATTTTAATGTGCATCAAAAATTTCCATACGAACAAATTCCATGATTTGAGAGCATGTACCCTCTGCATGCGTAACCTAGTCTTTGCGCCATGTCCAGTCTTGAAGGGTGCTCCATAAATTATTTATCCGGCTACGCTCCCGGCTCCGCCACCTGATGTGCCGCGTGGGATTTACAGGGCTAGTAGGTGCCGCTTTATTGGCTATCCCTTTTTATACCTATACCCACTGCAGGGAATGGACTAGATCGTGAAGGGTCTACGAAATTTGAAGGGTAAATGACAATACGGATTATGTGAAAAACCCAGGTTCTTAGGGGTGAGCCTGTGTGCCTACGGCGCGATGGCTGGCTACTAACTACTGGTTAGTTTTTTCCACTTGGAACGATGGAGGGAGGAGGAAATCAAATGCTCTTGCTTACCAGTACAGCCGGCTCAACTGGTAATGTGGGACTCACAGTTGTAAGCTGTGCCTACCCACTCAACGTACCCCTGAAGCTTTGGTAACTTGGTTACCTTAAAAGCCAATCGGAGTGACCCTCCCTACCCTTTGCAATATTTTATAATTCATTTTTGATAGAGTAAAAATTAAATGCGCTGTTCGATAGCGACTGCAGTCGTTTATAATAAGTAGATATCTCAGTATACCTAAGCATTGAATTCTTTCCATTGTGTTTCCCCAACTTATTTTCTGGACATTTGGCAAAGAATTCGTCCCTGATTGCCTAATTGAGGGTAATTAGACCAAGCGTATAATTAATGCTCTCTTTTGAAGAAAAAAAAACATTTCTTTTTAATTAATGGACATTAATTAAAGAAACCGATAAACATCACTAGAGGTAGATATATAATGTCAAAATACAAAAAAATACTAAAGTGTAACAAAATTGGTGTAGGTCCCGTTCACTGGGGCTTCTACTCGTCATACTGAACAACTTTTGTTCTACGACTTTGCTGAAACCCCAAAAATAATGTTTAACTTATAGGACTAGTAGAGCAGGTAGTTAATACTGAAGTTAGCTGTAACTTACCGTTTATATTTGCAGTTTTCATTCCAAACTTATATTTTGAGTCCAAATAATTCCACTCTGAAAGCCTTTTCCATCAGTTTAGTTTTATTTCGAACATCCTTTCGCTCGGCACGCCTACTCGGGGCTGGTGGTTATGGACGCTCACTAGCCACCAGCCACCAGCAAAATTTGCCAAGTTGAAGTCTTAGACAAGCTGACTTATGGACACTCACCAGCCACCAGACACCAGCAAAATTCGCCAAGTTGAAATCTAAGACAAGCCGACTTATGGACGCTCACCAGCCACCAGACACCAGCAAAATTCGCCAAGTTGAAATTTAAGACAAGCCGACTTATGGACGCTCACCAGTCACCAGCAAAATTCGCCAAGTTGAAGTCTTGGACAGGCCGACTTATGGACGCTCACCAGCCACCAGCCACCAGCCACCAGCAAAATTCACCAAGTTGAAGTCTTAGACAGGTCGACTTATGGACGCTCACCAGCCACCAGCAAAAATCGCCAAGTTGAAGTCTTAGACAGGCCGACTTATGGACGCTCACCAGCCACCAACAAAATTTGCCAAGTTGAAGTCTTAGACAGGCTGACTTATGGACGCTCACCAGACACCAGCCACCAGTAAAAATTCGCCAAGTTGAAGTCTTAGACAGGCCGACTTGTTGGGAACGTCGTGGAATTGACAAGGTCGGGGTTTCTCTCACACTTTTAGCTACCACTTCGATATTCTCGGTGTTTCGCACATTTCGACGACGAGTAGGAGGTGGATGATCCATCACCGAGCCAGTGGTTTCAAATTTATTCACTATGTGACGGATAGTGTCCTCCTTAGGACGATTATATTGACTATAAGTTTCTCGTAACGCACGAAACGTTTGACGAATTGAACTGCCATTTTTAACTTGGTGCAGTTTAATAATTTCAACGCGCTGTTCCACTGTATAACGACTCATCTTGATAAGCCAAACATTTAATGACACATCTGTCAAAAATTCGCGCCAATAGACAATCTAAGAAGGCCGCCATCGGCTATCAAAGATACCTTGTTCCTATTGGAAAACCCTTTACATGCGAATTTGGTTTCAGTGAAGAAAATCCTTACTAATATTATAAATGTGAAAATGTGTTTGTTTGTTTATTTGTTAGCTTTTCACGCTTCAAAGCCTTGACCAATCTTTATGAAATTTGGCATGCAGGTAGCCTGTGTCACGGGGAAGGACATAGGCTACTTTTTATCCCGGGAAAATAGCATAATCTGATGCAGTTCCTGGGGGAATTAAAAAAATACTCGATTGTTGTGATTTTTTGCACAGAGATGGTTGAGTAGGTGGGAAACGACATAATTTACTAATCACCCTTAAATACAGTCGTAAAAACGATGTCCACGCGGGCGGAGCCGCGGGAAAAAGCTAGCTAAAAAATAAAATGAAATAAACCTTCAATATACATGTTAAACTAAACACCCAGACGGAGCAAACGAACCTGTTGGTCACATGAATGTTGCCCCGAGTGGGACTCGAACCGACGCTTCTCGACTCGGCAGGCAGGAGCGGTCGCACTGGACCACCGGGTTGGTCGTCATGGTACCAAATGCACTACTATTCATCAAACAATTTACAAAACGCTGTTAATTTACGTAGTTCCTGTTGTGGTTATAGGGGAAATGAGGAGATCCGTAGGAGAACCAGCGTTACCGACACTACTTACTGCATCACTCAACTCAAGTGGCAGTGGACACAGCTCGTAGAAAGTAAGGCTAACAGCTGGTGGGGCAGTAAAGTTCTCGAGCGGCGACCGCGCACCGGAATGCCTCCTTGATGTTTATTAGTCAAAAATTAAATCTAGGTTTACGAAGTATTTGGATGCACTAGCTCATCCACCAGGATCCCCTGTGTCGGAGGGTACTGGCTTGTCTCTTCCCATGCTGGCAGTAGAACCGGTCGTTGTGAAAATACGGGAGACCTTTAGCAGTGGACATCTTTATGGAGCTGTGATGACGTACCCACTTTCCACAAATTATGAAATTCTTCCTCCACAATAAACGTTGTAGATCCGTCCTTTTTCTGATCTCCAGCGACGCGGCGGGCCCATCCCTTTCGTTGTCGAAAAGAGAAAATCGTATAGTATAATAGTTAATAAAGGGTGTAGAAAAATGTGGTGCATTTTTAAAGTTGATTTGAGACTTTAAACTGTAAAATAATGGGACTAAACATCCAATCAAATCGTACAGAAAAATAAAATCAATAAAAAAAAACATACAGTCGAATTGAGAACCTCCTCCTTTTTGGAAGTCGCTTGAAAAGAACATCCCGCGACGAATAACTTCATGCAGGAGCATTTGTGTGGTAGGTATTTTTTTAGTTATCCAAGACATGTTATTTACAGCATGTACATGTTATAAATCCAAGCATAGTGCCATCGGAGTGCCATCTTTTTGTAGAACTTTTAGAGTTCTGTAAACACAACAAATGACATAATTGAGGTGTTATTAAGTGTCGTCGATTAAAAAAATTTGGAAAACATCCTTTGCGTCACATTACTATTTTTTTTTCGTGTATAGGTACTTACCCATTTAATTTTAGCGATTCTGAGAGCTATCAGAATCGCGAAATTTAAAGTGGCAGTGGGTGGGGAACATAGCTCGTAGAACAGGTAACCGTTAAGGCAGTAAAGTTCTTGAGTGGCGATTGCACACCGGAAAACGTGGCCTCCCACTCGTTGGATCGATGGCCTGGTGAAGGTCGCGGGAAGTCGCTGGATGCAGACAGCGCAGAACCGGTCGTCGAGTAAATCCTTGACGGATGCCTTGGCATAGCAGTGGACGTCCTTCGGCTGACATAATGATAATGATGAGGTATTCATAATTCATTGAAAATTGAAAATAAAAAATATCTCAAAAAAAGGATCTCCTGAAAAATGATTTTAAACATCTATGTGTTTTTTTTTACAAAATCGGTCTTGCAATTTGTCTGCAAAACGAGAATATAGAAACACATACTTACGATATTTTTTTCTAGAACACTTTTTAGTGTCTATATGTAATCTAGAGTGCAGTTTCGTAAAAATTTAGAAGTTGATTTTTCAGACGATCACTTAACTCTTTCGTCCCTCTAAGGTGAAAACTCTGAAACATGTTTTGTCCCATTTTTCGTGGATATTAAATAATTCTTTTACCATCCAAACGTATCGCGAAGGACGACCGGGGACTTTTATGAGAATCCCATAACTTTTTTGCCGGTGAATATTTACCATGTTTTGTTTTCCTTCTTTGTATGCCATCCTGTAAATGTATCACCGCAACATTTTCATACATGCCTGTTATTTTTACAACCTATATAAATACAATAGGCCATCAAAAACAGCGCCCTGTAGAAAGCCTCTCGAAGCCACTTCGCGCTGTATCAAGAGACGCCTGCGTGCGACAGATATGAAGGGTTTGTATGGAATTGGGCAGTAAAGAAGTTATCAAAATAAACTGGAATGTTGTCTAAGGTATAAGAATCCTTACAGCGGTCCAACGCCTTTGATGTTTTTATTCACAATGGTGAGCCCTTCAAATCACCCCACCTGATGGTAATTGACGGTTATGCCGAACATGAAAGGGAGCTTACCAACTTTTCCTAACGTAATGCAGAACTGACTATCTTATCTACAAGCCGGAACACATTAGTGCTGTTTGGCGACAAGTGTAAGATAAGATGGTGGGTAGCTAGATAGGCGGGCGTAGAAACTGCCCTTACACCAACCATACCGAGTCCTATAAAGTAAGACTCCGCCGGGAATCGAACTCGCGACCTCCTGATGTGAAGCTTATGGACTTAACCATTGCGCCGCGGAGGCGGTTTGCAAGAAAGCCGATATGGTGACTGGTGAACGAATTATGTACCGAACGGTGGCTGAGGGTTGGACTTCCCCAGCCGCCCCCCTCGCCCCGCGCGAGCGTCTTGTCTAGTCGTGACTCGTGTCCGTTGGACGAATGTATGGGTTCTTTGAACTGTCTATACACAGTCATACAAATAAATATAAAACCGGCGAGTTAGGTGCCGCACCACGCATAAGTGTAGGGTTCCGCAGTAGACTTCATAGCTTTAAAACTGTTTACAAATCACAGGACAGGCACCCGAATTAATATTATAAAATAAATAATATTTAAGAAACTCTGATGGTAACGGGAACCTTTTACTAGTCCGTCTGCCCGTCTGCCCGTCTGCCCGCCTGTCCGTCTGTCCGTCAGCCCGCCTACCCGCCTGTCCGTTTGTCCGTTCGTCTGTCTGCTCGACCTTTGAAAGGCTCTATCTCTGTTTTGTTTTAGTTCTATCGCAAAAACGGTAAGATATACAAGCGCGAAACTTGGTGTGATTATAACTTTTAAGCTATATTTACTCCCTATCTGTTGAACCGCCAGCCGGAAATTCAACAGACAGGGTTCTGGGCGCATTTAATCGATTTTCTGTGAATCTAAATGAAATATTGTGTGTTTCCATTTAAAATATTATTCTAATAAGAGTGTTTTACTTATTTCTTTAAATTACTTTTACCTGAACATTATGATATTTGATAACATTGATATTTACTGTGGGGTACATAAAACTTAACAACATTTTTTGGTTAAAAATAAAAATGAAACCATAAGTGTTCTTTTCTATTTAATGCTATTTACACCTAAGTATGTTTGTGATATAGCGTTCCCACTTAATTACCCGTGGGCATAACAGTGAGGACTGAGGACAGCTATTCCTGCCAACACCATAAGGTGAAGACAAGGACCAGTTACGGTAGGTCTTGCCGCCAAGACGCTTGTCCCGGTACTCTGCAAGGCGAGTGCCTCGTGGAAGTGAACCACTACCTACTGTCCAGGTAGGTCCCGGAGCTGTAGGCACGCTCACCTCCCGCGGCTTTCGCTGCTGGCGGTTCGATCCCCGCTCGGGACGCCAGAGAAGCTGGCCCACATATCCGGTGTGGTGCCGGAGCTGTAGGCACGCTCACTTCCCGGTGCTTATCGCACCTGTCCAGACTTACTCCTACGCGGCTGGATCGGCCGGAGCAGTATTACCTTAGCTCTACTTGCTGACCAGCTTCCCTGCCAGTAAATAAAGCAGCAGTTCCGCTTAATGGACAACTCACGTGCCCCGCGTTGTATTCTCGTCTACTTCACTCCCATACATGTCAATATGCATTCTAAATCGTACATAGCAACCTCTGACGTATTTTTTGGTGCTTATTTGACTCGCCGAACTCTTCCGCCTCGCGGTCGTCAACAGACGGGGCATTTATTTTTTCTTCCGCCTGCCGGAATTCAACAAACAAGAGGAGTTTTAAATCTGAAGTAAAATAACGTATAATAGTAAATCGTCAAAGTGAGTGTTGGACCATTGGCCTTGACCTTGACCTTAACAGGCCCCAAGCCCTAAGCCCTAAACAAGTACAAGTACAACTCTCGCTTGCACGTTTGGCTCAGCGTACTGGCGTAACGGGACAATGACGTCACGTAACGGGATAACACTTTTTGGTGCATGCAGCCTGTGTCAAAAAAATAATTTAAAGAAATTGTCGCGAAAGTTTAGTGCAAGCTGCCGTACAGTTTGTCTGGTTTGTGATGATTGTGTGCAGTCTGTAGGTTGTGAGGTATTAGTTTTGTGTTTGTCTGTAAGTCGACATTAAATTAAAGTTTATGATCTTTATTGAAAGTAAACAGTGTTTACAAGAAAGTATTAATTATAATAAACAACCTAATTAATTTAATTTAAAATTTAAAATCCGACTGCATAAAAAAATTATACCCCTCTTTTTAGCAGTCGGATAAAAATATATTCTATATCGCGATAACGACACCTCGCACTCCACAATCCATCGAGCCGTCGAGCCGTCGAGCCGTCGAGCCGTCGAGCCGTCTAGGCCAAACGCTTAGCCAAAGAAACATACATACACTCCGATAATATTACCCTCCTTTTTGGGCAATCGAATTAAAAAAGGAAAGTAAGTAACAATAGTTATTTATGATACAAGGGTTGTAAAAAGGTCAATAACAAACGAGTGACATTAGTGAGCCCGAGCCGCAGGCGAGGGTTTACCATCGTCACGAGTTTGTTATTCCCTTTTACACCCATGTATCATACGAAGTTTTTCAATACAGTTGTGAGAAAATAGTTAAAATAAAAAAAACGACCGTGACAGAAAAACAAAATACATGGGTAGGTACATACCTATCAAGGTTTCAGCAACCAAAGTTCATTTTACACGACTGGTGGCTTATTTTAAATGTCCGGGGAGTAATCTCACTTTGTTTTTTCTTATACATACACATAAGTATATTTTTTATTACATATACATATATTAACTATTCTTAATTTTATTAGTTTTCACAACAAAAACATCTCAATTCAGTTATCTGAAAATTGCGCCATATTTTAGCTAGCACACGTATGCATGCGTAAGATTTTTTTATTATCATAAATAGGCTTGGGATACTTTACCTCTTTGGTAAAGATGACCTATTCCTTGATGTAACCGGTTCCACTTCATTTATATTTTTTTTCTTTTCGTCACAAAGATATAACCCAAAGAGAATCTAAACAGCTTGCGTTATGTACTAACCTCGAAGGAACTACCTATCTCTTTTAAAATTCTCCTTCAAACGTCTTAAAGAAGATTCTGTATCTTTGGTTATTATATTTTTTTTGCTAGAAATGTCTTGTTCCTCCGAGCTAGAAATTAAAAAAAAGTGGTAAAGTAAAAGCACGTGTGCGGTAAAATCAATTTTGCGCACACTTGACTTGCATATAAATGACCACTTTTCGAGCAACTGTATTGAAAAATATAATAAAAAAGTTTCCTGTGGAAAGTTTTTTCATTCCATACATAGACGTTCCAATTTACCTATAAATCTAATTCTTGTATCTTTTTGATTCCACTCCAACAGCTAGTAGTATTTCGTGCTTTCCTGTAACTATGAGTTGTCTGGAAGAGATTGATTTTAACAATAAGATCGCCTACTGTACATTATATACGATATCACTACGTATGAGCTTTATGAAATTGTTTTTAGTGTACTATAAGTGTAAATAGATTCACTGTTCAATTACTTAATTTTTATACCGTCTACAAACCGTTATACAAGCTGAACTAAAACAAACTAAATTACTGTAATACTAAGCTTATTTCCAAAGTTTCCGTGGCTCAACCTAGATTTATTTTTAAAGTCCCGTCCGGAAGGCGCAGGCATCTCTGGCATTCAGCCAGTGTGCAGCACAAAATTAATTAATGGTCGCCTTCCTATCTGCCTTCTTGGAGTTTAGAAAACATTTTTAGGCTAAAAGATGTTTAAAACTATTTGAGTTTGGAAAGTATTGAACTAAATCCTTTGATTATTTACCCTCTACATAGAGCGTCATTGCGATAATAATTGCAATAATAATTTTAAACAAAAAAAACGACTTCAAACGCACTAGTCGCCACTGCGATTTTTTAAGGTTTCTCTCGACTTCTCTGGGATGCCATCATCAGATCCTGGTTTTCTTATCATGGTACCACCCTTGCGATATCTCCTTTCCAACAAAAAAAGAATCATCAAAATCGGTTCATAAATTTTTTAATGAGTTTTTACGTATTCTTCTTCTTCTAAGTCGTAACCCCAGGGGTTGGGGATCGTGATATTTTTACGTATAGTTAGGCCATTTTCTCAGCTCGCCTTGCTAGCTTTATCTACCACCATATCTGTAGTCTTACCGCTAAACATCAATGTTTTTACAACACGGTTAAATGATATCCAGATTTCGTTATGTTACCTTAGAATCTTCGGAATCATCATCATTTACCATTAGGTGAGCTGATTCCTAGAGCTTACAACAACGTTAAATAAATACCTAAACCTAGCAGATTCCGTTCACGATTGTTTGAGACTGGTTGTAAGCAGTGTTTGCTGCAAGGCATCCGCACGAAGCGTTACAATTCTTCATTTAGTATGCGAAGACTGCGATAGAGTGAAACTCCTTGCCTGGGTCAGTGCTTCCCGATTATAACAATGAGAAAATTCAAGGCAAGAGTGAAAAGGAATTTTTCTATTTGGGTGTATAATATTTAGCTTACCTGAATGTATCTTCTTTTCTATTTTTGTAAATATGTTTAGTTTTCAATTTATATTCCTTATACTCTCGCAAGGGCTTTTTAAATTTGTAAATTGTTCTTGTGCTGTAAATAATTTATGACACTTGTCATATCAAACTTTGTTAGGAATAGCCTAATGTGACTTAATGTTTGAATTTCATCTTTTTTTTATTGCAAAGATTAGTAATTTTATTGGTGAGATTCACTTACAAAATTCTTTTTGTACTAATATTTATGACTGTCAATCTAAATGTCTCCTTTATTCAGAGTTCTAAATTTTGAAAATGTATCTTGGAAATTCGAATTTTGGTACTTGGAGCATTCCACCAGCAATGCAACCGAGGCCTGCAAAACTAAAAGTTAAAATAAGGCTAAAATTTCATTATGACATAATACTATATATACTTAAGCACTAGTAACTAAAATTTTAATGGGCAAAATTTATTTTTCTTGTCATTATTTTAAATTTATTTAAAAAACCAAACATTTCTGTTTTACCTTACAAAATTTTCCTCGTTTTTATCGCCTGTTGTACAAAGAAACACAATTTTAACTAAAACTTTTTGGTGTATAATCAAAGAAGGAGACCATATGTTAGAATAAAAAATAAATTTGATTACGATTGACAGTTAATTTGTAATCTATGACTTTAGTATTAATACTCTACTAACGCTGTCCTGCACAACAGGATTTTTAAACAATTTTAATTTTGTGAGTAACGAGAAATATATTTATAATTAGTGTTCACATAGTAAACACAGTTTGATAGTAGCTATCGACCGCGATACCCGGTAGTGCATTTGCTTTGATCGTTTATTTTCAACTATATAAATATATATATTTGTCCCGCACAACAGTTTTAGTCATACTCTTTTTTGCAATGTCCGATCAATGTAATTCTAAGTATGTGAAGAAATACCGCGAGAAAAGAAAAGCTGAAGATCCAAACTATCAAAAAAATGAAAATATTCGAATTTCTAATTTAAAAAAGAAGCAAAAGGAAGCTATGACGAAAAAAGAATTGGAACAGTTAAAATTGAACGAAAGAGAGAAGAAACGTAAACAGAGGGCAAAGAAACGCCTATCCAGTGAACCGTCAACTAATTCTACAGTCGTGAATACATCAGGCGAAACACCAAGCACTTCCGTGCCCGCGCACCCATATAAGTGTCCACAAACAGCTTCTAAGGCGATCCGAAAAGCTGTTCAGGCCCTTCCATCTTCTCCTACTAAACGTGACTACGTCATAAAAGGTCTCTGTAGCCGTTATGGAATCCGGTTAGCCAAAGAGATGGAAAGAGAACTGGAGCAAAATGATGAAGAAAAGTGGGACTATGACGAAAATACGGTAAAAAATTTTTATTTTCGTCCAGATATTGTCTACACATGTCCAGGAATGAACGATTGCATGACTTCCTGGAAAAGTGGAGAGAAAAAAAAGCTGCAAAAATATTATCTGACTATGTTTCTTCGTGAAGCTTTTCAAATATACAAAGAAGAAAATGTCTTTACCAAAATCGGATTCTCTAAGTTTTGTGAGTTGCGTCCTGAAAATGTCCTTCTCTTAAAAGATACTCCAAGTGAACAATGCAAATGTAGAATACACGAAAATTTTATTTTGAAATTAAAGGCGCTGAAAATTAACTACAATCAAGGGTTTTGGGAGACAGTTCTATGCGACTGTTCAATTAATTCTGCTTGTTGGCAACAGAACTGTGGACTATGTGGTGATATGCAAAAGTTAAATCCACCTGAACATATGCTACAGCCGATTAGCTGGAGAGAATGGGAAAAAGATTCTACAGGAAGGCTAAAACTAGCATTAAAAGAAAGTGTATCTGCGGAACTGTATGACAAGGTTAAAGAAGACTATCCAAAATTTCTGAGTCATGTTAACTTAAAAAGAGTGCAGAGTGCTGAGTTCGAAAAAGATAAAAAATGTGCCAATACAAGGATCTTACAGATATATTTTGCTATGTCGTTCTCATGCGAATACCAAAATGAGATTCAGAGCGCGCTTTGGGCGCGTTAAAGTGTACTTATGCTCACTGCTGCGGTATTTTTTCAAAACCAATGCGAAACTTATGTCGTCTGCTCAGACAGTCGCAACAAAGACAAAGATACGATATTCGTTTTTGTTAACCAACTTTTTGAAATAATATTTAAAAAGAATAATGATGCAACCATTCAAAACATCATATGGAGCGATGGTCCGTCATCCGAATTTAAGAATAAATACATGGTGAAGCTGCTTAATCACCTGAGCCTTAAATATAACCGACAATTTATCTGGAAGTATTCAGCGACGTCCCATGGAAAAGGAGTTGTGGATGGCGTAGGAGGGAACGTGAAAAGATTGGTAAAACAAAAGATGTTAAGTCAGGCTGGAATAGTAGTCCAATCGGCTGAAGATTTCGTTAAAGTCGCACGAGAAGTAATAAAGACCACCGAGATTAATTATATTTCTCAGTCCGAAATATATGCCAAAATCAATCCCGAAAATCCATGGACCTCAGTGAAACCTATTCCTGGCATTTCTAACTTTCACGTCATCACCTGTGCCTCCAACAAAATTCAAGCCCAGAACCATGGCATCAGCGATGAAATAAAAGTTTTTAACTTGTAATCTATAGAACCCAGGTGGCACTTCCTTTGAGTTTCATAATGTTCTCATTTAGTTCTTAGCGGACCTATAGAAACTCTTTTTCTAAAATAATTTAGTGTTTTTTTGGCCTATCAAAGAGATGGTATAATTTCGTCAATTCTCGGCGTTTTGTTTTTTATAGTGTTCCATATTTAAATATTTTCTTGTAGTCAGAAAACGTACAGAATATTTTATTCAGAATACAAATATTATAAAAATGGTTTTTTTCGTATTACAAAACCCGAAAACATTAGAAAAAATGGCTTTTGACAGTATAGTCAATGAAATTATAAAAATATCTACCAAAGACTTAGATAAGATATATTCAGCCTCGATGCGAGAAAAGGTAATATTTAACTATTTATTTTTAACTATACCTAGGTAGTTAATACATTCTACATATTAATCACAAAAATTTTGTTATATTTTGTAGGTGAAATACTTAACTGTTAGAAAAATGCAACTGTTTTCATTAAATCTTCCAAGACAATTTTTAGTTAAAGTTTGGATGGAATCGCTCCCGTGGTGTAACAGTTATAATGTCCACAAAGAAGGCATGGTCATCCAACATGTGGTTATTGCGGGACAAGACAGGAATATTATGATGATGGTGGTGATACGCCGTCCAACGATTTATACGACTTGTATTGCCCGTCATGTGGCGAAGATACTTTTAATTTTACATCTTAAAAATTGTAACTTAATGCTTTTATTATAATATTTTTTTAGTTTATAGAAGAATAAATAATATGATTTAAATTTAATTTGCACAATTAAAACTATTTCCATGAAAAACTTAAATATTATTTATTTTGAAACAACAAACGATCATTACATCTACTTAATTTATAAATTAATAAAACATACATAAGTGCAGACTTATACTGCCCTCAATTAATTACTTACAAGAATAAAGACCACCGAGGGTCGGGATGATCAAATATAATCTCAATTAAGTTCAAATATAATCGTTCTTTTTCATTACGGTCTAATTCATGAAGAATTCATTGATAACGAATACTGTGATTACCAAATTAGTACTGGAATTCGTACTCGTCCCGCACAACAGGCGACGCGTCCCGTACAACAGATGTGAATAATTTTTTTTCCAAAAAAAAGTTTCCAACAGATGTGCGTTTTATTTATTTCAAATAACTCCTTCGGCTTTAGTTTATCAGTGTTAAAAATAATGTTTCGTTAGATGTTATAAATTCGCTTAATAATAGAATTAATTAAAAGGAATCGCAGACTTGGTAGTTTCGCTGTCCCGCACAACAGGCGACGTAAAACGTCTATAAATACTTTATAATTGAGTATATCTAGATAGACTATTCATTTTATGATTGATCGAAGTTATGTTGTTACGAAATGCTAAGTTTGAACCAGAGGCGTTCCCTAGTAAATGTTTTATTGTACATCAAACACTGAAACTATCGTACGAATGTCCCATACAACAACGTGGAATGCTCCACTTGTGTAAGTGTTAACAGGATATCTGTATTGCGCATGTGTGCAAGTCTTTATAAGCCGGGCTCACGCCTTCATCGAGGTCACTTCCGAACTCCTCGTTGAACTACCAACATCAAGACGATACTTCATCACTGCACGTCAGACTGGAAGTCACCAACAAGAGCTCACCCTGCGGCTCGCCATACTACGGCCGAAGGGCTTTCCCAAGGAGGAACCTCTTCAGAAGTCAGCAGGATAACCCTGGCTCCATCCTCGTGACGCGCCAGGAGTTGCTTTCCCGAGGCCACTACGTCGTCGGTCTCTCATCGACGCCGTCCTCTGGGAGGACATACCGGTGGACCCCACTCCAATGAGGCTCCCCTCTCGCCAACCGTACTAGGCCTTACACTCCTTTATCATCCAGGTCCACGGTCATCAAGCCAGGAATTCGCTGCCTTCCAGCCACTGCCGCCAATCTACGCGCAAGCCCTCCTTCCGGCTTTCCTGCTGCCGGCTCCAGCTGCTGGTCGCGACATTGCCACTCCTGTGTCTCAAGGCGCATACACTCCAGCCTCACTAGGTGCATACACACGAGCGCGCTCGCGGCGCCTGTCGTTGCGCCATCGCCGGAGCCATCCAGCACGGCGAGCTGCAATATCTTCTGCATTTTTGCTGCGCGCCGCTTCGCCCTTCGTCTTCTACTTAAGTGTTAGAAACCTTTATTTTAAATAATTGTGAATAAACAAACTTTATCAATCTAGACTGTTTCAATTCCATTTCAAGCAGATAGTCTCACTTCCGGCTTTTGATAAATACTCTTTTTAGTAAATACCTCTCTCAATAAATACTCCTTTGCTTTCCATTTACATTTTCTAAAGATATTGTGCTTACGATTTCTTTTGGACCTTCACTCAAAGAGACGTAATGTTACAGTTGTACCCATCTTCGACTGCATCGTCACTTTCTATCAGGTGAGAATGGTGAGTGCGCACTCAAATTTTTAAATAAAAAAAACGGGCCAAGTGCGAGTCGGAATCGCATCACCAGTCACCACACCTCTTCACATGAGCAAAGTATATATTATATTAGTAGATACTAACATGCAGTATGGACACTCCCTGCCGCTCTCTTGATTGCGACCTCACCCCCTCGTCACCCAGATTCATACAGATTGGTTATAGTTTGGTTGTCGAACGTCAGGATCCTATACAGGATTTCGCCGCTATTTTATTTGTTCCGTCATTCCTTCTTTGAAATGTAATTTCTGGCCCGTTGTATGAAGTGTCCAGAGTGTGACATGAGTATAACGATAATATCTATTAATTTAGAACAAAATACGCTAACGAGAGCGATAGAAAAAATATTTTCTTTTTATTCAGTTTGGACTCCTTAGCGCAAGTGCGACTCACACTTGACCGGTTTTTAATGATGTGTTGTTTTTGTTTAGGATTTACTTGAGAAAGTGGCTTTACACAGGTGGACGGACGGACCAGTGGCGGGATTAGTACCTACGGGAGAAAGAATTTGGTATTTTAATTTTTTTTTTGTTTATGCCATTCTGTGGGACCGAAGTAGAGCCTCGCAATTTCAAAAACCCGTTCCTAGCAAACTCAAAAACTCATAATTATAACTTAAACGCTGTGAAAACACTCAATACAGCCAGTTAAGTCACATAAGACACATAATTAGTCTCGACAGTACATAAAATCACGCCAAGTTTGACGCTTGTACGTATTACCGTTTTTAAGATCAAAAACAAACAAAAAACTTTAAAAACCACGTTTCTTGTATGGAGACCCCCCTTTTAAAAAAAAACCCTTATAATTTCCAGTACATATACTCCGAAAATTTCTGCCGACTCCTACTACGGTTCGAAAGATTCAACCCTTTAAAGGTTGGACAGACAGACGACGGACATACAGGCAGCGTACACGTAATACGCACCTATATGCTTTTGATGGCTGTACAAGCAAATATGTACAGTAAAATAAAATACGAAATAAAAATGAAATCCAAATAAACTTACGTTGTTTATGAAAAAAATGTGACATAACTTTTTTACACCTTTTGTACGCGTAGGTGAAGCACGTTGCACAAACAAAAAAGTTTTATAGCTTTGGAGCCCAGTCGCGTCGCGCTGCAGAAAATGTTTCTTGTTTTATGCTACCTATGAATAAACTTAAAATAATTTTCGTAAAACCTAAAAACTTTTAGGTACAAGCTTTTAGTATTTTTTTCATTTTTTTTTATTCACAATTGGTAAGCCCTTGGCATCATCTCACCTGATGGTAAGTGACGATGATGCCGAAGATGGAAGCGGGAAGATTTTATTGCATTGTCACTCGATATACAAATGCATATACCAAAGTAACCGACATAGCTCTCAGAATTGCTAAACTTAAGTGGCAGTGGGCGGGGCACATTGCTCGTAGAACAGATGGCCGTTGGGGCAGTAAAGTTCTCGAGTGGCGACCACGCACCGGAAAGCGTAGTGTAGGCAGGCCTCCCACTCGGTGGACCGATGACCTGGTGAAGGTCGCGGGAAGCCGCTGGATGCGGGCAGCGCAGAACCGGTCGTCGTGGAGATCCTTGGGGGAGGCCTATGTCCAGCAGTGGACTTCCTTCGGCTGATATGATGATGATGATGATACAAATGCATAAAAAAATCAGCTCAATCAAAAACCGAGAGTTGGGTCAAATTGAACATGCTAGATTCCACCCGAACAAACATACATACATTGCAAGTTAAATAAAAGCTTGTACCTAGCTAGATTCCACCCGAACAAACATACATACATTGCAAGTTAAATAAAAGCTTGTACCTAGCTAGATTCCACCCGAACAAACATACATACATTGCAAGTTAAATAAAAGCTTGTACCTAGCTAGATTCCACCCGAACAAACATACATACATTGCAAGTTAAATAAAAGCTTGTACCTAGCTAGATTCCACCCGAACAAACATACATACATTGCAAGTTAAATAAAAGCTTGTAACTAGCTAGATTCCACCCGAACAAACATACATACATTGCAAGTTAAATAAAAGCTTGTACCTAGCTAGATTCCACCCGAACAAACATACATACATTGCAAGTTAAATAAAAGCTTGTAACTAGCTAGATTCCACCCGAACAAACATACATACATTGCAAGTTAAATAAAAGCTTGTACCTAGCTAGATTCCACCCGAACAAACATACATACATTGCAAGTTAAATAAAAGCTTGTAACTAGCTAGATTCCACCCGAACAAACATACAGACATTGCAAGTTAAATAAAAGCTTGTAACATGCTAGATTCCACCCGAACAAATATACATACATTGCAAGTTAAATAAAAGCTTGTACCTAGCTAGATTCCACCCGAACAAACATACATACATTGCAAGTTAAATAAAAGCTTGTACCTAGCTAGATTCCACCCGAACAAACATACATACATTGCAAGTTAAATAAAAGCTTGTACCTAGCTAGATTCCACCCGAACAAACATACAGACATTGCAAGTTAAATAAAAGCTTGTACCTAGCTAGATTCCACCCGAACAAACATACAGACATTGCAAGTTAAATAAAAGCTTGTACCTAGCTAGATTCCACCCGAACAAACATACATACATTGCAAGTTAAATAAAAGCTTGTACCTAGCTAGATTCCACCCGAACAAACATACAGACATTGCAAGTTAAATAAAAGCTTGTACCTAGCTAGATTCCACCCGAACAAACATACAGACATTGCAAGTTAAATAAAAGCTTGTACCTAGCTAGATTCCACCCGAACAAACATACAGACATTGCAAGTTAAATAAAAGCTTGTACCTAGCTAGATTCCACCCGAACAAACATACATACATTGCAAGTTAAATAAAAGCTTGTACCTAGCTAGATTCCACCCGAACAAACATACATACATTGCAAGTTAAATAAAAGCTTGTACCTAGCTCAATTCCACCCGAACAAACATACATACATTGCAAGTTAAATAAAAGCTTGTACCTAGCTAGATTCCACCCGAACAAACATACATACATTGCAAGTTAAATAAAAGCTTGTACCTAGCTAGATTCCACCCGAACAAACATACATACATTGCAAGTTAAATAAAAGCTTGTACCTAGCTAGATTCCACCCGAACAAACATACATACATTGCAAGTTAAATAAAAGCTTGTACCTAGCTAGATTCCACCCGAACAAACATACATACATTGCAAGTTAAATAAAAGCTTGTACCTAGCTAGATTCCACCCGAACAAACATACATACATTGCAAGTTAAATAAAAGCTTGTACCTAGCTAGATTCCACCCGAACAAACATACATACATTGCAAGTTAAATAAAAGCTTGTACCTAGCTAGATTCCACCCGAACAAACATACATACATTGCAAGTTAAATAAAAGCTTGTACCTAGCTAGATTCCACCCGAACAAACATACATACATTGCAAGTTAAATAAAAGCTTGTACCTAGCTAGATTCCACCCGAACAAACATACATACATTGCAAGTTAAATAAAAGCTTGTACCTAGCTAGATTCCACCCGAACAAACATACATACATTGCAAGTTAAATAAAAGCTTGTACCTAGCTAGATTCCACCCGAATAAACATACATACATTGCAAGTTAAATAAAAGCTTGTAACTAGCTAGATTCCACCCGAACAAACATACATACATTGCAAGTTAAATAAAAGCTTGTAACTAGCTAGATTCCACCCGAACAAACATACATACATTGCAAGTTAAATAAAAGCTTGTACCTAGCTAGATTCCACCCGAACAAACATACATACATTGCAAGTTAAATAAAAGCTTGTACCTAGCTAGATTCCACCCGAACAAACATACATACATTGCAAGTTAAATAAAAGCTTGTAACATGCTAGATTCCACCCGAACAAACATACATACATTGCAAGTTAAATAAAAGCTTGTACCTAGCTAGATTCCACCCGAACAAACATACATACATTGCAAGTTAAATAAAAGCTTGTAACATGCTAGATTCCACCCGAACAAACATACATACATTGCAAGTTAAATAAAAGCTTGTACCTAGCTAGATTCCACCCGAACAAACATACATACATTGCAAGTTAAATAAAAGCTTGTACCTAGCTAGATTCCACCCGAACAAACATACATACATTGCAAGTTAAATAAAAGCTTGTAACATGCTAGATTCCACCCGAACAAACATACATACATTGCAAGTTAAATAAAAGCTTGTACCTAGCTAGATTCCACCCGAACAAACATACATACATTGCAAGTTAAATAAAAGCTTGTACCTAGCTAGATTCCACCCGAACAAACATACATACATTGCAAGTTAAATAAAAGCTTGTACCTAGCTAGATTCCACCCGAACAAACATACATACATTGCAAGTTAAATAAAAGCTTGTACCTAGCTAGATTCCACCCGAACAAACATACATACATTGCAAGTTAAATAAAAGCTTGTACCTAGCTAGATTCCACCCGAACAAACATACATACATTGCAAGTTAAATAAAAGCTTGTACCTAGCTAGATTCCACCCGAACAAACATACATACATTGCAAGTTAAATAAAAGCTTGTACCTAGCTAGATTCCACCCGAACAAACATACATACATTGCAAGTTAAATAAAAGCTTGTACCTAGCTAGATTCCACCCGAACAAACATACATACATTGCAAGTTAAATAAAAGCTTGTACCTAGCTAGATTCCACCCGAACAAACATACAGACATTGCAAGTTAAATAAAAGCTTGTACCTAGCTAGATTCCACCCGAACAAACATACAGACATTGCAAGTTAAATAAAAGCTTGTACCTAGCTAGATTCCACCCGAACAAACATACATACATTGCAAGTTAAATAAAGCTTGTACCTAGCTAGATTCCACCCGAACAAACATACATACATTGCAAGTTAAATAAAGCTTGTAACATGCTAGATTCCACCCGAACAAACATACATACATTGCAAGTTAAATAAAAGCTTGTAACATGCTAGATTCCACCCGAACAAACATACATACATTGCAAGTTAAATAAAAGCTTGTACCTAGCTAGATTCCACCCGAACAAACATACATACATTGCAAGTTAAATAAAAGCTTGTACCTAGCTAGATTCCACCCGAACAAACATACATACATTGCAAGTTAAATAAAAGCTTGTAACATGCTAGATTCCACCCGAACAAACATACATACATTGCAAGTTAAATAAAAGCTTGTAACATGCTAGATTCCACCCGAACAAACATACATACATTGCAAGTTAAATAAAAGCTTATACCTAGCTAGATTCCACCCGAACAAACATACATACATTGCAAGTTAAATAAAAGCTTGTAACTAGCTAGATTCCACCCGAACAAACATACATACATTGCAAGTTAAATAAAAGCTTGTACCTAGCTAGATTCCACCCGAACAAACATACATACATTGCAAGTTAAATAAAAGCTTGTAACTGCTAGATTCCACCCGAACAAACATACATACATTGCAAGTTAAATACAAGCTTGTACCTAGCTAGATTCCACCCGAACAAACATACATACATTGCAAGTTAAATAAAAGCTTGTACCTAGCTAGATTCCACCCGAACAAACATACATACATTGCAAGTTAAATAAAAGCTTGTAACATGCTAGATTCCACCCGAACAAACATACATACATTGCAAGTTAAATAAAAGCTTATACCTAGCTAGATTCCACCCGAACAAACATACATACATTGCAAGTTAAATAAAAGCTTGTAACTAGCTAGATTCCACCCGAACAAACATACATACATTGCAAGTTAAATAAAAGCTTGTACCTAGCTAGATTCCACCCGAACAAACATACATACATTGCAAGTTAAATAAAAGCTTGTAACATGCTAGATTCCACCCGAACAAACATACATACATTGCAAGTTAAATAAAAGCTTGTAACATGCTAGATTCCACCCGAACAAACATACATACATTGCAAGTTAAATAAAAGCTTGTACCTAGCTAGATTCCACCCGAACAAACATACATACATTGCAAGTTAAATAAAAGCTTGTACCTAGCTAGATTCCACCCGAACAAACATACATACATTGCAAGTTAAATAAAAGCTTGTAACATGCTAGATTCCACCCGAACAAACATACATACATTGCAAGTTAAATAAAAGCTTATACCTAGCTAGATTCCACCCGAACAAACATACATACATTGCAAGTTAAATAAAAGCTTGTAACTAGCTAGATTCCACCCGAACAAACATACATACATTGCAAGTTAAATAAAAGCTTGTACCTAGCTAGATTCCACCCGAACAAACATACATACATTGCAAGTTAAATAAAAGCTTGTAACATGCTAGATTCCACCCGAACAAACATACATACATTGCAAGTTAAATAAAGCTTGTACCTAGCTAGATTCCACCCGAACAAACATACATACATTGCAAGTTAAATAAAGCTTGTAACATGCTAGATTCCACCCGAACAAACATACATACATTGCAAGTTAAATAAAAGCTTGTAACTAGCTAGATTCCACCCGAACAAACATACATACATTGCAAGTTAAATAAAAGCTTGTAACTAGCTAGATTCCACCCGAACAAACATACATACATTGCAAGTTAAATAAAAGCTTGTACCTAGCTAGATTCCACCCGAACAAACATACATACATTGCAAGTTAAATAAAAGCTTGTACCTAGCTAGATTCCACCCGAACAAACATACATACATTGCAAGTTAAATAAAAGCTTGTACCTAGCTAGATTCCAACCGAACAAACATACATACATTGCAAGTTAAATAAAAGCTTGTAACTAGCTAGATTCCACCCGAACAAACATACATACATTGCAAGTTAAATAAAAGCTTGTACCTAGCTAGATTCCACCCCGAACAAACATACATACATTGCAAGTTAAATAAAAGCTTGTAACATGCTAGATTCCACCCGAACAAACATACATACATTGCAAGTTAAATAAAAGCTTGTACCTAGCTAGATTCACCCGAACAAACATACATACATTGAAAGTTAAATAAAAGCTTGTACCTAGCTAGATTCCACCCGAACAAACATACATACATTGCAAGTTAAATAAAAGCTTGTACCTAGCTAGATTCCACCCGAACAAACATACATACATTGCAAGTTAAATAAAAGCTTGTACCTAGCTAGATTCCACCCGAACAAACATACATACATTGCAAGTTAAATAAAAGCTTGTAACATGCTAGATTCCACCCGAACAAACATACATACATTGCAAGTTAAATAAAAGCTTATACCTAGCTAGATTCCACCCGAACAAACATACATACATTGCCAAGTTAAATAAAAGCTTGTAACTAGCTAGATTCCACCCGAACAAACATACATACATTGCAAGTTAAATAAAAGCTTGTACCTAGCTAGATTCCACCCGAACAAACATACATACATTGCAAGTTAAATAAAAGCTTGTAACATGCTAGATTCCACCCGAACAAACATACATACATTGCAAGTTAAATAAAAGCTTGTACCTAGCTAGATTCCACCCGAACAAACATACATACATTGCAAGTTAAATAAAAGCTTGTAACATGCTAGATTCCACCCGAACAAACATACATACATTGCAAGTTAATAAAAGCTTGTACCTAGCTAGATTCCACCCGAACAAACATACATACATTGCAAGTTAAATAAAAGCTTGTACCTAGCTAGATTCCACCCCAACAAACATACATACATTGCAAGTTAAATAAAAGCTTGTACCTAGCTAGATTCCACCCGAACAAACATACATACATTGCAAGTTAAATAACAGTCTTGTACCTAGCTAGATTCCACCCGAACAAACATACATACATTGCAAGTTAAATAAAAGCTTGTAACATGCTAGATTCCACCCGAACAAACATACATACATTGCAAGTTAAATAAAAGCTTGTACCTAGCTAGATTCCACCCGAACAAACATACATACATTGCAAGTTAAATAAAAGCTTGTACCTAGCTAGATTCCACCCGAACAAACATACATACATTGCAAGTTAAATAAAAGCTTGTACCTAGCTAGATTCCACCCGAAACAAACATACATACATTGCAAGTTAAATAAAAGCTTGTACCTAGCTAGATTCCACCCGAACAAACATACATACATTGCAAGTTAAATAAAAGCTTGTAACTAGCTAGATTCCACCCGAACAAACATACATACATTGCAAGTTAAATAAAAGCTTGTAACTAGCTAGATTCCACCCGAACAAACATACATACATTGCAAGTTAAATAAAAGCTTGTAACTTGCTAGATTCCACCCGAACAAACATACATACATTGCAAGTAAATAAAAGCTTGTACCTAGCTAGATTCCACCCGAACAAACATACATACATTGCAAGTTAAATAAAAGCTTGTACCTAGCTAGATTCCACCCGAACAAACATACATACATTGCAAGTTAAATAAAAGCTTGTACCTAGCTAGATTCCACCCGAACAAACATACATACATTGCAAGTTAAATAAAAGCTTGTACCTAGCTAGATTCCACCCGAACAAACATACATACATTGCAAGTTAAATAAAAGCTTGTACCTAGCTAGATTCCACCCGAACAAACATACATACATTGCAAGTTAAATAAAAGCTTGTACCTAGCTAGATTCCACCCGAACAAACATACATACATTGCAAGTTAATAAAAAGCTTGTACCTAGCTAGATTCCACCCGAACAACATACATACATTGCAAGTTAAATAAAAGCTTGTACCTAGCTAGATTCCACCCGAACAAACATACATACATTGCAAGTTAAATAAAAGCTTGTAACATAGCTAGATTCCACCCGAACAAACATACATACATTGCAAGTTAAATAAAAGCTTGTAACTAGCTAGATTCCACCCGAACAACATACATACATTGCAAGTTAAATAAAAGCTTGTAACATGCTAGATTCCACCCGAACAAACATACATACATTGCAAGTTAAATAAAAGCTTGTACCTAGCTAGATTCCACCCGAACAAACATACATACATTGCAAGTTAAATAAAAGCTTGTACCTAGCTAGATTCCACCCGAACAAACATACATACATTGCAAGTTAAATAAAAGCTTGTACCTAGCTAGATTCCACCCGAACAAACATACATACATTGCAAGTTATATAAAAGCTTGTACCTAGCTAGATTCCACCCGAACAAAACATACATACATTGCAAGTTAAATAAAAGCTTGTACCTAGCTAGATTCCACCCGAACAAACATACATACATTGCAAGTTAAATAAAAGCTTGTACCTAGCTAGATTCCACCGAACAAACATACATACATTGCAAGTTAAATAAAAGCTTGTACATGCTAGATTCCACCCGAACAAACATACATACATTGCAAGTTAAATAAAAGCTTGTACCTAGCTAGATTCCACCCGAACAAACATACATACATTGCAAGTTAAATAAAAGCTTGTACTAGCTAGATTCCACCCGAACAAACATACATACATTGCAAATTAAATAAAAGCTTGTACCTAGCTAGATTCCACCCGAACAAACATACATACATTGCAAGATAAATAAAAGCTTGTAACTAGCTAGATTCCACCCGAACAAACATACATACATTGCAAGTTAAATAAAAGCTTGTACCTAGCTAGATTCCACCCGAACAAACATACATACATTGCAAGTTAAATAAAAGCTTGTAACTAGCTAGATTCCACCCGAACAAACATACATACATTGCAAGTTAAATAAAAGCTTGTACCTAGCTAGATTCCACCCGAACAAACATACATACATTGCAAGTTAAATAAAAGCTTGTAACTAGCTAGATTCCACCCGAACAAACATACATACATTGCAAGTTAAATAAAAGCTTGTACCTAGCTAGATTCCACCCGAACAAACATACATACATTGCAAGTTAAATAAAGCTTGTACCTAGCTAGATTCCACCCGAACAAACATACATACATTGCAAGTTAAATAAAAAGCTTGTACCTAAGCTAGATTCCACCCGAACAAACATACATACATTGCAAGTTAAATAAAAGCTTGTACCTAGCTAGATTCCACCCGAACAAACATACATACATTGCAAGTTAAATAAAAGCTTGTACCTAGCTAGATTCCACCGAACAAACATACATACATTGCAAGTTAAATAAAAGCTTGTAACATGCTAGATTCCACCGAACAAACATACATACATTGCAAGTTAAATAAAAGCTTGTACCTAGCTAGATTCCACCCGAACAAACATACATACATTGCAAGTTAAATATAAGCTTGTACTAGCTAGATTCCACCCGAACAAACATACATACATTGCAAGTTAAATAAAAGCTTGTACCTAGCTAGATTCCACCCGAACAAACATACATACATTGCAAGTTAAATAAAAGCTTGTACCTAGCTAGATTCCACCCGAACAAACATACATACATTGCAAGTTAAATAAAAGCTTGTACCTAGCTAGATTCCACCCGAACAAACATACATACATTGCAAGTTAAATAAAAGCTTGTACCTAGCTAGATTCCACCCGAACAAACATACATACATTGCAAGTTAAATAAAAGCTTGTACCTAGCTAGATTCCACCCGAACAAACCATACATACATTGCAAGTTAAATAAAAGCTTGTAACATGCTAGATTCCACCCGAACAAACATACATACATTGCAAGTTAAATAAAAGCTTGTACCTAGCTAGATTCCACCCGAACAAACATACATACATTGCAAGTTAAATAAAAGCTTGTACCTAGCTAGATTCCACCCGAACAAACATACATACATTGCAAGTTAAATAAAAGCTTGTACCTAGCTAGATTCCACCCGAACAAACATACATACATTGCAAGTTAAATAAAAGCTTGTACCTAGCTAGATTCCACCCGAACAAACATACATACATTGCAAGTTAAATAAAAGCTTGTACCTAGCTAGATTCCACCCGAACAAACATACATACATTGCAAGTTAAATAAAAGCTTGTACCTAGCTAGATTCCACCCGAACAAACATACATACATTGCAAGTTAAATAAAAGCTTGTAACTAGCTAGATTCCACCCGAACAAACATACATACATTGCAAGTTAAATAAAAGCTTGTACCTAGCTAGATTCCACCCGAACAAACATACATACATTGCAAGTTAAATAAAAGCTTGTACCTAGCTAGATTCCACCCGAACAAACATACATACATTGCAAGTTAAATAAAAGCTTGTACCTAGCTAGATTCCACCCGAACAAACATACATACATTGCAAGTTAAATAAAAGCTTGTACCTAGCTAGATTCCACCCGAACAAACATACATACATTGCAAGTTAAATAAAAGCTTGTACCTAGCTAGATTCCACCCGAACAAACATACATACATTGCAAGTTAAATAAAAGCTTGTACCTAGCTAGATTCCACCCGAACAAACATACATACATTGCAAGTTAAATAAAAGCTTGTACCTAGCTAGATTCCACCCGAACAAACATACATACATTGCAAGTTAAATAAAAGCTTGTACCTAGCTAGATTCCACCCGAACAAACATACATACATTGCAAGTTAAATAAAAGCTTGTAACTAGCTAGATTCCACCCGAACAAACATACATACATTGCAAGTTAAATAAAAGCTTGTACCTAGCTAGATTCCACCCGAACAAACATACATACATTGCAAGTTAAATAAAAGCTTGTACCTAGCTAGATTCCACCCGAACAAACATACATACATTGCAAGTTAAATAAAAGCTTGTAACTAGCTAGATTCCACCCGAACAAACATACATACATTGCAAGTTAAATAAAAGCTTGTAACATGCTAGATTCCACCCGAACAAACATACATACATTGCAAGTTAAATAAAAGCTTGTAACTAGCTAGATTCCACCCGAACAAACATACATACATTGCAAGTTAAATAAAAGCTTGTACCTAGCTAGATTCCACCCGAACAAACATACATACATTGCAAGTTAAATAAAAGCTTGTAACTAGCTAGATTCCACCCGAACAAACATACATACATTGCAAGTTAAATAAAAGCTTGTAACTAGCTAGATTCCACCCGAACAAACATACATACATTGCAAGTTAAATAAAAGCTTGTACCTAGCTAGATTCCACCCGAACAAACATACATACATTGCAAGTTAAATAAAAGCTTGTAACATGCTAGATTCCACCCGAACAAACATACATACATTGCAAGTTAAATAAAAGCTTGTAACTAGCTAGATTCCACCCGAACAAACATACATACATTGCAAGTTAAATAAAAGCTTGTAACATGCTAGATTCCACCCGAACAAACATACATACATTGCAAGTTAAATAAAAGCTTGTACCTAGCTAGATTCCACCCGAACAAACATACATACATTGCAAGTTAAATAAAAGCTTGTAACTAGCTAGATTCCACCCGAACAAACATACATACATTGCAAGTTAAATAAAAGCTTGTACCTAGCTAGATTCCACCCGAACAAACATACATACATTGCAAGTTAAATAAAAGCTTGTAACTAGCTAGATTCCACCCGAACAAACATACATACATTGCAAGTTAAATAAAAGCTTGTAACTAGCTAGATTCCACCCGAACAAACATACATACATTGCAAGTTAAATAAAAGCTTGTAACTAGCTAGATTCCACCCGAACAAACATACATACATTGCAAGTTAAATAAAAGCTTGTACCTAGCTAGATTCCACCCGAACAAACATACATACATTGCAAGTTAAATAAAAGCTTGTACCTAGCTAGATTCCACCCGAACAAACATACATACATTGCAAGTTAAATAAAAGCTTGTAACTAGCTAGATTCCACCCGAACAAACATACATACATTGCAAGTTAAATAAAAGCTTGTAACTAGCTAGATTCCACCCGAACAAACATACATACATTGCAAGTTAAATAAAAGCTTGTAACTAGCTAGATTCCACCCGAACAAACATACATACATTGCAAGTTAAATAAAAGCTTGTAACTAGCTAGATTCCACCCGAACAAACATACATACATTGCAAGTTAAATAAAAGCTTGTAACATGCTAGATTCCACCCGAACAAACATACATACATTGCAAGTTAAATAAAAGCTTGTACCTAGCTAGATTCCACCCGAACAAACATACATACATTGCAAGTTAAATAAAAGCTTGTAACTAGCTAGATTCCACCCGAACAAACATACATACATTGCAAGTTAAATAAAAGCTTGTACCTAGCTAGATTCCACCCGAACAAACATACATACATTGCAAGTTAAATAAAAGCTTGTACCTAGCTAGATTCCACCCGAACAAACATACATACATTGCAAGTTAAATAAAAGCTTGTAACTAGCTAGATTCCACCCGAACAAACATACATACATTGCAAGTTAAATAAAAGCTTGTAACATGCTAGATTCCACCCGAACAAACATACATACATTGCAAGTTAAATAAAAGCTTGTACCTAGCTAGATTCCACCCGAACAAACATACATACATTGCAAGTTAAATAAAAGCTTGTAACTAGCTAGATTCCACCCGAACAAACATACATACATTGCAAGTTAAATAAAAGCTTGTACCTAGCTAGATTCCACCCGAACAAACATACATACATTGCAAGTTAAATAAAAGCTTGTACCTAGCTAGATTCCACCCGAACAAACATACATACATTGCAAGTTAAATAAAAGCTTGTACCTAGCTAGATTCCACCCGAACAAACATACATACATTGCAAGTTAAATAAAAGCTTGTACCTAGCTAGATTCCACCCGAACAAACATACATACATTGCAAGTTAAATAAAAGCTTGTACCTAGCTAGATTCCACCCGAACAAACATACAGACATTGCAAGTTAAATAAAAGCTTGTACCTAGCTAGATTCCACCCGAACAAACATACAGACATTGCAAGTTAAATAAAAGCTTGTAACATGCTAGATTCCACCCGAACAAACATACATACATTGCAAGTTAAATAAAAGCTTGTAACTAGCTAGATTCCACCCGAACAAACATACATACATTGCAAGTTAAATAAAAGCTTGTAAAAAACGCATATGATGTGAAACAGCCGAAGGACGTCCACTGCTGGACATAGGCCTCCCCCAAGGATTTTCACGATAACGGGTGGCAAAATATTTCTGAAATTATTTAATTATCAGGTCGTACATTCATTGGCCGGGCCTTCGGATAGTAGGTCATCTTTGCCTTCGGTCGCACATAGGCGGCATGGACATGTTACCATAGCCTTCGTGACCTAAAAAAAATTTATTCTAATTTCCTGTTTAACTCTTCCGTCTCATTTCACGAAATCACTCACACAAATTGCACGAAAGCGAGAGGAAATAATATGTTACACATCACATCAAAAACTGGCCAAGGGCGAGTCGTACTTGCGAACTAAGGGCTAAGGGTTCCCACCTTACCGTAATGAGCGTTAATCCAAATATTTTTTTAAAATTTCATTCATCATTATCAGCTCATATATGTTCTCACCGAGGGGCTCGAGCCTACCCTGAATTAGGGCGATTGGGTCTTAGTCGACCACGCGGGCCCAGTGCGGGTTGATGGATTTCATACACAATCTTCGAGTTTCTTCGCAGGCGTGTGCAGGTTTCCTCACGATGTTTTCCTTCACCGTAAGAGCGTCGGATAAATGTACATATGAAATCTAAATTCAAAATTACATTGGTACGTGGCAGGATTCGAACCACGACCTCCCGGACAGGAGGTAGCGGCGGATTGAGTTCTCTGGAAATTTTAAAGATGGCAGTGTTTATCATATAAAAACATTTTTACGGTGGCATGGTCTACAGAAAAATAAAAAACCCTAAAAAACGACTTCTAAAAGAAATTCACTCAAAAGTATAAAACATTTTTTTATATGTATATGATAATACAAAATTAACCAATTTAAAAAGTTTTAGGCCTCTAATTTGATTCGTACCTTTGATTTTATTACTGTTTGTTAATTTCGTATGTTCATGTACAACAATATTATTAGAGTGAATTTCTTTTTGAAGTAGCTTTTTAGTTTTTTTTAACTTTTATTTTTATCTATGTAACAACGTTAAACCTAATGACTAGTAATCACCTACTCGCCAATGGAATAATCATATTATCATAATGCATGTGTTTCATTGTCCCATACAGAGTCTTGTGGCTTCCATCATTATCTCAGCAGCATGAAAATTAAGGAGTCACATCTATCACCTTCAGCTCACCTAAATAACCTGAAAAAATACAACTATCAGTCTATACGGACCTACGTATCAACGTATAATATTTAAAGAAATATCCTCCAACTACTAACCGTTAAGGAGTTTTACCTTCCATCATCAGCCCATCAACTTGAAATGTTAACTTACAGACGAAAAACTTTAATAGCTTTAGAAAATACATAAAACACGTAAATCGTGCCTAAAAAAAATTAAGGGTTGCCCTCGAATTCCCTTGGATTCCATCATCAGATCCTGACTTGGTGACAAACACAACTATCGATCTATACGATCTATAAGATCTATCATCATCATCATTCATCATTCATTTATTTTCAGACCAAAGATCCATTTTTTTTAGTAAGAAAACAACACAACTTAACCTATATTAGTATATAGTATATATTATTAGTATATAGTATATATTATATTATCTCAAGTTGATGATCTGACGATGTAGGATACAACTCTTTAACGGTTAGGATTTGGATGATAATTCTTTAAATATTATACGTGACTTGATGATGGAATCCACAGGACTACAGGTCCACTAAGTTTCCTTAACTTTTGAAATTGTGTAAAATTTGCATTACGTCACTAATATAATATTTTAAGGAATTAAGTAAGATCTTGCGGTAGAAAAAAAAGTTCTTCTGCTTTAAAGTTCAAAGTTTCTTGGGTGAGCTAACAACTTTAACTTGCTAACTAGCTTTTTAATATACGGGAAAGTGTTAGAAGAAAGTTTTTAAATGGAAAAGATGCTGTCAAATATATTTTTATCCGACCTCGACATGTATACAGGGCGTCTCAATAGCGAGTGGTAAGCGTAGTCTAGAGACAAAGCACTGCATGGGGTATCAGATTCACGCCCTGTTTGTTACGCGAAAATCCACAAGTCACATTTAAATTTTCAGATTTTGTACGAAAATCACTTTTGTTGGACTTAAGCCAGTAAAATAAAAAAAAACTTTCTCATTGTGTAATGCCGAGTGTTGCAATATTTTTATAAAAGTATTTATTTCGCACTCAAGGTACAAGTAACATTTCGCACTCCAGGTACAAGTAACATTTCGCACTCCAGGTACAAGTAACATTTCGCACTCCAGGTACAAGTAACATTTCGCACTCCAGGTACAAGTAACATTTCGCACTCCAGGTACAAGTAACATTTCGCACTCCAGGTACAAGTAACATTTCGCACTCCAGGTACAAGTAACATTTCGCACTCCAGGTACAAGTAACATTTCGCACTCCAGGTACAAGTAACATTTCGCACTCCAGGTACAAGTAACATTTCGCACTCCAGGTACAAGTAACATTTCGCACTCCAGGTACAAGTAACATTTCGCACTCCAGGTACAAGTAACATTTCGCACTCCAGGTACAAGTAACATTTCGCACTCCAGGTACAAGTAACATTTCGCACTCCAGGTACAAGTAACATTTCGCACTCCAGGTACAAGTAACATTTCGCACTCCAGGTACAAGTAACATTTCGCACTCCAGGTACAAGTAACATTTCGCACTCCAGGTACAAGTAACATTTCGCACTCCAGGTACAAGTAACATTTCGCACTCCAGGTACAAGTAACATTTCGCACTCCAGGTACAAGTAACATTTCGCACTCCAGGTACAAGTAACATTTCGCACTCCAGGTACAAGTAACATTTCGCACTCCAGGTACAAGTAACATTTCGCACTCCAGGTACAAGTAACATTTCGCACTCCAGGTACAAGTAACATTTCGCACTCCAGGTACAAGTAACATTTCGCACTCCAGGTACAAGTAACATTTCGCACTCCAGGTACAAGTAACATTTCGCACTCCAGGTACAAGTAACATTTCGCACTCCAGGTACAAGTAACATTTCGCACTCCAGGTACAAGTAACATTTCGCACTCCAGGTACAAGTAACATTTCGCACTCCAGGTACAAGTAACATTTCGCACTCCAGGTACAAGTAACATTTCGCACTCCAGGTACAAGTAACATTTCGCACTCCAGGTACAAGTAACATTTCGCACTCCAGGTACAAGTAACATTTCGCACTCCAGGTACAAGTAACATTTCGCACTCCAGGTACAAGTAACATTTCGCACTCCAGGTACAAGTAACATTTCGCACTCCAGGTACAAGTAACATTTCGCACTCCAGGTACAAGTAACATTTCGCACTCCAGGTACAAGTAACATTTCGCACTCCAGGTACAAGTAACATTTCGCACTCCAGGTACAAGTAACATTTCGCACTCCAGGTACAAGTAACATTTCGCACTCCAGGTACAAGTAACATTTCGCACTCCAGGTACAAGTAACATTTCGCACTCCAGGTACAAGTAACATTTCGCACTCCAGGTACAAGTAACATTTCGCACTCCAGGTACAAGTAACATTTCGCACTCCAGGTACAAGTAACATTTCGCACTCCAGGTACAAGTAACATTTCGCACTCCAGGTACAAGTAACATTTCGCACTCCAGGTACAAGTAACATTTCGCACTCCAGGTACAAGTAACATTTCGCACTCCAGGTACAAGTAACATTTCGCACTCCAGGTACAAGTAACATTTTTCGCAAAACGAACTTTTAGTTTAGAATATGCTTTTAGGCCCTACAAACAATACTCAGTGTCACAGTGTTGCCATACTCCTCCAAAACGGCTGGACGGATTTCCATGAGATTTCTGTGTATATTCGCTAGGTCTGAGAATAGGTATATAATTTGTTTTACCGGTCTGTGCGGGCGAAGCCGCGGGAAACAACTAGTCATATTATATAATAATATATTTTATTGGGCCAGTTATTATTTTTATTATAGCCTATTTTATCGATAAATTAGCATTTGCATTGGAACTGACACAACACAACCAGCAAACCATCTCAATCAAGCCCATGTCTAATAAATTGTTAATCATCGCCAAAATGTTCATTTTTATTCTTATTCACAATTGGTAAGCCCTTGGCGTCATCCCACCTGATGGTAAGTGATGGTATTTATTCTATTGACAGGAAATGAAAGTCAAATTAAATAAGAATCAAGCCAGAAAATTCACAGATCCCACATGACCTTCGTGTAGGTACGTTGAAAATGAACTCGGGCCAAATTTTCACTACATTATAGCCCTCGCCACATTGTGGGGTCACATTGTGACATCTGAGCGAGCGAAAAAACATTTTCAATGTAAACTAGCTTTTGCCCGCGGATCCGCCGCATGAACATAGCGGGTGCGCGGTGTGCGAACCGGTGTGCGAGAATGTGAGCGTTGAATGTCTACACGCAGCTTCCCTCAAACTCAACCAATATATGCGGGCCATAGCTGGAATAGAAGAGCTCGTTTTAGCGAGTGTTCATAGATCAAAACGAACCGTGAACTTCAATTAGAACCGGAGATATAGAGAAAGAAAGCTATTAAAACATAATTTAACTGTAAAAGCTAGGTGATTTCAAATGCTTGATTACGAGTCTGTGCATTAATACCTTCCATTTAAAAAAAAATAAGAAATTTGGTTGGATAGAAAGGCCGGACAAACTCGCATTAGATTTTCAAAGTGAAAATTTTGTTACATCGTCTCAAATTTTTTCGTCTGTGTGTTGCATGTCACGTGACGGTCGCTTTTGTCTGACGGTATGATCGTTTTGTCCTCTGTACCGTAGCGAGAGCAGCCTAGATCGTTTCGTCCTCCGAAAAGTTTCACTTTTACCGTGGTGGAAGAAAGCCTACTTTGTATTTTGAAAATCCTTCTGAACTCAGAATGAACTTATTTCAAAGTTTTCATCGGCCTAACAAGACTTTTTCAATGTCAAGTCCAGACTACATTTCAAGGCTCCACGGTGCCCTGATTTTGTTTTTGCCAAGTCTTGTAGTTTCCGAGAAGGTTAGTATTTAGGATTTGCTATTTGATCTTGAAAACATAAGTCCAGAACGTTACGAGGAGGTTTTGTAGATCATGGAGTTTTTGGACTACAACAACCAAATAAGGTTATTATATCAGCTCATATACGTCCCCACCGAGGGGCTCGAGCCTACCCTGAATCAGGGCGATCAGGCCTTAGACGACCACGCGGGCCCAGTGCGGGTTGGTCGACTTCACATACAACCTTCGAGTTTCTTCGCGGGCGTGTGCAGGTTTCCTCACGATGTTTTCCATCACCGTTAAAGTAATCGGTAAGTATAATGTACGTAAGTTTTTAAAAACTCATTGGTACATTGGCCGTCCAGATTTGAACCCGGTACCTCTGGTTAGAAGGACCGAGTCGTTACCGGTTGAGCCACCGACGCTTTTTATGAAGGTAAATATAACATTTTCAATTTTTGTTGCTCAGAACCTTGCGTTGCCCTAGAAAGGTTCTGAACCTGCACAGAACCCCGAATGTTAGTGTACTCGGGTATGGGTAGACCCGTGTTTATTCCAAAAGCTATTCCAACTGTTATTTACATTCTGTCAAAGTTATTTTTATGAAGGTATCGCCAATTGATCACCTGCTCAGTCACTTTCGGATTGAAAGAGAGGGGGCAGGGTTCATATATTTCAGTCATACGCGTATTGGATTGGATCGTAGTTATTTTATTTTTTAAAGCTTTTATTTAACTTGCATTGTTTGTATGTATGTATGTTTGTTTAGTTACAATCTTGTGATCAATTTTAGAGCGACTTCCAGGGGTCCGATTCAGGTGAAATTTGGAATGAAGCCGTGTTCCCGGTGACAATAGATCCTTTTGGTATTTTGGAGTTGATCTGATGATGAACTTTGGAGGTGGAGTCAAGGTCCCAAAATCGTCTTTTATTTTCAATAGAGTCGTATGAAACCTCGGAATAATAATAAAGTAGAGTTTCATACAACAATCATAACAAAAAGTGGGGTAACGCTTGTTAACGTATACATCTTAATCTACCTTTTATATTTGACCTGAGTATGAAACACAGTCTTTTTACCCGACTGCGCCAGAAGGAGGGTTATGTTTTTCGAGAGTATGTATGTATGTATGTATAATTGTTTGGCACGCTCTGCAGCTTGAACGGCTGGATGGATTTTGGCTTGAGAGGTGTCGTTAGATTCGTATTTACTGTGAGAGTGACACTGGGTATATCAAAATAAAAAAAACAAAATGGCGGATTTTTGGCGCCAAATTCCAATGTTAGGCACGCACTGCAGCCTGAACGGCTCGATAGATTTTAGTTTGAGGGGTGTCGTTAGATACGTATTTACTGTGTGAGTGACACTGGGTATATCAAAATATAAAAAAACAAAATGGCGGATTTTTGGCGCCAAATTCAAATGTTTGGCACGCTCTGCAGCCAGAACGGCTCGATGGATTTTCTATCAACGGATAAGTTAATAATCTGCGTAAATTTAATGTGTGTCAATGTGTATATAGGTTACTATACAAACTCATTCAATAATAAAAGTAAAAAATGAATAAAATAAATAACGGTAATTTAAAAAACTAAAAAACCCGACTGCGTTTCTGTGTAGTTTGGAAATGAAAAACCCTAAAACAAGAAAGTCGTCATACCCGATTGCACTTAACTCAAGAAAAATTGTAGCAGTCGGGACCCATTCTTGAAATGGAGGCATAGTGAATTGAGAGCACATACCTATATTACATTGCATATTACTCCAATATACTGACTACACGGCTGACTGTCTAGAATGGGTCCCGACTGCTACAATTTTTCTTAAGTTAAGTGCAATCGGGTATGACGACTTTCTTGTTTTAGGGTTTTTCATTTCCAAACTACACAGAAACGCAGTCGGGTTTTTTAGTTTTTTAATTACAAGCTCTGTTTAATTTGCAATGTATGTTTATTTGTTCGGGTGGAATCTTGCAACTCAATTTTTTTTTGATGTGTAACATCTTTGCTCTCGCTTTCCTGCAATTTGTGGGAGTGATTTCGTGAAATGGGACGGAAATGTGTAACATGGGACGGAAATGTGTAACAGGAAGTCGCGAAAGCGCGCGCTATTCGATCTGACGAATGAGCTTTGCTCTCGCTTTCCTGCAATTTGTGGGAGTGATTTCGTGAAATGGGACGGAAATGTGTAACAGTGATTTGTTACACATCATATGCGAGTACTGTAGGTCTCGCTTGTTTTTTTTTTTCTGGGACAAATCGCACATAGTCATCTGGCCCCAAAGTAGGATTCCCTGTGTAATTGTGTATGGGAACCAGAGACTGATATAAATACTTATATACGTTTAAATACATACATATATAGATATATTTTAACACCCAGACACAGAGCAAACAAATCTGCTCATCACACAAATGCTTGCCCTGGGTGGGGATCGAACCCACGACCCTCGGATCAGTAGTCAAGGGCACTAACCACTGAGCCACCGAGTCAGTCATTTTAGCAGATATCTTTAACCGACTGAGCTAAAATTTAGTATACACGTTCAGTTTGGATGACAATGCATGGCTAGCTAAGTGACGTCATTCTAAATCCAGTATGGCGGACTCTCGAAGATGGCGGACTAGTCATTTTTATGCACCCCTATGGTAATGGTATCAAATGAAAGGGTTTGTTGAGAAGAATACGAAAAATTTAAATTCCTTTCAAAAAAAGCTTGTACGTAAAAGTTTTTACGTTTTTCGAAAATTATAATAATAAATAAATAAGCTTTATTTCGGAAAAATAATATCCATAGTGTATTAGTGTGTTAGTAACAATGTTGGCTTATTATCTTTGTTAGTTCCTATTTTATTGTTAGCAGAGCGATAGAGATTTTATTTGGAGTACCTAATTATTTTATTCTTCCGGTGACTAACTCCACCCAATGTTTTTGAGTAGGGCAGTCAAACCTAGCTATTATTACCAAAATAAAAGTACTCAAGCTATAATCATGTCCACCGCAAAGAGAACTCTAGAGTTTAGTGATGTGATGATGATTTACTAGATAACTTAAGAATTTAGAACACATGTTTAATGTAACAGCGTGGGACGACATGGGCTAAGTGTGAGTCGGTCTAACGCACCGAGGGGCCCCTCACCGAGTATAACAATGATACCTATTCATTTCAATTAAAGGCATCAAGACAGGAAAAGACAATACAAGAGCGACATATATTTTTCATAATTCATTATTCATTTATTTTTGCTTAAATGTACATAACATAAAGATGGAACAAAAGTATTTATGATACAAGGGTGGAAAAAAGGTCAATAACAAACGAGTGACATTTGTGAGCCCGAGCCGCATGCGAGGGTTTACCATCGTCACGAGTTTGTTATTTCCTTTTACACCCATGTATCATACGAAGTTTTTCAATACAGTTGTGAGAAAATAGATAAAAATAAAAAAAACGACCTTGACAGAAAAACAAAATAGGTAGGTACATACCTATCAAGGTTTCAGCAACCAAAGTTCATTTTACACGACTTGTGGCTTATTTTAAATGTCCGGGGAGTAATCTCACTTTATATTCGTATATTTACACTTAAGTATATTTTTTATTACAGATAAATTAACTATTCTTAATTTTATAAGTTTTCACAACTAAAACATCTCAATTCAGTTTTACGAAAATTGCGCCATATTTGTAAGTTTTTTTTTTTATTATCATAAAAAATAAGGCTTGGGATACTTAAGCTCTTTGGAAAAGATGACCTATTCCTTGGTGTAACCGGTTCCACTTCATTTATATTTTTCTCTTTTCTTCACAAAGATATAACCCAAAGAGAATCTAAACAGCTAGCGTTATGTATTAACTTCGGAGGAACTACCTATCTCTTTTAAAATTCTCCTTTCAAGTCTTAAAGAAGATTCTGTACCTTTGGTTATAATATTTAAATAACTAATTAATGAATTATTTTGTTTCGTTATTATTATTATGCAAATGAAAACTAGATTAAAAGTATAAAAATAATTAATAACAATAATAATGTAAAGTACATGATTTAGTTGCCTAACAAATGAATTATTATTGGTTAATAATTATTTGAACATGCGAATTACTTGTCATTATAATATTATTTAATCGAGTAATGGTTCGTTTCCGCTGGGGTCAACTTGTAAGACTAGGTTTGGTTGGAGGTAGGGCATTTTCTAAGCCCGCCTGGCTAGCTACCACCATCTTAACTAAATCTTGCCGCCAAACAACAGTGTTAACAACATTGATGTGTTCCGGCTTGAAGATAAGATAGCCTGTTCTCCATTGCGTTGGGGATTCTTGGTAAGCCCGATTTCATCTTCGGCCTCATCGTTACTTATCATATCATAGTGAGGTCAGATGATGCCGAGAGCTTACCAGTTGTGATAAAAAAAAAAACAGTTATACCTACAGAACAAAAACCAAGCTGGGTTGGATTATTACCTAGTTATAGTATCGGCCAGTAGGTAAAAAGCTGGCACTGCAGTTACTACCCAACATTGCGCAAGCCACTAAAGTAACTAGGCGCCCTGTCAGCATTTCAAGTATTCCACAGGATGCAACCCGATCTATCTGTTTACCGGATTAATGTATTGTTATAATTACCATTGTTTAATTGATTCATTCTATATCTAGCATCGAGCTGAATTAGACTAAGCTTTATTTGTAACTCTTTACTTTTAAATAAAATTAGTTTAAAGTCATTTTGGTTTTTTTTGGGTCCTCCGGTTGTAGCTATCGTAATTGGCGCAGTCGGTAGGATACTCAAAAAAAGCTAGGGCCGCGTTCTCACATAGAATTGTGGACCCTACTATCGCGCGTCGTTAAAAATATCATCGGCGGCGTTCGAGTATCCTGAATACGAACCTGGCTACCGGCTGGAGGAGACATCAAGACATAGATCCCGCAGAGAGACCAACATGAAATACATGTAAGTCAAGTACATATGAATTGCCCTTGTGTTGCTTGTCCCTAAATATATTTTTTTTCCTGTGTGATTACCTGGCCCCAAGATTTTCCATCCAAGGAAATCCTGTTCCGAAAGCCCTGCTCCGGGTAGGCAATCGCGTAGGGAACGCTTAGATTGTCATAGAAACTTAGATTTTAACTTAGATATAATATTAGAGGAATCAGTAATGGACCCAGAAACCATTTACAAGGTCCTGAGACCTCTTCCCGAATTTGACGGGAACCCTAATATCTTACCTAGATTTATAGACCTTTGCGATCAGTTATGCGCACGTTATATAAAAACGGATCCCGGGAGTGAGCTATCAAACCTGTGCCTAATAAATGGTATCCTAAATAAGATAACTGGATCCGCCGCGCGTACCATAAACTCTAACGGTATCTCACAGAATTGGATTGGCATCAGAAACGCTTTGGTAAATAATTTTGCAGATCAAAGAGATGAGACAGCTCTCTATAATGACCTCTCTCTTGCTACCCAAGGTAATCGCACCCCACAGGAGTTCTATGATCACTGCCAAAATTTGTTTAGTACTATCATGACGTACGTAGGCCTTCACGAGATCATTCAGACCACCATTGAAGCCAAACGAGACCTGTATAAGAAGCTAGCTAAACAAGCATTTGTTCGAGGTCTAAAGGAGCCCCTGGGCTCTCGAATCAGGTGTATGCGTCCTGATAGTATAGAAAAAGCGTTAGAATTTGTGCAAGAGGAATTAAATGTGATGTACTTACAGAATCGTAGTGACTTCCCAAAAATGCAAACTCCAAGGTCTATTTTTGCCTCGCACATGGCTATGCCAGCGCAGAGATCATTTGTTCCTCATGCACCTGTTCAGCATTTACAGCAGTCATTTATGTCACCCATGCCACGTGGAAACCAGCAGGCTAATACTATGGCAACGCCACCTATGCCACCTCAACAGCCATGGAGACCCCCAGTGAACCAGTTTCCCCAAGGTCCAACTCGTACTCAACAGGCATTCCGCGCATTACCTCCCAATTACAACCCCCAAAGTAACCTCTTTAGATTACCACCTAAGAACCAGTTCCAAAACTTAGGCCCCAAGCCCATGAGTGGAGTAAGCCACTACGTAACGAAGGCTTTACCACCAACCGGTTTCCCTGGACATAAGTGGTCGAAACCAAGCAACCCAGCACCTTCCAACTATTTCAAACCCCGCGAGATGAACCTCAATGAGTGCCTAGGTTATGATGGTTACTATTATCCTGAGTACAGCCCTGAAACTGACATGTATAACTACCAACTAGGTGACATTAATTTCACAGACATGACTCAGACATATGACTGTGATGAGACCCAATACTACCCAGACTGTAGTAACGAGATTGACGTCCCCTACAACAATGACCATGATGACGAACAGCCGCAACCTTCCACCAAAAGCTCTGAAGAAAATTTTCAGAAGGCTCCGTATTCAAGAAAGTCAAGATAGAAGTAAATCTTCAAACGCAGAGGCAGTTGCCTTATATCCAAATATCGGACCCCCCAATAAAGCTACTTATCGATACAGGTGCCAACCAGTCATTTATTGACCCTCAAATTGTCGAAAATTTTTTTTCGCATGTCCCCCTTAACTACGACCCTTTTGAAGTCACCAACGTACATGCCACCTCCCGGAATGACTATTCTATCACTGTACCATCATTTGCAGAATTTCAAGACCCCAACGATATAAAATTATTCGTTTACAAATTCCATAATTATTTTGACGGCCTTATAGGCCTTGACCTGCTAGAAAAATGGGAAGCGAAGATTGATCTCAAGGACAAATTACTCGTTACTCGCTCTGCGACTAATCCTATACAAATGTATAACTCATGTAACGTTAACCTTTACGAAACTGTTATCCCAGCCAACACAAGCAAATTAGTGAGGCTGCCTATCAACTTCCAAGACGGAGACGCTTTCATCCCTGAACAATCTATATCAAATTGTGTTATCCATGACTGTCTAACATCTGTAAATAATAATCGTGGAGTACTAGAAATTACAAATCCATCGCCACACGACGTCATTTTTTCAATGGACCGTCCCATAGTAGCCGAGTTGTATAACGAGTGCACGCGCACCGAACAAGTACCGCCGCGTGTTAGAGAAGTTTTATCACGATTGCGTATGGACCATCTTAACGCTGAAGAACGCGCTAACTTAGAAAGTTTGTGCTCGCAATACGCTGACATCTTTTACCTTGAAGGTGAAGCACTAACTTTTACCAACAAAATTAAACACAATATAAGAACGACAGACGAAATTCCGGTGTATACTAAAAGCTACCGTTATCCATACGTACACAGAGACGAAGTTAAGGATCAAATTGGAAAAATGTTAGATCAAGGTATTATCCGCCCCTCTGACTCCGCCTGGAGCTCTCCCATCTGGATTGTGCCCAAAAAGTCGGATGCTTCTGGAAAAATTAAGTGGCGTCTAGTAGTTGACTTCAGGAAGGTTAATGATAAGACAATAGACGACAAATACCCCATTCCCAACATAGCAGACGTGTTAGATAAACTCGGAAACTGTCAGTACTTTACAACCCTTGACTTAGCCAGTGGATTTTACCAGGTAGAAATGAACCCTGATGATATTCCCAAGACAGCTTTCAATGTCGAGCACGGGCACTTTGAATTTCTACGAATGCCCATGGGATTAAAAAATTCTCCATCCACTTTTCAACGTGTGATGGACAATGTCCTGAAAGACCTTCAAAACAGAATATGTCTCGTCTATCTGGACGATATCATTGTCTTTAGCACCTCCTTACAGGAACATATGCAAAACCTGGAAAAGGTCTTCCAAAGACTACGAGAATCCAATTTCAAAATACAGATGGACAAATCCGAATTTTTAAAGCTGGAAACCGCTTATTTAGGCCATATCATCACTAAAGACGGCATCAAGCCCAACCCAGACAAGATTATTGCTATACAAAAATATCCAATACCTAGAACCCAGAAAGAAATAAAAAGATTCTTAGGCCTTGTAGGGTATTATAGAAAATTTATTCCTGACCTAGCCCGAATCACTAAACCCCTAACCAAATGCTTAAAGAAAAATGGAAAAGTTATACTAGACAAAGACTATGTTAGCTGTTTTGAAAAATGCAAAACCCTCTTGACTAACGACCCTATATTACAGTATCCAGACTTTAGTAAAGACTTCTTGTTAACAACAGACGCTTCTAACGTGGCCATTGGAGCCATTCTTTCCCAGGGCCCCGTTGGGTCAGATAAACCCGTGAGCTATGCATCCCGAACACTTAATGAGAGCGAACTAAATTACAGCACCATAGAGAAAGAGCTGCTTGCTATGGTGTGGGCCACTAAGTATTTTAGACCCTATCTCTTTGGCCGCAAATTCAAAATTCTAACTGATCATAAACCCCTAGAGTGGGTAATGAGTATGAAAGAGGAAAACACCCGATTTACAAGATTTAAGCTAAAGCTCTCTGAGTATGATTTTGAAGTAATCTATAAAGCAGGAAAAACTAATTTAAATGCAGATGCCCTTTCCCGCGTAGAAATCCATCACGAAGAGATAAGTTCAATAATTGCGAATGCATCGCAGAGATCACCATCGATTATCTCTATAGGATCATCATCATCACAAAATCCACCATCAGTGGTCACCCTTGGTTCATCTACAGAAACAGCTCACACAAGCCACGAAAATCCAATCCTCAATGTCCCTATCGTAGACGACCCATTAAACAAATTCCATCGACAGATTCACATGACAGTAGTAGGCGACATTAAAAAGAAGACTAAAATGACCAAACCGTTTGACACGCATACGCGAGTCTCAGTGCAGGTTAGAATGTCTTACATAGAAGATGACTTAGTAGCTGTCATTAAAGAGTACGTAAATCCCAAAATTAAAACAGCACTATTAATAGAACCAGCCCTCTCTATGTATGACGTGATCCCCATCATCCAGGAAAAATTCAGAAGTTCAGCCATGAACCTAGTGTTAGCCAAGAAAGAGCTAGAAAATGTTAGTGAGTACCTTAGGCAACAAGAATTGATTAAAAACTATCACGATGGCAAGACCAATCATCGTGGCATCAACGAGTGCTTCATGGCTCTATCCCAAAAATACTACTGGCCTAAAATGAAGGACCAAATTACTAAGTACATCAATGACTGCACCATCTGCGGTCGAGCCAAATATGATAGAAATCCCATTAAACAAAAGTTCAATCTGGTACCACCAGCAAGCAAACCCTTCGAAATCGCTCATGTAGACCTATTTACAGTAGAGACAGAAAAATACTTGACTATCATTGACGTCTTTTCCAAGTACGCGCAAGCTTACCACCTTCGTGATAGTACAGCTCTGAGTGTTATAAACAGTCTGGTGCACTTCAGTACCCACCATGGGTTCCCTCTTACACTGATATCAGACAATGGACCTGAGTTCACGAACCAGCTGTTCACTGAGTTTACTCAGTTACATAAAATCATCCATCACAAGACACTGCCCCATGCCCCCAATGGTAATGGTAACATAGAAAGGTTCCACTCAACAATCTTGGAGCATCTGCGTATTTTAAAATTAAAACACAAAAATAAGCCTGCCATAAACCTGATGCCCTATGCTGTCCTAGCATATAACAGCTCCATTCACAGTTTCACAAATTGCAGACCATATGACATAATCAACGGACACTTTGACCCTAGAGACCCCGTAGATATTGACCTCACTAGACATCTTCTTCAACAATACATACTACACCACCGTGAGCAAATGAAAACCGTATACGAACTGATAAATGAAACCTCACTGACCAATCGCGCTGCTCTCATAGATAACCGAAATGTAGATCGCGAGTCTGAAGTCGAATACCAGCCCCAACAACAGGTGTTTGTTAAAAACCCTTCTGCTAGTCGTCAAAAACTTGCAGCTCGCTACACCCACGATACTGTTCTGGCAGACTTACCTATCCATATCTACACCTCAAAAAAACGCAATCCTGTAGCTAAATCCCGACTAAAACGAGTACCAAAATCAGCCCAATTGTTACAGGATACTGTCAATGCTAACTGCTCTCGTGACAGCGGAAATGCAGGAGATAAAACTTGAAAGCTTGGACGACGGACCTGGACTGCTACCTTTCAAACTTGGTACTGCTAGACTGACTAGACACTATCATACATTTCTGCAGTATATCGAACTAGAAAACATTGAAGAAAAAGTAATAACCTTACAGACCCAGCTCTTTAAATTTAAAGACCGACTTGACAATAATACTTATGCTTTGTATGAACTCCAAATAGATTACTTGTCCCTTAAAATAGATAAGATTTTAGAACATTTAAGAGGCTTAGAACCTAACCGTAAGAAAAGAGGTCTTATAAATGGATTAGGCTCTGTGATAAAAAGCATAACCGGTAATCTCGATTATTTAGATGCAGCTAAGTACGATGATGCCATTAAAATTCTAGAGGGTAACCAAGCAAAAATTTCAGACGAATTTAACAACCATGTTAGCATAAGTAAAGAATGGATGACACAACATACGCATATAATAGATCAAATAGTAGAAAATCAGAAAAAGATAAAAGGCACTCTAAAATTACTTTTAGATAAAGAAATTTACAGAGACTATAGTCTGATTAAATTTGCTAAGTTTGCACAACTCCTTACTATACTAACAGAGAATACAGATGATATACTGACAGAAATATTAAGAATAGAGAATATGCTAGCCTTTGTGCGTACCTATAGCACTCACCATTCAATGTTAAAAGTAGATGTGTTAAGAAAAATGTTTAAAAAAGTAAGATTAATTTACGGTCAGGAATATGTTATAGATCTAGACCTAAGGGAATATTACGATATAATTAAACCAGGCTACTATTTTTCAGACAGACGCATAGTTATAACTTTTAAAATTCCGATAATAACTAAGGAACACTTTGATTTATACAGATTGTCTATCATTCCTAATAAATTTAACCAATCCATTATCCCTCCTTATCCCATCATAGCAACTAACAGGAACACATTCATGTACATAGAGACAGAATGTCCGAAGCTAAGTAACGGTTATCTCTGCGAAGAAAAGTTGAACAGCCAAATCCGGACTCAAGCTGATTGCATCCATAACCTCATCACCAACCATGCTCTAGATACTACCTGTAAGATGACTACAATCACCCTGACCAAGGAAGCTGTAGAAAAACTGGACGAGAGACACTATGCAGTATCTTTCCCACATCCTACTAAAATTCACACTGAATGCAGACGAGAAGATTCTAACATGGTACATGGAAGTTTCTTAGTTACAGTACCCCCAAACTGCCTGCTACGAACAGAAGAGTTTACGATCAGCAACTCCAACGACCAGATAGAAGGCCAACCATTGAAGATCATGAAGATTTCTCTCGATAATATGAAGCAGAGTTTCCAACCACTGCCTGAGATCAAATTGAACTCTATAAACTTAAAAGGACTACACAGCGCGCAAAACAAGGCAATGTTACAACCTACCTTACACATAGACAAGGCGTCCTCTGCAGCTATCTATCATACTACAATACCAATCTACAGCATGCTATTCGGTGCAACTGTACTTATTATAGTAATAATAATCAATCGTCGTTATGGAGGTATCCTATGTAGAAGTAATTATGGAACTTCAGAGCCTGCTGCTGCTGCTGCTGCTGCTGCGAAACCTGCCAAATTAGAGCCAGCTGCTGCAAACCCTGAAAATTTGGAAAATCAGCCAAGATTTCCAGCAACATTTTCTCTCAATGTTCTAAAATAGTTGCTGTTCTAAGGGCGGAGGAGTTATAGTATCGGCCAGTAGGTAAAAAGCTGGCACTGCAGTTACTACCCAACATTGCGCAAGCCACTAAAGTAACTAGGCGCCCTGTCAGCATTTCAAGTATTCCACAGGATGCAACCCGATCTATCTGTTTACCGGATTAATGTATTGTTATAATTACCATTGTTTAATTGATTCATTCTATATCTAGCATCGAGCTGAATTAGACTAAGCTTTATTTGTAACTCTTTACTTTTAAATAAAATTAGTTTAAAGTCATTTTGGTTTTTTTTGGGTCCTCCGGTTGTAGCTATCGTAATTACCTGAGTACCGAGTACTACCTACTTGATATTCATCAATCAATTATATCAGCCACAAATCGTCCACTGCTGGACAAAGGCCTCCCCCAAGGATTTCCACGACGACCGGTCCTGCGCTGCCCGCGTCCATCGGCTTCCCGCGACCTTCACCAGGTCATCGGTCCACCGCGTGGGAGGCCTGCCTACGCTACGTTTTCCGGTGCGCGGTCGCCACTCGAGAACTTTACTGCCCCGTCGGCCATCTGTTCTACGAGCTATGTGCCCTGCCCACTGCCACTTCAGTTTAGCGATTCTGTGAGCTATGTCCTGCGGATCTCCTCGTTTCTGATTCGATCACGCAGAGAAACTCCGAGCATAGCACGCTCCATTGCCCTTTGGGTGACCTTAAGCCTTCTTATGAGGCCCATAGTAAGCGACCATGTCTCAGTTCCGTAAGTCATCACTGGCAACACACACTGGTCAAAGACCTTAGTCTTGAGACACTGCGGTATTCGGGACGTGAAGGTATTGCGAAGCTTCCCGAACGCTGCCCAGCCGAGTTGGATTCGTCGATTGATCTCTTTCTTGAAGTTGGAACTACCTACCTGTTACATAACAATTTCAGATACTTTTACCCACCGGAATATAAAGCAGTTACAGATTGGCTGGTAATAAGCGGTCCCAGAGGCCGCCCGCGCCGTCCGCGCCGTCCGCGCTGTCCGCGCCGTGAGCGGCTCTCAGAGGAGCAATTTGACCAATATCAAAATGGCATTTAATACCGTCTCGTATACTTAATAAAATACATCATAAATTAAGTTTATAATTTTAGTGGTATTTTTACCCGACTGCCCGGGATGGAGAATGTAATATGTATGTATGTATGTATTGTGGCTGAGCCAGTACGAGCCAGCACGAGCCAGCACGAGCCAGCACGAGCGGCTCGACAGCGGTTGGAGTGCGAGGTGACGTTAGATTTTCTCGATCGGAGTGTTAAAGGATGTACTCGTATTTTAAAGCAGTTCTGTTTTTTTATTAAATTAATATTAAATGCTCGGTCGGGAGAAACCGGCCAAGTGCGAGTCGGACTAGCGCAAACTAGGGTTCCGTACTCTTTTCAAAAAGTAAAAGTACATTTTAAAAACAAAATTATACTTCCAGTTGGTAGTCGAACTTTAAAATGGAAAATCTATGAACCATTTTGAAATCCAACTGCTTATCTTAAGTTGGTCGACTATTACTCCTAAACTAAGAAAGCCTATATAGCTATATAGGGTGACAGTTTTCATTTTAAATTTATTATAATTATGTACTACTATTAAAATTCTTTTTCAGATGTCCTGGAATAGCGGTTTAGATGGCGTACATTAACGAAAAAAAAATCACCCTCTCGTTACATGTAGGAGAGGTACCCTATAAACTTTTATTTCAAGATTTTATTGTACCACTTTGTCGGCGTGATTAACATGTACCTATATTCATGCCAAATTACAGCTTTCTACTACTAATAGTGTCTGAGCTAAGCCGCGGACAGACGAACAGACAGACAGACATGGCGAAACTCTAAGGGTTTCTTGTAGACTACGGAACCCTAAAAATTGTAAATGGTCCTTGCTCCTAGTTACCTGTTTATACTTTTGAGTTAAAAAATACTGACTGAAGATGGTGTTTTGAGGCAAAAAAACACACACAGGCACTCTGAGAGTGCCGACGGAACTGAAAACTTTTTACAGTTTTAAAGGTTTGGGCCCTCCGAGTGTTCCTGGCGAACGACTAGGTTGACAAAGTTTTGACCCTGGGAGTGTTCCTGGTAAGGTGTCGGTGTCAGTTACAGTAACAGTGTCGCGAGCTCAATGGTCTTTTCCCATCTCAAAAGACCCAACGCGCCTAAAGAAATTTTCACTTCAAAAAAAAGTAAGTGTGTGGTTTTATGAAACCACGGTAAAAGTGAAACTTTACAGAGAACGAAACGATCATGGCTGCTCTCGCTACGGTACAGAGGACGAAACGATCATACCGTCAGGCGAAAGCGACCGTCACGCGACATGCAACACACAGACGAAAAAAATTGAGACGATGTAATACAAGTTTCACTTTTTAAACAATGTTGAGCTTTGAGAGTTCGGTTTCTCAGATAAGATTTTAAAAGTTCTTGCTTATCGTTTCTAATACCGTAGTGCTCTAGCTTAGTGGTGAGCAAGCCATGATCTACAGAACCAAACGCAGCACTTAAATCAAGAAGAAGACCGGCAACCTTTTTGCTATCATTTAGGTTTTTCATAACATCTCCAATCTAAATCTATCTATCTATGGCATTATTGGTCCCGATGCCCTTTTGATAGCCTTTTGAAATCAGCCTAGATTTCATTTTTTTTTTTCAAATATTTTAGAAGTCGGAAGGAGTGAAATCGGCCTAAAGGTATTTGTTCCGTTTTAAAACCTTTTTTAAAAACCGGAACTATTTTTGCTATTTTAACTGTTCAGAAAAAAACACTTTGAGTTAGACATAAATTATAAAAATATGCAAGTGGCTCAGCGAGGATGTCGATGTTTTCCCAAATTACAGTGACTGGAGTGTCATCATTACCACAAAATTTTTTGACTTCATTTCTTTAAGTATTTTGAGCACCTCGTATTGACCCGTCTTACCGCACGCCATATTATTTTCGACTCGTTTTGCGCTATCATGTAGTAATTTGAGAGCAGTAATACAATTATGTTGAACGTGATGTTTCCCGTGGTCAAATTCATCATAAAAATCATAGCAATTTCATTTGGGTCATGGATAACTTTCTCATTAACTTTCAGTAATAACTTTTCGAAACCAGATTTGAGTTTTTTATTTGTGTATTTATTCACTACTTGCCAAATACCTTTGTTTAAATTTAGTGGTTTTTTGAATTTATTTGTGACTGCACAGAGAGACAGCGAGCTTTTTTATGACTTTCATATTAATACTTATATACCTATTTCGATACCTTAGGGTGGAAGGATGAAGGCTTGATTTATTTACAGTTGCTAACAAACGCTTCATCTTGCTTGATATACTAATGCCTTTTGTTAAACATCTTATTTTATTGTGCTTATAAAGATTAATTTTCCTATTTACTTTAGGGCAACAGTCTCGGAAAATTCTACTAAACAACACCTTTAAAAATGAGTTTAGGCCTAACGCAACCCAATTTATGTTCGATAACCTACTTCGAAACTTTGTTTTTTTTTTAGCAAAACTTCGCCTATGCAGTCATTCTCAATTTGGATTGAAGTCAATAGAGCAGCATGCCCATCTGAATGTCCGTTATGGTCTACTTAAGTACTATCCATTATACCGTGTTGAATATCAGTCAAGACGTTGTAAAGACGTTATTCTATGTTATTACGTTTGAAGGTTACGCAATTAACCAAATGCCTACATTTGTAGCTCTTAATTAGGTTACTAAAGTGTTTTTTATTTATTTCGTTGTCATTAGGAAGCATGTTAATGTCGAAGCCTCCACAAACTATACACTTTTTATTGAAAAATGTTGCGTGAACAGTTCAAGTTTTTTAACGAACGCTCCAAATTAGTATTATTTTGGTAACAACAAGAAATGAAAAAGGCGTCGGTGGCTCAACCGGTAACGACTCGGTCCATCTAACCAGAGGTACCGAGTTCAAATCTGGACGGCCAATGTACCAATGAGTTTTTCAAAAACTTACGAACATACTTACCGATTGCTTTAACGGTGAAGGAAAACATCGTGAGGAAACCTGCACACGCCTGCGAAGAAACTCGAAGGTTGTGTGTGAAGTCGACCAACGCGCACTGGGCCCGCGTGGTCGACTAAGGCCTAATCGCCCTGATTCAGGGTAGGCTCGAGCCCCTCGGTGGGGACGCATATGAGCTGTAATGATGAACAAGAAATGAAGACATTAGTAATCAAATCTTTTACCCCACATATGTCGAAGCTGTCCTCCTTGCTAAAGCGTTTACAATCAACTATATCTACCTGTCTTCCCCTCTGAGATAAAATTAGGGTTCTCCTCATTTTTTTGTTTTATTTTAACAAATTGTGTGCAGACCTCTTAATTTTCAAAGTGTATCAAATCAATAGGTTTGGAGGTAGAAGTGACTTTTGAGTAAGCTAAGAGTTTGGAAAATACCGAACTTAATATAAATTGTACGGCACCGCGCACTGAACCTTTTTCATACAAAAATTGAATAATTTTTGGAGTTTACTCCTTAAGAATCGATTTGCATATAAGGCGCCCGGTATGAAAAAAATATGAGGAGTAAAATCTAGTGATCGAAAACGTAGTTTGTTATATTCTCTTTGCGCGTTACGTTTTTTACGCGCAACCTATTGTGCGCACCTCTGTCACGTGATACAAAACAGTCAGGATTGGCTGAATCTGACAAAAAGAATATAAGTCACTACGAAATCTAAAATGAAGTCACAACACAGTAATCGAAACAGTTGCAGTCATACAATTTTTGATCTGATAAGATTTTAAAATTTGTGATTTTTATATAATTTGGTATTCCACTCCATCATGGGTGTCAATTTTGTGAAAGCAGATAGCAGAAACTTGCCCAAAGTGGACGCAATCATGTTCTTTAAAAATAACCCCGATTTTTATTCTGCATAGCTGAGAAATGTAAAAACAGCAATGTAAGTACTATAAAATAATATAACACTACCTACGTAAGTAACCTTAATTCTGCTAAGGCGAAATAATAGTCTTTCTTTCAGTAGTAGGTTTTTAGGTTATGAAGAATAAATTTAGTTTACAGTAAGTAATTAGTTTGCATTTTCAGGGCTGCACGAGAATGTTATGGTGACGATACTATTGGGTACGTGCAACTACGTCGTGGATCAGGACTTTGCACACTCAATTGCAAGATCTGCCCCGAGCACAAAGTGAGAGCTAGTTCAAACAAATTCACTATGGTGATAGACGAGACTAAAGGTGAAATCGTCAGTTGCCAGTGCTTGGACTGTGCAGCTTTAGCTGGTGGTTGTAAGCATGCAGTGGCATTTTTGATATGGACCCATCGTCGCAGTGAAGAACCTTCCTTGCGTGAATGTTACTGGAAAAAACCCGTCCTCTTGAGAGAAGGGACTACTATGAAATACGTCACTGTATATCAAATTTGAAAAAAAAAACCAGCTCCACATCATGAAACCAGCACAGACCTTTTCCACGGGTTTCTTCAAGAAGCAAAAAAGAAGAAAATTATGAATTTTGAACTTTTAAAGTATCAGTGATGTTCGACAGTTTTCATTTCCTTATTCAAGTGAGTGATGATATAAAGAAAGATGTCAACAAATTACTAGAAACATTACAAGAGAAACTTAACAAAAATGCTCTTGATTTAATTAAAGAGTCAACACAAAACCAATGTTAGAGCCCTTTATGGTATGACCTAAGATATGCTCGTATAACCGCATCTAAAGCATACGAGGTTAGTCGCTGCCAAACACCAAATGGATCATTAGTAGCTGCGACCATGGGAGCTAAAACACCTGACACATCAGCTATGAAAAGAGGCCTAGGGAGATGTGAGTTACAAGTCATGATAAAGTTTGGCCGCATGATGAAAATTGTTTATTAGACTGTCCTTAAATAGTATTGAGGGGGGGGCAAACTTTCCTTGCCAAAAAATCAATATGGCGGCCATTTTAACCTTTTTTTAACACCAAAAATATATTAATTTTATCATAACTCAGAAACACTAAGGTCTACGCATAAACATTCTTTAGAAAATATGTGCTATATTAATTTATCTATGACTTTGGTTATTACGACTTTTTGATAAATGTTATATGTAGTTCATACGAAAAATGCAGTACAATGTGGTAGTTTTATGATGAAAACTGGCAAAAATGTATAAAGTATAAATTAAGTGCATAAATTTAGAAATTTAGATACACTTACGGCATTTTTATACGGGGATTCACACCTACTTTAACACCTTTCTCACGCTCTCCGCTTTTTTCCTTACTAACGACGGTGAAATGGAGACGGGGGAATGAGGTCGTGAAGTTCTGGCGTGCACTCTCTGAAATGAATTCGATAGAATACCGATAAACAGGCGACTTTGCGGCGAGGCTCAAGGCTTTGAAACTTGTCATTGACTAGCTCGTCGTCACCAATGAGTCTCCGTGCGCGTCGATCGATGGCATCAAAGGTGTCCAGCTGATAGCGGGCTGATCCATTCGATAAGTGTGAACAGTACTCCATACATGAGCGGACCTGTGCTTGATATAAGGTAAGCAGCTTGTCAGGTGTGAAGTACCGTCTCACCTTAGAGAGAATGTCTAGCTTCATTACAGCAATTTTTGCCTTGGACTCAAAGTAACGACCGAAATTTAGATTGGGTGTTAAATCCACGCCAAGGAGTTCCAGGTGATCAATTATCTGAATCAATTCATTCCGGAGAGATGGAGTCAAGGTGAATGGACGCCTTTTGGCGGAAAAAAGACACGCCTATGTCATAGAGGCATTAAACCTTACGAGATTGGACTCACCCCAATCACACTGCCTGAAGTGATAGGTTTATGCGCTCTTGATAGGGCCATGATTGGCCTCTCTCAGAAACTGCGTATTCGTGCTGTTAGCTCGTGCACTGGACAGGTATCTTTCCACAACCGTTCGCATACCCAATTATACCGGGTTTCAGCAGATCATTTAAGTGAAGCAGAAATAGTGTTACGGAAAGAACAGATCCCTGAGGTACCTCAGCATCAATCGCCAACAGGTCTGAGGAACAGCCATCAATGACCACTCGAATAGACCGTTCCCTCCGGAAATTAGCTACGCAATTACACAATCTCACAGGAAGAACATTATTATATCAGCCCATATACTTCCCCACCGAGGGGCTCGAGCCTACCCTGTATCAGGGCGATTAGGCCTTAGTCGACCACGTGGGCCCAGTGCGGGTTGGTCGACTTCACACACAACCTTCGAGTTTCTTCGCAGGCGTGTGCAGGTTTCCTCACGATGTTTTCCTTCACCGTTAAAGCAATCGAAAAGTATATGTACGTAAGTTTTTGAAAAACTCATTGGTACATTGGCTGTCCAGACTTGAACCCGGTACCTCTGGTTAGATGTACCGAGTCGTTACCGGTTGAGCCACCGACGCTTTTTAGGAAGACCATAAGAAGGAAGTTTTTTTTAAACTTTTATTTTGTGTTACACATTTAATTTAAAGTCACGTTGCGTAACGTAGATTCTTTGGTATCAATATCATCAACAAACGAAAGACATTATTTGCTAGACAAAGGCTTCCCCTATGGACTTCCACAACGACTGCTGAGTTGCCCGCATCTAGCGTCTTCCCGCGACCTTCATTATGTCGCCGGACCTTCGGTTTGTAATTCTTTGATGACAAATTTAAGCAATAATAGTCTTTGAGTAAAACGGCTAAGAAATACCGGCGGATAGACCAAAGGACATGACAAAACGAATTAGGTTCCTACTTTGACCCGCAACCCTAAAAACGAAAATAATATAAAACTGGAAGTTCCCTTTAGGATTTTGATTTGTAATATTTCTTCGTATCAACGCGTCACGTTACAAACCCGACCCCAATCAATTGGAAGGCGGAACTTTTCATTGGATATCATAAATCCATCGACGCACCTGCAGGTAGCTATCCGTAATCTACACGTAGGGTTGCCCCTGAACCAGACAAAAAAAACAAAAAATTGATTACACAAAGTAAGAGTTTTCCCAAGCAAGTTATATGTACGATGTTAATAGATTAGATTAGATTTATTTATCACACGACACAAATTCATAAAATATACATGTCAAATTATTAAATATGTCAATGGTGAGGTAATCGTCAAAAAGTAAATTTACAAGTTAACAAAAACAAAAATTAAAATGTCAAAAAGTAAACTCAACAATGAGTAAATAAATATAAATTAATACATTGAAGTATGTCAATATTTCATTTTTTTAAACTCGTCAATTGAATAATATTCCACATCCAACAAGAAGTTTTTCAAATGGCGCCTAAATATTTTGTCATCGGAGATTTCCCGCAGTGAGGCGGCGCTGTGCTGCAGTTCCATAGTTTGAACATGGCAAGTGTCCTTGTACGAGTTTTAAATTATCTGTCGATACCTATCTTATTTGATTCTTCGTATTTTCCTTTGCATGAACTTGACACATGAGTCACATAAGCAACGCTATCTACGAGGAATTCGGTACTTTTTTTGAAAACATATTTGTGTGCAATCTCATTTACATATATTTTGAAAAGTTGCTTCCTGCCTGCTCTCTCATTGACCTCCATTTAGGGTTGATTCGTAGGTTAGGATAGGTAAAGAGTATTCAGACTACAGAAACGTACTAGGCGTACAATTGCAGCTGTCCCCCTGAGACCCTCAGCTTGTAAACTATTTAGAACCTATCAAATACTTGGCACCACTGACACTGTTTCATATTTTTTTATATAAACTAGTAATATTTGTCATTAAGTTTCATTTATTTGTTTGTTTATTGTTAAAATGTATTGTGCCTTTTTAGTGAAATAAAGTTTTATCTATCTATCTATCTAAATATATATTGATATAAACCAGATTATGTCATTAGAACATGAAAACAATATGACATGAAAAGTTATACATAAAAATCATTGAATGCATTTAACAAGAGTAGGCCAGTTCACACGGACATCACCCGGTCACGAGTATCGCGAGAGTCAGCCATCGCTCCCATCAACCATATTAGAGCCACGTGGCCCAACTAATTCAACAAAATGATAATAATTACTTAATTTACAGTATAAATATGACTGAATATACTCGTAATATTCGTCGTGTATAACATAAATTTTGCCATGTATTTTTTTTTCAAAATTATGACATTGACTGTAAATGGCATTTATATGGACCATTGGACCCTATATTTCCTGGACCTGAGCCGCGCGTTTGACCTGGTGAATTATGATATTATCCGAGCCAAATTTGTGGGCTCAGCTGTTCCAGGGGACGTGGTGAATCTTTTGAGATACTGGTACGGGAACCAAGATAATTGCATTAGAGGGGGTGACGCGACATCTAATTATTATAAATTAAAATGCGGTGTCCGTCAAGGTGGACTCAGTTTTCCGGACCTTTTTAACCTTTATATCAACAACTTGATCGTGGGGCTGAGAGGCATCAGGGTTGGTTGTCACATTGGTGGGGTATGTGTGAATAGCCTGAGCTATGCAGACGATATGGTGCTGCTTAGCCCCTCGATCAAAGACCTGAGAAAGTTGCTTTCAGTCTGTGAGAATTATGCCGATTCTCGCGGACTGAAATATAATACAGCTAAAATGCAGGTAATAGTTTTTAGAGCTGGAAGAGGTGCGGATAACGTTCCAGATGTACATTTGAAAGGTTCAGTGATTTGTGTTGTATCTCAGTTTAACTACCTGGGGCACATCCTTGAAAAGGATGACAAAGATATAGAGCGGCAGAGAAGGGCACTTTCTGTCAGGTGTAACATGCTTGCGCGTAGATTTGGCCGGTGTAGTCACGAACTCTCTTTAACGCTTATTGCCATATACCTATCAACTCTGGACCAACTATAGCAGAAATTAGTGGAGCGCCATGAGGGTAAGATACAATGATGCTCCCTACGTCCTCATGAGGCTGCCTCGCCACTGCAGCGCTTCGGGCCTGGTCGCCGACGCGCGGGTGCCTGACTCCTCATGAGGCTGCCTCGCTACTGCAGCGTGTCGGGCATGGTCGCCGAGGCGCGGGTGCCTGACTCCTAATGAGGCTGTCTCGCTGCTGTAGCGCGTCAGGCCTGGTCACCGAGGCGCGGGTGCCTGACTCCTCATGAGGCTGCCTCGCTACTGTAGCGCGTCGGGCATGGTCGCCGAGGCGCGTGTGCCTGACTCCTCATGAGGCTGCCTCGCTACTGCAGCGCGTCGGGCATGGTCGCCGAGGTACGGGTGCCTGACTCCTCAGGAGGCTGTCTCGCTGCTGCAGCGCGTCGGGCCTGGTCGCCGAGGCGCGGGTGCCTGACTCCTCACGATGCTGCCTCGCTACTGCAGCGAGTCGGGCATGGTCGCCGAGGCGCGGGTGCCTGACTCCTCATGAGGCTGTCTCGCTGCTGCAGCGTGTCGGGCCTGGTCACCGAGGCGCGGGTGCCTGACACCTCATGAGGCTGCCTCGCTACTGCAGCGCGTCGGGTATGGTCGCAGAGGCGCGGGTGCCTGACTCCTCATGAGGCTGTCTCGCTGCTGCAGCGTGTCGGGCCTGGTCACCGAGGCGCGGGTGCCTGACACCTCATGAGGCTGCCTCGCTACTGCAGCGCGTCGGGTATGGTCGCAGAGGCGCGGGTGCCTGACTCCTCATGAGGCTGTCTCGCTGCTGCAGCGCGTCGGGCCTGGTCGCCGAGGCGCGGGTGCCTGACTTCTTCGCTGTGATAAAAGCGTGCGTTACTTCCGAGGGCCGAGGACCTGCACTGTAGTAAAATTTTCTAATGTTGGCTGTATGTGCATCGCAGTGCGAACAGGAACTAAAACAAAAGCTGACGAAACTCGACAGGTATATCTACCTTTTACATAGGTATACCTAGTTTTAGTTTAATATTTTAGTTTTATGTTATTTCATCATTATCATCATTACAGCTCATATACGTCCCCACCGAGGGGCTCGAGCCTACCCTGAATCAGGGCGATTAGTTATGATTTATGTTATTTACTTAAGTAATATTTGCTGCTTATGTGTGTATTCTTTGTGTTTAATTTAAAAAAAAGTGATTATGGGTCTGCTGCCTGCACAAATAAAAGATTTATTTATTTATTTATTATTAAACAAGCTCTAGTAACCCCTATACCCAAAAGTACCTTTAGTCAGGATATTCGAAATTACCGTACCATTTCCAAATTGTGTCAGTTTGGCAAAATTTTGGAAAAATTGTCACTGTACAGATATTTAATACAGTCTATCCACATATAAGTCCAAATCAGCATGGGTTCTTTAAAGGTCGTGGCGTTGAAACTAATTTAATAAATTTCACTGATATATTGTTAAATGCACTAAACGAGGGTTACCAAGTTGACGCCGTGTATACCGACTTCGCAAAAGCATTTGTCAAAATTTGTCACAATACGTTAATTATAAAAACTATGGCTTCTCGGCATACACGGCGATCTCCTTCGCTGTGTGAAATCTTGTGTAGAAAATAGGAGTCAAGCTTGGAGGTTTTAACTTAGATTACAAATACATTACTTCCGGAATTCCACAAGGTTCGCATTTAGGTCCTTTGCTTTTTATTCTTTATATTAACGATATTGACAATATTGCTAAACATTCAAATATGTTGCTTTACGCAGACGACACAAAGATATTCAGAATTATCCGTAATGTTGAGGACTGTGAACAACTTCAATCTTCTCTTGCTAATTTTCAATCATACTGCCACAACAATAAATTGTATCTCAATATTGACAAGTGTCAAGTAATAAATTTCTCCAAAAATACTTAACGAATAGTCTATAATGACACACTGCGTAACAATAATTTGACAAGAGTAACACAAGTAAGGGACCTAGGAGTCATCATAGATTCAAAGTTAACTTTTCTACCACATCTTGACAAAGTTTTAAATAAGGCATTTAGGCAGCTAGGCTTTATTTTAAGGATATTAAAACCTTTTAAACATGCTCGTACGTACAAGCTACTATATAATAGCTACGTTAGAAGCAATCTGGAGTTTGCTTGTAGTGTATGGCGTCCTTTTTACAGTATACACATAGAAAGAATTGAGAGATTACAGAGGAAGTTCGTGAAGGCTTTGGATTATCGTACTGGTGGTTTTTACAACGATTATGAATCTTCGGCAAGGAAACATAGGGTCGAAAACCTGGAGCAGCGTCGCAATTATCTTGATTCGGTAACCTTGTTTAAATTATTGAACAACATAACGGATTCACCCACATTATTGCAAAAAAAATCTTTTAAAATACCACGTCAACGCGAAAGAAATTGTCGTAAGAAGATTCTATTTCTTTCAGATGTTAGTTAAAAAGTGTTTTGTTAATAATAGTTTCATTCGTCGAAATTTTAAGTTTTATAATAATCACCTTATGGATGTGGATATGTTTTCCTCTTCTTTGTACAACTTTAAGCGTCAAGTAAAAACTAAACTCCTTTTCTCTTTTTAAACCTATGTACTTGTAGCCTCTTTGACTAGTTTGGTTTCTTCTATTAAATTCTTATTAATTGTTCTGTTAAATGTTTATCGTGCATCGTCCACAGCGATGGCTTTTTGTAAATTAATATAATACTTTAATAATTAAGGAAACTATAGGTCTACATTGAAGTAAGACGTTTTATAGATTTATTTAAATGACTGTTGTTTCTATTGAATAAAAAAAAATATATCGACCGTTTCCCCGCTTCGCAAGGCACGTTTGGCACGGTTGCAATCATCAGTAGGCAGTCGTGAAGAGGCCGCATCCGCAGGCGGTTTGACAGTGGGCTTCAAGACAAGCCCTACAGCCTCCACCAATCCAAGCTCGGCCCCCTTGTGTGGAGTAAGGTGTACCCTTCCCGAATTTGGGCAGAGAGCCGCGCGCCACAGCAGTGGTTACGTTTTGTGAGTTGTTAACATTGTTATATAAATGTGAATTTTACACCAATAGAGTTTGCAATTAAAATGTTATAAGGTAAAAGCTAGCAACCCCGTGCGTAGGCATGAAGGGCCCCACGAGCCTTCACACGTCGAGATACAAGGATTTACGGCCTGTATCGCGCTACTTGCAATGAGAAAGGCTTTCGCTGGCACCAAAGGCTTAGGCCTCAAGTCGAGTACACGCGAGTAACATTTAGGCTGTGATCTCAACAAAAAATGTAGCCAAATACTTAAGGGGTCTTACTTAATCTCGTTTCCCATACAAACTACAGTTAAAAAAATGAAAATTGATGGGCCGGTTCTGATAAAACTTTAGAAGTACACATAGGCAAGACACGGAACTGTAAGGAGTGTATTTACTTAGTACTTTTTAAACAAGTCAAGTTAAGGTGTTTATAGTAATCCTAATTTTGAAAATTATATAAAGTATTTAGAAAATGTAAGCAATACACTCTGTACAACTTTGCATATGTTTATAAAGTTTCATTTAAATCGGCCAATCCATTTTCATGAAATTCTAATCTTATGTATGGGAAACGGGTTTCGGTAGTCTTCCAAATGAGATCGAATTCTATGAAAGCGCTTTTTAAAACACTGTCGTTGAACAATCGGTTATATCCATCCGTATGTCTCCAAAGAGATTTTATATTTCTTACAGGTTTGGGTGTGATTCTATCACGTCAGCATTAGAAAACGAAGCCCGAAAAAATAAACTTTTATTCCAAAAAACTTTTATAACATAAAACTTTTCTAGGTACTAATTTTATATAATACGATCGTTGTGCTTTGATATCAGTCAGATGTATCCTTGTAGGGCGTCATCGGTGGGGTGGGGACGACTTGCAGTTTCAGCCGAAGAAAACTGGAAGCAAATGAACGGCTTTAATGAAGTGATGTTGAGCTTGGTCAGTCTCCCTATTCAGGTACCAGGATGTGACCAGCTCTGTATGGACAACTTCCCCCGAGGAACCTCTACAATCTGCCAAAAAAACTGACTATCTTTACAACATCGGCTAATGAGCTAACCTACTATCCGAGATCATGACTTTGCTCCAAAACATGGTTTTGCTTCGATTGTACATGTTCCTTGGGGAAAAAAATGTTCAGTGTCATAAGTTCAGTATTTTAAAAATCATTTTCAATATTTGAAATTTTTACCAAATATTACAGTTTTCCCGCTTGGCAAAGTCATTATAGAAAATGTTCAATAGTGGAATAATACGGGCTGATGATGAAGACCGAAATTGTACGTACTGCAGTCAGCCGCACCGCACACTCGCACACTCGCACATACGCATACTGTCTCGCGAGAACGTACAGTCAACAGCACGTCGAAACTACTGCAGTCAGCCGCACCGCACACTCGCACATACACATACTGTCTCGCGAGAACGTACAGTCAACAGCATGTCGAAACTACTGAAACTACTGCAGTCAGCCGCACCGCACACTCGCACATACACATACTGTCTCGCGAGAACGTACAGTCAACAGCACGTCGAAACTACTGAAACAACTGCAGTCAGCCGCACCGCACACTCGCACATACACATACTGTCTCGCGAGAACGTGCAGTCAACAGCACGTCGAAACTACTGAAACTACTGCAGTCAGCCGCACCGCACACTCGCACATACACATACTGTCTCGCGAGAACGTACAGTCAACAGCACGTCGAAACTACTGAAACTACTGCAGTCAGCCGCACCGCACACTCGCACATACACATACTGTCTCGCGAGAACGTACAGTCAACAGCACGTCGAAACTACTGAAACAACTGCAGTCAGCCGCACCGCACACTCGCACATACACATACTGTCTCGCGAGAACGTACAGTCAACAGCACGTCGAAACTACTGAAACTACTGCAGTCAGCCGCACCGCACACTCGCACATACACATACTGTCTCGCGAGAACGTACAGTCAACAGCACGTCGAAACTACTGAAACAACTGCAGTCAGCCGCACCGCACACTCGCACATACACATACTGTCTCGCGAGAACGTACAGTCAACAGCACGTCGAAACTACTGAAACTACTGCAGTCAGCCGCACCGCACACTCGCACATACACATACTGTCTCGCGAGAACGTACAGTCAACAGCACGTCGAAACTACTGAAACTACTGCAGTCAGCCGCACCGCACACTCGCACATACACATACTGTCTCGCGAGAACGTACAGTCAACAGCACGTCGAAACTACTGAAACAACTGCAGTCAGCCGCACCGCACACTCGCACATACACATACTGTCTCGCGAGAACGTACAGTCAACAGCACGTCGAAACTACTGAAACTACTGCAGTCAGCCGCACCGCACACTCGCACATACACATACTGTCTCGCGAGAACGTACAGTCAACAGCACGTCGAAACTACTGAAACAACTGCAGTCAGCCGCACCGCACACTCGCACATACACATACTGTCTCGCGAGAACGTACAGTCAACAGCACGTCGAAACTACTGAAACTACTGCAGTCAGCCGCACCGCACACTCGCACATACACATACTGTCTCGCGAGAACGTACAGTCAACAGCACGTCGAAACTACTGAAACAACTGCAGTCAGCCGCACCGCACACTCGCACATACACATACTGTCTCGCGAGAACGTACAGTCAACAGCACGTCGAAACTACTGAAACTACTGCAGTCAGCCGCACCGCACACTCGCACATACACATACTGTCTCGCGAGAACGTACAGTCAACAGCACGTCGAAACTACTGAAACTACTGACACTGACAGAACATTTATTTGACAGCTCAAAGTAGGCAAGCAACAAAAAGAAGCGGATTTATTTAAAGAAAATTGTAAACAAAAATTAATGTTGTATGGGGGCCTTCCTTTATCGAATTTTGCTTAACCTATTGGTTAATATAAGTAGCAGATAAAAAAACCATAATAGTTACTAACTTGCAAAGTTTCTTCAAAATCGTAAAAGCCATTTTTTTAATTTTTTTTTTTCAAAAAGCGCTCAGAATCTTAAAAAATTATTGACCATCGAAATATGTAATACAAATTTGAAGTCAGTCGAACAACTGGTTCAGCCACTATAGCTGCTACATTCCTTGGCTCACTCGCTGCGCTCGGTCGCTCGAAAGTAAAAAGGCAGTATGTTTTACAATTGCATAAGGTGGGAAAAGGCTGACGGCCTAATTAGTGGAATATGGCTAACGGCCCCCATAAGTCCCATAACCATCACTTAAAGAGGAATCATCAGTCCTTTGCCGACCCTAAAACGGTTTAGTTAGAATGTCTCGTGGGTCGGTTATTGTGCTGGGTTTTTTATACTATTTATAAACCCTTGGTATAATCTCACCTGATGGTAAGTGAAGGTGACGTCGAAGATGAATACGGGCTTACCAAGATTTTCCAACGTTATGGGGAACTTGCTATCTTATGCCCATGCCGGAACACATCAATGCTGTTATTAGACTTTGAGTTTACCAGGGCAGGCAGTGATGCCTCCCGTTCGGGCCTAACTTACTAAAATCCTCATCGTCATCATTATCATCATCATATCAGCCGAAAGATGCCCGCTGCTGCACAAAGGCCAAAAGAATTTCCACAACGACTGGTTCACACGTAGCTCGTAGAACAGACGGCCGATGGGGCAATAAATCTGTCGAGTGGCGACCGCGCACTTTGAATATGTAGCGTGGGCAGGCCTCCCACTCGGTGGACCAACGACCTGGTGAAGGTTGCGGGAAGCCGCTGGAGGCCGGCAGCGCTCGAATAAGATACTACCACTAGTTGAGGCAGTTTACTCACAGGAAGTGGTCGTAGCTCAGTGCGTCGCGTGTTTGCGTCGATCACGCAGGTTAACTGACCTGAAGCATGGTCACTACCTGGATGGGTTTGTCTATTACTGACATTTTTCTCGGCCGTTTCCGTGTTTTGCAAGGTATACTGAGCCGTTGCTTTCACTGGATGGCAGGCGGCTTGAAAAACATCTGACAGTGGGGTTCGCCACTAGCCTGCACCCGGGACTTGACTCCCGTATGTGAAGTATGAACTAATACGAAGGGACCCGTGGCCCTGCAGTGGGGACGTAAAGGGTTGTTAACGAACTTACAGGACTCAGTGAGGTTGGCGCCGAGGGCGGCGAGGTCGCCGAGCTGCGCGAGAGATGACAGCGCGTGCTCTGCGTGCTCAGCCAATAGCGCCGAGAATAACGATGTCCCGTTCGCTGCCGCTCTGGAAATTAAGGAAATAACATTGAACCTACTCGTAATATTATACAGGACTAGTGTTAAGGCGAATTTCGTACCACTTTACACTACACTACACTACCCTACCCTACACTACTCTACACTACCCTACACTACACTACACTACACTACTCTACACTACCCTTCCCAACCCTGCCCTACCCTACATAAGAACCTTCTCCTGACAATAACAAACTCGACAAAAAAAGAATTAGCGAAATCGGTCCAGCCGTTCACGCGTGATGCCGTGACCAAGGGAAATAGGGATTCATTTTTATATACAGTGGAACCTGGATTAGTGGAATTTCAAGGGACTGGCAATTTAATTTCATATAAAGAGGTATTTCACTAATGCAGGGTTCCACTTAGCCAGGTTAAAAAAAAAAACCACTAATAGAGGGTTTCACTAACAGAGGCTCAAACATGACAGATTTCGGTAATAGAGGTATGATTTTTTTTTATTAAAAGACACATTTTAGGTAGAAATGAATCGTATTCACATACATAGTTACATAAAATCAACACAAGTTGTAAGTATGTAAATCAAAACTGAAATAACTGAAAATCAACATAGGCTTTACAATAACATTTACATATTTTAGTTTTCCTTGTGCATCAACGCACTGTGCCTGTATCTTTTCTTTGCTTTTGATAATTCGGCAAAGGGTGGGCTTTGGCACGTGAACTTCTTTAAAAATGTCATCGCGCGACTTCCCACTTTCTTAAGCCAGTAATATCTTTTGTTTTTCACGAGCTGTTAAAACTGTAACGTTTCGTTTGAAAGTTATCTCCCAATGCACTAAACACTCTGAGGTGATCAAATCCAGAACGGAACGAGAAAAAATATGCAAATACCCACATTTAAAATAACAAATGATTTTTTTTGATATTCAATTGAAAGTACCTATCTTTTCACTAATAGAGGTAATCTTCATAGTTCTTCCACTAATAGAGGTTTTTATTTAATACATTTAAATAAACACACGATTTTATTTTTGAATATTAAAAATAGTTTCACTTATAGAGGTAATCTATTCTAGCTATTCCATTTACAGAGGTTCCTGTCAAAAATATTCTAGATTTTAAATTTCACTAATAGAGGTTTATGAATTCCACTGATAGAGGTAACTACGTTCGAAGGTGCCGGGACCGGCGATTCTGTACCACTAAAAGAGGTATTTCACTTATCCAGGTTCCACTAAGCCAGGTTTCACTGTATATAGACTAGCTGTCCTGGCTAACTACGTACCGGCTTACATTACATTACACTGCCCTACCCTAGCCTACCCTACACTACACTACACTACCCTACCCTACCCTACACTACACTACCCTACACTACCCTACACTACCCTACACTACACTACCCTACACTGCACTACCCTACCCTACCCTACACTACCCTACCCTACCCTACACTACCCTACCCTACACTACCCTACCCTACCCTACACTACCCTACCCTACACTACACTACACTACACTACCCTACCCTAACCTACATAAGAACCTTCTCCTGACAATAACGAACTCGACAAAAAAAGAATTATCGAAATCGGTTCGTGCGTTCTGGAGTTATAGCGTCAGGAAGGAAAACCCGTTTTCATTGTTTTTAAGATGTATTCTGCTATTCGGGACGGAAACAAATCCAACAAATCAAAAACCATGGCAATCAGTCCAGCCGTTCTCGAGTTATACGTGTTGTAACAAACACGACTTTCTTTTATATATATAGATACACAAAATTAATCAACAATAACCAAATTAAAAGTAGGTACCAATCAAATTAGGAGCCTACATTTTTTTTCGGTACCAGCACACGGCTACTTACCTACGGCTATTTTTTAGATTCGATGGTTTTGCTTGAATTCGTGATTTTTTATATAAAAAAATATTATTTCATACTTTTGAGTGAATTTATTTTGAAGTCGGTTTTTAGTTTTTTTTTTAACATCTGTTTTTAATTTTTAGTGATAATGCTGTCTATCTAACAACGTTAAACCCAATCACCTACTCGCCAATAGGAATCACCGAATCATCTCATTAACTGATACAGATACCTGTGGCATCCTCGTCATCATCTCAACAGCATGAAAGTTGAGGAGTTAAACCTTCCATCATCAGCTCACCTGAATAACCTGAGAGAATACAACTATCTGTTTATACATACCTACGTATAACATTTAAAGAATTATCCTCTAACTCCTAACCGTACGAAGTTCGCCGGGACAGCTAGTATATATATATATATTATTTCATACTTTTAAGTGAATTTCCTTGTTGAAGTCGTTTTTAAGTTTTTTTAATGTGCTTATTGCAATGTTACGTACAAACACACTAATTGTTATGATAATGTTGTCTATTAACAGTAAACTCACCCCTCAAAGTTGTTGAAGAGAGATCCAAAGAATGCCCGAGCCTCGCCCCCCATCGTCCACTGCGAACAAACGTACTTCGTGTCAAAACAACTTGCAATAACTTTGTCAAAAAGCTGGCTTTATGAAAATATGAAAAAGATAACGAAGGCCGCGCTGAAAATTACTAAGAAGTTTGATAACGTTTAACAAACAGAAGTGATAGAAAAGATGAACTATTTTTTTTAATTTTTTGTGTATTGAGTAAATCCGATGAACATCTTTCGTTTAGTTACTTAAAAAGCATGTGCTTTCGAGACCTTAGTACGGCAAAAGGCAAAACTGCAGCAGTAAATAATAATAATACAGTCTCTGAGATACATCTTCCTTCCACCTTTCCATCTTTTTGTTCTGGGAGTCCAGAAAGATCTGTTAGCTTGTAACCATAAACATAAACTCATGATACAAACTTTCACATTTTATTTGTCTCAACTTGTTATCTTTACACTATTCTATAAAGCGCTACTATATGACAACTGTAAATGTATCTGGACCTACACGTCCTTCTTATTTGGACGATGCTTTGCGAGTACGTCAAAACCAAACAACACGCGGCTGCTTAACCACACAAACAAAACATAAGTTCTCTATCTGAACTCTTGTCGTATTCGCTTGGCCAGTACACTGGATTGCAACCGATCTCATTTCTCGACACATCTGACAACATTTAGAAACGTATTTTTGTACCCTATATTCCGCCGAGGAGGTCATAGACCGCGCATGTGACCTCACAAAATCATCGAATTCAGGAAGAAACTAGTACCTCATTTCTGATTCGTTCGCGTAGGGACAATCATAGCTCACACCATCGCCCTTTAGGTGTCCTTGTCCTTGAGCGTGGTCGACTAAGGCCCGATCGCCCTAATTCAGGGTAGGCTCGAGCCCCTCGGTGGGGACGTATATGAGCTGATGTGATGAGCCGTCTTAAGAGACCCATAGTAAGCAACCTTGTCCCAGTTCCTTGGCATCTCTGGCAACACACACTGGTTGAGAAACTGCGGAATTTGGAACTTGAAAATATTGCGAAGCTTCCCAAATGCTACCTAGCTAAGTAGGATTCGACGATTGATCTCTTTCTCGAAGTGGAACCTACCTAACTGGACTGGTACAAACACCAGGTAATCTCTCGCATTTATCTAGCTTAAATAGCTATTGAACCAATTGCCTATCCTTTTAACTAAATGGCGCCGTTCAATTAACTGTCTGAATGATTATTCAGCTATTCAATTAAACGCCTAAGCAAATGGCTTGGATCGATAACGTTCAACTTTTGCTAGCCAAGTTGTTAAAATTCACACTTTAGGGGGAGGAGTGATTAAGGAGGGAGGTGGAAGGAAAAGGGGGACATTTCTCAGTCGACGGAGCCCCTTCTAAGGAGAACTAGGAGAGTTCTATATTTTCATGTTCAAACTAACATTATGACTGTGAGGAGGAGGCGAGCAAGCAACATAACCTAATAAGTCGAGGGTTCGCCGAAATTCCGAGTTCGCTTCGCTCGCTCCCGTTCTAGTATCGTTCGATTGTTCCATTTCTCAGTCGACAGAGCCCCTTCAGAGCTCCTGCTACTGTTTTCGCTTCGCTCGTTTAATGAATGGCCTAAGCATCAGCTAGCCAAGTCATTAAATGTATTATTGTTCAGTCAATGATTTGAATGCCGCCACTCAACGAACCGGCTAGGCAGTTAACTGAATTGCCAATCCAATTGGCTGCTACATATCTACTACTTTTCAATCATTTTAAGTGTCATCATCATCATATAAGCTCATATACTTCCCCACCGAGGGGTTAGAGCCTACGCTGAATTAGAGCGATCGTGCCTTAGTGTATACGCGGGCCCAGTGCGGGTTGGTCGACTTCACACACAGCCTTTCGAGTTTCTTCGCAGGCGTGTGCAGGTTTCCTTGCGATGTTTTCCTTCACCGTAAGAGCGTCGGGTTATAGTCCATACGTGGTACGTCCCGGACAGGAGGTAGCGGCGCTAATCATTGCGTCACCGCGACGCTCTCATGTCAAGTGTATATTCAATATATTAGTACTATAACCACAATACGGTATGCGATCTGACCTCCGTTAGATCCACTACAGGAATTATTGTTTAATCTATGCCCGCGGTTAAATATCAGGTTACATCAGGACGAGGGTTTTCCTGTCAAAAAGAAATCACTCACAGTATCACGGCTTCCCAATAATTTAATTAGCTGCCACAGAATAGGTTGATGACTCCATGTACCAGGCACCCTGTTTACCAGCATAGTATCTGGGAGACCGGTCCTTTTCCACCATACAAGTTGTTAATTTTTTAAGAAGACATGACAAGTCTAGTATTTAAGAAAAATATTTATTGTTTAATTTTTTAACTCCGACGCAAAAAGAGGGGTGTTATAAGTTTAACGTGTGTGTTTGTGTGTTTGTGTGTCCGTCTGTGGCGTAGTAGTTCTTATACGAATGGACTTAATGTGATGCGGTTTTTTTTATTTGAAATTTGACGTGATCGAGGTAGTTCTTAGCTATAATTTATGAAGATCTGTTCAGCCGTTTGAGGATTATCAGCTCTTATCTAGGTGAAAAAAACTAGAAAACGTAATAAATTCTCTACATAATACAAACGCAAGCGGGTTTGATGAACTTTCCACTAAAGTGATTAAATATTGTGCTAAAGAACTTAATATAAACTTGGTTTACGAAGTAACTAGTATCTCATCTGTAACTTAGTATATCTGGTAAAGCTTTCATTTTAAAATGGCGTATTCCCAGAATTTTTAAAGAAATCTATTGTCAAACCCTTATTTAAAAAAGGGATTAGAACATCCGTAGAAAACTACAGACCTATCACACTAGTTCCAGTTCTTTTCAAGATTTTTGTAACAAACATAACATTATAAGTCAACAACAGTTTGGATTTCAAGCAAAAAAGTCCACTACTTTGGCAATGTTCCATTTAGTGTGTGAAATTGTGGAGAATATCAATGCCAAAATCCCTATTGTAGCTGGTTTATTTGACATAACTCGCGCCTTTGATTTTGTATCACATGACCTACTGATCATGCAATTTAGGCATAAGAGGCTTAGCGCTTGATTGGTTTTAGTCCTATTTGAGCAATAGAATTCAGGCTATGGAAATAATACATTTGGATGTAAAAAATGGTGTTACTTCAACCAAATCTGAATTTATTGTATTATAAACGTGGTGTGCCTAAAGGAAGTGTACTTGCTCCATTGTTGTTTTCGCTATACGTTAATGACCTTCCTGAGGTAACACCACAAAAAAGTATTTTATTTGCAATCGATATTTCTATCATAATACCGTATAATATTAAATTTAGTAACTATGCAAATGACATAAGTAATACAATTAAGGATGTTATTGATTGGATGGACCAAAATAACTTGATTGTAAATTTAAATAAAACAAATTATATACGATTCGGTACAAACAGACATAACAAATTAAAATTTAACATGTTTAAATCTAACTAAAGCGTCGGTGGCTCAACCGGTAACGACTCGGTCCATCTAACCAGAGGTACCGGGTTCAAATCTGGACGGCCAATGTACCAATGAGTTTTTCAAAAACTTACGTACATACTTACCGATTGCTTTAGCGGTGAAGGAAAACATCGTGAGGAAACCTGCACACGCCTGCGAAGAAACTCGAAGGTTGTGTGTGAAGTCGACCAACCCGCACTGGACCCGCGTGGTCGACTAAGTCGCCCTGATTAAGGGTAGGCTCGAGCCCCTCGGTGGGGACGTATATGAGCTGCAATGATGATGTTTAAATGAATCACATATACAAGAGGTTACTAATACTAAATTTCTAGGTGTTGTGTTGGACGATAGCTGTAGTTGGGAAAAACATACAGAGAGTCTGAGAGAAAAACTTAATCGCTATGTGTATGTCTTAGGCAGGATAAGGAATATTTCAACGGTTGTGACTACGCTTTCGGCTTACCATGGTAACGAAGCGTCTATTCTAAAGTACGGCTTGTTAATATGGGGAAATTCTGTTCACTTTAATATTTTTTTCATTCATCATCATCATCATATCAGCCGGAAATCGTCCACTGCTGGACAAAAGCCTTCCAAAAAAGATTTCCACGACGACCGGTCCTGCGCATGTTAATGTTTTCATTGCACAGAAGAAATGCATGTATATTTTAGAGGTCGCTACTTTCGTACATTACACATTTATTTAAAAACACGAGAGATTTACACAACAGAACTGCAAGAGATCCAAATAAATTGGTTTTGAACAGTTTACCCAAACTGACTCATTATAATAGACAAAAAGTGTTAAAATTTATAATGCTCTACCTACTGACATGTAATCAATACCTAATAATATAACATTTAAACGCAAACTTGTGACATTTCTTAAACAAAAATTATTTTATTCCGTAAATGAATTCCTAGATAGACATTTTGACAATTAAAATTGACTATGACAAATGTAATTGTATCTGTGACTTTATTTTGTAGTATAGTTGGTAGTGTATTAGCTGTAAATTTTAAAAGTAATAATTATACTAAGATTGATATTTGCACGCCAAATCTGGTGAAATATCAGGACTACCTAAAAAATGTAACAACTTTAAAACCATGTTGTATGCAAATAAATTTTCATTTTCATTGTCATTTAGGTAGCTAGCTACCACCGTCTTATCTAAGTCTTGCCACCAAACATCAATGTTCACAGCATTATATTATGTTCAAGACAGCGAGTTCTATAATGCGTTTGGGATTCTTGGCAAGCCCGCTTCCATGCTAAGGGCTTCTCAGAAGGTAGTAGGGTTAAACATGGATTTCAGCCTTATCATTACTTTCTTATATAGTTAATCTAAAACGTCTAAAACCTGTTTTTTTTCTTTCACACAAAGACTACAAGCAATTTCGCTAAAGCTTGGCGTAAAACCATAATAGGATCGTACTTTTCATCCCAAAATAAATGGTACAGCCCCGCTGTGCATACTGTATCGCGTCTTATTCAACGTCTGGTGTAGTGGGGTGCACAAAATCAACAATTAAAATGATTAACAAAACACAAGAGCAAAGAATGGAGGTATTTTTAAGGAAATTTAAAACTATTTATCTTAAATTTATAAAAAAAATATTTGGGATTCTCACAAGTCTTTTTATTTGATATGTCACACAATTTATTTTTAATCACTTTTTGAAATAATTCAAATTTACCACCCCTATTTATTTATTTAAACTTGGCCCCAATGGTGAAAATTCATTTATTTTCGGTTCACGACCGTCTTTTGGTTTACCAACTTTTATATGTGTAGCAAATTTCAACACAATCCGTCCAGTAGTATCCTGGCAAATTGCCTGTGACAGAAGGACGGACAGAGGCACAATAGTGATCTTATAATTAGGTTTAGTTTTTACCTTTTGAGTGACGGAACCCTAACAAAAGACGCGATGTAGACAACAAGAATGGACTGCACTATAGTTGTCGGAATAAATTATGATTAATTATAATAATAGTAAAGCTCCTTTTTTGGTATGTTGTTTAGCCCCGTTAGCAAAGTGTGAATGTTGTGTTAAAAAATTCGGAGGTTTAATTTTTTTGCTCTCTAAGAATATGAGAATTTTAACATGTAGGTACCACATAAATGATTCTGACAATTAATGTTAAAATTTTATAAAGCAAAAAATTAAAAACTTCGAAATTTTAATGTACTTCATTGTCATTAAAATTTTAATAATTTAAACTAACCGACTGCTTCTTAAGTTTAGTAATTTTAGAGATATGTATGTCACTACGAAAATTGACATTTCATCAAAAAAAATATTTAAGATCGAAGTTTTTCTTCCGTTTTCTACCAAATTTGCAAAGTTCCCGAGTGATCTAGATAGAAAAAACCGGCCAAGTGCGAGTCAGAACCGCACACAAAGGGTTCCGTTCCATCATACTAGATGGCGCTAGTAAAAAGGGTTCCGTACCATTCTACTAGGTGGCGCAAGTTTCTTCATGTTTAAAAAAACACGTTTATTGTATGGAGACCCCCTCTAATCTTTACACTTTTTCTAATTTTAAGTATTTGATGTTACAGCGGCAACAGAAATACATTATCTGTGAAAATTTCAACTGTCAAGATATCGCGTTTCATGAAATACAGCTTGGTGGTGGACGGACGGACGGACGGACAGCGCAGCCTTAGTATTAGGGTCCCGTTTTTACCCTTTGGGTACGGAACCCTAAAACTAACATACATTCGTTTGAAAAACTAACTTCCATGATCACGAGCTGGTTGCAGCTTGCGGAGCCAAACATCTCCAGTGACCGTCATAAAAACCGGCCAAGTGCGAGTCACAACCGCACCCACAGGGTTCCGTACCGTCACAGGAGATAGCGCTAGTTTCTTCACGTTAAAACCGGCCAAGTGCGAGTCACAACCGCACCCACAGGGTTCCGTGCCGTCATAGGAGATAGCGCTAGTTTCTTCACGTTAAAACCGGCCAAGTGCGAGTCACAACCGCACCCATAGGGTTCCGTACCGTCACAGGAGATAGCGCTAGTTTCTTCACGTTAAAACCGGCCAAGTGCGAGTCACAACCGCACCCACAGGGTTCCGTGCCGTCATAGGAGATAGCGCTAGTTTCTTCACGTTAAAACCGGCCAAGTGCGAGTCACAACCGCACCCACAGGGTTCCGTGCCGTCATAGGAGATAGCGCTAGTTTCTTCACGTTAAAACCGGCCAAGTGCGAGTCACAACCGCACCCATAGGGTTCCGTACCGTCACAGGAGATAGCGCTAGTTTCTTCACGTTAAAACCGGCCAAGTGCGAGTCACAACCGCACACACAGGGTTCCGTGCCGTCATAGGAGATAGCGCTAGTTTCTTCACGTTAAAACCGGCCAAGTGCGAGTCACAACCGCACACACAGGGTTCCGTGCCGTCATAGGAGATAGCGCTAGTTTCTTCACGTTAAAACCGGCCAAGTGCGAGTCACAACCGCACCCATAGGGTTCCGTACCGTCACAGGAGATAGCGCTAGTTTCTTCACGTTAAAACCGGCCAAGTGCGAGTCACAACCGCACACACAGGGTTCCGTGCCGTCATAGGAGATAGCGCTAGTTTCTTCACGTTAAAACCGGCCAAGTGCGAGTCACAACCGCACCCACAGGGTTCCGTGCCGTCATAGGAGATAGCGCTAGTTTCTTCACGTTAAAACCGGCCAAGTGCGAGTCACAACCGCACACACAGGGTTCCGTGCCGTCATAGGAGATAGCGCTAGTTTCTTCACGTTAAAACCGGCCAAGTGCGAGTCACAACCGCACCCACAGGGTTCCGTGCCGTCATAGGAGATAGCGCTAGTTTCTTCACGTTAAAACCGGCCAAGTGCGAGTCACAACCGCACACACAGGGTTCCGTACCGTCACAGGAGATAGCGCTAGTTTCTTCACGTTAAAACCGGCCAAGTGCGAGTCACAACCGCACCCACAGGGTTCCGTGCCGTCATAGGAGATAGCGCTAGTTTCTTCACGTTAAAACCGGCCAAGTGCGAGTCACAACCGCACCCACAGGGTTCCGTGCCGTCAAAGGAGATAGCGCTAGTTTCTTCACGTTAAAACCGGCCAAGTGCGAGTCACAACCGCACCCACAGGGTTCCGTGCCGTCATAGGAGATAGCGCTAGTTTCTTCACGTTAAAACCGGCCAAGTGCGAGTCACAACCGCACCCACAGGGTTCCGTGCCGTCATAGGAGATAGCGCTAGTTTCTTCACGTTAAAACCGGCCAAGTGCGAGTCACAACCGCACCCACAGGGTTCCGTGCCGTCATAGGAGATAGCGCTAGTTTCTTCACGTTAAAACCGGCCAAGTGCGAGTCACAACCGCACCCATAGGGTTCCGTACCGTCACAGGAGATAGCGCTAGTTTCTTCACGTTAAAACCGGCCAAGTGCGAGTCACAACCGCACACACAGGGTTCCGTGCCGTCATAGGAGATAGCGCTAGTTTCTTCACGTTAAAACCGGCCAAGTGCGAGTCACAACCGCACCCACAGGGTTCCGTGCCGTCATAGGAGATAGCGCTAGTTTCTTCACGTTAAAACCGGCCAAGTGCGAGTCACAACCGCACCCACAGGGTTCCGTGCCGTCATAGGAGATAGCGCTAGTTTCTTCACGTTAAAACCGGCCAAGTGCGAGTCACAACCGCACCCATAGGGTTCCGTACCGTCACAGGAGATAGCGCTAGTTTCTTCACATTAAAACCGGCCAAGTGCGAGTCACAACCGCACACACAGGGTTCCGTGCCGTCATAGGAGATAGCGCTAGTTTCTTCACGTTAAAACCGGCCAAGTGCGAGTCACAACCGCACACACAGGGTTCCGTGCCGTCATAGGAGATAGCGCTAGTTTCTTCACGTTAAAACCGGCCAAGTGCGAGTCACAACCGCACCCATAGGGTTCCGTACCGTCACAGGAGATAGCGCTAGTTTCTTCACGTTAAAACCGGCCAAGTGCGAGTCACAACCGCACACACAGGGTTCCGTGCCGTCATAGGAGATAGCGCTAGTTTCTTCACGTTAAAACCGGCCAAGTGCGAGTCACAACCGCACCCACAGGGTTCCGTGCCGTCACAGGAGATAGCGCTAGTTTCTTCACGTTAAAACCGGCCAAGTGCGAGTCACAACCGCACACACAGGGTTCCGTGCCGTCATAGGAGATAGCGCTAGTTTCTTCACGTTAAAACCGGCCAAGTGCGAGTCACAACCGCACCCACAGGGTTCCGTGCCGTCACAGGAGATAGCGCTAGTTTCTTCACGTTAAAACCGGCCAAGTGCGAGTCACAACCGCACCCATAGGGTTCCGTACCGTCACAGGAGATAGCGCTAGTTTCTTCACGTTAAAACCGGCCAAGTGCGAGTCACAACCGCACCCATAGGGTTCCGTACCGTCACAGGAGATAGCGCTAGTTTCTTCACGTTAAAAAAAAAACAAGTTTTTAGGGTTCCGAACAATAACAAAACAACGGAAACCTTACGTGCGTCTGTCTGTCTGTCCGTCTATCACAGCTAATTTTCTCCGAATCTTCTGGCCCAAATCAGGTGAAATTAGGTAGGATGGTGTAATTCTATAACCCAAACAATCTGTGTTTGTGCAGTTTTTTTTTATAAGTGTTATTTTCGGGGGAAAAATTAGGAAATTTAAAAAAAACGTTTTGCAAACTTTACTGTGTCATATACGTAATAACATCAAATGAAAGGGTTCGTTATGAGAATCTAAATTTTTTTTATTATTGTTAAATTTTTATTTTTTTTATTCATGAAAGAAGACGAAAATTTACCATTTCCCTTTCCCTCCCCCTTGGTCTCCAAAACTACTGAGCCTAAAGTTTTGAAAAAAATACAAAATATAGTTTGTTGCTTGTAGATTACGGGAAAACCTCTAAAGAATTCTATCAATTGAAAATAAAGTGGTACACTCAATTTAATACGTTAAATTACGGAAAATAGTTCACTAAAACACCACTAGATAGCGCTAGTAGTATTTTTCAGTTGCTCGCGTTTGTGTCTTTTGTTTGTCATGTGAATAGGTATCATTGTAATAGTTGTGTGGATAGGTGTGGTGGTACGGAACCTTCATACCGCGAGTCCAACTCTTACTATGGAGACCCAGCTTTTTTCACTTTTTCTAATTTTAGGTATGTTTTGTTATAGCGGCAACAGAAATACATAATCTGTCAAAATTTCAACTATCTAGCTATCACTTTTCATGGACTACAGCCTGGTGACAGACGGACAGACAGAGAGACAGACAGAAGTCTTAGTAATAGGGTCCCGTTTCTACCCTTTGGGTACGGAACCTTAAAAACGATATATTCGTGGGCGAAGTCACGGGCAAAAGCTTACTTGTATGTTTATAAATAAGTAAACATAATCCGGTTCTTCAGATAAACGGATAATCCGGATAAGCGGGAAGCCGCTAGATGCGGGCAGCGCAGGACCGGTCGTCGTGGAAATCCTTGGGGAGGCCTTTGTCCAGCAGTGGAAGTTTTTCGGCTGGTACGATGAATCCGGATCTTACCAGTGAAAGCATTAGTGGCATTACAACGAAGATTTGGCTTGCAAGCGACATGACTAGCATTAATTAAACTTTATCACAACACAATCAAATTAAAACCACACTCCTCCCTACTCCACTTTAGAACTCACAGTGTAGACTACTCTCTTCTAGAGCTAGTAGCTTCAACAGTACCAGAGATGGTCAATTGTGGTGCGTTATATATCCAGTAAGGAGATTAACATTACAATGAGGCTCCTTGCTGTTCCGACTGCATTGTTGACAATACAACACAGTGACGCTGCTGAACTTGGGAACTGTTAGGAATGGTACAGTATAAGTAGCTGTTACAGTCAAGGCACTCGCGACAATCATCTCCAGTAGGTACTTGTAAATAATGCTTTACCAATTTAATGATGTAATTTTGGAAAAACAAGATAAAATAAAAAAATTAAAAAATTATCTCGTAAGTTCTTAGTTTACTAAGACTTAGGTGAATCGACGACCTGGTGAAGATCGCGGGAAGCCGATGGATGCGGGCAGCGCAGGACCGGTCGTCGTGGAAATCCTTAGGGGAGGCCTTTGTCTAGCAGTGGACGATTTTCGGCTGATATGATGATGATGATGATGATACTTCTTAGCAAACCCTTTAATTTGATACCCATTATCCATTTGGGAGTCCGCCATGTTTAAAATGACGTCACTTAGCTAACCATGTATTGTGCTCCAAACCTAACGTGTGTGAAAAATTTGAGTGTGATCGGAAACCAGGAAGTGGTTCTAATTTAGCTTCCAAGGTTTGTCCCAAACTAACACGGCAAGCTAATATATATAAATAAATCTTTTAAAAAGCGACTGCTTTAAGGAGCCTTACTGCAACTAATTTTCCATACAAATTAAAGATAACAATTTAAAAAATGGATGAGCCGATTCTTATTAAACTTTGTAGTACAGTAGGTACCACAAAGTTTAATAAGAATCGGCTCAAGACAGGAAATTTTTGACAACTTTTTTTACTGTCTATAATGACTATCATTTGTCATTTTAAGGTTTGAAGTGTCTGTGCGGTGCGGTCCAAGCTATGTCGCCATCTAGTGACCTGTCCTGCGTTCCCAAACACCTGTACGCAGGAAGACTTGCTCGAGGCCAATCAAAAAAAAGTTGGATGTGGCCACATATCGGGACAAATATATATAGGAAGTAATTATTTATTATTTATTTATTTATTCAGGAAAAATACAGCTTACAGAAAACTTCCAAAGCACTGTATTCTAACTTAAGATAGAATTTAATGCTATTGTATGTTTATAACAATGTTTGTTTTTTAATCAATGAACCGAAAAGAAACAAAAACGGTAATTTAAAAAAACTAAAAAACCCGACGTCGGGACCCATTCTAGAAAGTCAGCCGTCTAGTCAGTATATTGGAGTAATCTGCAATGTAATATAGGTATGTGCTCTCAATTCACTAAGCCTCCATTTCTAGAATGGGTCCCGACTGCTACATTTTTTCTTAAGTTAAGTGCAATCGGGTATGACGACTTTCTTGTTTTAGGGTTTTTCATTTCCAAACTACACAGAAACGTAGTCGGGTTTTTTAGTTTTTTAAATTACCGTTTTTTATTTTATTCATTTTTTAGTTTTATTATTGAATGAGTTTGTATAGTAAACTATATACACAATGACACACATTAAATTTACGCAGATTATTAACTTATCATTTGATAGAAAATCCATCGAGCCGTTCTGGCTGCAGAGCGTGCCAAACATTTGAATTTGGCGCCAAAAATCCGCCATTTTGTTTTTTTATATTTTGATATACCCAGTGTCACTCACACAGTAAATACGTATCTAACGACACCCCTCAAGCCAAAATCCATCTAGCCGTACAGGCTGCAGAGCGTGCCAAACAATTATACATACATACATACATACTCTCGAAAAACATAACCCTCCTTCTGGCGCAGTCGGGTAAAAAAGGAATCTTAAAAAGCGGTCGTAGTCGGAGTCAATACACTTTGAATAACTTCCTGCCTTGCCATGGCCACACCCCGGACACTCCATACAAACGAGCGAGAAATGATATACATATATATAACTGACGTATCTATAGGCAAGAATGCAGGTAGGGTTGAATCACACCGGCGGTATTGGTCACGAATGTTTGTTAGTTATTTACTGCATGCACACTGCAAGATATATATACTGTGCTGCAAGCAACAATCAACAGTTATCTTACATGATTAAGTAACTTACATGGATAACATTGTTCATTTGTTCTTCAAACACAGGAGCTTTTGTCCATGAAACAATCTCATTTAGCAACCTACAATAATAGTCAATCTCAATCTATAATTCCGAGATCACATTTTATAATATCACACCACTAGTTATTTCTATACACAACTCATACTTTCACACCATCTAATCAAATTATTACAAACAATAAATAAAAGGAACAAAATATCTCACAAGCCACAATAACAAACTGATATCTGACATATGAAAAACATAAAGGAACTACATTTCTAAAAAAAAGATACAGCTAGTATGAAGATTCATAGGAACTGATTGTTCTTAGATTTGGTCGTATAATATTGGTGGTCAGCCAATCATGATACGAGGCATCTCAGCGCCGCGGCCGCCTATTGGCGTCGAGCGGTGAGCGGCGCGCAAAGTAAATATAAGTGACGTTAATCGCGCATGCGTAGTTCGTCCTTTACGTTCGGTAACTAGTTGCTTTTTATTCCGGTGTACGAAATCACAGCGGCGCGCAAAGTGAATATAAGTGACGTTTATCGCGCTTGCGTAGCTCGTCCTTTACGTTTGGTACACAATCTACATCCAATCTGAGTGACGGGGGGGTGAGGTCGAATTTAGAGAGCGGCAGGGAGTGTCCATACTGTACGTTAGTACTAATATATATACTGTGCCATGGCTGTGTCTTGCTTATAGTACTTATAAAGTTTTATTAGAATCGATTCATTCCTTTTTAAATAATTTATTATCTTAATTTGTCTGGAAAATGGCATTATACTCGTACGGACGTATGCAATGTTACCCACTCTCCTTACTGACTAAATGTCTACACTTTGTCTAAGGTCTCTGACAGAAGCGTTGCGAATCAAAGGCCGCTGCCTTCCAGTCCAGCTGTGTTTGAGGAAGGTCGCCTCACGTCACTATAATACACACTCGTACAATATTACCCACACCTTATTTATAGGACGAAGTTATCTATTTTGCATCTCATTAATGCTTTCTACGAGTAACGGTAGCATTTTTGTTGCATTGTTACAAGCAGTCGGTGATGCAGTTGAATACCGCTGTCACATAGGATTTATTTGATGACAAAACTTGTCTGAAATCTGACCATTTTTTTAAATAAATAATTTCCATTCAAAATAGATGATCCCTAACCTAGTCAAATAATATGCTAATTTTATGTCTATCAAACACCCACTAGCTTCTTAGCTTCTAGCTTCTTGGTACCCAAAATACGTGAACTGGTTGAGATAGATCAGTTGAGATAGATCAGTTGGTTGATGGTGACTGTACTTACAATCCGTGGATGACAGAACTTTGGGATTTTCCCTACGCTCAAAACAATATGTTTTTCTGTCAGATAACGACTGTAACACACACATTATATTAGTCATGTGAATTCCCGAACTAAAAATATGTAAACATAAAACTTTTTAGATAAGAGTGGTCGGCATAGGTACATCGCATTTATTAAGGAAAACCAGACTTCAATAACAAGAGATAAATAACTTACGTGGACATTTGATAGTTGTTTGAAAAACGGTCTTAAAAATATGCAATTTAAAAGTAAAAAGGACCCTAGGTCAGTCGGGCCAATGGAGAAAGAAAAGATAAGCGAGAGAGAGGACCTACTTGGAATCTGAAGATTGTCTGAAAATTTCATCGAAATCGGTCCAGCCGTTTTGGAGTCTATAAGGAACATTTTTTTTTCCTTCACATAACACAGAGATAGACTGGATTCAAGTGCTAATAACTACAGCCTCCCTGATATAATAAAAGGATTTGAATGTAAATCACATGTTAAACGCTCATAAGAATTAGAAATGATTTGAACGATTAAAAATTATTCAAAATGATTACAAATCAAATCATTTTTAATCCTTTTAAATGATTTTGTTTAATCAGGGCTGTGATTAAAATAACTAAAAAAGAGATTATAAGGTTTTCTTATTTGTTTACTTAGCTTAAGTAATAAAAATATGTATCGTTTATTTAAGTAAATAAACTTTAAACAAAAAAAAATGTTATGAGAAAGTGGTAGCCCTAGTTTTGATAAGCATTGCTATTTAAACGGAGACGGAGGGTCGAAATGATTCATATTGTTGCAACCATTCCGGTCAAATGGAGTCCCAAAAAAAAATATGTATCAATTGTGGCCGAGTGTACGATTTCAGCCCATTTTGGAGGTGGTGCAGAGACTGCGGAATAAATAAATTTATCGAGGAGGAGAAGAAAAAAAAAAAAAAATAAGTGTTAATCTTCCGTTCACACATCATGAATTTCGTGTCTAACATTTTTTTTGGTGTTTGTCTAAACGTACTATCCTCATAGATAGCAGTGAGAAGCCAGTGCTGTCGTTAGCTGGTAAAGATATTGAGTAAGTTAGTATTCTCAAGAACCTGGAAGCTATTATCGATCCGACTCTGCAATGATCTGAGAACAACCGGACTATACGCTGTTATCGCCGATTCCGGGTACATCAATGTACAAGAGCTCTTTTCTTGTCCTTGGAGTTGCTTTCTGGAACTTTGTGCCACCTGCTGTTTCAACTGCTGCTTCCCTGGATGAATTCAAGACGATGCTACAACCACTTACTTGCTATTGAGCAAGCTAAGTCGCGAGTGCATAGTTTCTGGTGTGTGATGTGCTGGTAGGGCTGTCAAGTGTTATATGATACAATACTTTTTGTAAATCGTTTTGTTTCTGTTTTTTTAAATGCCATGAGTTTTATATTATTTTTGTCTTTATTTTAAAAAAAAAAGGTTGAGCTAAAGCTTTTGTATTTTGTAATGATAAAGCCTACTCGAGGGTAAGCAGGCTAAAATCTTAAAATATTAAAAATTTTAAATACAGAACATAATTATAAAAAGCGTCTGATTATGGAATCTATGTAAATGGAGAGGCATCAAGATTTAATTAATAAAAGGAAAGATACAGAAACCATAGATAAGATCTACCATGATTTAATTAAATTAAAATAATCTTTAAAAAGTACCGTTGTTACACTTTCTTGGTTAATTAGTTGGAAATTTAAATTTGCGTTTGTATTCATGTAATTTCAAAATTTGTAATTGTAAGTGTCTTTTAAACTTTATGATTATATTTATGTAGTTCAAAATTGACAACCCTGGTTATCTGGGTAGGTGATTTGAATGACTGACTGTATAATTTGTAATATTACCAACTGTACATAAGACCAGTGTTAGCACACGGTTTTGGCTGTCAGTTGACCAATAATAAGATTTATGAACGCATTGTTCATGTGACTTTATAATTTCTTAATATTATAGTGTTTTTTAACTAACGTTAAGATAATTAAAGTTAATGAATTAATTAATTAAGTTACATAGTTGGACTCACATGAGTTTATTTATTTTAATATGGTTCCAAATTTAACGGACAAAACAGGTTATAAGTATTCACCGCTATAACCTGTCCTCAGAACATTTTTTTTTGTTTAAAGTTTATTTACTTAAATAAACGATACATATTTTTATTACTTAAGCTAAGTAAACAAATAAGAAAACCTTATAATCTCTTTTTTAGTTATTTTAATCACAGCCCTGATTAAACAAAATCATTAAAAAGGATTAAAAATGATTTGATTTGTAATCATTTTGAATAATTTTTAATCGTTCAAATCATTTCTAATTCTTATGAGCGTTTAACATGTGATTTACATTCAAATCCTTTTATTATATCAGGGAGGCTGTAGTTATTAGCACTTGAATCCAGTCTATCTCTGTGTTATGTGAAGGAAAAAAAAATGTTCCTTATAGACTCCAAAACGGCTGGACCGATTTCGATGAAATTTTCAGACAATCTTCAGATTCCAAGACGGTCCTCTCTCTCTCTTATCTTTTCTTTCTCCATTGGCCCGACTGACCTAGGGTGCACGGAGAAAAAAATATCGTCAGAATAACTATTCAAAGTTTATAGTTAAATTAGTTAAAAGACGTATCGTTAATATAGCCAACTGTTTCGTCAAACTAAGGATCTGTATCGCTGAATTGGCTATACAGATCCTCAATTCTAGAAAACAGTTGACTACATCAACGATACGTCATTTAACTAATTTAACTATAACTTTGAATAGTTATTCTGACTATATTTTTTTCTCCGTGTGCTTTTTATATTAATAATATGTATGTTGCAGTCGTTATCTAACAGGACAAAGTATTATTTTGAGAGTAGGGAAATTCCGACGGAAGTACGGTACTGCTATTGGTATCTGGCAATTGCATGACACCACCTCGTGGTCAAATAATATAAGTAAAATAGTCTTTTTCTTTCTAATTTAGAGGTAAGGGTTAATTTTAAGGGTCTTAGGAAATGAAAATGTAAAAAAAAATACATAAAAGTTATGCAAATTTAAAATATGCGACATTAATACCGTAGATAAGTTTATATAGTTCAGGATCGTGTATAAAGATATGCATAGAGCTACTGTTTCGTAATTAATGTTTTACTTAAGAAGAAATAGGTCATAGATATAATTATAGAGTAATTTAGGTTTCTTCTTTGTTTGCTAGTGAAAACTGCCAATGTTTTTATGTTATTATTTATTATCTCGAGTTGTAAAAAGATTTCTTTGTTTCTGAAACTTTATATGTGTAATTAGACATTATCTTCATTAAGTTTTTATAGAGTGTATAGACTTCATTTGTGACATTTGATGTGTATTTTCGTTCATTCTCTAAAAAGCTACAAAATTTGCGAACTAGTCACAGATTTGTAAGCTCTCAGATACCATAAAATTCACTATTTATCAACCATTATGATTCAGCATAGAACGATAGCCATCCAACACATTAAATGGTCATTCTTTAGCGCCTACATGTTTTAGAATATCAAAATCCACTGAATATATGTTATGAACCTGATGTGATGTCTTGTTTACGAAAATGCCATTACTCAGCCATAATAAATCATTTCGGATAACATCTGTGTTTCATTTAACGCTCCCTGTACAATTATAAACAGTGCGCATGGTTAAATTTTTTATAAGAATTTTCTAGTTGTTTTCTTCTAATCTTTTGATGCGCACTCACAGAAAATCTCGTCGAGTTTAGTTAAGTCCTTACTTTTGGATCCGAATAAATTCTGAGTCACGGTGAAGGAAGCAGCCATAAAGTAGTCCAACGCCTTTGATATTGCGTCAAAGCCGGCTGACTAGTGTCCGCTGGGCCAACCTGCGGCGCCACCACCGAATGTATTGATTTTAATGAGTGGCCCTAGTGGCCTGAGGTAGTCAACAAAGGTGACTATGAAACTTGGCCCCCGTAAGATTTGTCGAGACATCTCCATGGGACGACTGTACGGATTCTTTACGCTGTGCCGCTGTTGGTGACAACCCTAACGTCCCCACTTCTGGAGCTCGGGATCATAATCTGTGTCTCGGATCTCTATCCGAACTCGGAAATCTTAGGCCATACCAAAGTATATATACACTACCGGCCATACTACACACACGGGGCTCAAGCCCTACTGCTGAAACTTCGTAAAACCTTACTTGTTTTGTTTTCCGTCAAGTCTTCAATTTTTAATTTACCAAAATTACAAAATGAGTACATAAATGACGCTGCAAAACTGTGACGTCACGCCTAGGAGTTACAAACATTTTTAAAAGAAGATTTCGTTTTTGACAGATTATAAAAAGTAACTCAAAATAACTAGCAGTCATCATCCCTATTGTACATGAAGAGAGTAAAATATTGTTGAGTGTCTTAAAGAATGCTGTTCAGTGTGGTATGATGAGAAGAAGCCCTGGCGACTGGAGAACGGGTCCTACACCAATCCGTTCTCTCCGGTCTCCGGTCTCCGTTCTCCGGTCTCCGGTCTCCGGCCGAGGGAGTTGTTTACGTTACAAAGAGGTCGTCAGCCGCGTAACAAATAAGCGCTTTATGTTGTGCCCTTCGCTCTGGTTCGCGGAAAATAACAAATTATTTTTGTTTTTGGCCTTAAATTTAAAATTCAGAGCAAATTGTATTTTTATCTCCACTTCATTAACTTTGAAAAACTTCAAGTCCACTCAACGAGAGGTCGTTTCTAAATGAAGTGTTGATTCTTCACCCGGATGATAGAATAAAATATATTTTATTATTTTGTACATTTTCGTGTGTTTTGTTTATAATAAATAGGTGTAAACTTAGTAAAAAGGTCAGTTTAAATCTAATGAATATACTTTTTGTTTAGTTTATGGACTGGGTTTCTTTTGTTCATAACCTTATTATCTACATTGAAAGCATATTGTCTCCATCATCATATATCAGCCACAAATCGTCCACTGCTGGACAAAGGCCTCCCCCAAGGATTTCATTTCATTTGTCTCCATATTACAAAAAAAACCAGCCAAGTGCGAGTCGGACTCGCGCAAGAAGGGTTCCGTATCATTATCTATAAAAATCACGTTTGAAGTATGGCAGCCCCCGTTAAACATTTATTTTATTTTAATTTCATTAATTATTTTTAAAGTGAATAATACAACTCAATATTCTGTGAATATTTCAAGCGTCTACCTGTTGCCGTTATCAATATCAAGCAAAAAAATCACGTTTGTTGTATGGGAGCCCCCCTTAAATATTTCTTTTATTTTAATTTAATTATTTATTTTTAAAGTGAACATCATCATCACCATCATAATATCAGCCGAAGGACGTCCACTGCTGGACATAGGCCTCCCCCAAGGATCTCCACGACGACCGGTTCTGCGCTGCCCGCATCCAGCGGCTTACCGCGACCTTCACCAGGTCATCGGTCCACCGAGTGGGAGGCCTGCCTACACTACGCTTTCAAGTGCGTGGTCACCACTCGAGAACTTTACTGCCCCAACGGCCATCTGCTCTACGAGCAATGTGCCCCGCCCACTGCCACTTAAGTTTACCAATTCTGAGAGCTGTCGGTAACTTTGGTTCTCCTACGGATCTCCTCGTTTCTGATTCGATCACGCAGAGAAACTCCGAGCATAGCACGCTCCATTGCCCTTTGGGTGACCTTGAGCCTTCTTATGAGGCCTATGGTAAGCGACCATGTCTCAATTCCATATTTCATCACTGGCAACACACACTGGTCATAGACCTTGGTCTCAAGACACTGCGGTATCTGGGACGTAAAGATATTGCGAAGCTTCCCGAACGCTGCCCAGCCGAGTTGGATTCGACGATTGATCTCTTTCTCGAAGTTGGACCTACCTAACTAGACTCTTTGTCCCAGGTATACATATTCGGTAACAACTTCGAGTGTAGAGCCTCCAACCTTCAGAGGAGTAGGTGTGACACGGACGTCGTTGGACATAATTTTCGTCTTATCCATGTTCATTCTGAGACCCACTTGTTGAGAGGCTCTACTGAGGCCATCGAGCATTGTGCCTAAGTCGTCCATAGTCTCAGCCATGACCACTATATCGTCAGAGAATCAAAGGTGGGTGATGTACTCGCCGTTGATATTGTTGCCCAGTCCACCGCAGTCCAAAAGCTTAAAAACATCTTCCAGGGCGGCGGTGAACAGTTTCGGAGATATAACATCTCCCTGTCTCACCCCTCGCTGCAGCTGGATAGGTTCCGAGTTTTGATCCTGGAGGCGAACCGACATGGTTGCGTTTTCATACAAACACTTCAGCACTTCGATATATCGATAGTCAATTTCGCACCTTTGAAGAGACTGTAACACAGCCCAAGTTTCGACCGAATCGAAGGCTTTCTCATAGTCCACGAACGCCAAGCATAGTGGCTGATTGTACTCTTCTGTATAATCTGCCGCAGCGTATGTATGTGGTCTATGGTACTAAATCCTTTTCGGAAACCGGCTTGTTCGGGAGGCTGGAAGTCGTTAAACCTGCGTGCGAGACGATTCGTAATGACTCTCGAAAACAGTTTGTAGACGTGGCTCAGAAAAGAGATGGGTCTGTAGTTCTTCAGCAGGGTATTGTCGCCCTTTTTGAAGAAAAGCACGACCACACTTCTGTGCCATGCCTTAGGCGTTTGTCCCTCAAGCAAGTATAACGGAGTTAAATAATTTCTGAAGCGCTTTAAGTACCGGTGTTCCACCTGCTTTCAAAAGTTATCATTGTGTATAGCCAGTAAATGACTCTGGGTTTCAAGCCCTAGGTCTTTCCGTACGCAGAACTTAGCATACCAAAGATTTTTGTGACCTTGATTATGATCCTCTCTGCGTGCAGACTCCACGTTAGTTCTTTATCCAAGGTCATGCCTAGATATTTGACGCTCGTGGACCAGTTTAGTTCTGTACCATACAGTTCAAGAGTTTGTAAACCTTGTGGGTTTCTTTTCCTTGTGAATGGTACAACCGTTGTCTTGCTAGGGTTAATCGATAGGTGTTTTCATCACACCACCTTTCAACTTTACGCAAGGCCTTTTGCATTATTTGCGATACTATGTTCGGAAATTTTCCGCTGATTAGTATAGCTAGATCGTCAGCATAACCAATCGTGTAAAGAGGTCCGGTGTTCAGCTCCTGTAGAAGCGAGTTGACCACTAGGCTCCAAAGTGTTGGTGACAGAACGCCACCTTGTAGGCATCCTTTTGTAGTGGTGGCAGTAACCTCGTCCCCCATTAGTGAAGATGTTATAATTCTCTTCCTAAGCATACTATTTTCATAACGTTTGGTCTATGCCATGGGAGATAGCTGCATTATTGATTGCCTCGAAAGTAGTGCGATCAAATGCTCCTTCTATGTCAAGGAAGGCAGCAGCATATAATTCCTGGTTCTCTGACGATCTTTCAGCACGTAATCATCATCATCATCATATCAGCCGAAGGAAGTCCACTGCTGGACATAGGCCTCCCCCAAGGATCTCCACGACGACCGGTTCTGCGCTGCCCGCATCCAGCGGCTTCCCGCGACCTTCACCAGGTCATCGGTCCACCGAGTGGGAGGCCTGCCTACACTACGCTTTCCGGTGCGTGGTCGCCACTCGAGAACTTTACTGCCCCAACGGCCATCTGTTCTACGAGCAATGTGCCCCGCCCACTGCCACTTAAGTTTAGCAATTCTGAGAGCTATGTCGGTCACTTTGGTTCTCTTACGGATTTCCTCGTTTCTGATTCGATCACGCAGAGAAACTCCGAGCATAGCACGCTCCATTGCCCTTTGGGTGACCTTGAGCCTTCTTATGAGGCCCATAGTAAGCGACCATGTCTCAGTTCCGTACGTCATCACTGGCAACACACATTGGTCGAAGACCTTGGTCTTAAGACACTGCGGTATCTGGGACGTAAAGATATTGCGAAGCTTCCCGAACGCTGCCCAGCCGAGTTGGATTCGACGATTGATCTCTTTCTCGAAGTTGGACCTACCTAACTGGACTGTTTGTCCCAGGTATACATATTCGGTAACAACTTCGAGTGTAGAGCCTCCAACCTTCAGAGGAGTAGGTATGACACGGACGTTTGACATAATTTTCGTCTTGTCCATGTTCATTTTAAGACCCACTTGTTGAGAGGCTCTACTGAGGCCATCGAGCATTGTGCCTAAGTCGTCCATAGTCTCAGCCATGACCACGATATCGTCAGCGAATCGAAGGTGGGTGATGTACTCGCCGTTGATATTGATGCCGAGTCCACCCCAGTCCAAAAGCTTGAAAACATCTTCCAGGGCGGCGGTGAACAGTTTCGGAGATATAACGTCTCCCTGCCTCACCCCTCGCTGCAGCTGGATAGGTTCCGAGTTTTGATCCTGGAGGCGAACCGACATGGTGGCGTTTTCGTACAAACACTTCAGCACTTCGATATATCGATAGTCAATTTGGCACCTCTGGAGAGACTGTAATACAGCCCAGGTTTCGACCGAATCGAAGGCTTTCTCATAGTCCACGAACGCCAAGCATAGTGGCTGATTGTACTCTTCGGTCTTCTGTATAATCTGCCGCAGCGTATGTATGTGGTCTATGGTACTAAATCCTTTTCGGAAACCGGCTTGTTCGGGAGGCTGGAAGTCGTCAAACCTGCGTGCGAGACGATTCGTAATGACCCTCGAAAACAGTTTGTAGACATGGCTCAGAAGTGAAATGGGTCTGTAGTTCTTCAGCAGGGTATTGTCGCCCTTTTTGAAGAAAAGCACGACCACACTTCTGTGCCATGCCTTAGGCGTTTGTCCCTCAAGTATAACGGAATTAAATAATTTCTGAAGAGCTTTAAGTACCGGTGTTCCACCTGCTTTCAGAAGTTCAGCCGTAATTCCATCATCACCCGGTGCCTTATTGTTTTTAAGCTGTTTAAGAGCCATTCTAATCTCGTACAGGCTGACGTCCGGGATATCTTCGGTATAGTGTCGGGTAAGTCTAGCTCTTGGGTCTTTAGCCAGATCGCTGACAGGCAGACGTGTGGTCGTGTACAATTGTCCGTAGAACTTCTCAACTTCTTCCAGCAACTCAGTCTTAGACGATATGATCCTGCCGTCCTCAGTCTTCAGCTTGGTCAGTTGGCTTTGACCAACAGACAGATCTCTAGCGAACACTTTTGAGCCTTTGTTGTTCTCAATCGCCTCTTTAATACAATTTGTATTAAAGTGGCGCAAATCGCGAGTTAGAGACTTAGAGATCTGCCTGTTTAGTTGCCGATACTGAGTAGCGTCTTCAGAGGACTGCAAAACCAATCTGCGTCTTTCTTCTATGAGGCTGCTGGTGAAGTCAGAGATTTTTTTGGTTCTGTTTGAACGGCGAGTTTTGAAAATCTTAGACCCGACCGTTTGGACAATTTCCACGAACCTGTCGTTATAATCGTCCACATTCTCGCAGTCTCCTAGGCATTCGAAGCGATTGTGCAACTCGAGCTGAAAGTTTTCGGGGTTTTGGAGCTGGATGGGCGCTGGTCGGAGTGTGGACTTCATCAGTCGACATCTTTCTAGCTTGGTCTTTAGATTCAATGTGCCTCTTACCATTCGGTGATCGCTTCCTGTTTTGATTGAGTTGATCACAGAGACATCATTGAATATTTGCCTTCTTGTCGACAAGATCAAGTCGATCTCGTTCTTCGTTACGCCATTGGGATGCAACCATGTCCACTTTCGCTGTTTAGGCTTTTTGAAGAAGGAGTTCATCATAAAGAGGCCCTCCTTCTCCATAAAGTCGGCCAGCAGCTGGCCACGTGCATTTCTCTCTCCATATCCAAATTGCCCCACTCTCAGCTCACCATCACTTCGTTTGCCCAGTTTCGCGTTAAAGTCCCCCATAACAATGGTGTATTGAGTCCGGGAGCTATTATGTAGAGCTCTAGAGATATCCTCATATAGGAGCTCCACTTCATCGTCGGAGTGTTGCGCGGTCGGTGCATATACCAGCACGTAATACTACAAGATAAATTGATGTTTCAGTCGATTTTCCAGACTGATATGCACATTGTAGTCCATGAAATGGTTGTTTCCGCAAGGGACCCTCCTTTATATGTTTGTCGACCAGCTTTTCCAAAGCCTTCAGCAGGAATGATGAGAGGCTTATCGGTCTGTATGACCTCGGTTCATCATATCTATCTCTTCCTGGCTTTGGCAAGTACACAACCTTCAGACGTCTCCAGATTTTTGGAATATATCCGAAGGCGATACACGCTTTGTATAGCCTACATAATGTCTAAAGTAGCGCCTTTGATCCTATTTGTAGTAGGATGGGGTAGATCCCATCTAGTCCTGGCGATTTCAATGGTTCAAAGCTACCCATAGACCATAGTAGCTTTTGTCCATTTACTACCTTCTTAGCTACGTCCCGGTCTTTTTTCCTCGTTTGAGTATCAAGCTCATTCCGAGTTACTGGGTCATTCTTTTCGCTATCTGTTATTTCACAGCCCGGGAAGTGGGTTTTCAACATCACTTCTAGTTTTTCCTTCCCAGATCAGTCAGTTTTCCCTCTTTGGTCCTGATAGATGTTAGCTGATCTGATTTTGTAACAGAGAGCGCCTTTGAGAGACTCATTCCTTTAGGAATATTGTCAATACTCTGACAGTGTTCTCTCCGCTTTTTCCTTTTTATTTTACGAACTTCTAGGTTAAATTTAGAAAGAGCTCTTCAGTACTCAGTGAAGACATTTTTCTTCTTGGCTTCATTGAATGCCCGTCTTTTGTATCTCCTCATTTTTTCAAGATCAGAGCTCCACCACAAATCCTTTTTAGCCATGACAGCTTTTTCAAGACAGTTTTTAATCCAGGCAGTTCGTATCGCGTTAACAATCCTATCTGCCTCGATCTCTATGTCAAGTACAGAGTTTACGTACCTCGCACTTCACCTAATTCATCCTTTAGATCCGTCACGTAAGATTCCCAGTCAGTGTTTCGTGGGTTTCTCCTTTGTACAGTCTGTATCTGGTTATCAGTTCTGTACTTAAACATAATTTTGTATCTATGATCAGCACCACTAATTTCGTTAGATACATGCCAATCAATTATATTATTACTTGCCCTGTTTGAGGCAACCGTGATGTCAATGACCTCGGCCCTTCTAGAAATGACGAACGTTGGTTCATTGCCTCTATTTAGAATTTGTAGCGGAGAACTTACTATGTATTCTAATAGGTCCTCCCCCCTTTTATTGATATCTGTGCTTCCTCAGACCGTGTGATGTGAATTAGCATCACATCCTATAATAAGTCAAATTGATTCTTACCGCAGTGCTTGACTAGCTCCCTTACAGCAGGTGAAGGTGGCTCCGTCTCTTCATAGGGCATGTATGCAGAAGCCATGATGACCTCGCTCCTGCCCCCTTTCATGATCTTAACTGTTGTAAGATCCCTGGAACATAATTCCTATGAGGGCATTGCTTCTACGCCATTTCTGACATAGATGCAAGTCCTCATATCATTAGTAAGACAATTGTAGACTATGGATCCACCCGCCCTACACAAACCCGATACTAGTCCCTTTCTAATGTAAGGTTCCTGTATGAGGGCAATATCAAATTTGTTGCTTTACAGCTGTCTAGCTAAAAGGGCCGTTGCTGCCTTACAATGCTGTAGGTTTATTTGTACACACCTTAGACCCATTTTGAGTGTCCGCCTGGGTGCAGCGGCCAGGTATTGGCTACCACTGGGTGCCTCACTCTCCGTCACATCGTCGGCAACCAGAGAAGATGATGCCAGCCCTAGGTCGCCAATCTCTTCCAGCAGATCTTCCGTCTTCTGTGACGTCGCCGGTGGTGGAGGCTGTCCATGCTCCACTACCTTCATTGGGTTCGGCTGCGTTTCGGGCTGCGCTACCGTCTCCTCTGGACTCGGTTGCGGGACTATCGCCCCCACGACAGCACCGATAGGCTCCTCCATCCTCCCTTCCGTGTCCTCCAGGAGTTCGAAGGTGCTCTTCTCCATGCCCGACTGGAAGCAGTAGCCCTTCGCCTTGATGTGATCCGCACAGCTCCTGTGCTATGCGTCTCACATGACCCTCCTCGAGCAGTGTGTCCACCACCTTCCACACACTGGTCACGAGGACAGGGTTGTAGCGTTGGATAACGCTCAGAACCCGGGTGATGTCCAGGCACCAGTTGTTCTTGGTCTTCCATGCCATTTTCACCGGTTTTGGAAGATCCTTGGCACTAATCACCTTCAGCTTTACATCCTTAATGGGAGTGCCAGCATCTCCTATATGGCATTCCTTATAAAGGATACCATTTCCGCCGTGATCGTCCTCGAAGGGTGGTCCTCCGTAATCACCGCCATTCTGACGTTCGTCAGTGCCTCCTTGAACGAGCTGTCCTGAATTTTGGACCGCTTGGAGTCTCCCGACGGCTTAGTAAGCTCATTACTGACCTCCCTAGCCCTTTTTGATGGCCCTTCGGTGGGCATCCCTGCAGAAGCAACGGCTGTCTGCCTGTTCAGAATGCGTTTCCGCTTCTGACTGCCACTAAGCCGTTCTTCTTTCTGACGGTAGCATCGGTCAGGGCACTTCCCGCACTTGCAATTACAGTCCCAGAAGCGCAGCATTGACAGCCTCAGAGGGACCATCGCCTGCCACAGCGCCGACTCTGCCATGCGGTCCGATTCACGCCCTAGCTCCCCTCCCCGCCGCGCCCCACCTACCTGGTTCCAAAACCCTGGTGCTACGAGAGAACAGAGCACCTCGAAAGTGCTCCGCCCACCTCTTAATTGTTGACATTTTGTATGAAAAAATCTATGAAAAATCTGACTGTATTTCTTAAGTTAGTCGACTATTATTCCTAAACTAAAAAAGCTTACTTAGCCGTGCTAGTTTTCCTTTTAAATTGATTATTATTGTTTTATTATATCAGCTCATATACGTCCCCACCGAGGGGCTCGAGCCTACCCTGAATCAGGGCGATTAGGCCTTAATCGACCACGCGGGCCCAGTGCGGATTGGTCGACTTCACACACAACCTTCGAGTTTCTTAGCAGGCGTGTGCAGGTATCCTCACGATGTTTTCCTTCACCGTTAAAGCAATCGGTAAGTATATGTACGTAAGTTTTTTAAAAACTCATTGGTGCATTGGCCGTCCAGATTTGAACCCGGTACCTCTGGTTAGATGGACCGAGTCGTTACCGGCTGAGCCACCGACGCTTTCTGATTGATTATATGTCTTATTATTTACATTTTTTCAGTTTGGACTTTGTTTATGTTTGGACACCCTTAATATTTTTAAAAGACCTATCCAACGACAGAACACAAGCTTCCATTTTACCCTTTGTCGGCGTGATTAATACCCATGCCAAATGCTTCCTAGTACTAAGAGTCCCTGAGCTAAGCCACACACAGACAGATGGACAGACATGGCGAAACTATAAGGGTTCCTTGTTTACTACGGAGCCCTGGCAATCTTAGCGAACTACGGAATATTTTCAGGTTTTAATGCAGACCAGTGTTGCTCTGACATTCTTTAGATGGTAAGGCGGGTTGCGGCCTCCAAGACTTGACTCTTCGTGTTCACCATGGTCCACTCTATAACAATTTTTATACAGACCAGTGTTGCTCTGACATTCTTTAGATGGTAAGGCGGGTTGCGGCCTCCAAGACTTGACTCTTCGTGTTCACCATGGTCCACTCTTTAATAATTTTATATAGACCAGTGTTGCTCTGACATTCTTTAGATGGTAAGGCGGGTTGCGGCCTCCAAGACTTGACTCTTCGTGTTCACCATGGTCCACTCTATAACAATTTTTATACAGACCAGTGTTGCTCTGACATTCTTTAGATGGTAAGGCGGGTTGCGGCCTCCAAGACTTGACTCTTCGTGTTCACCATGGTCCACTCTTTAACAATTTTATATAGACCAGTGTTGCTCTAACATTCTTTAGATGGTAAGGCGGGTTGCGGCCTCCAAGGCTTGACTCTTCGTGTTCACCATGGTCCACTCTTTAACAATTTTTATACAGACCAGTGTTTCTCTGACATTCTTTAGATGGTAAGGCGGGTTGCGGCCTCCAAGACTTGACTCTTCGTGTTCACCATGGTCCACTCTTTAAAAAATTTTATATAGACCAGTGTTGCTCTGACATTCTTTAGATGGTATGGCGGGTTGCGGCCTCCAAGGCTTGACTCTTTGTGTTCACCATGGTCCACTCTTTAACAATTTTTATATAGACCAGTGTTGCTCTGACATTCTTTAGATGCTAAGGCGGGTTGCGGCCTCCAAGGCTTGACTCTTCGTGTTCACCATGATCCACTCTTTAACAATTTTTATATAGACCAGTGTTGCTCTGACATTCTTTAGATGATAAGGCGGGTTGCGGCCTCCAAGGCTTGACTCTTCGTGTTCACCATGGTCCACTCTATAACAATTTTTATACAGACCAGTGTTGCTCTGACATTCTTTAGATGGTAAGGCGGGTTGCGGCCTCCAAGGCTTGACTCTTCGTGTTCACCATGGTCCACTCTATAACAATTTTTATACAGACCAGTGTTGCTCTGACATTCTTTAGATGGTAAGGCGGGTTGCGGCCTCCAAGACTTGACTCTTCGTGTTCACCATGGTCCACTCTTTAATAATTTTTATATAGACCAGTGTTGCTCTGATATTCTTTAGATCGTAAGGCGGGTGGCGGCCTCCAAGACTTGACTCTTCGTGTTCACCATGGTCCATTCTTTAACAATTTTATTTTGACCAGTGTTGCTCTGACATTCTTAAGATGGTAAGGCGGGTTGCGGCCTCCAAGGCTTGACTCTTCGTGTTCACCATGGTCCACTCTTTAACAATTTTTATATAGACCAGTGTTGCTCTGACGTTCTTTAGATGGTAAGGCGGGTTGCGGCCTCCAAGGCTTGACTCTTCGTGTTCACCATGGTCCACTCTATAACAATTTTTATACAGACCAGTGTTGCTCTGACATTCTTTAGATGGTAAGGCGGGTGGCGGCCTCCAAGACTTGACTCTTCGTGTTTACCATGGTCCACTCTTTAACAATTTTTATATAGACCAGTGTTGCTCTGAGATTCTTTAGATGGTAAGGCGGGTTGCGGCCTTCAAGGCTTGAATCTTCGTGTTCACCATGGTCCACTCTTTAACAATTTTTATATAGACCAGTGTTGCTCTGACATTCTTTAGATGGTAAGACGGGTTGCGGCCTCCAAGACTTGACTCTTCATGTTCACCATGGTCCACTCTATAACAATTTTACAAAAGCAAACAGTAACTTTTTTTTAACCGACTTCAAAAAAGGAATTAAACGTCCTTGGGCGACGGATCTTTACATAAAATATGTGCCGCCGCTGTAAGTGGTACTTCCACTCTTGTAACTTGTAACTCTTGTAAGAAAATTCTACAAGGAACCCATAAGTAGGCGATTCCCAAAAAAAAAACTCTTTGTACAATAACTGACAACGGTTAAATGGTAAGAACAACCAACATCAATTACAAAATCGGACGTGTTGTTCCAGTGATGGTACAGATATAACGGTCCATATCCTGAAAACTACTTAACCGATTTCTATGATACTCTCATTGTTCCTTAAGTTAGAAGATACTTAATCAAATTTGAAAATAATTATTGCATTTATATTTACACTTTTTGAGAAGCGCGTGCACAAACAAACATACTTACACTAATGAAATTTGGCACAATTGTTAGAAGACCACATACGCTAACATTTCATATTTTGTACGATCCTATCAATTGTACACACACATGGGTCGAATTTATAGCTTATCGGTCGGTTATAAACGATAAATCAGCTGGTCTTTTTGTATGAAGAGTCCAGATTTTTTTTGCGTATCGACTGGAGGCTCTTCGGGAAGCTTGTACAGTTCATGAGAAGGAACACTCCTCCTGCAGCGCGTGCTTGCTTTAGGTGCACCTCATACTAAAGCTAGTCTAACTTATTTGATAGCTAGCTGTCCCGGCGAACTTCGTACCACCGTACACTACACTACCCTACCCTACCCTACTCTACTCTACCCTACCCTACCCTATCCTACCCTACCCTACACTACACTGCACTGCACTACCCTACCCTACTCTACACTACACTGGACTGCACTACCCTACCCTACCCTACTCTACCCTACCCTACCTTACCCTATCCTACACTACAATACCCTACACTACACTACCCTACCCTACATAAGAACCTTCCCTGACAATAACGAACTCAACAAAAAAAGAATTAGCGAAATCGGTCCAGCCGTTCACGCGTGATGCGATGACCAAGGGAAATAGAGATTCGTTTTTATTTTTTATATCTATAGATGATGAATCTTTATTCAGAATCAATTTATTTTGTTTGTTATAGAATTCCACTTAAACGGTTTCTTAATAATCTTAAAGCATTGTGGTGCCCTACCGTGGCCATGCCAATGAACTTTTTAAACGACTTCAAGAGGGACGAGGTTCTCAATTCCACTGAATGTTTTATAGGTATGCGATATCTTTGCAGATTGTGAACCGATTATCAAGATTCTTGTTTTATTCGATAGGATATACCGTGAGCTTTGTCCCATATAAGTTTTATCATAATTTTTAATTCACAAAAACCAAAAAATGTACCAAAATTGTACTTGGTTGTTGCGATGTAAGTTGGTTTTGTAACGTTTTCAGCGTTTCCGATTATAGTACCTAATGTTATAGGGACCTTAGTTATTACCCGACTGCACCAGAAGGAGGGTATGTATGTATGTATATATTTCTTTGGCACTCCCTGTAGCCTAAGCGACTTGATGTGTTTTGGAGTGCGCGGTGTCGTTAGATTTGTTTTGATCCCGTGAGTGCCATAGGATACATTTTTACCCGACTGATCAAAAAATAGGGATTAAGTTTTTATGCACTCGTGTTTTTAATTTTTAATTAATTCCACACAGATTACCCTGAAATTATTTTTTATAATTCCATGTGATTTGTTATTTTTTTCCTGACAACGAAAAAGTATTTTTTTTAAAATAAGCAATTTGATCGTATAAACGATCAGAAGGGTAATCTGGCTTAAGTTATTTGTTATCTGCTTTCCATCCTTAAAGACCTACCTACGGGTATGCCAAAAAGAATGTAACCACTAAAGAACGAAGTTTACACTTGGGCCATACCTCGGCGCTGTGGCTGTCCCCACTCAACTTCGATATGAAATGAAATCAAACTAAAATGCAAAACAACATATTTTTCACATCAGTACAAAAAGAAATCGCGTAGATTTTCGCATTTCCACACGCATTGGCTCCCACCCCGCGCATCCAGAGATCGGCGGGGGCGGGGTTGAGGGTGAAGTGAGGGTGCAGGAGGGTGGGGTGGGGGGCAGTTTCAGTTCAGTAGTGAGTGCCCGACCGCTGCTGAGGGCGGACGTGTTGCCAGTGTTTGTGTTTGTGTTTTCGCGGTCAACTACCCCTCTTTCGGTAAGTACTCGTAACTCTACAATCAGAAAGTATTATCTAAATTTAGATAACAAAGAGTAGACCGTTAGGAAGGGTTGGTTTGGTGATCCCCGCCGTATTTTGATGAATTTGATGCGAACTGTTATCTGCGGGAGCCGTCTTCCCTTTTTATAAATCACCGGGAATTTATTGCTGCCGGCTCAGCGGCCTCGGACCACGGAGGCTGATAGCAAGGAGATTGCAAATTAGATTTGGCCAGTGACTGGATAATTATATAAATGACTTTGAGACGTCAGATGCTGCTTGCTTGTATGATATAGGTATACTAGGGTGCAAACAACTGTGTAAATGGATGGACGATAGGATCAAGCTCAAGAGGATAGGATCGATAGGATCAATCCACCTCTTATTTGATGTAAGGATCACGATAAACACCATAATTACATAATTAATGTCATGTTTATGTGTTGAAACCGTCTCATCTCATCATTCTCGTATCAAAAAGTGTAGAGACAATTAATAATTAATTACATTTACTGGAAGACATTGAAATCACCTAGGTTATTAGGTTATTTGAAGATCAAAATTTTTATTTCTCCGATTGTATGAATGCCCAACCCGCACTGGGCTCGCGTTGTCGACTAAGGCCCGATTTATTACTAGTTCAGGGTATAGGCTCGAGCCCCTCGGTGGGGACGTAGATGAGCTAAAATGTTTAATTAAGTATATAACTAACATCAAAATAATACCCAAATAACCTATCACACCAATATTATAAATTCGAAACTTTCGAAAGTATGGATGTTTTTTGTCTTAACGGCTGAACGAATTTAGATGAAATTTGGTAAGTAGATAGATAAAGCACTAGATTCACTCATGGGCTGATGTTTTTTCCACGCTCGTGCACCGTGCACTCTTGATTACAGTTATAAAAACTTTATCACGCAGGTGAAGCCACGAGCAAAAGCTAGTACTAAATATTTCTGTTTAATAGCATTTTCTTAAATTCATTGGTTAGCCATCGGCACCATCTCACCTAATGGTAAGCGACGACAAAGTATATTATTATATATTAGTTCTAACGTCGTGCCGGAGATGGAAGCGGACTTACTAGATTCTCCAACACAGTGGGGAACTGGTTATCTTATCTACAGACCCTAACATATCAATGGTGTTAAAATTAATGTTCGGCGGCAAGACTTAGACGACAAGGCGGTAGCTAGCCAGGCGGACTTGAAAATGCCCTGCAATCAACCATACCTAGTATACAAAGTTAGACCCCACCCAAAACGGAACCCGGTATCCGGTGTTACGTACGATGGGAGTGGACCGGGAGGTGCTGGCACTGCGCAACGGAAGCACTTACCATTTCATATCCGTGCATCTCTATACATATTATAAAACAAAGTCCCCCGCCGCGTCTGTCTGTCTGTCTGAAAGCGATAACCTCAAATCTACTTAACAGATTTTCATACGATTTTCACCAATTGGATGAAGAAATTCATGAGGAGGATTTAGGTATAATATGTATAATTTCGCCAGAACTGCTTGAGGCTCTAAAAATATCTAAGAATAGGTACCATCATTTTTTCTGTGGACGTAGAATCCATAGTAAGAACAATTTCGTATCAAATACCACATTCTCCTTACCAAATTATCTAACCACACTATATTAGTTATATTGTCCCTTAAATAACAAATCATAATTTTCATTTCCTGTAAAAAATATTTCGTGGATATTGCCGTCTTTGATATTATATGACCTAATAGAGTGTAAACTCCGTAAAATGTCACTCGATATAACGATTCACTCTTTGAAACGTCAACATTTTGTGGTTACAGTTGGTTTATTTTGACGCTAATTTCTCTCTGTATAACGAAAAGTAACTCTGTATAACGTCACAAAATGCCCGGTCCCTTGAGTGTCGCTATATAGAGTTTACGCTGTACTTGTAAATTTCAGCTGTAAAAAGTTGGATGTCGCGTCTCGTCCGGAGTCTGAAGTCGTGAGGCTTGCATTGGTCGGTGGTAGGACATTTTCCAAGCTCACCTTAGCGACCGACCGCCACACGAGTATTATCTGAGTCTTCATGTGTTTCGGCTTGAAGATAAGTCAGTTCCGAATTACGTTGGGGAATCTTGGTAAGCCCGCTTCCATCCTCTATGAAAAATTAAAAATTTAATAAAACCCCGCCAAATAACCACTAAAAGTAAGTAAGTAAGTTTATTTGAATATTAATGTTTAGATACATAAAATAAAAATAAAAATGGTGAAGTACTTCTATTTGTTACATCTTAGTGGCAGCTTTGTAATTACACTCTGACTCTCCCACTAGGAGTCCCTGTGTCGGGAGAGTCAGTCTCTTCCCAGTAATAATAATGTAAAGCTACACATAATGGAATAGTCACATAAAATAAAGTAAAAATATTGTAATTATGCAAGATACAAAAAATACAAGACAAAACCGTAGAAAAAAAGTAAAAAAGTAGAAAATAATATGTTTTGGCCCTTTAAATTTAATATAGGTAGTTGTATTTTGATCTAAGAGTGCTCACATTGGGGAACCCCTAAGTTAATAAAATAAAAACAGAACACAACTGTTTTACTATACTACAACTAATTACTAAAAGTTTCACAACTTCAGATAAGATAATATAAAATTTATTGTCTAAAACTGAGTACAAAGGGTTGTTACAAATTGTGTGGGCATCTCCACTTAGCGTTCCCCTACGCGACGGCTCTGAGATCCAATGTAACTACTATGTTATGTATGCCTTTTTTTATTAGGTAAAGTTCCTTTTTTTCAATCAAATTAATAAGTAAATAAATAAATTGATTTATTCAATCAATTTATATTAAACTTGAAGGGCCAAATCATATTATTTTCTACTTTGTAGTGGTTTTTGTCAAGGGTTTTTTAAATGTTTAATTTATACCTGTTTATTTTTTCTTTACACGTATTTCTGCTCTCAAATAATGAGCATATTTTCTGAAAATTTGGTCCACCCCACCATAAAATCATCAATCTTCGGAAGACTATCAGATTGTGGTTTTTGAAAGCGGTATTCCATGTTATTCTAAAATGAATCTCACAAAATACGTTTAATTTCAGAACAGCTAGTTGATATTACAATTTTATTCCTAAAATGGAATAAAACAACCGCAAGCATTGAATTTATTCGACGGAGAAAAACACAAAACACCGCTTAAACGAAGAAAATAATATATTTTGGCCCATAAAGTTTAATATAAGTAGTTATATTTTTATCTAAAAGTCGTAGCGTAGGGGGCGCGCTAAGTTGTGAAATTATTAGTAATTAGTTGTAGTAAAGTAAAACAGTTGTATTCTGTTTTTATTTTATTAACTAAGCGGCCCCCCTACGCCACGACTATTAGATCTAAATATAACTACCAATATTAAATTTAAAGGGCCAAAACATATTATTTTCTACTTTTTAGCAGTTATTAGTCGGAGGTTTTATTAAATTTTTAATTTAAGTTTTATTTTATGATTTTTATACTTTACCTATCCCAAACACGATACCTTTGCTGTAAAATGGTAAGGAGTTGGGTATCCTGTAGATACCAGGAGAAGCTGCAGCATTAGGTCAAGGTTACCATGTTCTATCTAAAACCTATTCATTAACACTATTCTAACGAGCCCAAACACGATACCCCTGCTGTAAGTTGGCGAGGAGTTGAGTATCCTGCAGATTCCAGGAGATGCAGCTGCATCAGGTCAAGTTTACCATTTTCTATGTAAAAACTATTAATTGAGACTATTCCAATGATCCCAAACACGATTCAACTAGTGTAAGTTGATGAGGGGTTGGGTATCCTGCAAATTCGAGAAGATGCTGCAGCATCAGGTCTTAATAACCATGTTCTATCTAAGACCTATTAAGTGAGACTATTCCAATGAGCCCAAACACGATACCTCTGTTGTAAGTTGGCGAGGAGTTGGGAATGCTGCAAACGCCAGAAGATGCTACAGCATCAGGCCAAAGTTACAATTCCTATCTAAAACCTATTCATTGAGACTAATCCAATGAGCCAAACATGATACCTCTGCTGTAAGTTGGCGAAGAGTTGGGTATCGTGCAGCTTCTAGAAGATGCTGCAGCATCAAGTCAAAGTTACCATGTTCTATTTTATAACCTATTCATTGAGACTTTTCTAATGAGCCCAAACACGAAACCTCTTCTGTAATGCCTGTTTGCAAGGAGTTGAGTATCCTGCAGATTCCAGGAGAGACTGCAATATTATTACAGTAACAGGGCACCAAATTTTGAATCGATCAGACATGTATAAGTTGCCCACATCCCTTCATCACCTAGATAAGGGCTTATAATCCTCAAACGGCTGAAAAGATCTTTTTAGATTATAGCTAAGAACCACCTCGATCACGTCAGCTTTCAAACAAAAAAAAAACCGCATAATAATCGGTCCATTCGTTTAGGAAGTACGATGCCACAGACAGACACACAAATACACAGATACACACGTTAAACTTATAACAACCCTTTTTGCGTCGGGGGTTAAAAAAACGTTAAATGATCCACTTAGAGTTTTCTAGACACAGGACAGTGTTTCAGCCAAGTTCTCAAAAAAAAGGGCGACACCGGCCGTGGGTTATATTAAACGAACCATTTTCGACCTATCTTTAACTTGAAATTGTTTGATCTACTCAAACCTCCTCGATCACCTAGAAAACCAATTTTCAAATTTTTTTTACTATGTCTGAGATATTGACGTCCGAAAATTACTAATTTTACCATTCACTCACTCACTCACTGACACACTCATCAAATCACAGACCATTTCCAGGTGACATAGAAACTTGAAATTTGGGATCGATGTAGTTTAATATACTTATAAAAAGAAAAAGAAAACGAAAAATGGCCAAGTGTGAGTCTTACTACATCTATTCCATTCGTGAGTTATGGGTCTCTCGACTTCAGAAAACAAACCCAGAAAATAAAATTTTTAGTTTTTCCGAATTACAAATTTTTTTGTGAAACTCTTCCATTTTTTTTCCTTCAAAACCTTGTTCGAACTAAAGCAAACATTGAAAAAAATTTACAAATCGGTATAGCCGTTCTTTAGTGATGCGCTTACAAACGAACAGCATTTTATTTTTAACTTGTATAATATAAAACATTAGTCCGATTACGATAAAACTTAGGCGAGTTGTGCGCACGCGCCCCGGTAGGTTTATGAAAAACACCGCGAAAAAAATTTGGAAAACTCGGGAAGAATTGAAGTGTTTGATGGGATTTTACACGATTCGGACGCAAATGAAATCCACGCAGGCGGAGTATCAAACATTACAAGTAAAATTAAAAAATCTTTATACATGTACATTAAATAATTTTGAAAAAAAATAACTGTGTTGGACATTACTAACGATAAAGACGTCAAAACAACAACTTTTGGAATGTTTTTCTGTCTGTCTGTCTATCTGTATGTTCGCGCATCACGTAAAAAGTACCTATCCGATACTGATGAAATTTTGTATGGTGGTTCCTTATAACCCGGGTTAACATATAGGATAATTTGTATCTCGGAAAATTCAAGAGTTCCCGTGGGAAAATTCAAAACCTCCACGCGGACAAAGTCGCGGACACAGCTAGTATAATATAATTCGTTAATTCTTAAATAACTTCTAAGAATTAGAGAAAAAATAAAATAAACTGCAAGTACCTATCTAATCTTGAATGTACCATTTGGTTGGGGGTGGGGAGCTGTGTGGCGTGTCTACTATGTCAGTGTTCCAGTTATATACTAGTTACACGTGTAACTTAGTTATGTACTAGTTACACGTGTAGCTTAGTTATGTACTGGTTACACGTGTAGCTTAGTGAAACCACCAAAACATGTTGTTTGTATTTCAAACCAAACCAAAGCAAGCGTCATTGATCGCGTTACATATACCGCGTTACACGGCGCGGCGCGGCGTGGAACCAAGTAGTTATGTAGTTACCACAGATCAATCAACTTTACCTACGACTGTCAACTTCGGCGGCGGCGGCACGGGCGGCGCGGGCGGCTCACTATAATTACGAGACACTAATTACACATTAAGAAGTGGAGTTTCGATTACGCGTTGGTTTAGAACCACTCGATTATAAGACAGTTACATACATTAGCGGGAGTGGTTGATATTCGAGAGTATTGATTAGAGAGGTATGCGATTTGGATTACTGTAACGTAATTTTCGTAAACTTTATCTATATATAGATAAAATTCTAGTGTCACAGTGTTAGTTGCTATACTCCGGACGGATTTCTATGAAATTTTCTGTGTATATTCGGTAGGTCTGAGAATAGGTATAGACAATTTTTTACCGGGATCTGAGCAGGCGAAGACGCGGGAAACAGCTAGTAGTTTTAGAGCTATTAATTTTAGGTAAACAGATTAGATTGCATAAAGAAAGTTAAAAAAGAGTTAAGTAGTTAGTTAGTTAGTTAAGAGTTAGTTTTGAGTTAAGTTCAGAATTATAAAATAATCATAGAACTAAAGGCGTCTTCAAAATTCAATTTATTTTATTCTTAGGATTTGCTTTGATCTAATAGAAAACTTACTTTTCATTTGTTTTACACAAACATGTAAACTAAATTTTTGAGCGATGATTCAAAAAAGTCTGACAAATTAATATAATAAGGTAATTTTACGCGCACCGACATACACTAAAAGCGACGGGACCCTGCCCCTACTGGGGCACAAACACGAATCTCTTTCAGTCTAATATGTGGGGAAGGTTGGCCGTACTCCCCGCACGGGGGCCACGGCCGGATTGGTTAAATCAAATCCTTACATACAGTGTGAAACAAACAGTTAAGATTATTAGCAAAATGTGTCTAGCTGGATCGGTGTACGATAGGTAGGACATTGCACCAACTGCAAAAATAACTTAGTTTTTTAACTTAATCATTCATTTTTTGTAGACTTTTTTATTTTAAAATTGAGTGAGTTTGACTGTTACTCACTTAGTGATGCAGTGATGATGCAGTGATATGCGTGGTCCGACACGCACTTGACGTTTTTTTTTCTTTTTCCAACGACGACGGAACGGAGACGGCGCGTATGCGTTTAGGGTGACAATGACAATTTATGTGTTGTTGGTTTGTGTGTGCAAAACGAATGTTGCCATTTATCTCGAATGTTCTGTGCGATTTCCTTGCGGTTTTTTGCATCCAAAAAGTATCATTTCAGGGCATGTTCTTAAGACATGTTTTTTGAGTGTGAGATATCGTTGGACTTTTATTGATCCATAAAGTAAAACAGGATTCATTTTAACCCAACTGCCCAAAAAAAAGGATTATTTTTTTGCAGTCGGGGTTTTATTTTTTATAAACTCAATAGGTTATTTAAAGCAAGTCTAGACATGTTTTACAGCCGTAGACCATCAAGAGGCGCTGCAGCTCAAAACATTCATAAAGCAAGCATATTTAATGAAAGTTCGTGAAGAATTTAAAGAATGTACGCGACATACGGACAACAAAACCTGTGACAGTAAATAGTTAAAGGCTTTAAATGAGAAGGAGAACTTACTGAACGTAAGTAATCTCTAAAATGTTTAAAATAAAAAGCAAAATTAAAAATTTTGAAAAAGCCTACGACGGGTAAAACCTAATCGAAACAGGATTGAATAGTCTCCTGTGTAGAGGAAAATAAGAAACGAAAGATAATTTTTAAAAAATCCAAGAAAAACTTGTTTTTATACTTGATCTATAATATTTGTACTACCGAAGGGGTCTGGTTTCTGAAATACAGGGTTGCCCTAGCTTAGAAACCAGCGCAACAAATTGAAGCATGCAAGTATTTTTAAATTTTATAGCTACCCTAAGTGTTATTCTTTTCAATGTGTAAAGTACTGAGAGATTTAAGTAAGTCAATAGTAGTTCTTGACGATTATTTCAATTACTTTTGTCCGATCTGTTTTCAAGTACCCAAGAACGACTTATCTATACCGTAAACCAACTGTACCCAACCCCCTCGCATAAGGTCCACACACTAAGAAACTGGACACACATATTCACAGTGCTGACAACTGACAACAAGAAACAAACTTCAGCATTTGCGCTACTTGCACCAGTACCACAGTAACTACATCTAGAACCTAGATCTAAAGTAAAGACGAGACTGGCGTCGGGCCCCATCGATTTTGCACAGTGTATCTGCCAAGTCGGTGCCGTGACCGGGAACAAGTTTCCAGTTGCGAGTCCAAACTTGTGTGACACTCCGTGTTGGGAATCAGAAGATTTCTCCCCTTTTTAAGACACTCCTCACGTCTGAGTTGGGAATACTCCGGGTTCGATAGTTGCGACAACTACGAGTTGGTTAACTCACAAAACTGCTCGCGCCAAAACTTCGCGGAAAGCTTTCGGTGTTTCTTTACCGCAAACCTCGTTAAACAACGTCGGAGATATTCCTTTGATATTGGCCATAACATTTTTCATTTTAGTAGCGAGTATTAAACCGTCGGTATGAACTTTGCTTCTGAAATGAGAAAACGAAATGAGCTTATCATAAAATAGTTCTCCGGCGAATGCGAATCCAAATATTTGTATTAAATCTCTATTGTAAATCCATTATGTTAAGGTTTTGTAGTAGAAACTGCATTCACTGAATTGAAACGTTAAAATAACCTAGCCTTCATTTTGTGTTGTTTTTCCGATTTAATTTTAATGCAGATCTCTTCTTTATTACGCTTATTCTTCTTTGAACGGAAATTTTCGCACGATTCGTTATCAGAATTCCTACATTTGATGTAAAGTTCGAGCTGTTTTGTACCCAACACCGAATGAAATCAATCCTCGTTGTTGTTTTCAAACGGGAACGAATTTCTTTGATTTGTATACTTTGAAATGTTATCCGTGTCGAAAAAAATATCGACGTGATCGATAGAAGAGAGATACCTACCTATTGATTGCGGTGCGAAAATGGTGATTCTAGCTGAGAATGTACGCCTTGTACTTTATGCCGGTCACGGATCCCGATAGTCGGACCCACCATCATATTTTTTTTACTAGTCTGCTCCGGAATCGATCGAATGTGTCTAGACTGACCATCACGCAGACACAGTCGGCGTTTTGTTACATTTACTTGCGGCTAAATTAAGTGGCAGGGGGCAGGGCACATAGCTCTTAGAACAGATGGCCGTTGGGGCAGTAAAGTTATCGAGTGGTAACCGCGCAGCTGAAGACGTAACGGAGGCAGGCCTCGCACTCGGTGGACCGACGACCTGGTAAAGACCACGGGAAGCCGCTGGATGCGGGCAGTGCGGGACCGGTCGTTGTTGAAATCCTCGGGGAGGCCTATGTCCAGCAGTAGACGTCTATCGGCTAATATAATGATGATAAATCGGGGTCAACTATCTGACTTTTTTCCCCAGAATGTTATTGACTAATTTAAGCCCGCGGCTTCGCTCGCTTGGGCATCGTTTTTATGGCTGTCTTTGAGGGTGTATAGTGCGCGAGCCTCATGGCGCGCGAGCGTAGACTGGAGTTTACTCCAGATCCCTCGGGAAGTATATAGGGCTATTCAGATTAGTAATCTGGTCACTTCCCACTCCCTCAACTATTCTATAAAAAATCACGTCAATCTGTTGCTCCGTAGCGACGCCGACGCTGATGCGACGTGCGCGAGCCTGGAAATGAGTTTTCCCCAGATTTTAATTGACGTTTGACTACATCTCAAGTCTCAACTGATGGTAATTGACGTTTGACTACATCTCACTTGATAGTAATTGACGTTTGACTACATCTCACTTGATGGTAACTGACGTTTGACTACATCTCACTTGATGGTAACTGACGTTTGACTACATCTCACTTGATGGTAATTGACGTTTGACTACATCTCACCAGATAATAATTGACGTTTGACTACATCTCACTTGATGGTAATTGACGTTTGACTACATCTCACTTGATGGTAATTGACGTTTGACTACATCTCACTTGATGGTAATTGACGTTTGACTACATCTTACTTGATGGTCATTGTTACATTGGCCGTCCAGATTTGAACCCGGTACCTCTGGTTAGAAGAACCGAGTCGTTATCGGTTGAGCCACCAACGCTATTAAAATACATCTTACCTGATGGTAATTGAAGTTTGACTACATCTCACCTGATGGTAATTGACGTTTGACTACATCTCACCTGATGGTAATTGACGTTTGACTACATCTCACCTGATGGTAATTGACGATGCAGTTACTGATTTCACTAAATATTAGTGTTAAGGTTTTCATAGTTATCTTAAAATTTGTTTATCTTTTTTAACCCGGCGACAATGACGCTGGGTCATATTGACCCGAGCAATTTTCAATTAGGGATATTTCGAAAAATCATATTATAACCGTTTTTGGTTTTCTCAGTAGCTGGAGATAAGACCTCAATTCATATGATTCGTACTATAGTTTAGTGAGCAAGCGCCAGTAAAGAATGGTAAAATCCCTTTTCTTGAATAAAACGGCTACAGCTCCATACATTTTTAGTTCTCAAAGAGATATTATTTTTATTGCTCTTTTAAGGTTGTTATATTAAAACCGAATCATAATTTGATATCTAAATTAATTCAAACATCTTGGTACTACAATGACTTTATGGTCAATGGTCATGCAATAGTTTTTATTTTGTATTAAATCTGTTATAATTCAGCAGATAACCAGATAGTTAAAAAAAACCTTGGGGTCATATTGACCCCGCATCATCGTCCGCGTTATAGGCGCCGGGTTCAATAAAGCATTTCGAAAATGTAATCTATCCACAAACTTGAGTTTCGTTACTGAAGGTGTATAAAGTTTCCGTAGAATCAACAAGTAGTACTTTTAAGTTTGTATTGAAAGCAAGTCCGTGAAGTGAAAATCAATGCAGTATTTTAGTCCACGAGAGCTTTGCTTTTCTGTGTGAAGAGTCGAAAACGACGAGAATCGTAGAATAACTAGAATATCTCATGCAGTGCTGCTCCGCTATGTTATTTCTATTAATATTGAGTTCTTGCAGTTAAATTACAAATTTAATTAAAATGTCATTGCTAATGTTAATATATTAAGTTCAGCCATAAAACCGATAACCAATGCGGAAAGAGGTTTTCGAGTGATGACCGCTAAGACGTAGCATGTTGGAAGGTAGTATGTTAAAGCTTGTAGGAGACGCTGGATGCAAGTGGCTCGAAATCGTGCTAAGATATGTATAGGGGCGACACAAACAATACAAAGTGACCTAAATACGCCGTATCCTACACTAGTTATTCCCAGGATTTCCCAGGGAAAAAGAAGGAGGTTCTCAATTCGACTGTATGTTTTTTTTTTACTTTTGACTGGGTGAACCGATGTTTATGATTCTTTTTTTATTTAAAAGCTAGTTCTTTATTAGAAAATTAACAAAAACCAAAAATAATAATGCAAAAATGTACTAAGTTGTTGCGAAGCGTTTTCAATTGTTACGTACATACTACTTATTCAGTAAATCACCACAAACCTTCCTTTTGTCGTCGCCGTTGTTGGACAAACAGCACCAAATTACCCAAAGCGGCCAAGCGAGAGTGCGTCACGTGCCCCTCTCACAACTAATTCCTCTCCGACATCAAACGGTGGCGCTCCTCTCTTTCATATGATAATGCGGCTTGCGCTCCGCACAGTGCGCGGCGGCCATGTCTGCGAACATATTGATGCCCCCCCCCCCCCTCGCTATCTCGAGATTATGTTTTTAAGCCCAAAACGTTTGTGTACATCGCGTCATGCCGCCACGCGGTACACGTGTGTTGGTTTAGCGAAGTTGGGCACGATATATTAATATATTTACATAGGTTACGGACATGCGTGTACAGTCGTCGGGTAAAACATTAGATACCTACCCTAACATCGTTTTTTAAAGTTTTATTACATCGTCTCAATTTTTTTCGTCTGTGTGTTGCATGTCGCGTGACGGTCGCTTTCGTCTGACGGTATGATCGTTTCGTCCTCTGTACCGTAGCGAGAGCAGTCATTATCGTTTCGTCGTCTGTAAAGTTTCACTTTTACCGTGGTTTCATAAAACCACACACTTTTTTAGAGTTACGGTTATTTCGTTGTCCATCTGTATAACTGTCAAGAACCTTTTTATCAGGGACGCGTGGAGGTAGCACGTTAAAACTAATATTATAAAAATATTAGGTGTAAGGTCCTTTGGAGCTGTAAAATAATCAAGCTACCTACTAAGTCAACGCAATAAACAATTTTGACACTTGCAATAAATTAAATCCTATAGGGTACTTTCCGTTGACCTAAAATCATGAAATCTGGCAAGAAGCAAGGGCTTCAACTAGTCTAAACAAATCCGAAAATGGTAACTACCCGACTACGTCGAAGCAAAAAGGAGCGTAATGATTTTGATCAGTATGGACGTCTGTGATGGGTATGTATGTACATTGATCTGTTCCCTCGTATTTCTTAAACCACTTAATCAGTTTTAACAAATTAATGAGGTAGGTATCGTCGGGAGAGTCTTTATTGTCCGCTGGTTATAGGCTATGTGACGTTACATTAAATTAAATATAGCGCCCTCAGAGGCCATAGTCATGAATAAAAAAAATAATAATAATGCAGTGGTGGGTTTCAAATAATTATATTATCAGCTCATATACGTCCCCACCGAGGGGCTCGAACCTACCCTAAATTAAGGCGATCGGGCCTTGTCGATCACGCGGGCCCAGTGTGGGTTGGTCGACATCAAAAGGCTTAATTACCTAGCTGTTGCTCGCGGCTTTGCTTGCATGCACCTAAAGATGCTTAATAATTTTTAAAATCACCCCTCAGACGTGAGCCAAACACATTTCTTCTCCAAACCTACACAAAGTAAATTTTATATGATAAAGCTGACGCTCGCGGCAAAGAATAAAATGATTTATTCTTAAAAAGAAGAAAATGTAACCGCTTCCGTGGCGTATTGGATAGTGTATTCGCTTCACACTAGGAGGTCGCGGGTTCGATTCCCGGCAGGGTCAACTTTGTAAGACTCGGTTTTGGTTGGTGGTAGGCATTTTCATAGCCCGCCTGACTTGTTACCACTATCTTATCTAAGCCTTGCCGCCAAACATCAGTGTTTACAAAATTGATGTGTTCCGGTTTGAAGATAAAATAGCCAGATCCCCATTGCGTTGAGGAATCTTGGTAAGCCCGCTTCCATCTTTGGCATCATTGTCACTTACCATGCCAATTGTGAATAAATAAAATGTAAAGTGATCGTGCAAATGCTTTATCACAAAATTATAACCCTATCTAAATATATAAAAATCAATGCCACTCTTCGTTGTAATTGTATAACTCAAGAACTGCTGGACCTATTTCGCTAATTCTTTTTTTGTCGAGTTCGTTATTGTCAGGAGAAGGTTCTTATAGGGAAGGGTAGTTTGGTGTAGTGTAGTGTAGTGTAGTGTAGTGTAGTGTAGGGTAGTGTAGTGTAGTGTAGTGTAGGGTAGGGTAGGGTAGTGTAGTGAGGGGTAGGGTAGTGTAGTGCAGTGTAATATAGGGTAGTATAGGGTAGGGTAGGGCAGTGTAGTGTAGTGTAGTGTAGGGTAGTATAGTATAGGGTAGGGTAGGGCAGTGTAGTGTAGTGTAAGGCGGAACGTAGTTCGCCGGGACAAATACTATAAATGTGAAATCCCATGAAAATAGCACAGTCCCATGCAGTTCCTGAAGAAACAGACTAAATACCCTTTTTTTGGTTAATTTCTTTAACATCGCAATGGAACTATGTATTATTGTGATTTTTTGCACAAAGATAGTCGAGTGTGTGGGAAATGACAAAATTTACTAATTAGTAAATCCTGACATAGACACCGAGCGATTTGGGAAAAAAATCATTTCCACACTCGCGCACGTCGCGTCGGCGTCGCAACGGAACAACGGATTAAAGGTTGAAGTTTTTTATTTTTTAACTTGCAATGTATGTATGTATGTATGTATGTACTCTTACGGTGAAGGAAAACATCGTGAGGAAACCTGCACACATCGATATAATAAATGTCTTTGCCTGCACACATCTGCGAAGAAACTCGAAGGCGGTGAGTGAAGTTGACCAACCCGCACTGGGCCCGCGTGGTCGACTAAGGCCCAATCGCCTTAATTCAGGGTAGGCTCGAGCCCCTCGGTGGGGATGTGTATGTATGTTTGTTCGGGTGGAATCTTGCAAGTTAAAGACCCGCTTCCCGGTTTCCGATTGAGCTGAAATTCTGCATGCATATGTATATCGCGTGACAATGCAATATTAAAACCTTGTACCTAAAAGTTTTTAGGTTTTTCGAAAATTATTTTGTATAGGATTGGTTGAGAAGGTGGGAAGTGACATAGACTGCCAATCAGTATAGCTCGATATAGTTCTTGAGGCACCTCAAGAAAACTCATGTCCAGGCTCGCGATCCGCTTGCGGCTCGCGCACCACTCACCCTTAGAGCCAGTCATAAAAGTGATATATACGCCGACGAAGCCGCGGGCAAAATCTAGTAATATATGACTTCATGCGTGAACATAGAGTTTCTATGACTGTCTTCGAGGGTGCGCAGTGCTCGAGCCGCAAGCGGCTCACTAGCGTGGAAAGAAATTGCCTATATATTAATCCAGGTCCTAATCTGCCTACCTCTCACATTTCAACCAGATTCATTTATCTGTTGCAGCGTGAAAGAATAACAAACATCCATACATATTAACTTTCGCATTTATAATATTAGTAAGGATGTCAAAATGTGTTCGTTTCTTAGTTACCTTTTCACGCTTCAACGCCTCGACCAATCTTGATGAAATTTTGCTTATAGGCTACTTTTTATACCGTGTAAAAGACTCTTTTTTTTGGTATTTTTTTTTAACATCGCAAGGGAACAATGGATTGTTGTGATTTTATGCACAGATATGGTTGAGGGGGTGGGAAAAGACGTATTTTTTTCTAATTAGAATATCCTGAAATAATTCCCAAGAGATCTGGGGAAAACTGATTTCCTCGCTCGCGCACAGCGGCGTCGCAACGGAGCACCGGATTCAAGTAATTTTTTGTATAGAGTTTGTTGAGAGGATGGAAAGTGACAAAGACTACTAACCAGAATAGCCCAACGATCTGGAGAAAACTCATGCTTACGTGCCGCCGCCGGCTCAAGCACCACTCACCCTCAAAGACAGTCACAAAAACGATGTCCACGCGAGCGAAGCCACGGGCCAAAGCTATTAATTTAAATAAAAAGTAAAACTAAACACAAAATACTAAAAAATCACGCACTAAGAAACAAGAAAACATTTTCCCAAAAAAAGTTATGTTTGTACAATTCAAATATTTATTGTCTATTAAATAAACAACTTTCATATTGTACTTTAATGTATTTATCACATATTCATAGTGATGTTCAGAGATAGCCGTGGTCATGCAACCTACCCCACCCTACACGTAACAAGACATGCCACCTACCCCACCCTAAACGTAACAAGACATGCCACCTACCCCACCTACACGTAACAAGACATGCCACCTACCCCACCCTACACGTAACAAGACATGCCACCTACCCCACCCTACACGTAACAAGACATGCCACCTACCCCACCCTACACATAACAAGACATGTCACCTACCCCACCCTACACGTAACAATACATGCCACCTACCCCACCCTACACATAACAAGACATGCCACCTACCCCACCCTACACGTAACAAGACATGCGATCAGTAGGTACTGAGCGATCGCAAGCTGTAGGGCAAACCTCTAAATACCTTTGAAGGTGACCGAGGCTAGGGCTACTGTTACCATTGTTACTTGATAGTTTTTCGTTTTTAATTTATTAAATAAACACTCAATTTTTGCTGCGCCAGCTGTGTTTTTTTAGCTGGATTGGAATTTAAAAATCGTGCCAAAGCAAGGAAGACTTACATTCTGCTTTGACCTTCCTCTAAAACTGTCCGGCATAGATAACACAAGCCAATATTATCGAAATATTGTATACGTCCAACAATTTATAATGCTCTATTTACGTATAACAGCTTGGCGACGACGTATTTTCTTGATGCAAATAGCAAACGACTCTAAAGTTTGCCATCGCAGTGAAAACTTTGTAATTTGTCCAATCAAAATAACGTTTCACTTGAGAGCTTTCATACGTAAGCACTTTAAAGTTGTACAATCTTTGACGCTTGTTGGGAAACGGGAATCATTTAAGTTATACAGTCCTTGATGCTTGTTGGTATACGGGAATCATTTTGTTTTTTTAGCGGCCAAGTGTATTTCATGTAGGTTTGTTAAGGCGCCTCGATTAACAGTTAACACCCTCGACTAGCGCCGCCAATAGAAATAAATAATATACTTACTCTTATGGACTTTCATCGAAATTATTCAGTACTAGCTTTTTCCCGCGGCTCCGCCCGCGTGGACATCTTTTTTATGACTGTCTTTAAGGGTGATTAGTAAATTATGTCGTTTCCCACCTAGTCAACCATTTCTGTGCAAAAAATCACAACAATCGAGTGTTTTTTCAGTTCCCTCAGGAACTGCATCAGATTATGCTATTTTCCCGGGATAAAAAGTAGCCTATGTCCTTCCCCGTGACACAGGCTACCTGCATGCCAAATTTCATAAAGATTGGTCAAGCGTGAAAAGGTAACATTATACTAGTAATGATTTTCCGCATATGGGGGGGAGGGGGGAGGAATAACTGATGTTTAATGGTATAGGTTGATCAAGACTTTGGTTTTCTCACCACGTCGCCATCGACACGTCTGCCGGCATAGTGCGAGGAGGACGATTATGTAGTTTGCTGTAGTAGTGCGCGTCTCACGGCCATCAAGGCAGTCGCATGTGATCGCTCTTTATTGTTCTCAGTATATATGCCCGTGGACTCTAACGAAAACCTAATAGAATTTACCGACTGTCTTAGCGAAATAAGTGCCATTCTCGATAACTCCAAAGTTGCGTCTGTATATGTATAAGAAGATTTCAATGCTAGCCCTGCTGCGATCAGAACAGGATTTGTGCAGATATCAAAAAATTAGGCATTGAGTCAGGCACCTTTGCATACATTAGCGATGCCCACGGTAGCACCGGCTGGCTTGACCATTGCCTGGTGACGGAATCCGCGTAGCACTCGGTGGTAGATGTGAAGGTGCATTATGACTGTGTCTAGTCTGACCATTTGCCAGTAGAAGTAATTTGTCATATTTCTGTTACTCAGCCCCAGTTACTCCAGCGCGATAAAAGTCGAAATAAAATTATATGGGGAGAGAGACACTGCGCACAAGTATAACAGTATCACAAAATTCGACTTTCCTTCAGAAATGTCTGCATGTTGTGACAGTAATTCGGCTCACAGACCAGTTTTAGACCGAATGTACAAAACTATGTAAACATTATGTGCGAAGCAGCTGTGACTACGTCGGAAATAAAAAAAAAAGTGTGTGTGTCAGCTCCGACGCACGATTGGAGTTTACTACTTAAGTACGATTGTCTAAACAGGCACAAAACAGGGCTTGACTTTGGTTTTAAGTTTACTCTGCACAGTTTTTATAACAGGTGTTTTAGCTCCCATGATCTGGTGTTTGGCAGCAACTAACCTCATATACTTTGGATGCGGTTAACGAGCATATCTTAGGTCATACCATAAAGGGCTCTTACATTGGTTTCGAGTTGACTCTTCAATTAAATCAAGAGCATTTTTGTTACGTTTCTCTTGCAATGTTTCTAGTAATTTATTGGCATCATTCTTTATATCATCACTTGCTTGAATAAGGAAATGATGAAGTGAAAACTGTCGAACATCATTGTGTTTAAAGTCGTTCTGATACTTCAACAGTTCACAATTCATAATTTTCATCTTTTTTGCTCCTTGAAGAAACTCGTGGAAAAGGTCGGTGCTGGTTTCATGATGTGGAGCTGTTTTTTTGCAAATTTGATCTACAGTGACGTATTTCATAGTAGTCCCTACTCTCGAGAGGATGGGTTTTTTTCCACTTACATTCAACCTCGATGCAGGAAGGTTCTTCACTGTGACGATGGGTCCTTATTAAAAATGCCACTGCATGCTTACAACAACCAGCGGAAGCTGCACAGTCCAAGCACTGGCAACTGACGATTTCATCTTTAGTCTCGTCTATCACTATAGTGACTTTGTATAAACTAGCCCTCACTTTGTTCTCGGGGCCGATCTTGCAATTGAGTGTGCAGAGCCCTGATCCACGACGTAGTTGCACGTACCCAATAGCATCGTCACCATAAAATTCTCGTGTAGCTCTGAAAATGCAAACTAATTACTTACTGTAAACAAAATTAATTCTTTTTAACCTAAAAAACTACTACTGAAAGAAACAATATTAATTCGCCTTCGCAGGGTTAAGGTTACTAACGTAGGTAGTGTTATATTATTTTATAGTACTTACATTGCTGGTTTTACATTTCTCAGCTCTGCCGAATAAAAATCGGGGTTATTTTTGAAGAACATTCCAACCATGATTGCGTCCACTTTGGGCAAGTTTCTGCTATCTGCTTTCACAAAATTGACATCCATGATGGAGTGGAATACCAAATTATACGATGGAGTTTGTAAAATATCACAAATTTTCACGATAATATTTTAAAATCATAATTAAACAGATCAAAAATCGTAAGACTGCAACAATGACAGATCTTGTGACGTCATCTTAGATTTGTACATTATTTTATAGTACTTACATTGCTGTTTTTACATTTCTCAGCTCTGCAGAATAAAAATCGGGGTTATTTTTGAAGAACATTCCAACCATGATTGCGTCCACTTTGGGCATGTTTCTGCTATATGCTTTCACAAAATTGACATCCATGATGGAGTGGAATAGCAAATTATACGATGGAGTTTGTAAAATATCACAAATTTTCACGATAATATGTTAAAATCTTATTTCAACAGATCAAAAATCGTAAGACTGCAACAATGACAGATTAATAATTAAATTAATGAATTTCACGTGACAAAGGTGCGCACAATAGGTTGCGCGAGAAAAACGTAAAGCGATCACTAGATTTTACTCCTCATATTTTTTTCATTCCGGGCGCCTTATATAAAAATCGATTCTTAAGGAGTAAAATCCAAATACAATACAATACAATATATTTATTTGCTGAGAACATACGTTATTTAACAGATATTGTCCTTATTTATAATTACAGTCTCAGTACATTCTACCACAAAATGGCATGCAAATATTTGGTTACCCATTACGTCAGTCATAGTCTTATCCAGAATCCATGAAATATTCACTGAGCGAGTAATAACATTTATCAATTAGCCATTCACGTAACCTGTTGATGAAAATCTTAGTTGTAAGCTGCCTTAATACAGTAGGGATTTTGTTGTATACTCTAATAGTATTAAGATGGCAATTTTTTTCATAGAGCGTAGTTCTATACGTTGGTATTACAATTTTAGTGAGGTCTCTATTTCTCAGTCTATGATTTGATACAGGATGACTGAAATATCCAGGGTATTTCCTTACAAAAATCCCAACTTCCAGAATGTAAAGACTTGTAAGTAAAAAAAAGGATAATATACGAATAAAGAAGCCTATAATGGGCTGGAATAAGCACGTTAGCACTGCTCACAAGGTAGCTCGGCTTGATTTTCAAGGCTGGTTGGTTCAAGGCCGTTAAGTTGAGAAGATGTCAAGAGTCTCGTCGATTATTTAAATCCAAACTTAATTGGTGCCAGAAAAATGCCGAGCAAATTAAAATGGATATTCTTGCATCACTTTATTCAAAACAGAATTTCAAAAATGTTTGGGGCAGTACCAAAACGTTGAATCCGAAACTTAGTGTAGATGGCGTGACCGAGCCGTGTGAGATTGCTCATGTGATGTGTTGTTAGACCTCATTTCTAAGTAGACCCGTTACCCCGCGCCGGAGCGCCGCTGATGCTCGGTACTGAGAACCACACGTCTCTTTTGCAAGTCACTGCAAAATAGGTCTACTCTGATTGACATGATGGACTCAGTATTAAGGACCTGCAGCATGCGGATGTTCACCTGCCGAGGGTACTTGCGATGTTTAACACGTTATGTTTAAGGCTTTCGTACTCACCAGATAAGTGTATGAAAACGGTGGTCGTACCAATAATCAAAAACAAAACCGGATATGCCTCTGACACATCCTGGACTCTTCATAATACGGGCTAGAAATGACATTTCGAAAAAGGAATGACGGAACAAAATAGCAGTGAAATCCTATACATTCGACAACCAAACTGTAACCAATCTGTATCAATCTGGGTGACGAGGGGGTGAGTTCGCAATCTAGAGAGCGGCATAGAGTGTCCATACTGTATGTTAGTACTAATATATTATATACTTTGCCTCTGATAAGCATAACTATAGGCCCATCTCGTTGGCTTCCACGGTGGCGAAGGTGTTAGGCCATTTGCTTGATCGTATTTTAAACAGCCATCTGCAGTTAAATGACTCTCAATTTGGTTTCCGAGCTAGAGTGTCTACAGACAATGCGATACTGTGCTCCAAGCATACTGCTCAATATTATACAGACAGGAAGACTCCGGTCTACGCGTACTTTCTGGAATTGTCGAAAGCATTTGATTTAGTATCCTATGATGTGCTCTGGCACAAAATGAGGACAGAAACTGGCCTCCCAGAAGAGATAGCCAAACTTTTTGATTATTGTTATAGCAACCAAATAAATGTTGTAAAGTGGGCAAACACTGTCTTCGATACGTATAGGCTAAAGTGTGATGCGAGGCAAGGGGGTTAAACCTCTCCTCGTCTGTTTAGCCTGTACCCAAATGGGCTTGTTGAGGAACTAGGCAACACTGGAGTCGCCTGTTCCATAGATGGTAAATTTATTAACAACATTAGCCACGCTGACGTTATAGTGTTGCTGGGTCCCTCAATAAGCGCTCTACGTAAATTATTACTGGTATGTGAGAGGTACGCCGGTGCTTGTGGACTCAGGTACAATGTGAAGAAGAGCAAACTTTTAGCGTTTTAATGTCGTGGTCACAAAATTACTACAGTTCCACCCGTTTTCCTAGACGGCGTCGCTTTACCAAGAGTTTATCGTTTCAAGTACCTGGGTCACTGGGTCTCGGAGGATATCTCTGATAATGAGGATATTAAGAGGGAGCGCCTGGCGTTCGCTGTCAGATGCAGTATTTTGGGTCGCAGATTTGTACGTTGCACCAGAGCTGTTAATATTGTCTTATTTAAAGCAAGCAGAAATGCCAGTCTTATACGTGCAGTCTGTGGGTCAACTATACGCAGAAGATAATCAACGCCTTGCGCGTTCAGTATAACAACGCATTCAGGATGCTGTTGGGGCTGCCGAGGTACTGCAATGTTTGCTGAAGCTCTTGCTGATGGCTTTCATGGCATCTTAAGAAAGAGAGCCGCCTAGTTGCTGAACCGTGTCCGTAGCAGCACCAACGGCATCCCGTGCGTCGTATAGCTAGCCGACCCGACTGCCCTATCTTGTGGCAATTGGTACGGCTGCATGTTAATTTACAATATTTTTTTGCAACTCTACTAACCCTAATGTCTTTATAATAATACTTTCTTGTACTAACACTCTATGGATTATGATGCCCGAAATAAATGTTTTGATTCGATTTGATTTTATTGATTTAAAGGGCTGTATTTTTGAACTATTGTAGGTAGCCAGCTGAAATTTTCACAAAACAATCGTTTGATTAAAACGGTTTTACAAACAAGTAATAATAATAATAAACCGGCCAATTGTGAGTCGGACTTCCGCTGAGTAGCCCAAACAGGATGAAAGAAAAAATATTTTGTCGCTCTTGTTATGTCTTTTGTTTAAATTAAATAGGAAACATTGTCAATGACTGAAAGACGTCTCCGCTGGTATGGCCACGTTATGAGGAGGTCAGACACGCACATGGTCCGGTGCGTAATAAGAAAGGACCCGGAAGACCCCCGAATACTAGGTCGACGACGATCCGCAAGGATCTGAACAATCATAACCTGACGGAAGCCACAGCGCTAAACACACCTACAGAAGAATGACCAGAAGGGCCAACCCCAATTAGAGATGGGAGAAGGTCGCGAAAGAAGAAGGAGAAGAGGGTATCATTGTGGCGCCTACCTACTCGTTGATGTTTTCAAGGTTCCTTATCCAGAGATGTGGGGTACGGAACCCTACGTACGCGATTCGCACTTAGCGCTTTTTTAGTCCAATTATTTTATACTGATGTTGCCCGCGGCTTGGCTCACGTGGGCATCGTTTTTATGACTGTCTTTCGGGGTGAGTTATGCTCGCAAGCGGTTAGCGAGCGCAGATATAGCGTATGCCACTCAGGAATTCTTTCTTTTAGTGATTTTTTTTTAAATAGGTTCAGTTGGTTCAGAGATTACTTCCTACAAGTATACTCACAAACTTAACTTCTTTTCATAATATTAGTGTAGATTTCAGTAGCTACCTATGTTTTAATATTCCTATGTGATTAATTGATTACTTATCTACTTCTACTTGTCATTTATCTATTTTATAAACAACGTGTGAATCGGCCTTTTAGAGAATATTACGCAAAAATCGTATTTGCCCATCCCAACATGTCAATACGTGTGCCGCCGCCGCCGCCACGCCGGCCCGAACCCCCAAGCACCCTGAGGCCGCAATATAGCGCCGGATTCAAATGTCCCGTCCTGTATAAACACTCGAGGTCCAAAGTGATTCTAAGAAAGTTGGCACGTTTTCCAGAACGTCTTGTTCACGCAAAATGTATGTGTGCCTGTTTCGTATACCTACTGCTTCATGGAAATCGGAAAGTGGTGTAGGTAAGCAATTTTTTTAATTGGGATAGAAAAAGAAACTAAAACAGATTTCAAAATGAAATTTACCAACTGCACCAGCCAACAGCTAGCCAAGGTCGTTAACGAAGATCACGGTTGATACCAAATCATTTAAACTTGCAACCACATGACGTGTTTCAAAACAAAGTGCCACCCACCTGGGACACCGCATAGCAGCGACTTAAGGGTTGAGGCAAGCCATTCCTTTCTTCTGCCAACTCCCCAATAACACTTGCTAACAGAGGCTTTCTGAATTCGTATTCAATGTTTTTCCTAGTAAAAGTAGGCCACCACAAGCGTCTTGTCCAATTGAGTACTTACTGAGACAAGTGTGGAGGTAAGGAATGGAAATGTCAAATGCTAGAGAAGATTACCATGGCCGAACGTAATGCAAATGGGAACAAAGAATAGGAGTGATGATGATGAGGCACCAGCTAATCGCTGCCATTTCCATAACTTTGGCCATGTCCTCACGAATGTGTCAGGTCTGTTACAAATCGGGAAATCAGCGTCCAAGCCCTGAGGGTTCGGCGCAGGGCCCCGCAAATAAATGGTGCCAGGAAATGATTGAGGTTAGGTGGTCGTATTTGTTCATCGTGTGACTTTTGCCCTCTGGCGAGGAAAGGCTTGTCTTGTTGTCAAAGGCTTTGTACCTTTATACACAGCACATATTTAAATATAAATCCTTTAGAGTCACTTACTCAAGCGTATTGTCAGCTAATGTAATCGAAAGTTGAAAATGTACGCATAACGGCTGGTCACAGACTGCGAGCAGCTGACTACTTACACAGATAGAAAGTTGGAAATGTACGCATAACGGCTGGTCACAGACTGCGAGCAGCTGACTACTTACACAGATAGAAAGTTGAAAATGTACGCATAACGGCTGGTCACAGACTGCGAGCAGCTGACTACTTACACAGATAGAAAGTTGGAAATGTACGCATAACGGCTGGTCACAGACTGCGAGCAGCTGACTACTTACACAGATAGAAAGTTGGAAATGTACGCATAACGGCTGGTCACAGACTGCGAGCAGCTGACTACTTACACAGATAGAAAGTTGAAAATGTACGCATAACGGCTGGTCACAGACTGCGAGCAGCTGACTACTTACACAGATAGAAAGTTGGAAATGTACGCATAACGGCTGGTCACTCGTCAGATGTTTGTTAGGGAATTGTTTTTTTTTCCTGAAAGCTATCGCGTGGGACAGTAGGAAATGAAAGAGCTTTAGTAGCCGGTTCTAAAAATATACTACTCCGTTACCTTACCTACTTTTAGCCACTTGTATTCTACTTGTATTCTAGAAATCTAAAAACCAATATCAAAACGTACTAAGCTGGACTCCTCCAAGTAGGAAAGAACTGTGATTTTTTTTGTAAAACATACGCCAAATGTCTCTTAGTATCCTCATAACTAACGTCGAAAAATCTATTATAAAATTTCTATATAAATTTAACGCTTGAGGATGTGTATGAGTAAATATCAAAGAATTAATACTTTCAGCTCGATGGTTATATTTTTTTATGTCTTCTAATAATAACCGTAACACACAACGCTATAATAACTCCAAACAAAAGTAATGATAAACACACTTAGTAAACATCAGTAGAAACAAACTTAGTAAATATCAGTAGAAACACACTTAGTAAATATCAGTAGAAACACACTTAGTAAATATCGTAGAAACACATTTCGTAAATATCAGTAGAAACGTAAGGAAGGTCCAACTACCAACAAGTGACCTTTTTGCGGTGATTTCGGAGATGTTAATTTTGGGTCTTCGACGGATTCGGTCTCGGGCAGTTGGCTCGGTAACATTTCCCTAAGCCAACCAGCGCTGCACTAGGTGCTGTTTCTGTACCCTCTGACCCTCGCAGGACGTGTCGGTGTCGCATCGTGTCACCAGCGCCAAGCCATACGAAGCGGCACGTGTCTGGTGGGTGGGGCTGGTCGTTGCTACAAATCCATACTAATATTATAATTAGGTAAAGTTTCCATGTTTGTATGTAGGAGGTAATCTTCGAAAACACTCATGTGATTTACAAAAATCTTTCACCAATATTTAGAGTGTAATTTCAGGATGGAAATAGGCTAAAAAAACCAGTCTCACTCTCGATATCCAAGGGGGCGAAGCCGCAGGCAACAGCTAGTGTTGAATAAAGGGAGAGCCATACAAGGCCATACTTACGAAGTAACTATTATCTCATCTTGGTCATACCCCAAATGGCACGCTGCGGTAGTGAAAATTTACTCTGTCTCACTCAACCATGGACACCTTAAAAATGGTCGAAAAAAATATTTGTATAATTATGTATGTGTGTCCATATCTTCGATTTACGGAGAAACTTTTGTACCGATTTGATAAAATTTTAAACATAGATGTTTGAAATAATTTGCCTGCGATAGTTTTGTTAGAATTTTTTTATATCAAAACTATACGGGTATTAAGTCTAAGCATCAAATAAAAATCTAAGCATGTTCCTCGAATTTTTGTCATAAGAAACACTCATGAACATCTAATATATGGCATAAGTAGTACATCCGAAATAACACTAAAAACCAGCCAAGTGCGAGTTGAACTCGAGCACCGAGGGTTCCGCACCGCCACACTTTGCACAAGGAACCTTAAAAACATCAACACAGTCTAACAACAACCAAACCTACCTACCTGTACACTTCAATGACAAGACATTAACGAGAGCGAAAAAAAATTGATTTTTTATTCTTAGCGCATTACGTCCGACTGACAGTTGGCACGTTTTTGTCCCACTGTCCAAATAAGAGGGTAATGTTTTTGGGTGTATTTGTGTATGTATGTATGTCAGTTTCTTTAGCTGGACCTGTAGCCTAAACGGCTTGATGGATTTTGGAATGCGAGGCGTCATTCTTCATCCCGCGAGTGACGTAGGATACATTTTTACCCTATCGCGTTTCTTTTTTAAAAGAGGGATAGTTAACGTTTGGATACAGTCGGGTATTTAACTTTTTTATTAAATTTTAGTTTCCTTATTTTTTGTTTTACTTCACATTACATTGTTTTGGTTTGCATTGTAATCACATCACGTTTGAAACTTGTTTTCACTACCATTTTTACGATAGAGCAACAACAAAAAACCAAAAAGACACGTTTCTCGTGTGAGGATCACCCTTAACTTTTTGCTTTTCTACACGTACGGACAGCAAAATGGACAGAGAGCACAGGCTCAGAAATAGGGTCCGGTTATTTTTTAGTACGGAGCCCTAAAAATTCTACCTGCCATACAAAAAATATTCAAAAATTTGTTTTTTTTTTTTTTAAATGGCGCTAGGGATGTCGATCAAATTTTCACCATTAAAAACACATTGGCTCAACTGGTAACGACTCGGTCCTCCTAACCAGAGGTGCCGCGTTCAAATCCGAACGGCCAATGTACCAATGAGTTTTTCAAAAGTTACGTACATATACTCACCGATTGCTTTAACGGTGAAGGAAAACATCGTGAGGAAACCTGCACACACCTGCGAAGAAACTCGCAGGTTGTGTGTGAAATCGACCAACTCGCACTGGGCCCGCGTGATCGACTAAGGCCTGATCGCCTTAATTCAGGGTAGGCTCGAGCCCCTCGGTGGGGACGTATATGAGCTGATATAATGAAAAACACATATCAACTCGAATAATATCCTGTACCCGAGTGAAATGTCTGGGAAACTCTAAAGTAACCTCTCGTACAAACTGAACTTCAGAGAGGGCCATCGGGCACGCCATTGATATACAGTGTCAACTCTATATAGCGACACTCAAGGGACCGGGAATTTTGTAACGTTATTGAGAGTTTTCGTTATACAGAGAGAAATTAGCGTCAAAGTAAACCAACAGGAGTCAGAAAATTTTGAATTTTTAAAGAGTGAATCGTTATATCGAGTGACGTTTTACAGAGTTTATACTGTACTTACCCAACCTTTAGGTACTAAAGAGTTATGTATGGCGCGTGTAGCGCATCGGGAGCCGGATGGTTTCTTTACCTCTAATATTGGTCGAGTTAGCTGACTCTCGCGTTATACTTGCGCACGGGTGCTTTCCGTGTGAACTGGCTTACTCTTGTCAAAGGCATTAACGACAAATTAAATAAATGTAGGTATGCACCCGTTCACGAGTATAACGCGAGAGTCAGCCATCGCTCCCCTCGACCATATTAAAGGGAAAGGAACAAATGGCATGTTTAATGTTTATGTAATAACTAGTAAATGACCGTCAGAAAGAGTATATATGTCACCGGAAAATAACAAGACTCGTAAGTTGATCAATTTTCAAGGTAGTTGATCAACTCCCGGAAAATAATAAACAGCAGTTAAAATGTATTATTTAACGTATGTATTTTAGTAAATTGATTAATTTACGGCGCCTTGTCGTAGGATCATCCGACGAAGGCGAGGTGTACGTTGATTGGTTAAACGACTCACGTGCTTGCTTTACACAGATAACATTGCCATTGAAAACCATAGCGGCTAAATGTTCGTCATTCGTTGGGCAAGGAATAAAACAATGCAATTGCAAAGACTTTAAAAATCAACAGAGTGTAACTAACAGGTGTAATTGCAAAAAAGCCAAAGTTTTGTGTAACTCTAGATGCCATAAATCATTAACATGTAGTAATAAATAAATGAAATACGAATAAGTACAAATAATAGATATTCAGACTGATTGTACTTACTGATTAAACTAACTATAATACTTATTAGGTTAATAAGTGATAATTAATATCTGAGCTCAAGTATCTTTTGTTATTTAAAATATTTTTCCTTTTATTATATTAAGTCATAAAACTGTATGGCTAAATAAGAATAAATATAAAATATACAAAAAATATACATGATCTTTCACATCTCATCATCGGTATTAAAATAACATATCTAAGTGTTTGTTAACTCTATGAATAAACACTAGCCAAATGCTTATAAAATGCCCTCGACCAATCAGAGAACAGTGTATTATGTGACGGGTAATAGTGTACCGTTAAATAGTACACCGAGCAACGATTGGCCCGTTAGTGGATGATTTTACTTGTGGCACAATCGTAAATTATTAAATTACTGCCAGGTACTGTAAGTTGACCAATTAGCTAAAATGCACTGCGTTAAATAATACATTTCTACTAACGTTTGTTATTTTTCGTCAGTTAATCAACTAACTAGAAAATTGATCAACTTACGATTCTTGCTATTTATCGGTGACATATATAAGGTGTAACAAAATTAGCTGAAACTATTTTAACTGGTGCTTCTATCCATGAAACTGAACAACTTTCCCCATGGAACCCATAGTCAAATCGCAAAAAAAATGGCTCTCCCATACTAACTCGATCAGCTGATCAGCCAACTTAGTATGGGAAGTTATATTTTTTTTTTGCGATTTGACTATGGGTTTCATGGGGAAAGTAGTTCAGTTTCATGGGTAGAAGCACCAATTAAAATAGTTTCAGCTAATTTTGTTAGACCTCATATAATATAATATATAAGTCATTTATTCGCAGGTAAAAACCCATATCACAACTTAAAAAACACAAAATATACAAAGAAATACATTATGAAAATGTATTTAATGCACCTATTTTGAATGAACATTTTGAAATGGGAAAGAAAGAAATGAAACATTTTGATTGATTTGAAATCAAACACCTCTGTTGGATGGAAGCTAAGCGATCTGTCAAGTCGCTGTTCGCGCGCCCCCGCCCGTCGCGTCGCCCTCCTGTATACCCTGCGGCACTCCCCGCGATACATCACCACTCACCACTCACCACTCACCACTCACCACTCACCACCTGCCGACGCGTGTTAACATCAATAAACTGGTAATTCCCCGCCACTTTCTACATTCTCACAGCTATTTATAAGCTACTAGCTTTTTCCCGCGGCTCCGCCCACGTGGACATCGTTTTTATGACTGTCTTTGAGGGTAAGTAGTGCGCGAGCCGAGCGTACACATCAGTGTCCTCCAGATCCCTCGGGAACTATATCGGGCTATTCTGATTAACAGTTTATGTCACTTCCCACCGCTCAAACATTTCTATACAAAAAATCACTTCAATCACTTCATTGCTTCGTTGCGATGCCGACGTGCGCGAGCGTGGAAAGTAGTTTTCCCCAGATTCCTCGAGAACTTATGTCAGGATATACTAGTTAGTAAATTATGTCATTTTATGTTCGTCCTCCTCAACCATGTCTGTGCAAAAGTTCACAAGAATCCATTGTTCCGTTTCGATGTAAAAGTAATTAAGCAAAAAAAGAGTAGGTATTTTTTTCAGTGCCCTCAGGAGCTACATCGGACTATGCTATTTTCACGGAATAAAAAGTAGCCTATATCCTTCCCAATGACACTGTCTACCTGCATGCCAAATTTCATTAAGATTGGTCAAGGTGTTAAAGCGTGAAAATGTAACAAATAAACAAACAAACAAACACATTTTCACATTTATAATATTAGTAAGGATTCTTAGGGTTCCGTACCCAAAGGGTAAAAACAGGACCCTGTTACTAAGACTTCGCTGACCGTCCGTCCGTCTGTCCGTCTGTCCGTCTGTCCCCAGGCTGCATTTCATGAACCGTGATAGCTAGACAGTTGAAATTTTCACAGATGATGTATTTCTGTTGCCGCAATAACAACAAATACTAAAAATTTGAAAATGTGAAAGTCTCCATACAAAAAACGCGTTTCTTTAAACGTCTAGTGCCATCTAGTATATTAATACGGAACTGAAGAAACTAGCGCTATCTAGTGTGAAGATACGGAATCCTATGTGTGCGGTTCTGACTCGCAACTGGCCGATTTTTTTAGCCGTCCTGAAAAAGAAGGTGCTCAATTCGACCCGTGTGTATGAATTATTGTCGGATATTCGTACACGTTAGTTTATGTGCCCTTCTACATAGGTGTGCCAAATTGCACTACTCGTATGAAAGTATGCATGTATGTTTGTATTTCTTTGACTGCGGCTAGACGGATTTTCGAGTGCACGGTGTTGTTAGATTCACCCCGACCCCCCGAGGGACACGCGATACGTTTATACCCGGCTCGCGACTAGCGGCTAGCGGCTAGCGGCTGTCCAAACATAAGAGTAATGTTTTAATGCAGTTGGTTTTTTTATTTTTTAAGCTATTGCATAGATTTCATCGCGGGCTTTGAGCGCGGCGACCGAATCAAGCATAAAACCTAACACCCCCCACTCCACCTACCATGTAGCTCGGCCGAGCGTAACGTAACGTTACCGCGTTCTAAAAACTTACAGTGCCATCTATTAGCGATTTGCGGTACTAAAAGGACTTAGTCAATTTTACTGGTGTAACTTTCTTAGTGTTAATTTATTACATAAAACATCCCGCGCCCCAATGACTAGATGGTCCTTTAATCAAAAGGAGCACACGAAAACAGTAAAACATCAAAAAATAGTGAATAAATACTGCATTAATAAAAAATAAATAAATAATTATAATTGCATAAGTTGATAAAAAATGCTATGCAATAGCTTTACCGCGGCAGTCCCCGAGTGCCACACGTCTTTTTTTATTATGGTTTGTGAGCGCTCTCATTTAAAGGTGAAACAAATTGGCTTGTTTTGGGCAGCAAAGTATATTTGAACTGAACTTGATACAACAAGCTATGCTCGGAAATTTTTTCAGTAATCGAATCGAAAATGATGAGATCCGCAGGAGAACCATGGTAACCGATATACCTAGCTCACAAAATCGCTAAACTAAGTGGCAGTGGGCGGCGTACATAGCTCGTTGAACAGATGGCCGTTGGGATAGTAAAGTTCTCGAGTGGCGAGCGATCACCCGAAGACGTAGCGTAGGTAGACTTCCTATTCGGTGGACCGACGACCTGGTGAAGGTCGCGGAAAGCCGCTAGATGCGGGCAGCGCAGGACCGGTAGTTATAGAAATCGTTGGGGGAGGCTTTAGTACAGCCGAGCCGTGGATGTCTTTCGGCTGATATGATGATGATAAAAAATCAAATTGAGAAATGATTCTAACTAAGCAATATGCACAGACTTGTAGGGGCAAGCTTGTTTCCGCGACCAGGTGACTGACCCGTTCCTTTCGCGTGGTAGATCGGCGTCACTGACAATTCAGCTCCTTCAGAAAGTCAAGTAGCGACTTCAGGTCTCTGACAATTTCTTAAAGCAACCTTGGGCCACCGAGGTGTAAAGCAACCTCGGGTCACCGAGGTGTAAAGCAACCTCGGGTCACCGAGGTGTAAATCAACCTCGAACCACCGAGGTGTAAAGCAACCTCGGGTCACCGAAGTGTAAAGCAACCTCGGGTCACCGAGGTGTAAAACAACCTCGGGTCACCGAGGTGTAAAGCAACCTCGGGTCACCGAGGTGTAAAGCAACCTCGGGCCACCGAGGTGTAAAGCAACCTCGGGTCACCGAAGTGTAAAGCAACCTCGGGTCACCGAGGTGTAAAGCATCCTCGGGTCACCGAGGTGTAAAGCAACCTCGGGCCACCGAGGTGTAAAGTAACCTCGGGCCACCGAGGTGTAAAGTAACCTCGGTCCACCGAGGTGTAAAGTAACCTCGGGCCACCGAGGTGCACGACCCTTAAAGATGCTAGCTTCTTTTTTAGGGTTTCATACCTCAAAAGGAAAAAAGAACTTATGTAGGATCACTTCGTTGTCGGTCTGTCTATCTGTCAATACCCTTTTTATCAGTAACGTTGAGGTATATAATTGCAATTTTTAATATTAGATGTGTAAATCCCTTTAAGCTGTAAAAAATACTGCCAAAATCCTTCTATAACATAAAAAACTGACTCATTTGATATTTCAATCTATTTTTAATTTAATATTTATTCATAATCAATAATCATCCTAACAGCTCATATGTATACGTCCCCACCGAGAGGTTCCAGGCTACTCTGAATTTATGCGATCGGGCCTAGTACGGGTTGGTCGACTTCACACACTACCTTCAAGTTTCTTCTCAGGCGTGTGCAGGTTTCCTCACGAAGTTTTCCGTCACCGCAAGAGCGTTGGATAAACGTACTAATGAAATCGAAATTTGAAAACACAAACATGGTAGGATTTGAACCGCAACCTCCCGGACAGGAGATAGCGGCCCTTGCCATTACGCCACCGACGCGATGCTCTTTATATTTATTTAAATCACTGTATGAGTTCGTCGACAACCCTGACGCAACACATGCCTGTAAAAAATAATAATTTCACAACAAAACATAGTTTTTGGTAATTGGTAAAAATGTAACTCAAATGACTAAAAGTATACCTGTCAAATACTGGATTCCAAAAACGGCGTCCATATTGTACTCAGTATATTTTTTAAACTTTTACTGTGCTGTCATTTATTGATATAAACCGAAAGTTATTGATCTCTAAGATGTAAAATCAAAAGAGAGGCTCATTCGAAGAAAGAGAAGAGACGGACGGATAGTTGATATCTCTTGATCCTCATGCACCTATAAAATGTACTTGGCTCATCCTATCATATCCTACTTGATATTCCAGAGGCACAAATCTATCGCCGACGAGTTTTATTATATTCCTGTGACATACATTTCTGCAACTGGGTCAAAGAGCCATGGAAAGGATTGATGAACACCGACCTCTATAGTACTACTGGACGGGCCTTCCGATGAAATAATAGATCATTTTCTGAATTAATTCAGGCTGCCCGCGCGACACAGGCGAACAACCCCGATAGTTAATCTTATGTACTCAGCTTTACAGTTGTATTTCACGTGTGCGACTTAAACATTCTAGGAAAATTTGGTGTCAGGCGTTTTATCAATAGGCACCTTTAAACCTACTCTCACTGTCGATATTCATTTCATGCGCCTAACTTATGTATTGTAGGGAATAAATTAAAAATATCTCAACACTAAAACTAAAAAACCGTGTGTTAGGCCACGTGCAATGTAGGGTTCCGTCGTTGCCATTATCGCGTCCATATCTAATTTTCAAATTTCCAAATACAGCGGTGCAGTAGTTGTTAGGGGGTGGGGACACTCGACTCCAACAAAATTTAGCACTTTGAAGTCTATTTTTTCGAAAACGGAATTTTAAATAATAAAATGGTCTCAGAAGAGTCACAACTATTTTTTGAGCTTCTTCGTCAAAACTAGAAAAAAAACATCCCCACTTTACTTGTAGGGGAGGTACCATTAAAAAGTTTTTTTTCCAAAAAATTTTTACAGTTTTTTCTGCGTTGTTATTATATATATATCTTTTTCAAGTTTCAGCTCTTAACTACTAATAGTCTAGGAGCTAGGCCGCGGACAGACAGACATGAAGAAACTGTAACAAGGAACGTTGTACTACGAAACCCTAAAAAGTACCGCTAAAACCCATAAACCGTGTTTTTATGTTAGGCATACACATACGCATACAAAATATGAAGGTTCAAGGAACAGTAATCGTAATAGTGGCTGGCTGTGTAGTTGTCGCGCTCGGCAAGCTGGCGGCCGACTCAACACATTCTAGCAAAAATTGAAGACAAAAACTAAAACACGACTACTGAAAAATCATGCTCTAAATAAAAAGTATAAAACGAGCTCAGACTAAAAAAGTAAGTGTGTGGTTAAAAAACCACGGTAAAAGTAAAACTTTACAGAGGACGAAACGGTCATGGCTGCACTCGCTACGGTACAGAGAACGAAACGATCATACCGTCAGACGAAAGCACCGTCACGCGACATGCAACACACAGACGAAAAAATGTGAGACGATGTAATAATGTAGATATTAAGTGTCATACAATTATTATAACAAAAAGTGGGGTAACGCTTGTTCTTTTATATACGTTGGTATCTTTACCATATGTTGTGACCTAGAATAATGTTTCGACACGTGATAGGTCCTATCCTTCACAGTAATTGAAACAAGTGCATTTGAGACATGTCAAAGCATATTTCGGGATGTGAACGGTTAGTCTGCCACCGCATGAGTCGCGTGACTGTTAGCAAAGCTCAGCTCCGTCGTGATCGGACCAGAGTTTTGTATTATACCCCCTTTGCAAAGCACTGACACTAAATCTACTTTTTATTTTTGATCTGAAGAAACAAGAAAAAAGAAATTGTTATATTATACAAACTGTTCAATAATTATCGTCTATTAAATAAACAACTTACACGTTTTATGGTATTTAATACATATTCATAGTAAAGTTTGAATGATAGCCGTGGTGTCGTCATATGCCACTTCACCCTGTGAGAATAATATAAAGCGATGATAAGTTACTTCTATTCTGGGTCAATCGTTTCGATTGAATTCGATTGTTCTTAGCGTTGTCGATTGTGTTTTGAATAGTCTGTGTTTGGCGTCTAGTGGCGTATTATTTTTATCAAAATAAATGCGTGTTTTGTATACAAGTACTTACTCTTGCTCTCACTTATATGTAGCCTGAATCTCACTTTTTTATACTATTTTTCAAGCGACTTTCAAAAAGGAGGAGGTTCTCAATTCGTCTGTATGTTTTTTTATTTTTTTTTATGTTTGTTACCTCAGAACTTTTGACTGGGTGAACCGATTTTTACGATTCTTTTTTTTATTTGAAAGCTAGTGCTTCCCGTGTGGTCCCATATAAATTTTATCAAAATCGGTGTAGTACTTTAGTAGAAAATTAACAAAAACCAAAAATAATAATGTTAAAATGTACTAATTTGTTGCGATGTGAGTCGGTTTTTTAACGTGTTTAGCGTTTTCAATTATTTAAAATTTAGGTATCCTACTCTTAAACCTCCAAGCACGACACATTTATGTATTCCTCCACAAGTCCAATGCATTGTTAACTATCTTTGGTTGTTCGTGGGCCCCTTTCGTTAACTTTGTGAACCACCCACAAACTTCCCCACTGCTGGGGCACGTGTTTCTCCCAAACTATAGTAGACTCGGCCATTCTCCGCACACGGGGGCCAAGTTCAGGTTGGTGAAGGTTGCAGAACTAGTTGCGAACCCAACTTCTCGATGTTTTTAAGCCGCCTATAAGGCGTAAGCAATCGAAACTAACGGCTTCACGTGGCTTGCGAGAATAAAACGGTCCAAAAAATTCCACTAACAGTTTTATCCATCCAGGCAATGATCTAGTTTCAGTTCAGTTAACCTGCGTAATCGAGTTAGCGATGCAAGTTGCACTGAGCCTCAATTTACTACACTCTATGATATTTAATTATTACATCCAAACACACAGCAGCACAAACGGCGAAGGAATTTAAAATGAGACCAGAAACGGTTTAACGGCCAGTCCAGTCCGGTAGTAGTATCTATCTAATGTAGGTCAGCGAGGATGAACGTAGTAACATCTGTGTGACCCTTCCGCTCGCTGGCCGTGTCCGGGATCCGAAGCCAACGGACTATGAAGGACTGAAGCTCCGGATTTCAGGTTCCATTTGGCAACGGGTCCAAAATACTGTCGGGCAAAACTTATGGCGACTTCTTCATTTCATTTTAACTATCTATATTGATAATTCTTATGGGGACCATCACCACATCAGCTAAAGGACGTCCACTGCTGGACTTTGATCTACCTGGGGATTTACCGTAATTGCTACGCTTGACGGGTAAATTGGTGATCGCAGTGTGGAGGCACAGTACGCGAACAGGACGCTGACGTGAACTTATGGGTACCATTATCACATCAGCCAAAGGACGTCCACTGCTGGACATGTAGATCTCCCCGGGGTTTTGCCGTAATGACTACGCTTGACGGGCAAGTTGGTGATCACAGTGTGCAGTGTGGAGGCACAGCACACGACAAGGATGTTGACGTGGAGCGTCGCGAGTTTTTACGACTTTAATTTTATGGAAATCACAATTTTTATTTTTTATCCGGAAACAACAGTTTGATAGCAAGATTTCGCTCAGGATAGCTATATAGCTATATAGAAGAGCTGTCAAACGAATGACGTTGACACATTGACTATTCCTTTTCGAGCGTATGCGGACACGACTTCGAGCTAGCGCGCTCATGTATGTCGTGGACTAGCAGACCATTGAGGATAGTGGACTTTTCCGAGCTAAGCACTTACTATTAGTGTGAGATTTATCTTACTAACCTATAGCCCTCTCCCTACCCCCTAGGTTAGTTATTACATACCAGAAAGTAGGTGCTTCTTAGTGATATCCTGGGATCTGGGGTTTTTCCCGGTATAAAGATTTTTTTAAACACACAATTTTTAACTCTCACTTGAAGAGTGACGTAGGTAACGCTGAAGATGGAAGCGGGCTCACCAAGATTCCCCAACGCAATGCAGAACTGGCTATCTTATATTTACGCTGGAACACATCAATGCTGTTAACATTGATGTTTCGCGACAAGACTTATATGTATAAGATGTAAGTAATAAAGCCAGGCAGTCTTAGAAAATATCCTACCAATAACCAAACCGAGTCTTACAACGTAAGACCACGCCGGGATTCGAACCCGTGAGGTCCTGGTGTGAAGCGAGTGGCAATCAAATCTTGGGTTTCTGTTAATGGGATTGAACAGAACAACTTTCCCTAACTAGTAAAATATAGTCAATCCATAGAAACACTTAAGGAGTTTGCGTAAAAAGATCAGCTGATCAATTATTTACATAGTTGAAGTCCGAATTTTTGGCGTATTTAGTGAACGTTCGTGAAAGGTTCTCTTTGTAAAGTGGTTCAGTCTTATGAGTAGGTCCCGGTATTTTTTTTCAGCTATTTTAAAAAACTTTGGACTAGTTTGCCCATACCCGTATTTAGCAAGTATTAAGGGGCTTTGTATCCGAGTTGTTGAGTCGAGTTTAGCCGAAGCAGTGTTTAGTTTCCACAGCGTAATTAATTCAATTAAAATTAATTGAATCGACCGCAGCCGCCGGCGTTTGGTGACAGTAAACAGAGACAGCCTCTGTTGTGCTGGAGCAGCGTTAAGATAAGAACAGCTGGCTCAGACACTAGTGTACTTGCACGATTTGGAATCTAGTTTGAACGTAGAGTACAAAAAACCCTACACTACCCTACACTACACTACACTACCCTACCCTACACTACCCTACCCTACCCTACATACACTACACTACACTACACTACCCTACCCTACACTACACTACCCTACCCTACACTACTCTACCCTACCCTACCCTACACTACTCTACCCTACCCTACCCTACCCTACACTACCCTACCCTACACTACCCTACCCTACACTACCCTACCCTACCCTATCCTATCTCTCAAGTTGGATCGAACTGCACATGGTGTGCGAATTTTATTATAATCGGTTAAGTGGTTTAGGAGTCCATTGAGGACAAACATTGTGACACGAGATTTATATATATTAAGAGGTATGATGCAGGCATGAAGATAAGATAGCCAGTTCCCCATTGCGTTGGGGAATCTTGGTAAGCCCGCTTCCATCTTCGGCAACCAGGTGAGATGTTGTCAAGGGTTTACTAATTGTGAATAAAAAAATACATAGACTGTCAAAAACATAACCCCCCTTTTTCGTAGTCGGGTAATAACATTTTTAAGTAAGAAAATTCGTTATTAATAATAGCCTTATACCACTTTGCGATGGGAAATCCATAAACTGATTAAGTGGATAGGATCTTCGTGGAAGTTACCAGGAAAAAAGTTCATCATCAAAATCAGACTACAAGGTGAGCATTCGTTTATATCGGGATATCTCAGGTAAGTGCAGGTATCCTCACGTGATGTTTTTGGAAGCGCTCAATGTTTGTAAAATTGACGCAGCAATGTATAAATACGTCACAGTAGGTACAGTACGCAATATGTAGTTGGTCAGTCTGCTCGCGCACTGCGCACCCTGTGCCCGTATAGACATTTTTGGTGGCAGACTCATTCATTAAGTATTTAAAATTGTTGTACTTTCGTAACTGCTACGCTACACGCGACACATGGCGTGTCTGTGGAGTTTGGTTTCCAGTGTGGCGACAGTTTACACACAAATCAAAGAAAAGTTTCAGTCTGTGTGTTCTCGTCTAGTTATCGCTGTGTCCACACGTTAAATAATCGTTTGTTTACACTTAATTTTAAACTTAACATAACCCTTTTCCCACTCGGTGGACCGACGACCTGGTGAAGGTCGCGGGAAGCCGTTGGATGCGGGCAGCGCAGAACCGGTCGTCGTGGAGATCCTTGGGGGATGCCGCTCGATACGGTCCTGCGCTGCCCGTATCGAGCGGCCTCCCGCAACATCGGTCCAGCAGTAAAAATCTTGCCTATGTTACGTCTTCTGGTGCGCGGTCACCACTCGAAACTTTACTGCTCTAACGGCCATCTGTTACAAGCTGTATGCCCCGCCTACTGCCACTTAAGTTGCGTTTTCACAAACTGAAAGCGGGACTATCTCCTGCGTCTAGTTTGTTCCTTTAGTCGCCTCTAACGACACGCTCGTCATAGTAGAAGTGAATCTACCACGCCTTTGGGGAGAGATGGGGTGGTGCTGTTCTAGAGCCGCTCCGCAGACCGCGCGAGAGGAAGGATTTTTAATCAAGCTTACATTCTAAAACACCAGCGAAACCAGAGCTCAGCTTTCATCCTTTCGCCCTAAATCTAACTTTGCTGGTAAAGTTAGACGCAGAGCAGTATAAGTACTTGACAGTAGGTACAGTGAGCAATTTGTAGTGCAGTTAACATAAATCGTGCGCAGTATAAGTTGTAGGGGCGGCACTGAGCCGTGATATATCAGACGACGCGACGGCCACGCAAGGGGCTGGCAACACTTATGGGACAATGTGCTTGCTCGTAAATTGCGGTGAAAATTTTGTCTTGTTTTTAGGGTTCCGTACTAGGTCACGGACCGTATTATCAAAGTATATATATTAGTACTAACATACAGTATGGACACTTAGTGCCGCTCTCTGGATTCCGACCTCACCCCCTCGTCACCCAGATTGATACAGATTAGTTACAGTTTGGTTGTCGAGCGTATAGGATTTCGCCGCCATTTTGTTTGTTTTGTCATTCCTTTTTTGAAATGTCATCTCTGGACCGTTGTATGAAGTGTCCAGGGTGTGCTATTACTAAGCCTACGTTGGTATATCAAATGAAGATTAGCACTTTAATCACAAAGTGCTAATCTTCATTTGATATATCAAACTATACAATTTGTTTTTTTTATTATCTACTTTCAGATGAACGGTCAGACAAACACATAATTCATTGGTCATCTTCCGTAGGGCTCTCTAATCTGATTTTTATCCTAGTAGTTTCTTTAACATGTTCTTAATACACTTTAAAATTTTCATAAGTAATAAAGATAAAAATAATAATAAAATATTGGTAATCCTCACAATGAGCCCTTTCATGTGATATGTCATACCCTATATTTGTTTTTTTTTTATTTTCTACATTGCCCCCCAAAATTAAACCCTAAACTAAATTCGTAAGCGAACTCTTTATACTCGCACATGCCCAATTCGTTCTCTTTCGGTTTTTTAGTCCTAATGTCTCACTTTATTACATGACTGACATACATGGGTGATCCTATAAGGGTTTCTTTTTGTCTTCGTATACTTGGAACCCAAAAAAAATGCAGTCGCTCATGTTGATGTCTTTTGTTTGAAATGAATAGGTATCTTTGTCGTTCTTATGTGTCTTCCATGTGTTTAGTATGGAAGCCTCCGGCTGTCTGAAAAGCCGGCACTTGGCCGGTTTTTCAGACAGTTTTTTTTTTAAACAAATGACTTATGTTCTGCAACAGATAAGAAACTTTATGAAATAACTAAAGAAATGTTGAACTGTCAATACAAAACAGGCAATTTGAAATGTTCGATATTTCAGTTTTATAAGCTGTAGTTTTTTAGGGTTCCGTACCTTAAAAGGAAAAAAACGGAACCCTTATAGGATCACGTTTTTGTCCGTCCGGTCTTCAGTCCCTTGAAGCTGTGAAAAAATTAAACTTCTAAGTTAACGCAAAAAAAAAGATACGGGCGTTTATACCGCAAAAAATTGTATATTTCGACAATCTCAAAGGAATCGAAATTCATAAAATATTTTCCGTTGACCTAGAGCTATGAAATTTGCCAAGTAATACCGTCTATACTACAAGTATAAGAAAAATTCTGAAAACTATACCATTGTAATAAAATCATAAAAAATATAGTCTTTTAATCAATTATGCAAAGAACGGCGGTCTATATTTTGAATTGAGTTAACCGTGTCATGTAGGTATCGTATGAAAGAGCTTCATTGGCACAAGCTTATAAAGATTTTTAATTATTTTTATGATGTATAGTTTTCAATTTAAGACTAAGAATGAAAAAAAAATTCGAGCGAGACCTACAGTACTCGCATATGATGTGTAACATGTGGCAAAATACTTTATAAAAGGACGGCAAAGATACGGCAGACTAGGCTGTATGGTCATAGATACCTTTGCCTTTTCCGCGCTTTTAAAGCCTGAAAAAACGCGACTCCCTGTTACACATTTCCGTCACATGGGACACTTTTCCGTCCCATTTCACGAAATCACTTCCACAAATTGCAGGAAAGCGAGAGCAAAGATGTTACACATCAAAAAATTCCCTTTTTTGTATGTATAGGTAGGTAACTAATATTTTTGGTGTATGTAGTACCTAACAGTTTGCTATGTTATGATTAATATAATGTACGTACACATTTGTACGGAACCGACTCGCACTAGTCCGGTTTTTAAAATGCCATCCATATGGCACAGCACAGGCCGTGCACTCGGCAACATAAGGGGGCTATTGACCTTCTTGGAAGAGCTGAGCGGGCAGTGATGCCGGCCATCAACGTAAAATGGGCGCATCGGTCGTCTGGTTGCGCACTTGCGGAAACCAGCTCACCCCTAACTGTCACTATGCCATTAACATTCAAACTCATCATAATCGTGTCTGTGGTCAGCTATTGCACTGAGCTGAGATCGCTTCTAAGTTCAACCTTCGAACCATCAAGGTTCTGAACTCGACAGCAAAAATCCTCGTATACGAAATCCTTGAGTGCTTTCCCAGTCACGCACGACAATCTCCTCTGATAAATGTGCACGACAAATACGAGTGGAAAAATTCCGGCAGCTACAAGTCGCAGTTTGGGGGCTTCCACGCAGGGAGCGGGGGGCGGGGGGCGGAGGGCGGGGGGGGGGGAGAGGCTTAGGAATGATTTGTCAATTCCCATTGACTGACGTATTCAAATGACGCATCGTTGGGCAGATTAGGTTGTCGATAACATTAACATTGAACTGGTGTTTGATGGTTTGTCGACACATTAATTTGTGTGCCTAATTAAAAAATATTATATTTTTAATTGGTGGTAGAACATTTTTGTAATTTGACTGGCATAGTGAATGTAAAACGTACAGTTTTATTATCAAAGTTTTCCGTAGATTATTAAAGCCACATTATATTTCGATAGCAGATGCAAATTAGGTACCGGCTCCTTACCAACGAAATTTCCGATTCAGCTTTTTTTAAATTCAATGCCAAATTTTTTTCCTTGTTTTTAATTATTGACCATATAATGACATTACTAATGGTCTTTTATTAGTGACCAGTGTGATGCCTTTCTTGTTTCAATCCCCGGACCTACGTACCAGTGCATGGTACAAAGGCGTTGGAGAGATTGGGCCATTTTATTGACTTGTTAATATTCTTGAATTTTCCTGAAAGTGATGAAACCTTATGCGAAGTATTCCTAAATATGAAATTAATAACAAAGAAACTGCTGCGATAACTCTAGCGCTTTAAATATACATACGAGTATATTTATTTTTTGGCAAAAAATGGCGAATTATTAAGGTGAAGAACCTGTCCTCGTGGGTTTAAAGCCACCGCCGCCGCCGCCGCCGCCTGCATGATATTCGAATCCGTTGTGAGAATCAATTTCGTTTTAGTAGTAACTATTTTTTAAATTAATATTCTTAAATTTCTTTTGTATTTTTTCATCCAATTGGCAATTTCATAGGTAATAACCTCATGCAAACAATTATCATGTGTTAAGATCACAGAAATTGGAATAACATATTAGAGCTATAAGCGTCACGTTACTGAGATTGTCAAAACAAAAATGTCCTTCTCTCGGTCTCTAAAATGTAATATCAGAAACTTTGTCCAAAATATGTTTAGTTTGTATTTTATTTTGTACCCGAGTAACGCAGTCTGGACGTAGTGAGGGCAGATGGGATGGAATGATCTCACTGAGGAGGATGTAACAGTCCGGGTGGCGTGGAGGAAATGAAGTCGGAAGGCGGACCCTGGCGTAGGGCGGCAGGCGGCAGGCGGCACAAAGCTAAGTAGGACAAAAGAATGGCACTAGTAAACAAAATGGCATTTTCTTCTGTTAGGTGAGGTTCTTCAACTGTTTATTATTAATTTGACGTTGATATCCTCTCTAAATCTATCTACCCTCTCATTTTAGCACTTTGAAAATTGTAATAATTCTAGTAATTTGCTGAATTATTTATGAACCAAGATAATTATGTTTGCTTCGAAATTATAGAACATCTGGACAAATTCTCACACGCTTACTAAGGTATTAGGCCTTAAAATTGACAACCAACTAAACTGGAAACCACAACATGAGAATGTAAGTAAGAGACTCAACAGATTTGTGTACGTCCTAAAGCGCCTAAAAAGTCTAACAAACATGCCCACTGTTTTGTCTGCCTATCATGCGTGTGTAGCTTCGGTGCTCCGTTACGGTCTTATTATATGGGGAAATGGGACCCACTGGAAAAGAGCCTTTATAGCACAAAAATAATGTGTAAGAGCTATAGCTGGCAAGTCATCACGAGACTCCTGCAAGCCACTATTTAAGAAGCTTGGTCTGTTGCCACTACCCGCGCTATATATATTTGAGCTCTGTCTGTTTGTAAAGCAACATCTGCAATTATTTAAAAGCCAGTGACAAAACCACAAGAACCCTTAGAGATCCATACAGGCTAGTTTTTAACGAAATCCCATTGACTGAAATGTATAGCCGAAATTGTGTGTGTATGAGCGTTCGAATATATAATAACCTATCAATTGAACTACGAAAGCTTGAATCGAAAACCTTTATGACAAAATTGTTGAAATGGCTTATTGACAAAAATTATTATAGCATTAATGAATACCTCTGTGACAAAAATAAACTTATTGACATTTGAATTTTTAAAGTTTACGTGACAAAATAATTATAATCTATGTTAAACGTTTGCATGCCTTGCACAGGCGAAACATGATTGCACTAAAAATTATATTAAACATCCTACTACCATGTTTGATGCAAAAAAATTATCATTTCATATTATCTATTCTCAAAATAGCGATTTTTCAGTATTTTCTTATGTGTATTGTACGTAAATAGATAGTCTGCTAATTTGGAACACCCGGCTATTCTAGGAAATACAAAAATAAGATATCATGTCTGTAAAGTATAACTTAGAGTCTACTTACCCAATTTTTTTCACGGATTCAAAGTAATATCGATAGCTACCATCCCACGCAGCAGCCCTACGTCTCTTGGAAGGAAATTAATTCAAATAAAGCCTCCTTGATCGCTACGTCGGGCGACCGTTTTTTTATTGGAGCTCAGACGACTCCGACTTGACGTAATACCTCTCCTACTCGTAAAACGTACGGCCAAAGAGGTTGCCATTTCCTTAAACAAGGCAGAGTTAAAGGAACTTACCGTACGATTTAATAAATTGCAAAAACACTGTTGACGCTGAACACGTTAAACTAATCCAATAAAAAAATAAAACCTGTCTGTTAATTTAATCCTACGTCACTCAGGGGATCCAAACGAATCTAACAGCACCTCGATATATAGATAGATAAAACATTTATTCAAAGCTACATTACAATTGATAGGTACACAAAAAATAATAAAAACTTCTTTTAACTAAGCTTAAATGTATAAAGAGGACAGATACATTAAATTGTGCCGTAGCTACGAAATGGCTCCGACTCAGCATATGCTGCAGGTAACTATGTACCTACAGCGCTGATACACAGATACATACACACAAACACACACACGCACATACACACACATACATACATACATACATACACACATACATACACAGACACACACACATACATACATACATTTCCCTCTTTCTTGGGCAGTCGGCTACAAAGTTGACCTTGTGTAACGTAAACATTCACAGGTGTGGCTCGTGGCTCGTGGCTCGCCGGTGCTCCTAACCAGAGCTGAGGTCGCATAGTGTACCAATTTTTTTTTACGATTACGCCAGAAAGAGGGTTATGTTTTTCGAGTGTACGTATTTAAGTATGTATGTAGATATGTTTCTTTGGCGCGCTCACGGCTTGATGGATTTTGAAGTGCGATGTGTCTTTAAATCCCGTGAGTGACATAAGATAACTTTTTTACCCGACTGGTCAAAAAAGAGGGGTTATGTTTCTATGCAATCGTGTTTTTATTTTAATTAATTCGTTTACTCAAGTAAGTAAAATTGGGTATTTTATTTTTTAGTGAAAATAAAAACTGTGTTTTAAGTTTTTCTTTTTACAAGCTTTTATTTACTTTTATCTGTCCCGGTGTCTTTAATGAAATCTTGCAATTTAAATTTGCCCCCTTTCCCAGTTAAACTGAAATGTTGCATACATGTATATCGCGGGACAATGCAATATTATGATGACAGGAGCTGTTCTGATACTAGAGCTAGAGGGTTGCCATAGGAACACTTCACCTGTCCCGGTGTCTGTTATTACATCTTGCAAGTTAAATTTGCCCCCTTTCCCAGTTAAATTGAAATGTTGCATACATGTATATCGCGGGACAATGCAATATTATGATGACAGGAGCTGTTCTGATACTGGAGCTAGAGGGTTGCCATAGGAACACTTCACCTGTCTTGGTGTCTGTTATTACATCTTGCAAGTTAAATTTGCCCCCTTTCCCAGTTAAACTGAAATGTTGCATACATGTATATCGCGGGACAATGCAATATTATGATGACAGGAGCTGTTCTGATACTAGAGCTAGAGGGTTGCCATAGGAACACTTCACCTGTCCCGGTGTCTGTTATTACATCTTGCAAGTTAAATTTGCCCCCTTTCCCAGTTAAACTGAAATGTTGCATACATGTATATCGCGGGACAATGCAATATTATGATGACAGGAGCTGTTCTGATACTAGAGCTAGAGGGTTGCCATAGGAACACTTCACCTGTCCCGGTGTCTGTTATTACATCTTGCAAGTTAAATTTGCCCCCTTTCCCAGTTAAACTGAAATGTTGCATACATGTATATCGCGGGACAATGCAATATTATGATGACAGGAGCTGTTCTGATACTGGAGCTAGAGGGTTGCCATAGGAACACTTCACCTGTCTTGGTGTCTGTTATTACATCTTGCAAGTTAAATTTGCCCCCTTTCCCAGTTAAACTGAAATGTTGCATACATGTATATCGCGGGACAATGCAATATTATGATGACAGGAGCTGTTCTGATACTGGAGCTAGAGGGTTGCCATAGGAACACTTCACCTGTCCCGGTGTCTGTTATTACATCTTGCAAGTTAAATTTGCCCCCTTTCCCAGTTAAACTGAAATGTTGCATACATGTATATCGCGGGACAATGCAATATTATGATGACAGGAGCTGTTCTGATACTAGAGCTAGAGGGTTGCCATAGGAACACTTCACCTGTCCCGGTGTCTGTTATTACATCTTGCAAGTTAAATTTGCCCCCTTTCCCAGTTAAACTGAAATGTTGCATACATGTATATCGCGGGACAATGCAATATTATGATGACAGGAGCTGTTCTGATACTGGAGCTAGAGGGTTGCCATAGGAACACTTCATCTGTCCCGGTGTCTGTTATTAAATCTTGCAAGTTAAATTTGCCCCCTTTCCCAGTTAAACTGAAATGTTGCATACATGTATATCGCGGGACAATGCAATATTATGATGACAGGAGCTGTTCTGATACTGGAGCTAGAGGGTTGCCATAGGAACACTTCACCTGTCCCGGTGTCTGTTATTACATCTTGCAAGTTAAATTTGCCCCCTTTCCCAGTTAAACTGAAATGTTGCATACATGTATATCGCGGGACAATGCAATATTATGATGACAGGAGCTGTTCTGATACTGGAGCTAGAAGGTTGCCATAGGAACACTTCACCTGTCCCGGTGTCTGTTATTAAATCTTGCAAGTTAAATTTGCCCCCTTTCCCAGTTAAACTGAAATGTTGCATACATGTATATCGCGGGACAATGCAATATTATGATGACAGGAGCTGTTCTGATACTGGAGCTAGAAGGTTGCCATAGGAACACTTCACCTGTCCCGGTGTCTGTTATTAAATCTTGCAAGTTAAATTTGCCCCCTTTCCCAGTTAAACTGAAATGTTGCATACATGTATATCGCGGGACAATGCAATATTATGATGACAGGAGCTGTTCTGATACTGGAGCTAGAGGGTTGCCATAGGAACACTTCACCTGTCCCGGTGTCTGTTATTAAATCTTGCAAGTTAAATTTGCCCCCTTTCCCAGTTATACTGAAATGTTGCATACATGTATATCGCGGGACAATGCAATATTATGATGACAGGAGCTGTTCTGATACTGGAGCTAGAAGGTTGCCATAGGAACACTTCACCTGTCCCGGTGTCTGTTATTAAATCTTGCAAGTTAAATTTGCCCCCTTTCCCAGTTAAACTGAAATGTTGCATACATGTATATCGCGGGACAATGCAATATTATGATGACAGGAGCTGTTCTGATACTGGAGCTAGAGGGTTGCCATAGGAACACTTCACCTGTCCCGGTGTCTGTTATTAAATCTTGCAAGTTAAATTTGCCCCCTTTCCCAGTTAAACTGAAATGTTGCATACATGTATATCGCGGGACAATGCAATATTATGATGACAGGAGCTGTTCTGATACTGGAGCTAGAAGGTTGCCATAGGAACACTTCACCTGTCCCGGTGTCTGTTATTAAATCTTGCAAGTTAAATTTGCCCCCTTTCCCAGTTAAACTGAAATGTTGCATACATGTATATCGCGGGACAATGCAATATTATGATGACAGGAGCTGTTCTGATACTGGAGCTAGAGGGTTGCCATAGGAACACTTCACCTGTCCCGGTGTCTGTTATTACATCTTGCAAGTTAAATTTGCCCCCTTTCCCAGTTAAACTGAAATGTTGCATACATGTATATCGCGGGACAATGCAATATTATGATGACAGGAGCTGTTCTGATACTGGAGCTAGAGGGTTGCCATAGGAACACTTCACCTGTCCCGGTGTCTGTTATTAAATCTTGCAAGTTAAATTTGCCCCCTTTCCCAGTTAAACTGAAATGTTGCATACATGTATATCGCGGGACAATGCAATATTATGATGACAGGAGCTGTTCTAATACTGGAGCTAGAGGGTTGCCATAGGAACACTTCACCTGTCCCGGTGTCTGTTATTAAATCTTGCAAGTTAAATTTGCCCCCTTTCCCAGTTAAACTGAAATGTTGCATACATGTATATCGCGGGACAATGCAATATTATGATGACAGGAGCTGTTCTGATACTGGAGCTAGAAGGTTGCCATAGGAACACTTCACCTGTCCCGGTGTCTGTTATTAAATCTTGCAAGTTAAATTTGCCCCCTTTCCCAGTTAAACTGAAATGTTGCATACATGTATATCGCGGGACAATGCAATATTATGATGACAGGAGCTGTTCTGATACTGGAGCTAGAGGGTTGCCATAGGAACACTTCACCTGTCCCGGTGTCTGTTATTACATCTTGCAAGTTAAATTTGCCCCCTTTCCCAGTTATACTGAAATGTTGCATACATGTATATCGCGGGACAATGCAATATTATGATGACAGGAGCTGTTCTGATACTGGAGCTAGAAGGTTGCCATAGGAACACTTCACCTGTCCCGGTGTCTGTTATTACATCTTGCAAGTTAAATTTGCCCCCTTTCCCAGTTAAACTGAAATGTTGCATACATGTATATCGCGGGACAATGCAATATTATGATGACAGGAGCTGTTCTGATACTGGAGCTAGAGGGTTGCCATAGGAACACTTCACCTGTCCCGGTGTCTGTTATTACATCTTGCAAGTTAAATTTGCCCCCTTTCCCAGTTAAACTGAAATGTTGCATACATGTATATCGCGGGACAATGCAATATTATGATGACAGGAGCTGTTCTGATACTGGAGCTAGAAGGTTGCCATAGGACCACTTCACCTGTCCCGGTGTCTGTTATTAAATCTTGCAAGTTAAATTTGACCCACTTCTCGGTTTCCGAATTAGCTAAATTTTGCATGCATATGTATATTTCGGATCATCAGAAGGGTTTTGGCCGTATCTAAGAAATAAAGTCGTCTTTGAGAAGTTTTGGAGTGTACAATCAATATTCACACACGTTTGCAATACGAGGCTTCACGATGATTCGGATGAAAACCGATTATTTTATAGACTGCGATGAGTTCGGCACGGGGCTGGCTTCCCAAGTTGACAGTTCAGCTGCTCGATCAAAAGTGCTCGTAAAATAATTGGCGCCTCTGTCGTAGCCTCTGTAGGTAGGCTGCATTGTCTTTAATGGTTCGATAATCACAACGATTCTGATTGGCTAACAAACAAGTACCAACACTACCAACTTCCGGGTTCCGGTCTCGCACAGACCACGCCTTGGCCAAAGATGACTATTATTACTACCCTAGCTAACCGCTTGACGTTTCAAGATAAAACACACGGTGCTTCGACGCATGCATAGATGGCGCCACGTCCTTGCGCTCCGACACGGCCATCCTGACGGCGATGCGTGCCCAGCAGCTGCCATAATCTGTAATGAGGAGTGGATGTGTGTTTAAGTTAGGTATTCAGATTACCTAACTTATCATAAATCTACTACAGATAAGTAGGCCTGTGGTATGGCCCTAGAATAGTACCACCCATCTCTTCCCGAGGGTGTGGTAAGAGGTGACTAATGGATCAAAGACCGGAGGATGGGCAGCAGCGTCTTTTCTGCGTACCGTGCCACACACTGCGATCGCCCACCTGCCTGCCAAGCGATTGCGCCTTTGTACAGCAGTGAACGTTGCCTGGCTGATATGATGACGATGAGCTGTGCAGGTACTTGAACTCCCCTTCCACAGGGCAAAGCTCATAAAAATAAAGGGAATACGTAGAGGTCGATGCTGTGTGATACACAGAGGCTCTAAAATGATAAAGGTCAGGTCGATGCTGTGCTCTAGGCGCATATGTCCATATGCGCCGTGGTACACAGGGGCCCTAAAAAAAAGGAAAGGTCGATGCTGTGCTCTGGGCGGTCTTGTACGCCGTGGTACACAGGGGAAAAGGAATGACGGTAAAAATGTGAAATAGTTTGCAGTCGTCACTACAAGTATCATCAGGAAACCTAACCAAACAACACTGGCTGTAAACAAATCTACACGGAAACGACCAAATCATATGGTCGGCACCATGTTTTTCTTTGTTATAGCTTATGATTAGTTAGTTTATGGTCAGTTAGTCTATGATGGTTCCGAACCAAGGTGTCGTGTCGGCTCCGTGCCGACATTGAGTCGTCAGACTAAACAGTCGGACAACCAGCTGTCGTCAGTCTGTAGCATTGTCAATGGTAGTCGTGTATCTACTCAGTGCCTTTTAACTTGCACTGACGCAACAGATTTCTCTTAAATGAAAACTGCTCACCCGATGGAATTCCAGTATTGTGCATCAACTACGCAAAGGTTGACTCTCTTCTCCATCACTGGGGCAGCTTCACAGGTGCTTCCCTCTTGGCTGCGTCGCTTCAAGCAGCTAGACATGTAGTGGCCCTGCCCCTTGCCGATATGGGTCGTAGATACACAGATCCGTAGTAGCAATCCATGCACGTGCATTCACATATAGGGGTTGAAAACGGGTAACCTCAATTCATGGGACGATGATGGCGTCCGCGTGGCTAGTATCAGCGTCAGAAAATTCTGATTTCGTTGTTCCAGAAGCACTTTCTATTTTGTGTTGCTCACATCACTATCTGGAACACGTGGGGCGTCCATGTCCTATCCCAATTCTGATTTCGGATCATCAGAAGGGTTTTGGCCGTATCTAAGAAATAAAGTCGTCTTTGAGAAGTTTTGGAGTGTACAATCAATATTCACACACGTTTGCAATACGAGGCTTCACGATGATTCGGATGAAAACCGATTATTTTATAGACTGCGATGAGTTCGGCACGGGGCTGACTTCCCAAGTTGACAGTTCAGCTGCTCGATCAAAAGTGCTCGTAAAATAATTGGCGCCTCTGTCGTAGCCTCTGTAGGTAGGCTGCATTGTCTTTAATGGTTCGATAATCACAACGGTTCTGATTGGCTAACAAACAAGTACCAACACTACCAACTTCCGGGTTCCGGTCTAGCACAGACCACGCCTTGGCCAAAGATGACTATTATTACTACCCTAGCTAACCGCTTGACGTTTCAAGATAAAACACACGGTGCTTCGACGCATGCATAGATGGCGCCACGTCCTTGCGCTCCGACATATAAAATAATAGTGATAAATGCGTAGGGATGTCACGACTCTGTCGCCACTGAGGAAGTAGTTGTAGTGACAGTGTAGCTACTTCATCAGTGTTGTTAGTCAGCACTCCTTGGACTCAGTGCCGAGGTCCTAGTTGACCCCGGGTACAAAAATATTGGGGTCCGTAGCGGTTACTTTGTACTTGATGATGGAAAGTTCACATAATGAAGAGCAAATAAGGTCGCTACATGGAGGCCGCCGGGGCGCGTCTGGTCGCGCTGATGCCAGAAGTGACAGGAGCGAGTCGGCGCACCACGACCGGCCCATCTGGCCAGTCAATTCCATCATCACCACCAGTTCGCTTGGCGCCGGCAGAGCCTTTACAGGCTCAGCAAGCGGCATCCGCCGCTGGTGGAGTACGCCGTATGAGATGGACTAGGTCTCAAAACGAAAACCTCATGCGAGCGTATTACAGTGCGACGGGGGAGAAACTCGTCGGACGGGCTACCGAGCGCGGCTGCATCAAGCATTCATGCATTTTGAGCCTACATTGTCTGTCTCGGAGCAAAACTTAGCGGATCGAGTTCGGTACATATTGCGCTCGAACATATTTAGCGTGACCGAACTCGAAGGACTACGACGCGAGGTCGTTCCCGCCTCAAGATCCTCATTAAATGGCTCGCGCCGATTATCAGCGCATGTACCGCAAGTGGCTAAGCCTATTTCAGACCCACCACCTCCACCATCACTTGACGAGGATAATGAGGCGGAAACGATATCCCAGGAATTAGAGCAAATCAGGAGTATACTAGAGGAGGCGATTCAGGAATTCCGTATTTTGCCTCCTGAGGAGAGGCCAAGGCTTCTACGATTGCCCCAAAGCGTCCAAAGTTGGGATGACATTGAGGTCGTAAATCGCATGCTGCCAGAATATCTGGCGAACAGCAGTGACCTCAGTGATACGAACTCAATCCTCTTTGGCGCTGCAATGGCAGTCTGCCGTTTTATCGGTGCCAAAATCGTAGGAACAGCCGGCTTGGCAGAAAAGAATTGAGCGTCGTATTGCTGAGGCTAGAGTCCTCATTAGCAAACTGATTGCTTTCAGGTCGGGAAACAGTAGGCCCCGAGTGATGCGCTTTGTCAGGCTCGCATTTGCGGGATCGGACTTTGATCCCGCAGGATGCAATGCCATGCGATTAGTGACGGAGCGCATCGATGACCTGAAGCAACGGATAGCTGCGTGGGCGAACCGTATTCGGCGATACACGGAGCGAGTAGACCGGTTTCGCCAGAAGCGCCTTTTCTTGAGTGATCAAAAGAAGTTCTGCAGATCACTGTACCGACCTAGTTAAGGCGAGAGTGTATAGGTATTATTTGAGTTTCTATGTCCCAGGTCGACTGCATCGTCACGTAAAAAATACTATATGAGACAGATATGACGTCTATGATTTGGATTGATGCAGCGTTAATAGAAAGTTCTGCACCAAAACGTAATCTGGCGCCAACGTCACTCACAATAGGATACAGTATGGTAATTAAGACTCGCCTGTTGACACAGTGAGCGCGGGTGCGGGCACCCTTAGCGTCAAGTAACCCTCACTTGTATCTAAAGAAGGGGAGAAAATAGAGATTTAAATGTGCCTCTCCCAGTATGGCAGCGGCGGCGGCACACATAAACTGCATTGTTCTTCAATAATTTCCTAACTGATCGAGAACTAACATTTTATTTCTAAAAATCTTACGATAAAGTGAGGAATAAAAAAATATTAAAGCACAAAAACATGACACATTCGGAGTCCAAATAAATTTAATGACATGTAATGTAGCACTTCGAAATATATCCAGTAATTTGGATGCTAAAAGGTTATAAAATGCTACATTCAAAGATACGCGAGAAATAACAGACGAGAAATAATCGCAGCAGTTAATACAGTGAGCTAATACAATTTTGCAATTTTTTTTGTGTTTGTTAATTTCCTAAAATACTAAACAGATTTTGATAAAATTTAAATTGATAGAGACATGACCTATTTAACAAAAAATAATCTTACAAATAGGTAAACATTCAGCAAATATATCGAGAATAAACACACAAAAACATAAAATCCTGTTGAGAACCTCCTCGTTTTTTGCGGTCGATTAAAAATTTAACTCTCCTTTCTTTACAGTGGGGTAATAATTGACAACGCCAAGCACGTAAAAACAAGCGACTTCAATCGCAGCAGACACAACTGTTATATTTTTTTTTGTTTTTCTTAGTTTGCTAAAAAACAAGTACTGGATCGATATTACACAATCAAAATAGGACTACCCTCAAGGTATCCTCTCAAGTGCTCAAGACTTTGAGCTCAAAGACTCAAGGTATCAAGCATAACCTATCAAATGAAAAATAATTATTAAATTCAGATCACAATGGGTGAAGATATCGCGTAACATAATACACAAAGAATACAGTCAAGTTGAGACCCTTGTCCTTCATTGAAGACTGTTAAAAAGCTCGTCATTATATAAAACAGTTTAGATAATATATTATTTATTATTATTATTATTTTATTTATTTTTGTTTGTGTACACGTAAGAATTGTCCTTTGGGTGACCTTGAGCCTTCGTGCGAGGCCCGCAACAAAGAATACTAAATGTTAGTAAAGGACACTCTCAACAATGTGTTTCCTTCCCCCGCAACGCACGGGTACGCACTGGTACTTGACATTCGATTGTCACAGCTCAAACGTATAGTAGTGATTCTATTGTGTTTGGTCACAGGTCCCTCAGTAGCTATATTATGTTGTTTATTTTTGCGTTCTACTCTTTTTATAGAAGGTGACCAGCGACCTTCCAGCGACCCAAAGTATATATTATACTTAGTGACTGTAGTGAATCAATGACTAAGAAAAATGGTTAGAAGTTGTGCTGTTTAAAACAGTACACGAGTAATCTGTGACAGTACGTACTAGTACCTACATATACTGTGTCCTACTTCAGATTTTTCTAGCTCGATTTTATTTTATAAGATCACAATATCATAATAGGTAGGTACGTAGGTACGTAGCACTCCATAATTCACTAAATAGAGTACTCAAAACTGAATGTAACGTAAAAACAAGATACGCGAAAAAACGTAACCCTTCTTTGGCAATCGGACAAAAATAAGACACACAAGTACATGCGCATGCGCCGTACGGTTCGTAAGTGTAGTGTTTATACGTTTACATATCTGTCGTCTCGAGCAGCGCACGCGCGGGTCGCGGGGCGGGGAAGCCACTGGGTGGACCGACCGCCGCGGAGTGAAGACGGGTACGCTTGCTACGAGCCGATACAATTGTGTTAGTCTATCTATTTTACTCTATTTCAATCTTAGTGTTCATTAGTGTACACTACAGTAAGGTAAACCAAAAAATCTCCGTTGTTTCTAGTACATAATCATCAGCTCATATATCGTCGGCTTACTGGAAGAAGTCATTATCCGCAAAAAGTCATTAACTGCATTTGTGATACCAGTGTATAGGCCGCGCTACGCTCTACAATAATCAGAAATCATTATTTCTCTATGCGTTATACTTTTAAAGAAATTGAACATTAGGTATGTCTAAGGCAAAAAGATGGTGTATGCAATTTTCAGTTTTCACAAAGAAATAAAATCATTACAGTACCTTATATTTAATATTCCGCCTCGTTACGCTCACGGAAAACCAATTCGGCTTTATGCCTGGGAAAGGCACGATGGATGCGATTCATGCAATCAGAACAGTCATGGAAAAAGCAAGAGACGACAAAAACACGCTTTGGATGGTCTTTATTGACCTTGAAAAAGCGTTTGACAGAGTCCCAAGGCCGGTCATATGGCAAGCCTTAAGGGCGCATAATATACCAGAACATTACGTCAAACTCGTCCAGGATACCTACAGGAACGTTAGAACGGCAGTCAGAAGCCCAGCTGGACTATCGGACAGTTTCGACGTTAAAGTCGGTGTACACCAAGGTAGCGCCCTAAGCCCTTTACTGTTTAATATTGTTATGAACTACCTAACCGCAAACATACAGAAGCCCGTACCATGGAACATGCTTTATGCCGACGATGTGGTCCTCATATCTGAAAACAAGCACGACATCCAAGAGAACCTAGAGCAATGGAGAGTGGCGCTGGAGAGTAATGGTTTGAAAATCAGTAGAAGCAAAACTGAGTATATGGTCTGTAACTTTAACCGAATACAGCCCTTGGACACGGACGTCACGCTAGACAAAATCAAATTGCCGCAAGTTCATAAATTTAAATACTTAGGGTCTGTAATATCCGACGACGGCAAAATCGAAGCGGACGTCACGCATAGAATAACCACAGCCTGGAGCAAATGGCGATCACTTACGGGAGTACTGTGTGATGCAAAGGTACCTGTTAAGACCAAAGGAAAGGTTTATAAAACTGCTGTCAGACCAGTTATACTGTATGGTAGTGAAACGTGGGCGGCTAAACAAACCCACACACAAAAACTTCATACCACAGAAATGCGAATGTTGCGATGGTCTGCAGGAGTAACGATGAAGGATAAGGTCCGCAACGAATACTTATGGGGAAGCATGAAGGTAGCACCTATAGCTGATAAAATAGTAGAAGCAAGACTGAGATGGTACGGACACGTGATGAGACGCCCTGACGATTACGTTGTAAAAAAGTGCCTATCCTGTACAGCAACACGAAAACGACAAAGAGGAAGACCCTTAGCGACCTGGCAAGCGACTGTCCAAAAGGACATGAAGAGTATGTCCCTTACAGTGGACGATACAAGTAACCGGCAGAAGTGGCGCCGTCTGATTAGAAAAGCCGACCCCGTGTAGCGGGATATGGCGAGGAAGAAGAAGAAGACCTTATATTTAATATTAAGATTTTTTTTCGTTACAACTACACACTAATTGAGGAGTGTCTTTTCAAAAGGGCTTATTTCCACTTTTAGAAAAAAAGTAACTAATGATGGGGATCCATTTTTAACTTTAGTCATTAACTGCATTTGTGATACCAGTGTATAGGCCGCGCTACACTCTACAATAATCAGAAATCATTATTTCTCTATGTGTTATACTTTTAAAGAAATTGAACATTATGTCTAAGGCAAAAAGATAGTGATTGCAATTTTCAGTTTTCACAAAGAAATAAAATCATTACAGTACCTTATATTTAGTATTAAGATTTTTTTCGTTACAACTACACACTATAATGATACTTAGTGTCTTCATCTGAAATTTGAAAATGTATGATTCACTACTTACAATTTTCGTTATAAATAATTAAATTATTTTTGTTACTTAAGGAGGTTTCACGAATATATGGCTTATTACATCTTTACATTTTGTATTAAGTTGATAAAGTTCATAAGTGACATCTAGAGTACTTAAATTGTCGTATAACGTTTTGCTAAAACTCAGTATATTGTTTCAATGACGTCTGAGAAACGACAAACGACAGAAATGCATGTAAGTTATAATTTTGTTAAAAATAATTACATGCCTTTAATTGTCTTTTAGTCACATTATACTTGTCTATTAAACTAATTACAAAACTTAAATGACTTTTAATAGAAAATGATTACTTGAATTAATACTTATAAAGATCTGACAAAAACAAATTTATGTGATTTATTTTTTTAGACCATAATAAGTGTTTTTGTTGTATAAAATTATATAATTTTAATAAACACTGGGAGCGTGAGTAGCAGAACTATATGGCTTCAATCGAATAATACATACAATACAATGATACATAATAATGATTTCTGTCAAATCTACACACCAAAAAAATTAAGGTCTAAAAGTACTTAGTTAGTTCTGCACAATATAAAAAGGTTTTATAATCATATTAATTAGTTTTTTACTTAAACTGGATACAAAAGTAATATGCATTTTGTTGGTCCTGACAAATAAATTCCATTCTTTTCATCGGATAATTACCTTATAACACTAAACGGAAGTTCATAGAGTAGATATTTGTAGATTAAAATATAGCGAAGGCTGGCTGTAAGGCGGTGGGCGAGCGAGGGGGAGAGGTGAAGCGAGCCGCGAGCGGAACCGATGCCGCAGTTTGCTTTCTACATTAAGACCAGAATACAACTTTTGTCTCGAAGTTGATCTAAATCTCCCGGTATGTTTCTGCTTCATTAATTTATAATCTATTATTTTATTTACAATAAATATTAACCCTTAGAGCTAAAACCTACCATTAACCATCATATTAATTTATAATCTGCTATCTAGAGTCACGAATTAAAAATAAGAATTCTACATCTTACTTACACACCCAGGAAACGGCCCCTTGTCCCCGGCGACACTGCTATTCCTGGCTCCGGTAACAGACCTGGTAATGATGGGGCGGGAGGTGCAAAGAATCTCCAGCAGATGCCAGGCTACCAAACCCAACGACCTTTGGCCCTGGCAATTTACAACACGCGTACACTGCGGACTGACGAGAAGCTTACAGAACTCTAAGAAGGATTGAGCAGGTTACGGTGGGATATCGTACGTTTATGTGAAGTCCAAATAAAGGGAGAGGACACCGTGATCCTTTAATCCGGAAACCTGCTCTCATTCCGGGAGGGTGACCAACTGTCCCAGGGTGGTGTCGGGTTTCTCGTCCACAAGTCCCTCATTAACAAAGTGGTCCAGATCATGATCTTTTCGACAAGGGTAGCATACTTTATACTCGGAATCACAAAACGGTATTCGATAAGTCATACGGATATACGCGCCGACCACGCAACACTCCGACCATGAGGTAGAGATAATGTATGAGGACATCTCTACAACCAAACGTAGCACCAAGATCCATTACACCATTGTTATGGAAGACTTCAACGTGAAACTGGGCAATCGAGGCGATGGTGAGCTGAGAGTGGGGCAATTTGCTGGCCGACTTTATGAAGAAAGAGAGCCTCTTTATAATGAACTTCTTCTTAAAAGAGTCACAACAGCGGAAGTGGACATAGTTGCATCCCAATGGCATAACGAAGAACGAGATTAAAAACAGGAAGCGATCACCGAATGGTAAGAGGCACACTGAATCTAAAGATTAAGCTAGAAAGATGTCGACTGATGAAGTCTACGTTCCGACCTGCGCCCATACAGCTCCAAAACCCCGAGAGCATTCAGCTCGATTTGCACAATCGCTTCGAATGCCTAGGATACTGCGAGAATATGGACGATTATAATGACAAATTAGTGGAAATGGTCCAAAAGGTCGGGTCTAAGATTCTTAAAACTCGTCGTTCAAACAGAACAAAAAAAAATTCGGACTTCACCAGCAACCTCATGGAAGAAAGACGCAGATTGGTTTTGCAGTCCTCTGAAGATGCTACTTAGTATCGACAACTAAACAGGCAGATCTCTAAGTCCTTAACTCGCGATTAGCGCGAGTACAATACAAATTGTATTAAAGAAGCGATTGAGCACATCAAAGGCTCAAAAATGTTCGCGAGACATCAAACCAACGAAAGGACAAAGCCAATTGTCCAAGCCAAAAACTGAGGTGGCAGGATCATATCGTCTAAGAATTCTAAGATTGAGTTGCTGGAAGAAGTTAAAAAGTTCTACGGACAATTGTACAAGACCACACGTCTGCCTGTCAGCGATCTGGCTAAAGACTCAAGAGCCAGACTAACTCGACACTTTACCGAAGCTATATAGATATTCGACATATTCTTCCTCCGACGTAACCAATTCATGAAATTAATTTTTATACGACTTCATACAAATACTCACAATACACACAAACACACACAACATTTACACATGCCACAAACACACTACACATATAACGTATAACACTTTGCGCTGCCCATTTCAAACTTCTTGTTCTTATTTCTTTAATTGTGCTTTTTTCGTTTCTTTTATATATTTTTACTTTATAAATATTATTTTATATTACATAATTTACGTTTAAGCCTACTTTGTCTGTTTTCAAATTTCAATTAGTCGAATTTCATAATTTGGTTTTTTAAAATGTAAAACCAATAATTGTAAAATTGGTCTATGAAATTGACGACAAGTTAATAAATAAATAAAAAATATCCCGAAAGTCAGCCTGTACGAGACTGGACTGGCTCTCAAACAGCACAAGAACAACAAGACACCGAGTGACGATGGAATTACGGCAGTACTTCTGAAAGCAGGTGAATCACCGGTACTCAAATCTCTTCAGAAGTTATTGAATTCCGTTATACTCGAGGGACAAACACAGAAGTTTGGTCGATCCTGCTTTTCTTCAAAAAGGGTGACAACACCTTACTGAAGAAGTAAAAAACCCATCTCACTTCTGAGCTATGTCTATAATCTGTTTTCGAGATTCATTACGAATCGTTTCGCACGCAGGTTTGACGACTTCCAACCTCCCGAACAAGTCGGTTTCCGAAAAGGCTTTGGTACCATAGACCACATACATATGCTGCGGCAGATTATACAGAAGACTGAAGAGTACAATCAGCAACTATGCTTGGCGTTTCTGGACTATGAGAAAACCTTTCATTCAGTCGAAACCTGGGCTGTGCTACAGTCTCTCCAGCGGTGCTAAATTTACTATCAATACATTACGGTGTTGAAGTATCTGTATAAAAACGCCACCACTTTAGTTCACCTCCACACCAGAATTCGAAACCTTCCAATTGCAGCGAGGGGTGAGACAGCGAGACGTTATATCTCCGAAACTGTTCACCGCTGCCCTGGAACATGTTTTCAAACTTCTAGACTGGGGGGGGACTCGGCATCAGTATCAACGGCGAGTACATAAACCACCATCGATTTGCTAACGATATCGTGGTCATGGCTGAGACTATGGAAGACCTTAGTGTTATGCTCGAAGACCTCAGTAAAGTCTCTCAACAAGTGGATCTTAAAATGAACAATGGACATGACGAAAATATTGTTAAATGTCCGTGTTGCACCCACCTCTCTAAAGGTTGGAGACTCTACACTGGAAGTTATTGACGAATATGTACACCATGGACAAAGAGTCCAGCTAGGTAGGTCCAACTTCAAGAAAGAGAACAATCGACGAATACAACTCGGCTGGGCAGCGTTCGGGAAGTTTCGCAATATCTTCACGTCCCAAATACCGCAGTGTCTCAAGACTTAGGTCTTTGACCAGTGTGTGTTTACAGTGATGGATGACATACAGAACTGAGACATGGTCGCCTACTATGGGCCTCATAAAAAGGGTCAAGGTCACCTAATGGAGCGAGCTATGCTTGGTATTTCCCGCGATCGAATCAGAAATAAGGTGATCCGCAGAAGAACCAAAGTAACCGACATAGCTCACAGAATCGCTAAACTGAAGTGGCAGTGGGCAGGGCACATAGCTCGTAGAACAGATGGCTTTTGAGGCATTAAAGTTCTTGACTGGCGACCGCGCACCGGAAAACGTACCATAGGAAGGTCTCCCACGCGTTGAACTGACGACAAGACCGGTCGTTGTGGAATTCCTTGTGAAAGGCCTTTGTCCAGCAATGGACTTCTTTCGGCTGATTAGATGATATGTTTTTACTGTCTACACTAAGTAGATCTTATACCTTTATTATCACTTGTTTTTTTGCCATAAATTTAAGCGACTTTCATTTAAGTTGTTAAATTAGATTTAGGTCACCCGAAAATATCAAAAATAATATTTTAAAAGCTTCTAATTTGATAATATTAAAAAAGAACACTATTTTCATTGTTTTTATGGTAATAATTGATTTTTTTTGAACGATTTTCATACAGAAATCATTATTTACACGTTTTGCTTGTATTGCTCAAACGCAAGAAGTCCTTATCTTTTTTTTCCGGCTTTTTAAAAAAAAGTGCAGCATTAGGGATGTATTCCATAATGAAATCGTATAAAGAAGATGCTCACCTTTAAGGTGGTGTTTAAATTTTTTTCTATGTCCTCAACTTTTGAAGTTATTGCAAAGATAATGAAAAATATAAAACTGCGATTATCTCGAAATCACTTTTTTGCAGCTAATGATGTCTTGCAGTAAGCCGACGATATACACGTCCCCACCGAGGGCTCGAGCCTGAATTAGGGCGATCGGGCCTTAGTCGACCACGACTAACGACTAGTACGTAATACTTAGATGTTTTGTTTAGGTAAATTGTTTGTGTACACGTAAGAATTGCCCTTTGGGTGACCTTGAGCCTCCGTATGAGGCCCGTAGCCCAGTAATAATAAGTCATTGCCCGTAGCAAAGAATACTAAATATTAGTACGTGCTGTCAAACAAAACATCGAAGTATTATGTTCAGGTCGTTAGTTTTGTTTAGGTAAATTGTTTGTGTACACGTAAGAATTGCCCTTTGGGTGACCTTGAGCCTCCGTATGAGGCCCGTAGCCCAGTAATATATAAGTCATTGCCCGTAGCAAAGAATACTAAATATTAGTACGTGCTGTCAAACAAAACATCGAAGTATTATGTTCAGGTCGTTAGTTTTGTTTAGGTAAATTGTTTGTGTACACGTAAGAATTGCCCTTTGGGTGACCTTGAGCCTCCGTATGAGGCCCGTAGCCCAGTAATATATAAGTCATTGCCCGTAGCAAAGAATACTAAATATTAGTACGTGCTGTCAAACAAAACATCGAAGTATTATGTTCAGGTCGTTAGTTTTGTTTAGGTAAATTGTTTGTGTACACGTAAGAATTGCCCTTTGGGTGACCTTGAGCCTCCGTATGAGGCCCGTAGCCCAGTAATATATAAGTCATTGCCCGTAGCAAAGAATACTAAATATTAGTACGTGCTGTCAAACAAAACATCGAAGTATTATGTTCAGGTCGTTAGTTTTGTTTAGGTAAATTGTTTGTGTACACGTAAGAATTGCCCTTTGGGTGACCTTGAGCCTCCGTATGAGGCCCGTAGCCCAGTAATATATAAGTCATTGCCCGTAGCAAAGAATACTAAATATTAGTACGTGCTGTCAAACAAAACATCGAAGTATTATGTTCAGGTCGTTAGTTTTGTTTAGGTAAATTGTTTGTGTACACGTAAGAATTGCCCTTTGGGTGACCTTGAGCCTCCGTATGAGGCCCGTAGCCCAGTAATATATAAGTCATTGCCCGTAGCAAAGAATACTAAATATTAGTACGTGCTGTCAAACAAAACATCGAAGTATTATGTTCAGGTCGTTAGTTTTGTTTAGGTAAATTGTTTGTGTACACGTAAGAATTGCCCTTTGGGTGACCTTGAGCCTCCGTATGAGGCCCGTAGCCCAGTAATATATAAGTCATTGCCCGTAGCAAAGAATACTAAATATTAGTACGTGCTGTCAAACAAAACATCGAAGTATTATGTTCAGGTCGTTAGTTTTGTTTAGGTAAATTGTTTGTGTACACGTAAGAATTGCCCTTTGGGTGACCTTGAGCCTCCGTATGAGGCCCGTAGCCCAGTAATATATAAGTCATTGCCCGTAGCAAAGAATACTAAATATTAGTACGTGCTGTCAAACAAAACATCGAAGTATTATGTTCAGGTCGTTAGTTTTGTTTAGGTAAATTGTTTGTGTACACGTAAGAATTGCCCTTTGGGTGACCTTGAGCCTCCGTATGAGGCCCGTAGCCCAGTAATATATAAGTCATTGCCCGTAGCAAAGAATACTAAATATTAGTACGTGCTGTCAAACAAAACATCGAAGTATTATGTTCAGGTCGTTAGTTTTGTTTAGGTAAATTGTTTGTGTACACGTAAGAATTGCCCTTTGGGTGACCTTGAGCCACCGTATGAGGCCCGTAGCCCAGTAATATATAAGTCATTGCCCGTAGCAAAGAATACTAAATATTAGTACGTGCTGTCAAACAAAACATCGAAGTATTATGTTCAGGTCGTTAGTTTTGAGGCTACTGAGGCCATCGAACATTGTGCTTTGGTCTTCCATAGTCTCATTCATGATCACGAGCAACCTGTCATTATGATATGAGCGAGCTATGCTCCGAATTTCCCTACGCGATCGAATCAGAAATGAGGAGATCCGTAAGAGAACCAAAGTAACCGGCATAGCACACAGAATCGCTAAACTGAAGTGGCAGTGGGCAGAGCACATAGCTCGTAAAATAGATAACGGTTGGGGCAGTAAAGTTCTTGAGTGGCGACCGAGCACCGGAAGACGTAGCGTAGGCAGGCCTCCCACACGGTGGGCCGTCGACCCGGTGAAGGCCTTGGGGGAAGCCTTTCTCCATCAGTGGACGTCTTTCGGCTGATATCATGAATGAGACGTAAGAATGTATTCACTCCACACTCGAAGTTGTTGACGAATATGGATACCTAGGACACACAGTCCAGTAATCCAGTTAGGTAGGTCCAACTTCGAGACAGAGATCCGTGGACTAATCCAAGTCGGCCGAGCAGCGTTCGGGAAGCTTCGCAATATCTTCACGTCCCAAATACCGCAGTGTCACCACTCGAGAACATTGCTGCCCCAGGCCATCTGTTCTGCGAGTTATGTGCCCCGCCCACGATTGGCGATCTGAAGGCTATGTCGGTTACGTTGTTTTTCCTACGGATCTCTACTTTTATTATTTGATCACGTGTAGGGAACTCCGACAGAGCACATTTATATAACAATAATACGTTTACATTTCCACCGGTCAATCTGATAACGGTGGTAGAACGGAATTGCCTAGCGTGGCGCTTAGCATCACCCGCGGTCACGTGTAGGCGATGGCTGATTCACACATAACTGGTTATCTGCTAGTTTTCCTCAGGACATTGTCTTTTTGCGTTTTTAAATCAATCTTTGAAAATGTAAATTATGTACGTAAACTCCGAAAAGGCCTTTTCGGGTTTCGCTTTCAGAGCTTCTGGTAGGGAGCACCAGACAGTCCAGACACCAGTATCGATAACTTTTTGTCGCGTGTAGGGTCACGAGGAGGCAGGTCACGAGGAGCCAGGCTACGAGGGAGCAGGAATTCTTTGTGCACAGTGCGACTTCGTCATTTTCTTACATAATTATATTATCTTTTTAATTTTTTTTAAGTGAAAACTTTTTCACGTGCGTGGGGCATTTTTTGAGATGGGAAAAAAACCTGTGAACTCGCGACACTGTAACCATGTAACGTAACCGACAACGTACCAGGAACACTCGCAGTGTCAAAACTTTGTCAACCTAGTCATTTGCCAGGAACACTCGGAGGGTCAAAACTTATAAAACTGTTAAAGTTTTCACTTCTGTCGGCTCTCCCGGAGTGGTTAGGTTTTTACAAGCTTTTAATTAACTTGCAATGAATGTATGTTTGTCCGGGTGAAGTCTTGCAAGTTAAATTTGACCCACTTCCCGGTTTCCGATTAAGCTGAAATGTTGCATGCATATGTATATCGCGTGACAATGCAATATCAAAAGCTTGCACCTAAAAGTTTTTAGGCTTTTCGAAAATTATTTTCTTAATGAAACGTGTAAGGAGAGGGAAGTGTCAAGATTGACAAAAGAAACCAACTAAGAATAAGCCGATGTGGGAAAAAGACAATTTAAAACAAAGACAGCTTAAAAGTGAGAGCAGTTAGAAATATTTCGAAGCATACTGCTAGAAACGCAAATTACCTGATACGCAAATGACCATGATTATATACGCGTACTACCATCTACGCAGAATACCGGAAAGTGCTAAGTTTGAAAACCCCATTGCGTTGGGGAATCTTGGTAAGCCCGCTTCCATCTTCGGCAACATCGTCACTTACCACCAGGTGAGATGTTGTCAAGGGTTTACCAATATGAATTTAAAAAAAAGTCGCACTGAGCGGTTCCTTATTAATGTTCTTGTAATGTCAAATGTTCCTCCATTCGACGTTCAGAATTACCCCTCACGAGACTATTTCGCAGACGAGCCTCGCAGACTGCAAGAGCAATCCGTGGGATCTGCAGTCGAATCACGCACAGAGGGCACCCGCGCACCCGCCGCGCCCCGACACGGGACCAACTACTCTGTGCTATGTGTGTGTGTGTGTATGTATTACACATCAATGTTTATCTAAAGCAGCGATTGTCGAACTGCTAATTCAAATCAATTCAGTTCAAATAAATTTTTTACAGGCCACATCCTTACGAGTACTTATAATATTACTAGCTGTCCCGGCGAACTTCGTACCGCCTTACATTACATTACACTGCCCTGCCCTACCCTACACTACCCTACACTACCCTACACTACCCTACCCTACCCTACATACACTACACTACACTACCCTACCCTACACTACTCTACACTACCCTACACTACACTACCCTACCCTACCCTACACTACCCTACCCTACACTACCCTACCCTACACTATCCTATCTCTCAAGTTGGATCGAACTGCACATGGTGTGCGAATTTTATTATAATCGGTTAAGTGGTTTAGGAGTCCATTGAGGACAAACATTGTGACACGAGATTTATATATTTTAAGAAGAAAGATAAATGTGAAAATGTGTTTGTGTATTTGTTACCTTTTCACGCTTCAACGCCTTGACCAAACTTGATGAAATTTGGCATGCAGGTAACCTATGTCACGGGGAAGGACATAGGCTGATTTTTATCCCGTAAAAAAAGCATAGTCCGATGGATTTCCTGAGGGAACTGAAAAATACTATTTTTTGGTTAATTTCTTTAACATCGCAATGGAAAATTAAAGATTTGTTGTAATAGATTCGGCTGAGGGGGTTGGAAGTGTAATAGACTGCTAATCAAAATAGACCGATATATTTCCTGAGGGATCTAGAGAAAACTCATGTTGACGCTCGCGAGCCGCTTGCGGCTCGCTCACCACCTACCCTAGAAGTCAGTCATAAAAACGATGTCCACGCGGGCGAAGCCGCGGGCATAAGCTAGTATTAAAAAAAAGCAGATCAGTATAATACATAGTGGCATAGTCGGTTTGCGTGGACACTGGCCAGCCGCTCGTGCAGCGTTGGTCAGGGCCAGGCCCAGTACAAGTGTAGGGCAGTACTTGGTACACTTGAACGTACGTCCATAATGACAGATTCCTATGTTCCATTCCCACCCAGGGCTCGCATTCGTGTAAAAAATATGTTCGTTTCCTCTGTGTCTGGGTGTATATATATTATCTATACTAATATTATAAATGTGATAGTTTGGATGGATGGATGGATGTTTGTTATCCAATCACATGTATGTTGTTACTCTTTCACGCAAAAGCTACCGAAAGGATCTGGCTTAAATTTGGTAAATCAAATCAAAATAATTTATTTTAAATAGGTAAAAAAAAATACTTATTGTCTATTACATAATGTCATGATTCAGATGACAGACACGTAGACCGATAAGGATCTGGATTAACACAAAGACTACTTTTTTCCACGCACTCTCGAAAAGTCATAGAAACGTTGTCCACGCGGTGTGAAGTCGCGGGAAACATCTAGTATATTATATATAAGGAGTAGTTTATTTTAAAATTGAGTTTCGATTACTAAATTATGATACTCAGTAGTAAATCGTGATTACACACAGCCGACCCGTCAAATCAAAAAGTTTGAGTATCACTGGGTATATCCAAGTGTCGATCTAAAGCGCCACCCTGTGTGATTGCGGCCGAGAAGGAGTAATTTGGAGTGGCAGGGCTGCCAACAAAACTAGATAAAGCCAGCTAATAGGGTTGTCGGAAATTAGAGTCGAGTTTGTGCTAATTTGCTAGCGGACGTTAGGAAAGGAAGTTTCATAGAACACGGGTTTGCATTGAGACCGCTAGCTTTTAAAAGGAATTACAGTTTATTTATGAAGAACACAGATAATTCGTCATCCTTGAGGCAACAGTGATTGCAGTAACTCTCCTTGGCCGCAGGGCTAGAAATTCAGGGGTTCCGCGGGACCCCCTGGGGGCCCTGGGGCGCACGCGATTTTGGGGCCCCTCGCCCCTCTGCAATCATTCACGGGCTGAGGGCGCCATTCAAAGTGGAATTGGTTTTATTGCAATTGGCAGTCTATACGAGACGAGTTAACTCGTGTGTGGCGGACGGGCTGCAGGAATAGATAAGTTTAAAGGGGGTGCAAAATGAGCTCGTCGTTTGAAAGCAAAAAATAGTCAATTACAAAGTAACGTCTTTAGAAAGGGGGATATAATCAAAAGTAAAGAAAATAAACGATCATTTTTATTTGTACTTACAACGTTTTATAACAAATTTTTTTTTCACTTCGTAGGAAAGTATCATCATCATATCAGCTTATATACGTCCCCACTGAGGGGCTCGATCCTACCCTGAATTAGGGCGATCGGGCATTAGTCGACCACGCGGGCCCAGTGCGGGTTGGTCGACTCCGCACACAACCTGCGAGTTTCTCCGCAGGCGTATGCAGGTTTCCTCACGATGTTTTCCTTCACCGTAAGAGCGTCGGATAAACGTACATATGAAATCTAAATTTGAAATCACATCGGTACGTGGCAGGATTCGAACCACGACCTCCCGGACAGGAGGCGGCTGCCCTAGCCACGCCACCGACGCTCCAGACTCACAACTTTTTGTACACCAAAATTTTTTTCACCCCGTAGTAAAGTATAGGGGACAGCATTTTTAGCATTTGATGGCTAAACCGTAATTTATCGCCTCGCCACGACGCGCGACGGTGCGGGTGCGCAAGTTATGAAGTAGTGTTAAGGTCGAGCAAGAGACCAAATTAACTAATTTGGAACCGGTTCGTCCCTAACGACCAACGTTCTGTTTCGAGAACACTTGTATAACTCCGAGCACCTAGTCCTGTTTAAGTCGATGACGAAACTGAAGTGTACAATTCAATTTATTTGTTCTTACTTTTGCTTACCGACTGATTTGTTTTTACTCATGTTCTTTTAACTTCTTTTTAACTTTTCGTAGTTTTAGCTCGACATTGAGCGCACAGAATATTCAAAAGATATTTTCGCGTAAGTTATTTAAAATTTCCCAGCCGCCGGGAGCCACGAGTGGAAAATAAAAGATTTCTCCCTGAAAGTGCAAAATAATGAGTTGAGAACACACGCTCGCTTCAAACTCGTATTTAAGAGTTTGTGCTAAGTATAGTCTGTAGTGACATAGATATTTATACGTTCAGTTATAGTATAGGTACTGCTAGTTATGTATTTAATAATTAGACCTCGCGAGTTTTTCGAAATGGCTGAAATATGATATTTTTTACGTTTTCAAAGCCCCATGGCTCCGCCATTTTAAAAAAATTCCAAAAACGGAATCATAGAATCAGGTGTTCAAGTTTCTTGTTCGTTTACAAACTCTTCATTTATATTTTATATATAAATAGCTGTTGCCCACGTCTTCACCCGCGCAGATCCAGTTTTTTGCCAAAATTCGTTCTTAGCGGATGCCTACGTCATAATTTGCTATCTGTATACTAAATTTCAACCTGATTCGTCCAGTGATTTGAGGTGTGCGTTATCAGATTAGTCAGTCAGTCGGCCAGTCAGTGATTCAGTCAGTCAGTCACGGTTTCATTTTATATTTACCAAAAAAATTGTGCAAACGTTACACAATGTAGGAAAATAATTTAGTGGACTGTATGAAATGATGAAGGATGTAAATCAGGCTTTGTCCAAATAAGTGAATAAAATGCTCCACCAACCTTTGCTCCTCCTTCACCCCGGATGATGGTCAGCTCCAGACACGCACGGCGCACCTTGCTGCTGAGGAACACAGAAGGCACGAGCACTTCACAAAAACAAGGCCTGAACAGTTCGGTAGCACGGCTAGCCGGTGAAAATATGAAAAGTCCTTTTTGAAGGCAGCCCGTAATTATAGACAAAGTCAAGTGACACAACGTGTGCCTCTGACGACAGGTGCGGGCGAACAAACAAACAAAGAAACTAGTAATCCCGGCGAACTTCATACCACCTTACACTACACTACCCTACCCTTCCCTTCCCTACCCTACCCTACCCTACACTACACTACACTAAACTACACTACCCTACCCTACCCTACATAAGAACCTATTCTCCTGACAATAACGAACTCGACAAAAAAAGAATTAGCAAAATCGGTCCAGCCGTTCACTCGTGATGCCGTGACCAAGGGAAATAGGGATTCATTTTTATATAAATTACACATGCAAATAGTTTCCCGATGACTACAGACTCCTCCCGTCCCGCCGCCGCGCCCCCCGCGCTCGCCTACGTACCGATTGACAGCGATCGAGATGGAAACAAATACAAATTTAAATATCTATTAGGATGACGCGGGTCTCGTTCCACACCTCGAAACGGAAAAAATGGAACCCTTATAGGTTCACTTGTGTGGCTGTCTGTCCGTCCGTCTCTTGCAGCCGATTTGCTCCGAAACTATACTGGACCGATTGAATTGCAATTTGGCCTGCATACTTTCAAGAATTTTAATGTCCACTACATTTAATTTCAAAATCGATGCCAATTTCATAATTAACGTCCAAAAAACCATATGAATGTCACCCATATTGAAATTTGGACATTTCAACCGCATCGCACCGCAACAAGTCCGCCACGTCGTCGTCGCCTCAGTAGTTCAGTACTTGTTTGTACTATCGACCAAATTAATCGAAAATTAACTTTAAATGCAGTAATCTTAAGACTTAAATTTCAATCTTGTTGGTTAAGGAAAATTTAAAACGTTTTTCTCTTAAAACAACAAAAAAATCATTTAAACTTTATTTGTGACACGACACCGTAATGAAAATTTCGTGCTGATTTGTTCTATATCCAACATGGCGGATTTTATAGATGAATTAAACACCAAAAAAATTTTTTTTTGGAAATTCATATCATGTTTGATATAAAAGGAAAAGTTTTGACGATCACATATACTAAATTTATATACATTAAAATGCAAATAAATAAATAAATATTTTTAATTCATTAGCAAATGGTCTCACAAGCGATATTTATGAGACGGCTCAATGTCCGCGCGCTACAACCAAGCGACACGACACGCGGCCGCGGGTAGCGAGATGGGGCGGCGTTATACTCTGAGCACAAAAATAAGGAAATAAAATAAAAGGTAAAAAACTACGGAAAAGTATAAAAACACGAAACAGGTTTTTTTTTAAAGATATGTTTTCGAAATCAAAAATCAATCCAATTTTGATTCTCCATATAAAATTTGAACCCCCCGTTTCACCCCTTTAAGGCTTAAATTTTCAAAAACTCTAGATCACGCGTTAATTTATTTTCAATCGTTTACCGAATAGTTTTATGTTTCTAACTACAAAAATTACGGACTTCTATTCAAACATTCAACCCTTTTTTGACCCTGTAAGGGTTGTATTTCAAAAAAATCCTTTCTTTGTAGATATTTTCGTTAATAAATGACCACAATGGCCAAAATTTCATGTTCCTAGCTTTTTTAGTTCCCTGTTTCATCATTATCATCATATCAGCCAAAAATCGCCCACTGCTGGACAAAGGCCTCCCTCAAGGATTTCCACAACGACCGGTCCTGCGCTGCCCGCATACATCGGCTTCCCGCAATCTTCACCAGGTCATCGGTCCGCCTCGTTTCACTCCTAGTAAAACAGGAAACTCGTATGTAATGTTTTTTTTAAAGGTAAGCCGACAATATTTCGAAACCAAAAGTCAATCTAGTCTTGATTCTCCAAACAAACTTTAAACCCCCATTTCGCCCCTTTGGTGGTGGAATTAAAAAAAAACGCTTCAATAAGTATTCATTTATTTCTAATCCTTAACTAGAAAACAAAGTTTCAGGCTTCTAGCTCCAAAAATGACGACTTCCATACAAACTTTATACTCCCGTTTCGCCCCCTTAGGGGGTGCATTTTATAGCGTACCCCTAGATCTCTAGACCCGGCGTTGATAGTCAGTCGGTTTCTAATATGTATATTTAAATAAATAGGACATAAAACACAGGAATTAATTGACAAAGGCGAATTTATCTATCACGGGATTTCATCCAGTCGTCAGTTTCTTTCAAATGTACGTTCCAAAACTCCATTGTATATTGGCCGCCCGGTGTCGAACCCGCGGCCGACGACCGCTGAGCTACCGTCCAACCGCTGGTTCAGCTCATACCGGCAGTCCGGCAGTGACACCGCGTGCGGTGCGCGGTGCGCGGTGCGCGGTGCGGCCGACCGTACGTCCGCACGTTTGTCCCTATTGTCACAGTACAATAATTAGTAATCTGTGACAATACAGAGTACTAGCGTACTATTGTTTAGTCTCCATCACCTATTTAGCATTCGCTAGACTCGCTCTCGCTGGGAGCGAACAGAGCGAACAGAGCGAACAGAGCGAACAGAGCGCCAACTCCATAAATCCGGTATCTTTGAGGCAGGAAACTCATTTTTCATGTCGCCGTATAATAGAAGTGGAATATAAATGCATTTTTAAAGTTGCTAGGGAAAACTTGTTGGGAATTTTGACAGGTCTTAGATACGAGTATATTCAAGTGTAGCCGGTTGTCCGTACTGAAACATGCTTTTGGACAAATAACAATGTTTTGGACAACTAACAATCTTTTGGACAAATAACAATGTTTTGGACAACTAACAATCTTTTGGACAAATAACAATGTTTTGGACAACTAACAATCTTTTGGACAAATAACAATGGAAAATAAAATGCGTCGTCCGTTTGTCCGTTGGTGGCATGAAAATTTTCGAAGGATCGTAAAAAAGAGAATATACCCGATCTAGAATATGTCATTTAAAATAACTAAACAAATTAATTAAAAATTAAAAACCGACTACTTAAAAACTTTTTTTTGTTAATCGGGCAAAAAATGTCACGTGTCACTCACGGGATCAAGTCGAATCTAACGACGCGACGCCTCGTACTTTAACATCCATCAAGCCGTTTAGGCTGCAGAGCGTGCCAACGTGCCAACGAAATATACATGCAAACATAACTCTCTTTCTGGCGCAGTCGTTATAAAGAAAATCGAATGTCAAAGTGATAGTATCCTCCGACTTGCTTTGTAGGGTTTCCTATCAGGTTACGGCACCCTGTTACTAATCAAAGCCATAGTTAAAGTCAGACAGACATCATCATATCAGCTCATATACGTCCCCACCGAGGGGCTCGAGCCTACCCTGAACTAGGGCGATCGGGCCTTAGTCGACCACGCGGGCCCAGTGCGAGTTGGTCGACTTCACACACAACCTTCGAGTTTCTTCGCAGGCGTGTGCAGGTTTCCTCACGATGTTTTCCTTCACCGTAGGAGCATCGGATGACATACGAAAATGAGACAGGTCGCTTACTATGGGCCTCATAAGAAGGCTCAAAATCACCCAAACGGCAATGGAGCGAGCTATGCTCGGAATTCCTCCTACGCGATCGAATCAGAAATTAGGAGATCCGCAGGAGAACAAAAGTAACCGACATAGCTCACAGAATCGACAAATCTTGCCAACGGGAAACTAGTCCGTCTCTGCGACCTTTATAGCCTGCATCTTTAGAACCTTCATAAGTAGTTGGCTGAAACTTTTACAGATTATCTGTAATGTTATTATAATGGATTTTCAACCGATTTCTAAAAAGGGGGTTTTTAATTCGACTGTATGTTTGTTACGCGACATCTCCACAGATTATGAATTGATTTTCATGATTATTATTTGATCAGATAGAGTAAGCTGCCAGGTTAGACCCATAAATTTTTTATCAAAATCGGTATAGTAGTTTTTTTTATAAAAAAAACCAATAAAGTGCAAAATTGTACTCAGTTGTTGAGATTGAAGTCCGTTTTTATCGTGTTTAGCGTGTCTAATTATGTAACAAAAACAAATGAAGGGAGACCTCATTCACCGCTGCACAATAATGTAAACTGGCTAAGTGTGAGTCGTACTCACACTAAGGATCCCGAACTGAAGAAAAAATAAAAACATTTTTCTATCGCTTTCGTGGATGTCATTTGATTGAAATGAATGGGTGTCATTGTTGTACTCTTCTGGAAACGTGTGTTGACACGGAACCGTCGCGTCGGTGCGCGAGTTCCACTCGCACTATAGGCCTGGTTTTTGTAGTGTCACATAGCAGCCCAATGTTGGCAAGGCGTTCTACTTTGAATTTCTCCATTACTTGAAACATTATCAAGATCAACAAGAAATTACCCAGTTGGATTGAGATTAATGTTTGTAACCCCTCTTCAGGTCCGCACTTATCGCCCGAGGCGATCTCTTCCACGCACCTTCGCCTCGGGACATATCTGCGTGCAGTTTAATCATTTCCGCGACATCGAGCTAAACGAGCCAAACGCTCCCTTGACGACGGTCCGACCCTCACACACACACACCGACACACGCGCGCGCACTACATTCAAACACTATACAGGTGACATTTTATACGCTCGGCTGGAAACCGGCAAATGGTAGATGCTACTCATGTGGACACTGAACACTTCTCTGAGCGACCTAGATAGGTGTTAGGTAAAATATAACATATTTTTTCAGGGGGGCTTCTTCTCTAAAAAGTGAAGTACTTTGGTTCTACAGCTTTTTTAAAAAATTTAAAATTGTATGGACCTCTCATACACATCGAACAACTTTGTACGGTACCTAAGTCCAATATTTTTTTGATTTTAGCAAAGTTTCATATATAAAGTTGATTAGTTTCATTAGTGGATTTCCCCTCAAAAATGTGCTCCAATTTTCCTAAGACTTAACAATTAGCGAAGGAAGTCAAAAGTTGTTTTCTTCGATTGTATAGGTACCTTGGGGAAAGTTGTTCAGTATCGTGATTAGAATCCACTATTTGCCGCTTCGTAGCGAAAAACAGTCAGCCTGTGTATTCATATTATACAGATACACACACACTAACATTAAACAGACACTTCTAACCCTCACACACTCACAGGTGGTCTGATAAATGTATTTTTATTGTAACAGGTGTGTAGTTAGTATACTACATGTACAAAAGTTGGTGTAGGACTAGGATCGATCCTACTCGTCATTTTAAACAATTTGAAAAAAATATATTTCGACGCTGCCTACAATAAAGCACGAATTTGGTCAATCAGGTCTGGGGCTAGATGAGGCTGTTAACCGAGGATGCTACTTATCATACTGAACAACTTTACTCAAAGATCCTACAGTAATTTCTCAAAAATATATTTCGACCAATGACTTATATATTACTATTTCGACGCTGCCTCAAATTCAAATTCGATTTTTAAGATTTGATTTTTTTATGAAGGGTTTACGACTTCTTCACCAGTTATGTGCAAACCAGTAACTAAACAATTCCATTCACATTGTCTAAGAATTATTAAGATTTTTCATACACAACATGTTTTTTTGAAAAGCTAATAAATCCACTTAAGTGGTTTTTGTACAAACGCGTAGACAATGAAAAAGTTGTGTTTTTTCGTTTTCATAGAAAAGTGGTACACAATACACATACTGTTTGAAATTAGTAGAACCCAATTTTCAATTTTCATGCGTTTTTACAAAAACTACTTAAAACGAAAATTATTTATAAAAACTTAAATATAGCATTTTTCATGAGTTTTTCCAAAAACCACTTAAAACGAAATTCATTTTTAGGAATATAGCACTTGCCCATCTTGAACTTTAATATGAAGTAATAAAACAATAACGACCTTTTTAGTCTCAGGACGTGTTGCCACCACCTGCCGCGCTGGCGTCGCGTCGTCGCGTCGGCGTCGCACTGACAAGCAGCAGGCACGTGATAATCGTATTCTTAGTTTATTAATAAAGTTTTTTTTAATGTGTTGTTGTTTCGATTAGGGGTACTAAACCTAGGGCGAACATAATGTAAGAACAATGTTGGAGGTTGTTCAGTTGTTACTCGCGGAGCGGTCGCAGCTCAGTGTGACTTGCGTGGTAGGGTCGATCCCGCACGTTACAATACAAACATAATATAAGAACAATGTTGGAGGTTGTTCAGTTGTTACTCGCGGAGCGGTCGCAGCTCAGTGTGACTTGCGTGGTAGGGTCGATCCCGCACGTTACAATACAAACATAATATAAGAACAATGTTGGAGGTTGTTCAGTTGTTACTCGCGGAGCGGTCGCAGCTCAGTGTGACTTGCGTGGTAGGGTCGATCCCGCACGTTACAATACAAACATAATATAAGAACAATGTTGGAGGTTGTTCAGTTGTTACTCGCGGAGCGGTCGCAGCTCAGTGTGACTTGCGTGGTAGGGTCGATCCCGCACGTTACAATACAAACATAATATAAGAACAATGTTGGAGGTTGTTCAGTTGTTACTCGCGGAGCGGTCGCAGCTCAGTGTGACTTGCGTGGTAGGGTCGATCCCGCACGTTACAATACAAACATAATATAAAACAATGTTGGAGGTTGTTCAGTTGTTACTCACGGAGCGGTCGCAGCTCAGTGTGACTTGCGTGGTAGGGTCGATCCCGCACGTTACAATACAAACATAATATAAAACAATGTTGGAGGTTGTTCAGTTGTTACTCGCGGAGCGGTCGCAGCTCAGTGTGACTTGCGTGGTAGGGTCGATCCCGCACGTTACAATACAAACATAATATAAGAACAATGTTGGAGGTTGTTCAGTTGTTACTCGCGGAGCGGTCGCAGCTCAGTGTGACTTGCGTGGTAGGGTCGATCCCGCACGTTACAATACAAACATAATATAAGAACAATGTTGGAGGTTGTTCAGTTGTTACTCGCGGAGCGGTCGCAGCTCAGTGTGACTTGCGTGGTAGGGTCGATCCCGCACGTTACAATACAAACATAATATAAGAACAATGTTGGAGGTTGTTCAGTTGTTACTCGCGGAGCGGTCGCAGCTCAGTGTGACTTGCGTGGTAGGGTCGATCCCGCACGTTACAATACAAACATAATATAAGAACAATGTTGGAGGTTGTTCAGTTGTTACTCGCGGAGCGGTCGCAGCTCAGTGTGACTTGCGTGGTAGGGTCGATCCCGCACGTTACAATACAAACATAATATAAAACAATGTTGGAGGTTGTTCAGTTGTTACTCGCGGAGCGGTCGCAGCTCAGTGTGACTTGCGTGGTAGGGTCGATCCCGCACGTTACAATACAAACATAATATAAGAACAATGTTGGAGGTTGTTCAGTTGTTACTCGCGGAGCGGTCGCAGCTCAGTGTGACTTGCGTGGTAGGGTCGATCCCGCACGTTACAATACAAACATAATATAAGAACAATGTTGGAGGTTGTTCAGTTGTTACTCGCGGAGCGGTCGCAGCTCAGTGTGACTTGCGTGGTAGGGTCGATCCCGCACGTTACAATACAAACATAATATAAGAACAATGTTGGAGGTTGTTCAGTTGTTACTCGCGGAGCGGTCGCAGCTCAGTGTGACTTGCGTGGTAGGGTCGATCCCGCACGTTACAATACAAACATAATATAAAACAATGTTGGAGGTTGTTCAGTTGTTACTCGCGGCGCGGTCGCAGCTCAGTGTGACTTGCGTGGTAGGGTCGATCCCGCACGTTACAATACAAACATAATATAAGAACAATGTTGGAGGTTGTTCAGTTGTTACTCGCGGAGCGGTCGCAGCTCAGTGTGACTTGCGTGGTAGGGTCGATCCCGCACGTTACAATACAAACATAATATAAGAACAATGTTGGAGGTTGTTCAGTTGTTACTCGCGGAGCGGTCGCAGCTCAGTGTGACTTGCGTGGTAGGGTAGATCCCGCACGTTACAATACAAACATAATATAAAACAATGTTGGAGGTTGTCCAGTTGTTACTCGCGGAGCGGTCGCAGCTCAGTGTGACTTGCGTGGTAGGGTCGATCCCGCACGTTACAATACAAACATAATATAAAACAATGTTGGAGGTTGTTCAGTTGTTACTCGCGGAGCGGTCGCAGCTCAGTGTGACTTGCGTGGTAGGGTCGATCCCGCACGTTACAATACAAACATAATATAAAACAATGTTGGAGGTTGTTCAGTTGTTACTCGCGGAGCGGTCGCAGCTCAGTGTGACTTGCGTGGTAGGGTCGATCCCGCACGTTACAATACAAACATAATATAAGAACAATGTTGGAGGTTGTTCAGTTGTTACTCGCGGAGCGGTCGCAGCTCAGTGTGACTTGCGTGGTAGGGTAGATCCCGCACGTTACAATACAAACATAATATAAGAACAATGTTGGAGGTTGTTCAGTTGTTACTCGCGGAGCGGTCGCAGCTCAGTGTGACTTGCGTGCTAGGGTCGATCCCGCACGTTACAATACAAACATAATATAAGAACAATGTTGGAGGTTGTTCAGTTGTTACTCGCGGAGCGGTCGCAGCTCAGTGTGACTTGCGTGGTAGGGTAGATCCCGCACGTTACAATACAAACATAATATAAGAACAATGTTGGAGGTTGTTCAGTTGTTACTCGCGGAGCGGTCGCAGCTCAGTGTGACTTGCGTGCTAGGGTCGATCCCGCACGTTACAATACAAACATAATATAAGAACAATGTTGGAGGTTGTTCAGTTGTTACTCGCGGAGCGGTCGCAGCTCAGTGTGACTTGCGTGGTAGGGTTGATCCCGCACGTTACAACACAAACATAATATAAGAACAATGTTGGAGGTTGTTCAGTTGTTACTTGCGGAGCGGTCGCAGCTCAGTGTAACTTGCGTGGTAGGGTCGATCCCGCACGTTACAATACAAACATAATATAAGAACAATGTTGGAGGTTGTTCAGTTGTTACTCGCGGAGCGGTCGCAGCTCAGTGTGACTTGCGTGGTAGGGTCGATCCCGCACGTTACAACACAAACATAATATAAGAACAATGTTGGAGGTTGTTCAGTTGTTACTCGCGGAGCGGTCGCAGCTCAGTGTGACTTGCGAGATTACGTGCGCGGGATCCGCAGGATTTGCGGGGCTGACGAGCAGCACAGAGACGTCCTTCTCATGGAGGCATGCGTGCCGGCCTGCCGCCATGCCAATGACTTATATATTACTTATCTATGCGCCATGCTTGTTTTTCTTTACAGTGACAAGTACTTATACTCGTTGCATGTAAACTTACTTTCGTTTTTATATATGTACATATTTGGAGTTTTTTCAGTTTGAAGGCAAACTTATGGACTAAACATAACTAAAAATGTCAGGTGCAGTGCCGTGCACATTTTTTACGAGTGTTAATCCAATTTGTAAATACTTTTTAAAATCTGTTAATGACTTAACCACCAAATGTAAAATGTGCAATGCGATACTGAAAACTTTTGCTAGATCTACGAAGGGATTACACGTCCATTTAAAATCTAAGCAAAGAATTAAATATGTGGACATCCAGACGCTTAAGTTGCGATCTGTGCAACTAACGCTAAACGCAAATAATCTTTTTATATCAAGATTTGCGTTTTTTGTGTGGCATCAAGTGTTTCCTTTTTATTGAAATAAACAGTTTAAATTATTTTTTTATGTTAATCGCAAAGTCGCAAGTTCAAGTGCTTCTAGACTTTTGACGCTTCGCTGGCCCAGGAACCTCCACGAACTCCAAATCTACAACCGCAGATTATGCAAGTGGAGATATTACATAATTTTCTTGTCCAATATGGTAGAAAGAGTGGGCCGCATGGCTTTTATGGACGGAATGCCTTTTCCTGTATTAGTTACGTCGTAATAAATACATGTTGATTTTTATTTGTACCATATCAAATTCTCCATAAACGACATTCACAAATTTAATGTTTCGCACACACACTGTCGGGATCCCGTAAATACAGAGATCCCGCGGGAATATAATCATCGATCCTGCAAATACCGAGATCACAAAAAAGCTGCGGGATGTGATGCCTTCCGCGCGACCCATTGCAAACCTGTTGAAGGTGTAACGTGTAACGTGTATCGCCAACGCGTACTCGCACCGGTGGCACAACTTTTCCGTTAAAATTAAAGGTCTAGAAACGTGTTTCGTCGCGATTTAGAGTAAGTTATCAAGTCATTAGATCTAAACTTCTTTTTCCATATTTTTAATGTTTTAATGCAATTGCTAAAATATTTGCAAAAATGTTTGAAAAATGAGTCAAAAAAGGGTTTCTTTAGAAATATTTTGTAGTCCTTAAGGCGAGGCATTTGTAAAACATTGTCTCTGTTTTTTTTCTTTACGTGTAAAGAGTCAAGACAATAACCACACTTTTGCACTTTTTCAATTTTTTACGTTGTTATTTCTCTTAAGACTTCAGTTTAAAAACTAAAATGTATAAAAGCTAAAGCTAAGCTAAGCTAGGTTCTCTGTAGTACTTAATAAGAAATATCTCCATATAAAAACTATGTGCAAATTTAGAAATTTTTTTAAAAACAATTCGTTTTAGACTTTTTTTTAGACGTTTTAAACCTGTTTTTAGGATTTTTAATTGATCTAGCAAAAGGGTTTCTCCGCTTCTCCACCGGTGCCTCGCCTTAAGTATAGCTCCCCCTAAATCACAGTCTAAATAATTGCATCAGTCAGCCGATGGAGATGTCTAAACACCTTACCATAGTAAAAATAAATACCTTACTCTAAATCGCGACGAAACACATACGTAGAGAGTTGGGGAGATCGAGCCCAAATAAGTAACTATTTAGTAATCTGTGCCCGAATAGCCCTACTCATCGTTTGGGACCATTCACTCAAGGTTGGACGAACAGGACGAGAAGGTGGCCCACGATGGCCCGTGGCTTGTGACTAGATATACCGATTTTTTTTACAATTGGTAAGCCCTTGGCATCATCTCACGATGATGCCGAAGATGGAAGGGGGCTTACCAAGATTCTCCAACGCAATGGAGAACTGGCTATCTTATCTTCAAGCCGGAACACATCAATGTTGTTAACACTTATGTTTGGTGGCAAGACTTAGATAAGATGGTGGTAGCTAGCCAGGCGGGCTTAGAAAACGTGGAAACAGAACTCGCGACCTCCTGGTGTGAAGCGAATGGACTAACAATTACGCCACGGAGGCGGTTAAACGGAATATGGAAATGGGCATACCAAGAATCCCCAACACAATGGGGATGTTTCTTAGGTACACTGTGGCTAAACTGAGCCGTTCGGTTGGCGGCTGAATTGTGCGGGAGAGTGACAGAGATAGACTGTCGCACTTACCTTAGGGTGACATTCCACTCATCAAATAGTTGATCAAAAATATTGCCCGACTTTTTACGTAGCTTTTATTGAAAATGATAAGTAGTTTGTTTTTATATTTTTTTACGGAATTTCAAAAGAATATGACATTTTTACGGAAATAGCATTTATTTTTATCAAAATATTGTAGGTAGGTTCCCTACAGACCCATACATAGTTTATAGGTAGGTTCCCTACAGACCCATACATAGTTTGTAGGTAGGTTCCCTACAGACCCATACATAGTTTGTAAGTAGGTTCCCTACAGACCCATACATAGTTTGTAAGTAGGTTCCTTACAGACCCATACATAGTTTGTAAGTAGGTTCCCTACAGACCCATACATAGTTTGTAGGTAGGTTCCCTACAGACCCATACATAGTTTGTAAGTAGGTTCCCTACAGACCCATACATAGTTTGTAGGTAGGTTCCCTACAGACCCATACATAGTTTGTAAGTAGGTTCCCTACAGACCCATACATAGTTTGTAAGTAGGTTCCTTACAGACCCATACATAGTTTGTAAGTAGGTTCCCTACAGACCCATACATAGTTTGTAGGTAGGTTCCCTACAGACCCATACATAGTTTGTAGGTAGGTTCCCTACAGACCCATACATAGTTTGTAGGTAGGTTCCCTACAGACCCATACATAGTTTGTGGGTAGGTTCCCTACAGACCCATACAATGTTTGTAGGTAGGTTCCCTACAGACCCATACATAGTTTGTAGGTAGGTTCCCTACAGACCCATACATAGTTTTTAAGACTTGTTTGCGAAGCGTCATTCACTTAGATTTGGTTATCATTCAAATAAAAACCAAACAAGGTTTAACTGCCTCCGTGGCGTAGTGGTTAAATCCATTAGCTTCACATGAGGAGGTCGCGGGTGCTATTCCCACGTTTTCTAAGCCCGCCTGGCTAGCTACCACCATCTTATCTAAGTCTTGCCGCCAAACATCAATGTTAACAGCATTGATGTGTTCCAGATTGAAGATAAGATAGTTCCTCATTGTGTTGAGAAATCTTGGTACACCCGCTACAGTCTTCGGCATCATCGTCACTTTATTATGTGAGATGATGCCAAGGGCTTACCAATTGTGGATAAAAATAATAAAAATGAGAATATAACTTTTCATAATGTCAGAATTAAATCATTTCATCGAAATATAAACATGAATTGGCAAATAAAAGTTACAGATAGCCGAACATAACGCGAGAGTCGCTATCGCTAGGTAGCATCGTCTCAGTAAATCTCGAATTCCATTGAAAACATCGGGTCGCGCGCGTTAACCCGCGGAAACCCTGTCGTTGTCCGTTCTGGCGCCTCCCGCGCCCCCCGCGCCCCCCGCGCCACGGGCGCCACGGGCGCCCAGGGGCGCCGCGCGGGACCGCCGGGGGCGCCGCGGTGCTCACGTAGCTAACCTATTTTGATTGCCTTATCTGACACGGGTGTGGTTGTTAGATGCGGGCCACGGGCCAGAACTATATTACCTTTGGATATTACGCGTTTTATTTTAATGTACTATTGTTACTATAAGACAGTGAGTGAGACACTGAGTTTACGCCTCCGTGGCACAAGAGTTTGAGTCCCGGCGGGGTCCAACTTTGTAAGACTCTGTTTGATTGATGGTAGGGTATTTTCCAAGCCCGACAGGTTAGCTACCAACATTTTATCTAAGTCTTATCCTTGTCTTATCAATTGGATAGCACGGTTAATTGGATAGCGCGGTTAATTGGATAGCACGGTTAATTGGATAGCGCGGTTAATTGGATAGCACGGTTAATTGTGCCACACTTTAAGAGAGAACCATAGATCTAAGTCTTGCTGCCAGATATCAATGTTAACAGCATTGATGTGTTCCGGTCCTTGCAGTCACGTACGTAACTGGTTACGATAGAAGATAAATAGTCAGTTCCTCATTCAGTTGGGGAATATTGGTAAGCTTGCTTTCATGTGAGTTAATGCTAAAAGCTTAACAAATTGTGGATGAAAGAAGTTCCGAAATGGAGAATACATGTAGGCAAACGTTAGTGAAAGTTGTTGCGACGATCGCGAACGACCAGACATTTTGATCCATATTATTCGGATTTCTGTGTTTTGATCTCGATCAAATGAGCAACTGGCCGGGCTGAGCGGTTCACTCGTCCATCAGGCCAACGTCATCTTTGTTTATGCGTTATTTTCCGCTTCTTCCCTTCAAGCAGTTGCTCGCTGATCCTTCGTTGGTTGTTCATCAATTGTGCTTGATCTTATCACTGCGTGAGACAGGAACGCAATCGTGTTACAACTACTGCTGAGACGTTCTCTGTTATGTTGTAGATACGAGTTGGTCTATGATCCAGTTACCTGGATGAGTTTAACCGTTAGGCCGATATAACACTATCATAGATGTAGCCCGATGATCTTTTTTGACAGCATGCTGTGAAATATGATCCTACAAAGGCGGCAATGTACTAGATTTAGGATCATATATATGACTTAGTGTAATCCAGGCCTAAGTGTCTTTTTTCCCTACCTTTTCCGTACTCCGCAAAGCACTTCGAGCCGCTGGTGCCCGTTGCTATCACTAGTTAAGCCGTGTCAGAGACCTTTTAGGCGCCTTGAAAAACTTCTGACCATGGGGTTCGCCAGTGGCCCTACAACCTCCACCAATCCGGACTTGGCCTCTGCATGCGGATTTATTTAATTCTATGGCACTTTTCAGTAGAATGACCTAACCTTTCCGAGTTTGGCAAGAGACCCGTGCCCCAGCATTGGCGACATTTACGGTTTGTTACCCTTTATACTCAAATGGAAGTTATGAAAGAGATTCAATCTGATTGATTGAATTTGATTGATTGATTGAACCAATTTTGGTGTCGGCGACTGCTATCACGAATTAGAGCGCCGTTTATGCGCTGTTACTGGTTGGGGGGCATTCAAAATTTTTAGTGGTTTGTAAAATTTTTAGTACAGCAGCCCTTTCAAGTGCACTCCAACGCTGGTTTTAGTACGGCAGCCCTTTCAAGTACACTCCCACCCTGTTTTTAGTACGGCAGCCCTTTCAAGTGCACTCCAACCCTGGTTTTAGTACGGCAGCCCTTTCAAGTGCACTTCCACCCTGTTTTTAGTACGGCAGCCCTTTCAAGTGCACTCCAATCCTGGTTTTAGTACGGCAGCCCTTTAAAGTGCACTCCAACCCTGTTTTTAGTACGGCAGTCCTTTCAAGTACAATCCCACCCTGTTTTTAGTACGGCAGCCCTTTTCAAATAAAAATAAAAAATAAAATAAAATAAAATTCTTTTATTTCAGACAGAGTCCATATTTGGTTAGTAACACAAAACTTAATATCTATTGTTAGTTTAGGTAGGTAAATTAAATGTATTTGAGCCACTGGGCAAGCAATCCACTCAGCGAGTGTAGTTAGCAACCGCTGAGTGCATCCCAAGCCAGCCCCTCACAATACCCCCATCCAGCCTAGTTTCCATGACAGCCAAGATGCTGTTGGTGCTGCAACGCAGCCTGCCGAGCGCCGCAGCGCACCGTTTGCGAATCACGGCTTGGAAGCCGTCTACCTGCGCGTCCGCAAACATCCCCGACGCACTGCACCAGCGCGGCAGCCCCAACAGCGCCCTGAACGCATTATTATATTGGACGCGCAGGGCGCCGATCGTCCTTCGCGAATACACAGCCCACAGGCTACAAGTATATAGAGATGTACAGTAGGCTCTAAACAATGTTATCTTTACCTGAGCTGTACATCTACGGAACCTGTGTGCTATCATATTAGCTCTGGTCGAAAGGGCCCTACGCTCTCGATCTATATCAGCATCATCATTCAAACATTCGTTAACCAAGTGGCCCAGATATTTGAAAGCAGAAACTCTTTTTAAAGGTGTTCCATTTAGTAACACAGGGGGAACATGATATGGACACTTGTTGCCTGCCTTAAAAATCAGTAGCTCACTTTTTGTTTCGTTATACCTAAGGCCGTGTTGTGCAGCATAATTTTCACATACACATAACAATTGTTTCAATCCACCAATCGAAGGGCTCAGCAGCACCATATCGTCTGCATAGCTAATGTTGTTTATGCAAACATCATCTATATGACATCCGACATGCATGCTGCTGAGCTCCTCGATCAGGGCATTGACATATAAGTTAAACAATTTTGGAGAGCTTAAGCCACCTTGTCTTACCCCACATTGCAACACATATTCATCCGATATTGAATCCCCCCACTTTACAAAGTTTATCTGACCAGAATACCAAAATTTAAAGAGACATATCAACTCTCTGGGCATTTCAGTTTTTTCCAGCTTGCTCCAAAGCATATTGTAATTAACCAAATCAAATGCCTTAGATAGATCTAGGAAGCACGCATAGATAGGTGTTTTCTTTTGTGTATAGTACTCAACAGTCTGCTTAAGGCTGAGAATTGCGCTTTCTGTAGACAGTCCTGGTCGAAACCCGAACTGAGCGTCATGAAGTTTAATATATTTATCAAGCTCAGCATTAAGCAGACCGTCGAGCACCTTTGCAATAACTGTTGCTAAGGATATTGGTCTGTAATTGGTTCTGGTCGAGATATCCCCCGTTCTGTTTTTTATGATCGGTACAACAATGGTTCTGGTCAAGTCTGCTGGTAGGTAAGAATGACCTATACAAAAACCAAACAGAAGGGCCAGCACCCTGGGTAAATGAGGCCCTGCGTTTTGCAAATGCTCAATGCTGAGGCCATCATGTCCTGGGGATTTTCCTTTCTTCATATCTTTTATGATTTTTGCAATTTGTTTTGCAGAGAACCTGACTTCAGTATTCCCAGGAGATGATAGCCCAGCATCACATTCAACATTTGAGTGCACTCCAAACCTGTTTTTAGTACGGCAGCCCTTTCAAGTGCACTCCCACCCTGTTTTTAGTACGACAGCCCTTTCAAGTGCACTCCAACCCTGTTTTTAGTACTGCAGCCCTTTCAAGTGCACTCCCACTATATTTTTAGTACGGCAGCCCTTTCAAGTGCACTCCAACCCTGTTTTTAGTACGGCAGCCCTTTCAAGTGCACTTTAACCCTGTTTTTAATACGGCAGCCCTTTCAAGTGCACTCCAACCCTGTTTTTAGTACGGCAGCCCTTTCAAGTGCACTCCCACTCTGTTTTTAGTACGGCAGCCCTTTCAAGTGCACTCCAACCCTGTTTTTAGTACGGCAGCCCTTTCAAGTGCACTTTAACCCTGTTTTTAATACGGCAGCCCGTTCAAGTGCTTGTACTGTTTTTAGTACGGCAACCCTTTCAAGTGCACTCCAACCCTGTTCTCACGTAACTGACAAAGCCAACTTTTCCTGAGAATGTAGTACAGCCACACTCACAGCACGTCAGCACTCTTCCAACAAAATTGTATTGTATGGCCGATAGTGGTCGGGCCTTCAGCTCGTCGCGCTTAGTATCAAGCTCTGCGCGTTGCGGTGCTCAAAGTCGACCACCTTTTTGTTTACTGTATGCCTCCACTGAGACCGATCTTCTGCCAGTTTCCCATAGAGATGAATCTACGTCACAACTCTTCATGTGGCGCTTGAGCACATCTTTGTACCGCAGGAGTTGACCGCCTCATGTTCGCTTCCTTTCCTGCAGCTTTTAGTAGAAAACGCGCTTAGCAACTCACTCATCGGGCATTCGGCACACGTGCCGCACCACCGCAGTCTTTTCGTCATTAGTACGCCTCTATGCCTTCTGACATTTGCTTGTTTCAGAACACAGTCCAACCAATGAATTTTAAGAATGTCGCGAAGGGATTTAAGCCAGATTTCCCTGATGTCCGTTAAAACGCCCAAACTAAAAAAAAAACAAATCAGGAGAACGATTACAAAGCACATGCAATTTTATAAAAAAACAGGGTAACTGGTTTGGAATTTGTCAAACATGCGGATATGTTGGCGGTACGGGTATACAAGAGACCGGGCTGAACTAACAGGCCTGTACACAAACACTTTTGTAAGAAAATTCAGGTCGTGTTAAGGAGAGAGCAAGCTTATCGTGGCGATACAAGTCGATCCCTGGCTAGTTGTAATGATAATTTGCCCCAGGTGGCATTTTCAATACGTGGATTACGATGTGGACCATGTACGTGCATACAAAACATTTATAATATGTTCCGCTATTTACTCTAACTTTTGTACATGGTTGTCTGAAATCCCAATAAATAAAATTAAAGTAACAAATAAAAATGGTACCAGTCCAACCTTCGGCCATTTGGGGGATTCCTGTATCTGGGAGTGGACTAAATACGAATCTGGGAGTGAATGAGAATGAATGCCTCAATCGAGTTCCAACTAGTGAAACTTGTTAATCGGTTTTGATTGCAATGGAGATTTTGAGGGCTATGGATGTGATGATGGTGACGCATGGACGTTCTCAACAACAACACCGGATGATTACAACAGTGTATGTTGTAGTGTATAGTGCAACCCTAAAATCTCTTCCCGAAGGTATCGTATGGGACGACTAAGGGATCAAATCGGTGATGGGTACCAGCGGCGTTTCCGCTTTCTTTGCCACCAAACTGCACACTGCGATCGCCAACCCTCCTGCCAAGCGTGGCGATTGTGTCAGTCTACCCCCTCCCAACTTGAGGGAGGCATATGTCCCACAGTGGACGACATTTAAGATGATATTCATCGCATAAACCATAGCAGCATGTAGCTATTGAAATTAGAAATAAGACTCCGCCACGCTGAGCTGTTTAAAGGAGAAAGGAAAGATATTGAATGTCAAATGACAGAAAGAACTGTTTACTTCTATAAAATGCTTACAGTGAATATAGCCCTCTGCAGACATATACATACAGAGTACAGATAGATGGACGGACGGACTCTCAGTTTTACGACTGGCCATAAAACAGTGAATTCGGGATGGCTGTCGTTTCGACCAATTTTTGCAGCAGTAAAATTTTCCCAATTACAAGCTGATTGTTAATTCGATTGGGACTCCGACGTTAATTCAACTGGGAAGCGATTTGTGGGAAATTGTTGAAAATTTTTGATTGATTTGTCGGCCTTATGTGTCTTGTTATAGTTAAGTACGTTCTTTTTAGGTAGGTTTTTGAAAACTAGTACAAAGTACATTATTATTTATAATGTAGCTTGTTGCTTTTGTGTTACATTCAAAACTGCATTTTGATTATCCCATCAATTCAAAAAGTTGTATGTTTGCATTGTATGTACTTATTGAGCATCCGTTCAGTGCTCTAGCGCCTAAGCTGCTGGATGGCTCTGTACTTTTTTTATTTTTTTTCCTGCCTCGATTTTTTAGCTACCATAGTAAAATACACTAAATGTTTACATTTCCTGAAATAGCGGTTTAGCTGGTAGGGAGAGGGAGGGGGAGGGGGGGACTAGTAAGATCTGACTGTAACAAAAATTTGTGCTATAAAGCAAACGGATCCCTGGATCGAAAAATGGTTTCCACACATCCGCAATATTTTTGAACGACACCCCACACCCCACACCCCCACCGTGGGGATTGGGATGGACGAGAAAAATAAGATGGACGAGAAAAATAACAGTCAGCAGACTTCGGAATCAAAAAAAATTAAATGTTACAAAATTCCGCCTCGAAATATAATTTCGCCGAATAGTAGGAATAAAAGTTTGTTTTTATTTAATTTGGAGTGGGACGGATATAAAGTACATTTTAGTAGATTACATATATGTATAATCGGTTAATGTTTATACGGATCCCAAAACAATCAAGAATTCACCAACTAGAGTTCATCCATGGGAATACCAGCATGGTGGGATGGCTATGGTATTCAGACACTTGTTTCTTTCCGATTATTTTATAATCAAGTCGCCAAAAAAATGCAACAATAGTACTTGGATATTGCTCCTGTCGTAAATTTTCGCTTATACACTTCCAAATTCATTGTCTTGAAGACAAAGTGTATGTTCCATCTTTCTCTAATACTAGCGCAACGTAATATTGCCGTCTCTCTCGTGTGGATTCATAAGTGGCCAAGAGAGCTGAGAAGAGACATGGTTTAATTGTATTAACACCGTTAAAAGGTTAGATGCGAACAGAATTACAAGGAAGATACACTTTGTGTCAAATAACGTTAAGTACCTACGTTTCATAATTTACAGGAATCGTAACAAAGGTTATTCGTAGGATATATTCTTTGTAGGCTCAGTACCCTGCCCGTATGAATGTCTTCGCTCAGAGTGTCCGCAATCCTTGCTAATGTTATAAATGTGAAAATATGTTTGTTTGTTTGTTTGTTACCTTTTCACGCTTCAACACCTTAACCAATCTTGATGAAATTTGGCATGTAGGTAGCCTGTGTCACTGGGATGGACATAGGCTACTTTTTCAGTTTAAGTTTTCAAGAAAATATACTCTTTTTTTGGTTAGTTTCTTTAACATTGCAACGGCACAATGGATTGCTGTGATTTTTTGCACAGAGATGGCTGAGGGGGTGGGAAATGTCAAATTTACTATTTAGCATATCCTGACATGGTTCCCGAGGGATCTGGGGAAAACTCGCCGCCGATGCCTGCACGCTGAAAAGGAAGGTAGAAGTGTAGGTGGGATGATGAAGTGAGATGATGCCATGCAAGGGCTTATCAATTGTCAATAAAAAAAGGGGAGCATCCCATTGAATAAATTGGAAAAATTAATTGATTAACTTAAAAATGTACATTCTTAATTATAAAAAACACAGAATAGAAAAAAGGCATATGTGTACATGGTCCAGCAAATGCATGTTTCATTTCATTTCACAGGGTGACAGTCAGAATAAATCGAGAATAATAAATACGTCAAAACATAAAAAAACCAGTAAACGCGAGTCGGACTAGCGCTCTGAGAGTTCCGTACCACCACATCTCTCTATACAACTATAACAATGATACCTATTCAAATTACAAACAAAAGACATCAACGCGAACGACAAAAATAATTTTTTTTTGTCTTAAGTTCGAACTCCTTAGCGCTAGTACGACTCACACTGGGCTGAACCATATCGGACTATTTTGATTAGCAGTCTATGTTTCATTCCATTTCCTAACGTTTGCTATGCAACATATAGCGTCAATCCGTTGCTCCGTTGCGACGAGCACGTAGCACGTAGTACGTACGCGAGAGTACAAATGAGTTATCCCTTGATATTGAACATCCAGACACAGAATAAACAAACTGTTCGTCATACGAATGTTTGCCCTGGGTGGGGATCGAACCCCAGACCTTAGGGCCAGCAGGCAGAAGTTGAACATTCGGTCAAAGTCAGTCAGGTCAGGTTCTGGCAAAATACCTTACTAAAATGCCTCAAATCGAACAAGTTTATACATAATGTAATGACGACGTGTACTGATACTGATCACCTACAGTAAGTTACTTGTTGTTAAATGTATTTTTTTATATATATAAAATATTTAATAACCATTATATTTACAGCGCTTTGGTTTGTACTGTTATGCTGTAAATTTACTTAAATAAATAAATAGAACAAACAGTCAACGAGTCAAAGTTCTTAATAATAAATTTACCTTCTCTAATATATGATGTCGGTAAACAACTCCTGTATTTCGATACAACGCGTACGCGTAACACACACACTTCATAATTTGCCGACGCTACGCTACGCTACGGGGAGCTCGTATAAAATCTAACTCCACCGTTGCGTTGCGTTGCGTTGCCAAGACGACGCGCGATCTACGGGCAATATCCGCTATCCGCTGTTCTGTGTGGCGTGCACGTGGCCTCGGGCCGCTGTTCCGCAGCCCCTCGGCGGCTCAGGCTATCTACAGGGGTAAACACAGTTTACTTCATCTATTACACGAGGAATAATAATTGAGTGCGGAGAACAGAAAACAATTCGTAAAAACATCTTGCTGATCAGCATGTAGGTACACAGGTGCGATCCCGCTGACCGTGCAATTGTGTGCCCGCCGGCAGCGACGCGCCTGGCCCCTCCAGTCGTCTCCAGTCACTTGACTCGTTAGCTCACGCGTAGCCAGTTAAGCAATTTCTATAGTAAGGTGTGTCAATAAATCGACGTGAATTTAATAAGTATTTTATTACTGCACTGCCCTTCTGAGATAATATAGACAGTACCCACCACTACATATATACGGTACATTGGTGACCCCAGTTATGAACATTTTTTTTAAGTGCAGTGTAATAGGAGACGACTCGCCCTATCGTAGGGCTAAGTAAGAGCTAACGAGCAAAAAATTTAACATTCGCGTCGTCGAAAACAAAGACAGTTAAGTGTGATCATGTCTACAACCAGTGAAAATCAAGGAAACTTGCCGCCGCAGAGCCAGGCGCCCGGGCAGCAAGTAAAGCCCGGCACCGCATCAGGGGTTCCGTATTTAAATATGGACTTGGCAGCAGTCTCACTGACAGCGAGGATTCCAGAATTCTGGGTGGACCAGCCTCGTTTGTGGTTCCTTCAAGTTGAAGCAGTTTTGGCCCCACAACACCTCAGTGACCAGGCAAGGTACGATTTAGTTATCGGAAAATTAAACAAAGATGCGATTAGCCAGATTACCAGTTTATTGATAAATCCACCGTCTACCGGAAAATTTGAAGCATTAAAATTAAAGTTACTTAATATATATGAGGAATCCGCATCTAGACAGCTCCAGAAATTGTTAAGTGAAATGGATTTAGGCGACCAAAAGCCTTCACAGCTCCTGTACAGGATGCGTGCACTGGCGCGCGAGAAAATCCCAGACGAAACCCTAAGAATACTTTGGCAGAGTCACTTACCGTCAGCTACGAGAGCCGTATTAGCCGTAGCAGACAGTAAAGATTTAGATAACTTGGCAGCCACCGCAGATAAAGTAATGGAGACATCTAGGCCTATGCGAATCAACGAAGTTACGACTCACGCCACGCCGTCCTCGTCCACATCAACGGAAAATGGAATGTTATTGGCCGAGATAGCCAAACTTAACTTAAGAATTGCAAATTTAGAACAGGACAAACCCAGACCACCCCAATGCCATTGCTCGCATAGAGGTCGGTCCCGCTTCAGGGGCAGAGGGTTCCGTCGACCTTTCAACAGACGTTCGACGTCACGTGGTTCCAGCGGAGGTTCCCGTCGTTCGGCGGAAGATCCCGACTGGTTATGCCCATACCATTTTCGCTACAGAGAAAAGGCATACAGATGTGTTCCCCCGTGTGCGTGGAAGAAACAGGAAAACTAGACCAGGTGCAGGCTTTGGCGGATGTCTGTGCCATCACCCCCGCACACCGCCTATGTTTAACAGATTCAAATAGTGGACTTCGTTTTTTAATAGATACCGGTGCAAATGTGTCAGTGTTACCCGTTCAAAACATAAGAAAATCAGTGAATTCGTGTGAAAGTTCTGATTACAAATTATATGCCGCGAACGGCACGGAAATAAAGACTTTTGGTGTAAAGACTTTAGAATTGAACTTTGGTTTAAGAAGAGCATATAAATGGACATTTGTTATTGCAGACATTAAGCAACCGATTTTAGGCGCAGATTTTTTGTCAAATTATGGTTTATTAGTCGATTTAAAGTCACGAAAACTAATTGATAATATCACAAACATGAATGTCATTGCTTCCGTAGTATGTTACAACGAACCGTCAGTAAAAACAGTGGATGAAAATCACCCCTTTCACTCTTTGTTAGAAAAATACCCAGATTTAACAAAACCGATTTCTTTTAAAGAGACCCCAAATCACAACGTAACTCACCATATAGAAACTGAAGGTCCTCCAGTTCATGCTCGCGCTAGACCTTTACCTCCCCAAAGGTACCAAAAAATAAAAGAAGAGTTCCGTACCATGCAAGAACTAGGTATTTGTAGGCCGTCCAAGAGTTCATGGGCCAGCGCTTTGCACGTTGTCCCAAAAAAGAATGGAGAATTAAGACCTTGTGGAGATTATAGGCAACTTAATAAAATTACTAAACCAGATAGATACCCGATTCCCAGGTTGCATGACTTTACGTATAATTTGGCCGGAAAGAAATATTTTTCAAAAATTGATATTAATAGAGCTTACCATTTTATTCCTGTAGCCGAGCAGGATATAGATAAAACTGCGATAATTACCCCATTCGGTTTATATGAATTTCCTAGAATGACCTTCGGATTACGTAACGCAGCACAAACGTTTCAGAGATTCATGGATTCCACGGTGCTCCAAGGACTTAATTTTATTTTCTGTTATTTAGATGATATTTTAATAGCCAGCAGCACAGAGGAAGAGCACAAGGAACACCTGGAGACAGTCTTCTCAAGACTTAACGAGTTTGGCATCACCATAAACATCGCAAAGTGCAGTTTCGGTAAGTCAAAATTAGAATTTTTAGGACACGAAGTCTCGGAGGCAGGAACTCGACCGTTGGAAGACAAGGTCAAGGCCATCATGGAGTTTCCACGTCCCGAAACAGTTCAAGGACTCCGTCGTTTCCTAGGTATGGTCAATTTTTACCGCTCGTACATACCTAACGCCGTAACATCTCAAATGGAACTAAATAAATTTTTACATAATGCCAAAAAGAATGACAAAACCAAAATTAACTGGACAGAGAAATCCATCGAAGCTTTTGAAGAATGTAAATTGAGCTTAAAAAACGCTACGACATTAGAACATCCCCATTATGACGCACCCCTGGCGTTAATGTGTGATGCGTCAGGCGAATGCGTAGGCGGAGTTTTACAACAGAAAATAGGTAATAATTGGAAACCTTTAGGTTATTTTTCGAAAAAGATTTCAGAAGCTCAAAGAAAATATAGCACTTATGATAGAGAGTTACTAGCAGTCTATTTAGCAGTAGTACATTTCAGAAAATTGTTTGAGGGTCAAACGTTAATAATTTTTACCGATCATAAACCTCTAACTTATGCATTTAAAAACTCAGTCAGTAACAAAGAGACGCCACAACGGACAAGGCAGCTTATGTTCATCAGCGAATTTACCACTGACATCCGATACATTACAGGTAAGAATAATATAGTTGCAGATAGTCTTTCCCGAGTAGACACAATAACGTGTCCCACAGCGATCGAGTACGACAAAGTTGCCGAAGCGCAGAAATCCGATGACTACATTACACAGGAAAGGTATAACAATAACAACGATAACAGTGTAAGTATAAAAAAACTGTTCTTACCTACAGGAAATGATGAAATTTATTGCGAGGTTTCAACGAACAATGCCAGACCCTACCTACCAAAAAGTTTTAGAAGGTTAGCTTTCGATTCAGTTCACAACCTTAATCATTGTGGAATTAAGATAACACAGAAATTAGTGACTTCCAAATATTTTTGGCCAAATATGAACAAAGACGTAAGACATTGGGCAAAAAGCCAAAATCAGTAGACATACTTTTTCAAAATTCGAAAAATATTCAGAAGTAGGTCGTTTCGAACACGTACACGTAGACTTAATTGGTCCGTTACCAATTTCAAAAGATGGCTATAGATACTGTGTTACCATAATAGATAGGAAAACCCATTGGCCAGAAGCTTTCCCTGTTCAGGAAATTACAGCGGAATGCGTAGCAAAAACAATTTACGAGGGATGGATAGTGCGTTATGGCTCCCCTATAAAGCTCACGTCTGACCAAGGAAGACAATTTGAAAGTAATTTGTTTAGTGAGTTAATGAAATGTATGGGTATACAGAAAAATAGAACTACCCCTTACCATCCCCAAAGTAATGGAATGGTAGAGCGTTGGCACCGTTCATTGAAATCCGCCCTTAAGGCAAAATTAAATGACAATAAGTCTTGGGTAGAAGAGTTACCTACCGTTATGTTAGGTCTTCGTGCCGCACTGAGAAGCGAAAATAGCGTCAGCGCAGTCGAGATGACTTTTGGTAAAACGTTAAGATTGCCCGGAGATTTTTATGATGTCACACGTAAAGAAAAAAGTGACGATTCCAGTATAGTAGGCAAGATTAGAGAGTATTTAGGCAAGCTAAAGCCGGAAACGAGGTCAATGAATAATTCGCGATCATTTTTCGTACATCCAGACTTACAGAAGTGTAGTCATGTTTTTGTTAGGGATGATACAGTGCGCAGACCCCTCAAACCCCCTTACGATGGCCCTTTTCGCGTCGTGAGTAGGGCTAAAAAGGTGTTCAAAATTCAGTTGCCAGATCGCACCAGTAATATTTCGCTGGACAGATTAAAACCAGCATATTTGTTACATGAATCTGAAAGTAATGAGACCTCATCCAGTGTTTCCCGACAACCAGAAAAAGAGTTAAGCGTAGAAGTAACAAAGCCTACAGTTTACAAAACTCGGAGTGGTCGCAAAATAAAAGGACCAGTTCGCTTTGCATAAATAATGTCTAATAATGTTTTTCACCGTGTAGTATTGTTTTTAACAAATAAGTACTTTGGTATGTTCAGCACACATGGTATGTGCCCTAATATTTTATTCACTGTATAGATGTGCATTGTAATTTGATTTGTATGTTGCATACTGTCGACCCACTTAAGGTCGCTAAGCTAGCTATTAAATCAAGTACCTATGTGTAACATGTTTGTATTGGCAGAGTATGTATGCGTAAAATAGTGTTGAAATAATAATGTCTATTTTGCAGTTGTTCGTTATTTAAAGCATATTTTGGGAAATGAAATCTCATTCATTTATATTTTTGGCAACCAGCAAGGTTGTGCTAATATTTCGTATAATTTTCTTAAAGTTTTAATTAAAAAGCAATATGGGCTACGGACAAAGTAAGGTCCAAGAGCATAACTTAAATGCGCAAGCAAGTGTTTCAACAAGTAATTTTGAAAACAAGATAAACAATTATGGCATAATATTGATGGTGATCGTCGTGTTTTTAGCAGCAATGTTGCTGTATGTAATACAAAATCAGTGCAGAAGAAAAATGAGAAGTTGGCTTCGCAAGGAAGCATTAGGTATTGGATTGTCTCCCGTTGTTAAGGTACAATCCATACCACAGCAGCCACAACAAACTCCCACGACCACAATATATTAGTGTTGAATAAAAATATATAAAAAGTGTAGTGAGTAATAACCTATTTTGCGCATACCTACAGTACGTAGATAAGTATTATAAGCCGTATGTTAAGGTACAATGTTTTTTGTTGACACATTTTTATTTTTTTACAGTGATATTAATCAAATTTACCTTTTGTAATACTATTGTATTTTGAGTTTATAAAAAATATTTTTTTCCGATATTAATCTACCTTTCAGTTTGCATACTGTTGGTAATTCCGTGTTAAGTAACCCTGTTTAAAGGTATTTTTAATTGTAATTCAAAACTATGTTTAAAAGTAATTTGGTAAACTAACTGTTGTAACAGTTTAGCTCATAACCTCCTTTTTCATGTATAGTCGGTCAAATAATGTAATAATTGAAACTTAGAACTTGTAATTGTAAATGTTTAATTCAAGCAGCGCCCGAGTTTGTTATCGCTTCTCGGAATGTCAGCGCACATCAAATTACATTTTGCCCGGCAGTTACACCGGCATCGAGTAAGGATTGTTTAATTTTATGTACCTTTATGCGTCTAGAGTTAAGTTTTGATATACAGGTTGATACAATTTTGTAAAATTTTGAAAATTTTTTTTAAAAAAAGGGGATCTATGTAGGTACACAGGTGCGATCCCGCTGACCGTGCAATTGTGTGCCCGCCGGCAGCGACGCGCCTGGCCCCTCCAGTCGTCTCCAGTCACTTGACTCGTTAGCTCACGCGTAGCCAGTTAAGCAATTTCTATAGTAAGGTGTGTCAATAAATCGACGTGAATTTAATAAGTATTTTATTACTGCACTGCCCTTCTGAGATAATATAGACAGTACCCACCACTACATATATACGGTACAAGCAGAACCAAACTAAGTCTACGCGCCATCCGTCCGTCCGTCCGTCCGTCCGTCAGTCCGTGTTCCCTAGGTTTAGTGGGCTGTAGCTTTGGAACAATACTATGTAGGTAGGTAGCTGTTCAAAAGGGGTTTGTAATTTTTTGTATGGAGACTGGCATACTGGAGTCCGCCATATTATTATTTTTTTCAAAATGACGTCGCACATTGAGACCTACAGACAAACAAAAATTATCATGTAACATAGTGTCCTAAAACGTCACGTTACGGAGATAATTGAATATATTCCATAATAATTTTGATTATTTTTAACTTCTATAGTTATTATCTCAGAAACGTTACACTTTAGGCCAAAATTTTATATGACATTTTTTGTTCTTCTATAGATCTTCTATCCAAAAATACAGGTTAGATTGTGCGACGCCATTTTCAAAAAAAAAACAAAATGGCGAATCCTCAGTGTGCCAATAACTTTCAAACCCCTTTCAAAGAATATGTATTAATATGGCGAATCCTACCAAATAATAACTTGTGATTCGCCGCGAACTGTGAAGGCGCGAAGTGCTCGTTTAAATAAAATATAGTTATGTACGCTCACGAACACTTGCGCGATGTAGGATCCGTCGAGCGCCATCTAGTGGTGTTTCAACATTCATAGCCCCCTGTATCTCGGCAACCCCTACACCGATTTTGCTCATGTTCGAACTGTAAAACTATGTTTTTTTCATTAACTCGCCTATCAAATTTCACGACGTTCCGATTAACAATACTCAAATTATTGTCGAACAATCATATATACATACATACAAACGCCGGATTATTCCAGTATACTGAGAACTCTTTTTCTTCTTTCAAAAAAAACAAACAGTAAAAAATCAAGTTGATTCCTATACAATAAACTTATTTTTAAAGTTCCGTGCCTTAAAAAGGAAGGAAAACTCTTATAAAAACCCTTCGTTACGTCTGTCTATCTGTCTGTCCGTCAAGAGCCTTTTCCTCAAGAACGTGTGGAGGTATCAAGTTAAATTGATATCAAGTACTCAGGTCTACGGTCCCATGGAGCTAAAAAAAACTGAGTTTCTAAAGCAACGCAATCAAAGAGTACGGCCATTTATGCCGCATGTGATACGACCATTAGTGACACGTCTGTACTTCCTCTCTCTTTAAACACGTATAGTCCCATAGTACTGGAAGCTGCTTGTGCCCAAAAAAGCAGTCGTGCACTCGTATAATTACTTTAAAACATACATATATTTTAATAACTGTTATAAGACTTCGAAAACTTACTTATAACTCTTATAAGACTTGGAAACCTTACTTTGCGCGAGGTCTGACACGCACTTGGCCACTTTGTAGACCTTCACACTTGATCCCTAAAACAAAGCATTAAAACATCTTCCGGAACGCTTTCCGGCGGCTTCATAATAAAAAGCAATTCTCATCTCTTTACGGGTTAATATAGTAGCGCCGAGGCTATAAAAATATCCCGGAATATCCCGCAGTATCCCGGGGACCGGCGCATCCGGATAATGAAGTGCGGGGATTGTATGGGATTAGAAGATCCCGGGGGGCGGTGACTCGGCGTATTCCCGTTTATGACTTTATAAAAAAAACAATGTTGAAATGGAATGATGAATTTGTAATTTTATGGATTTTGTTGAATCGTTAGACTGCACGGGTAGATACTATTTGCGTAGGACCTGCGAACTATATGAAAGTTCAATTGACTTAAATAAAAGTATGCTAATCAGCTGATCGATTCGTGTGAGAAACCGGTTTTTGAACCTAAAAATGTGTTCTAGTTTACGTTAAACAACGTAACGTTACGTAACATAACGCCCATGCAAATCGTAGTCTACTGTTAATTTGAAACCAAGAAGTAGTTTTATAAAAAGATCCATTTATTTACGATCGGATAAAAGGAATGTATGTCCATATATTCCTGTGTTTTCCAATAATAAACTTAAATAGTATATACTGAGATATAATGGTCTAACTAAACTAATCAAACATATGTTTGTATATATGTATATGTGTTTATTTAGACCGTTATGTCTCAGCATAAACAAGTTTTAAAAAAGACGGGGATATACGGACACATATTTCTTTTATCTAAACTTAAATGAACGCATCTTATTATAAAACTACTTCTAATTTTCAAATTATCAGAGCACTACGATTTGTGCGGACGGTCTTCTTAAGTAAGTACAGGTCCAACGAAGAGGGAAAGAGGACTACACCACCACTACCATCCTTCTATAACCCTCTGTACAGCAACGCGACGGGCCCTTCAGTGTCCTTGCGGAGATTTATGTGCAGCTCCGCCGGAGTGCCGGCCACCACTCGAGGGGTTATTGTGCCCGAGATTGTCCTGACTTACTGCCGATACGTGATTAGGTACTCGGGTATTAAATTAAAACATGCCCAAACAATCTCGCCCTTAAATAACTTTTTGTTCAATCGTTCCAAAAAAGAGGAGGCTCTCAATTCGACTGTATGTTTTTTTGTATCACCTGATGCACTACATATAATTTTTTGTTTAGTTTTCTCATTTGTCTCTTAAATTCAAAATTTATTTTGTCCGTGATTGGGGCACTAAACTCTATATAATGTGTCATTATATCTATATATGTACTAATGTATTGTATGCTTGCGATAGTAGGTTTATGATGGAACACTGAAATTAATATTTTTATGTTTCTCCTTGCATTATTCCACAATTAATATAAATAAAACACAAATTTCGGCAAACACAGCCGGTATAAACACATTTGTGTTTTACCTATTTATATTAATTGTGGAATAGTGCTGGAAAAATGTACTACTTATTTCATTGTTTTATGTCAAGTAGATTCAGAGAAAATCGTGTGTGACTGACTAATGGATGGGTGGACAGACGGACACTTGAATAAGCTTATTTATAAACTTTAGGTTCCTTTTTTTCCGGGATGTACGAAACCTAAAAAAGGTCGTATACCACAAGGTGTAGTCTTCTCTACTACGTCGTATCATCGGCAGTCGGCAGTCGGCAGTCGGCACCCTGCGGTCGCTCTCACCAACTCCGCCATCGACACGAGCCAGCCTCACTGCGGCTGCGTGTAGAATAGATGACCTTGCAGAGATTTATGTTCAGCCCTATACCAGCGAACACAGAAAGCGCTCGAGACTCGAGACTCGAGACCCATAATGTACAAAGCTAACTGCCAATACGTGATTACTTGGCTGTTTTATTGCCAAAGTTACAAAGAGATACTTCTCTCGTAAACTAGATGACTTTAATGGTGTTCATATCAAATGAGAAGTCCATGGTTTTGAGGGATTTTCTGACAGCTAAGTTTGAGAAATAAAGACGGTTCCGATCGGAATCGATAAATGGAGTTGTCAAGAGATGGTTGTAAGTGCTCTATTGATGGAATAGGATATTTTGTACTTAATAAACAGTCAAATCGGCGACCAACATTTTATCATCTGTCAATAACGTCATTTGAATGTTATGTTTAGTAAAACTCGTGTTACACAAATATGTAATTTTTTGACGAACTAATTTTGTTATTTTAATTAAATAATAAATTAATGAAAAAGTCAAACAAGTAAGGATTTCAGATATTTTAGAAATTATGCTGAACAATATTTTGTAATTTATTTTTGTCGATGGATTTTTATTATTATTATTCCACAATTGATAAGCCCTTAACATCATAATATCCTGTTATGACGTTCTCATCAAAACTGACAGCACTAGTTACTGCCAAGTCCTCCTCAGCGGCCCCTGAATGTCCTCTAGATCTTTATCACTGGCTCAGTGTAACGCCTATGACGTTTGCCTCAAAGCCGACATCACTAGTTACTGCCACGTCCTCCTCAGCGGCCCCTGAATGTCCTCTAGATCTATTTCACTGGCTCAGTGTAACGCCTATGACGTTCTCATCAAAACCAACATCACTAGTTACTGCCACGTCCTCCTCAGCGGCCCCTGAATGTCCTCTAGATCTATATCACTGGCTCAGTGTAACGCCTATGACGTTCGCCTCAAAGCCGACATCACTAGTTACTGCCACGTCTTCGTCACCGGCCCCTGAATGTCCTCTAGATCTATTTCACTGGCTCAGTGTAACGCCTATGACGTTCTCATCAAAACCGACAGCACTAGTTACTGCCACGTCCTCCTCAGCGGCCCCTGAATGTCCTCTAGATCTATATCACTGGCTCAGTGTAACGCCTTTGACGTTCGCCTCAAAGCAGACATCACTAGTTACTGCCACGTCTTCATCACCGGCCCCTAAATGTCCTCTAGATCTATTTCACTGGCTCAGTGTAACGCCTATGACGTTCTCATCAAAACCGACAGCACTAGTTACTGCCACGTCCTCCTCAGCGGCCCCTGAATGTCCTCTAGATCTATATCACTGGCTCAGTGTAACGCCTATGACGTTCGAGTCAAAGCCGACATCACTAGTTACTGCTACGTCCTCCTCAGCGGCCCCTGAATGAGTTGCATTGAACGAATTTCCCCGAACGCCTACCTACTAGATCAATTATAAGCATCTACATATGAACTGAACATATTTTTCCAAGGAATTTGTACAAACGGAGCAAAAACATTTTTGATATTAGTTATTTTATCCACAAATGGTACGCCCTTGGCATCATCCCACGTGATGGTAAGTGGTGATGATGCCGAAGAAGGATGTTTTGCAAGATTCACCAACGCAATGGGGAACTGGCATCTTATCTTCAAGCCGGAACATATCAATGTTATTACCATTGATATGTTTGGCGGCAAAACTTAGATGAGATGGTGGTTACTAGCCAGGTGGACTTAGAAAATGCCCTTCCACCAACGAAGCGGAGCCTTCAAAAGCTATACTCTATCGAGAATCGAAATCGAAGCTGAGGCCGGAGGTGATTAAATGGGAAACTTGTTCAATTTTCATACTGTAGTTGTAATACTACAGAATAGAATCTAAAGAAGTATGCTAATCTTCACATGTCTCAAAAGATGTCCACTGCTGGACGTAGGCCTCCCCTAAATAGCCTTCCTAAACCCCTCTCATAATCGCAGTGTGCAGTGTGGTGGCACAGAGAGCAGAAACAACGCTGCTTCCCATCCTCCGGTTTGATCCCTTAGTCGCCTTTTACGACACCCCCGGGGTGACGAGGCGGGGTGTTGCTATTCCAGGGTCACAACCAACATTGGCTTGGCCTACTGTGTCGGGAGGTATTGGAGCTTGGATAATAAAACTCATTTCTTGCATCTCTCATCTTCTAACCCTCCGCCTGTCGATACCAGTCGCCCAGTCGCGTTGTATCTTAACCCGTCGCGTGCAGAGTGCAGAGCCCAGGAAGCGCTCTAAATGCTTCCTTCCACCGAATGGGGAAATTCGATAGCTGGGATAGGGATGGAATAACGCGTTCATTGGTTGATATCGATAAGTTTAAATAACTTGGTTAATTTGTAAGCTTTTCCGGTCTTCTTTTTTATGGTTCCGTACCTATGCAAAGTAAACTATTCCGTTTGTCCGTCTGTCGGTCTGACCTTTAAAGGGCTGTTTCTTTCGAACTGTTAATAGGTATTCGTTTGAAATTTTCACAAAATATTTTGATGACAGATTTACAAAAAAATAAAAAAGTGAAAAATTAAGGGTCTCCATACTAGAAATCGGTTTTAGTGTTTTGAAGTCAACAAGAAACCTTATAGTTTCGCCACGTCTGTCCGTCCGTCTGCGGCTTAGCTCAGAGACTATTAATACTAGAAAGCTGTAATTTTGGCATGGGTATAAATACATATTAATCACACCGGAAAAGTGGTACAATAAAATTTGGAAAAAAAATATTTTAGGTACCCTTACATGTAGAGAAGGGGTGATTGTTTTTGTAGACGTAACCTTACGTGAAGCGTATCGTTGTAGACTAGGTCTTTAAGAACAACCGACGGTTTTCACAATCATTTTTCGATTCAGGGGTCCTTTTACGAAATATTAATCTTTGAAGTGCTAATTTTAGTTAGAGTCAAGTGTCCCCCCCCCCCCCTCCTACAAGCTTAACCGCTATTTCAGGACATCTGACAAATGGTAAATAGTGGGACACATCAATCACAAAGGAAAACTATCGCGGCTCAGTAAGCTTTCTTAGTATAGGAGTATCTAATAGTCGACCAACTTAAGATGTGCAGTTGGGTTTGTAAAAAGTTTATAGATTTTCCAGACAAAACATTTTATTACCAACTGCAAATATTATTTTGTTTTTTGAAACATTTATTTTTTGAAATGTCTACGGAATCCTACTTTGTGCTAGTCGGACTCGCACTTCGCCGGTTTTTTCAGATGTTTTGTTTTTGTTGTATAGGTAGAACTATAATAGGTACAAGCGTCAAACCTTGTGTGATTATAGTACAAACTATTGTAAAAAAAGAATCAAGAAAAACTATAGTAAAAACTTGGTGGTTTTCGCAAAAAACAAAAACAACAGCGAGCCTTACAGTAGTGTCATGTGTATGATGTGTAACATCTGACGTAAGTAAAAAACCAACCCGCAGGGTGCGCTCCGGGGTTCACCCTATGACTCGCATTAGGCGGCATGGCCATGTGTCCTTAACCTTCGTGACTAAAATCCGTCCCTTTTCTAAAATTCACTCCCACAGATTGCACGAAAGGGAGAAAATTTTGCATTGTCCGCGAGTCCGCTTTGCACTCGACCGATTTTATTTATTTGATATATTATACTTTAGGGTGGTCACTGGTCCTATACAGATTGTATCGTAACTATGAATGAAAAATTTAATAAAAAATACGATTGCATAAAGACATTAACCCTCTTTTTGGGAAGTTAGGTAAAATGTATTTTATATCACTCGCGGCGCGGCGGGATCAACACCAAGGATACCTCGCTCTCCAAAATCCATCAAGCTGTGTTGAGAAGATATTATCGTCTAATAAAAAACATATACACTAAACCCAACATCAATACACTTCTTTTTGTTGACAGTCGCGCAAGAATTGGTTCACTTTTTTTAGCAAATGAACAAAAACAAAGAAAAAGCCAAATTGGAATTGTTGCGATGAAGACAGCGAGCTTTACGCTAGTAATGTAGTTCAATGGATGGAGACGGTTATTTTCAACGGGTTTATTAAATCGTGCACTCTCAATATTTGTTATCTATAATTAGTAAACAGTGACGTCATCATCATCATCACTCTCAATATTTGTTATCTATAATTAGTAAACAGTGACGTCATCATCATCATCTCACTGATACACTTCTTTTTTGTTGACAGTCGCGCAAGAATTGGTTCACTTTTTTTAGCAAATGAACAAAAACAAAGAAAAAGCCAAATTGGAATTGTTGCGATGAAGACAGCGAGCTTTACGCTAGTAATGTAGTTCAATGGATGGAGACGGTTATTTTCAACGGGTTTATTAAATCGTGCACTCTCAATATTTGTTATTTAAAATGAGTAAACAGTGACGTCATCATCATCATCTCACCTGACGATAACAATTGATCGAGCGAGCGCGAAGCGACTCCGTTTCAGCTTGGGCACAAATGCTTTCGTATGTCTGTCCGGATGTCCGGCTGTTCTCCTCTATAGGTCGTATTTCTCAACCGATTCTCGTGAAATTGTGTTAGCAGGTTCGATAATTATAATAATATTTTTCGTCTTTTCGAATTTTTTTTACATTTTTTTATAAACGTAAAAAATATTATATTATTTTTGCCATTTCGAAAAACTAGAAATCCAAAGATGGAAGCTGGCTTACGAAGCTTCACCATCTTATCTCCATGCCGGAGCACATCAATGCTGATCACTGTCTTCCCCCTGTTGATTGACAACTGACAGCAACATTATCCAGGGTAGTGTTAAAAATACCCGAAAATAACCAAACCACGTAATACAAAGTTGGACACTATTTGGAATCGAATCGAACCCGCGACCTCTTGGTGAGCACTAGCGGACTAACCCACTATGCCAAAAAAATAAGATTCAGATTTAATTCGGTATCTACTGAATTTGAATCTCCAAATTCGGCATGTATTGTATTCCCATTTCCCAGTGTAAAAAGTTGGTCAGAAAGAGAGGTACAGTGTGAGCTAGCGAGACAGAGACGGCAGAGGATAATGGACGTCGTTCCGACGCGGTCTGTTTGTTCCGAATTGTCGGAGAGTGGGTAATTTCGAAATGTCGGAGAGTAATTAGGGCGGTATTCTTTGCATTCGTAACGAGTGGAAGAATTTGAAGCAACGCAGCTGTCAGAGTGGATCGGAGAATTTTCCAAAGAAGTTGCATGCTTACCTTCTCGGATTTACTTCCGAAACAAAAAGTACTTAACCAATCCCAAACCTATTTAGAATCTTAATGCAAACCACAATATTTAACAGATGATCATGGATAACTTCAGTAATTTAACTATGGAAGAACTCACTGCTAAGTTAATGTCACTTTTGTCTTTGTTATAAGGTAACGATACAGATGCATACTAATGAATAGCAATGACAGGTCGTTGTGGATATTCTAGGCTTCTCCTCTTTGTCCAGCAGTGAACTTGATAATGATGATGATAAATCTTTCTGGTTGTCTGTGCGAACTGACACCTATATTTTTATTACTTAAAAAAAATACATTTTTTTAAGGTGTAATTACAGACAACCACTCGTATGCCGGTCGGAGCCGGGTCGTTCCTTTCCCTCTAATATGGTCGAGGGGAGCAATGCAGCGGCTCGTGCACGTTTGTAACAAAGAGGAGTGTGGCGTGGCATACTATCGTGCCTAGTGCCCACCATCCCGGTCACGTGCACGTTTGTAACAAAGAGGAGTGTGGCGTGGCATACTATCGTGCCTAGTGCCCACCATCCCGGTCACGTGCACGTTTGTAACAAAGAGGAGTGTGGCGTGGCATACTATCGCGCCTAGTGCCCACCAACCCGGTCTCGTGCACGTTTGTAACAAAGAGGAGTGTGGCGTGGCATACTATCGTGCCTAGTGCCCACCATCCCGGTCACGTGCACGTTTGTAACAAAGAGGAGTGTGGCGTGGCATACTATCGTGCCTAGTGCCCACCATCCCGGTCACGTGCACGTTTGTAACAAAGAGGAATGTGGCGTGGCATACTATCGTGCCTAGTGCCCACCATCCCGGTCACGTGCACGTTTGCAGATTTACTTGAGAAAAACCAAAAAGTTGTCGATGTGGTAACACACTGGTTGAGCCAAAACTATTTCTTAGCTTCGTCTTTTTTGTAGGACTTAAAATACACATTTGATTTCGAACGGCCCCTTAGTATTACAGTACCCTATTATCTGATGGAGAAGATCGTAGTCATTGGATCAGAAATGTTCACGGTCTCGTAATTTTCTCCAACCCAAGTAAATAAGCGCTGTTGTTCGCTACGTTTTGCGTCAACAACAATAACTTTACTCTAGGGGTCGTTAGTGCTATTGTTATTCAAATAAAAACCTGTAATTTGATCAGTAATTTTATTTTTAATTTTAAGGGTTCCGTACCAGGTAACGGGACCCTATTACTAAACCTACGCCATCCGTCCGTCTGTCTTACCTTGGCTGTATCTTTTAAACTGTAGTTCGTGACTAATTTACTAACAAATAATTAAAATATAATGAACTGTACTTCAACCTGACCATGTTAGTTTCTTTATTATTTTTAAATGATTTTTTTAAATATTTGAATGAATTTATGATGCAGTACCAAATGTATAATTATTTATAACCATATATTTATAAACTTATTCAAAATACATAATTCAATGGCTCCAACCATTTGTGAGTAAATCGCAAGTTTCAAATTCTTTTGTAGGAGAACCATACAAACACGATTTTTCCCAGACCAATGGGTTACTATGTAATAAATAAACGTAAGTTTTATCAAAATCGTTACAGTCGTTTTAGAGAAAAAAATATTTTCAGTTTTTGTTGTATGACAGCTACTCTTCAGTTTGAAGTACGAAGAAAATTGATAATCCATCGATGAAATAATTTAAAACCCTTTAGTTCCAAATTGACCCCCAAAAGCCAATATGTTGTGTTAATAGTATAGAACACATTTTCACGAAAATTTGAATATTTTTTTTCGCGATAACAATAATATGTACTTCCTCTACCCTACGTACTTGCGCCGCGCGGTAAAAAACGTCCGTCCGTCGGTCCGTCCGTCCGCCACGATTTCCCTAGCGACTAAATCAATACTATTGAGATCAAATTTCGAAAGTGAGATTGTCAGCAGCTTCTAGCTGGGTTGCTACTCGTGTTCATTAGTTTGTTGAACAACAAAAACATTAAATAAGTGCACACATCTTAAAAATGGCGCTAACGATTTTGATGAAATTTTTAAAGTTGATTTGTGTATGCGAGACGGTACAGGGTACAGGCTACGTAAGATTTTATTTTATTCATATTATTATTTACAATTGCCCTTGGCATCATGTCACCTAATGCTTAGCGACGATGATGCCGAAAATGGAAGCGGGCTTACCAGGATTTCCCAACGCATGCACAACGTGGTTGTTTTTTTACCCACGACGGACGGAACGGGCACGGAGGCGGTACATGCGTTTGGGTTTATTGTTTGTTTGTTTTTGTGTGTGAAAGTATGTCTATTACCATTTTTCTCAAAAACTATTTAGCCGATTTCGTTGCGGTTTTTTGCATTTAAAAGGTATTGTAGTATTAGCATTATCCCTTAGATATTCTCTCTCTTTTCAGATGCACCGTCCATCGAGATGAGCGCAGAGGGCGCCGCGCCCCTTCTCCACTATCTCCGTCTCGCTCGCACGCCTTTCCCCACCGCTCTGTCTCTCTCCCACAATGATGCGCACTGATTGGCTGGCGGGTCTCTGCGGGCGCGCACTGCGTACTGCTCTTCTCTTCACGTTTCTTACTGGTAAGTTTATTTGGGTTACTTTTACTTAAATGTAAAGATTTTCTAAAACGCGCTAACGAAGTTTTCTTGATGATCAACACGTACTTACTCGTACATACGTAATAATGTCGCACGAAAGAGCGATGCGCTCGCCAACGTTCATACCACAGAATATTATAATGTCATTGTCATTATCATTATTATAATAAACACTATAGTACATATGCGCTGGTTCATTTCATTACCTACCTATGGAAATGGACTTTGCAGACATTAAAGTTAATTTTACTTAATACTTATAGCTAAACTCATCCGTAATATTCGAAAAATAACCTCAAAAGTTCATACATTATGACGAATTTTATCCACAGACAGCTGTTATATAAAAAAAACTCATAATGATTCAGATTGGCAGAGGGATTTGGCCCGAAGTTTTATCATATTGTATACATTTTTTAAACGACTTCTAAAAGGAGATTTTCAATTGGACTGTATGTTTTGTTTTTTGTATATTACGCGATTTATTTGCTGGTTGTGAACTGATTTTAAAGATTATTTTTAATAGATAACTTGATATGTTATGCCTCTTATAAATTTAATCAAAACCTTGTTTATAATACTTAAATAATAGATACTTGTTTATAAAGTTAACCAAAACATAAAATGTAGTAAAATCTCATCGCAGATAACTCTTTTATGTAATATTGATACATTCAAACTTTTTTCAAGTGTTTTCATTCGGTGATTATTTGTAGCGCCAGATAGTAAAGTCACTCTATGAGTAACAGTAACCGGCACGTGCACATGTAGGTAGGTAACTCATAACAACCCGTCACGCGCGCGATACACGGACATGCGCAGAATGGACAATGATTTATTTCTTTATACCATTGCTCCTCTAAAAAGCTTATTTTATTCACTGAAAACAGTGAATAAAAAGCTCTTTTAATCACTGTTTTGGTGTTTGAATTTAGAACACACCAATATATTCGACCTTGCATCTCAGCTATACAACCTCCTTGCGCAAAAAATACTCGGTGCAAACTCCTAATCCAAAGAATATTTGACATACAAACGTCTTGTGCAAATAACTCTTTGAGATTTAATTGTTCGATATTTTCGAAAAGGAGTTTAGCATTAGATTAAAAACTGTTTTGTGTTCTTTGCTGTCATTTCATTAGTAAATTGGCGCTGTTTTGAATACTATAAGTTTTACGAACACAAAGAAAATTACTCTTTATTTTAGTAATTGTTCCAATTTTAATGAACATTTTAATTAATTTAACATTTTTTCTTCATCAAATGTCTGTTTTCGCTTAAATGTTTATTTTTCTCGGAGTCATGGTATAAAGCATAGTATGCAACTCTTGAATAAAACGGATTTAAATCGAGGGCCATGAAACACTCGCGTCGCTCAGGGTTCTAATACTTGAATCATGAAACACTCCCTACGATCGTGATTCAGTCATTGGAACCCTTCACTTGCTCGTAATTCATCTATGGCCCTCGCTTTAAATCCGTCCTTTATTCACTAGTTGCATAATATACTATTATACCATTGCTCCTCTAAAAAGCTTATTTTATTCACTGAAAACAGTGAATAAAAAGCTCTTTTAATCACTATTTTGGTGTTTGAATTTAGAACACACCAATATATTCGACATAACATCTCAGCTAATACAACCATCTTGCGAAAAAAATAATCGATACTAACTCCTAATCCAAATAATATCTGACAAACAAACTCCTTGTGCAAATATTCTTCGAGATTTGATTGTTCGGTATTTTCAAAAAGGAGTTAGCATTAGAATAAAAACTGTTTTGTGTTTTTTGCTGTCATTTCATTAGTAAATTGGCGCTAAATGAATACGTTTTAAAGTTGTACGAACACAAAGAAAATAACTCTTTATTTTAGTAATTTGTCCAATTTTAATAAATATTTTAATTAATTTGACATTACTTTTGTTCGTTCAAAAAGCGTCGGTGGCTCAGCCGGTAACGACTCGGTTCTTCTAACCAGAGGTACCGGGTTCAAATCTGGACGTACCAATGAGTTTTTTAAAACTTACGTACATAATTACCGATTGCTTTAACGTTGAAGGAAAACATCGTGAGGAAACCTGCACACGCCTGCGATGAAACTCGAAGGTTGTGTGTGAAGTTGACCAACCCGCACTGGGCCCGCGTGGTCGACTAAGGCCTGATCGCCCTAATTCAGGGTAGGCTCGAGCCCCTCGGTGGGGACGTATATGAGCTGATATGATGACTTTTGTTTGTTTTTCTCGGAGTAATGGTATAAAGTTTAGTATGCAACTCTTGAATAAAACTGATTTATATCGAGGGCCATGAATCACTGGCGTCGCTCAGGGTTTTTAGCTACGCTCGTGATTCAATGATCATGAATCACTCCCTGCGGTCGTGATTCAGTCATTAGAACCCCTCACTTGCTCGTGATTCATCTATGGCCCTCGCTTTAAATCCGTCCTTTATTCACTAGTTGTATAATATACTATTTGTTGATCACTTTTGTTTTATTTCAAAATAGGTATATTGCATGAGTTAAAATAAAATAGATTTTGCAACTGCATTATTTTAACTGCATAGTATTTATTTACTTATTATAAGGCATATGACAGTTGCACTACAGTAGGCTATGTCCTTATTCGACTCCCGGATTTTCTACGCCTTGCAGGAAGGCATCCAAATAAAATCAATACTGCACCTTAGAGTCCAAAACACATAAAAACTATTACATTATTTGTTTTAAATGCAATAAAGAGTTTATAAACAAGCAAACAAACAAACAAAACTACTAAAACTGGCAGTCAATTTCTTTTAATTATGTAAGCTACAATAAGCTTACTATGGGCCTCATAAGAAGGATCAAGGTCACCCAAAGGGTGATAGAACGAGCTATGTTCGGAATTTCCCCACGCAATCGAATCAGAAATGAAGAGATCCGCAGGAGAACCAAAGTAACCGACATAGCTCACAGAATCCCTAAACTTAAGTGGCAATGGGAAGGGTACATATTATCTCGTAGAACAGATGGCCGTTGGTGCAGTAAAGTTCTCGAGTGGCGAAGGCGCACCGGAAGAAGTAGCGTAGACAGGACTCCCAGATGGTAGACCGACGACCTGGTGATGGTCGCGGGAAGCCGCTAGATTCGGGCAGCGCAGGACCGTTCTTCGTGGAAATCCTTCGGGGAGGCCTTTGTCCAGCAGTGGATGTCTTTCGACTGATATGATGAAGCAACAATAAGAAACGGTTGATTCTTAGAGACAATCGCAAACAAAATAAAATCGGCTAAGTGCGATTTGGACTCGCACTAAATAAGGGTTTTGTACTCTTAAATAAGAAACGTATATTTAAAAAAAACTAAATATTATTTGCAGTCGGTAACAGAACATTTTGTATGGAAAATCTATTAAATTTTTACAATATCTTAGTAGTTCTTGTGTAAGAAAGGCTATAGCCATGATAGTTTTCCTTTTCAATTGATTATGTGTAAAACAATGCTAATAAAAATTAATTTGCTATTAAATTTTTTAGATGTCCTGCAATAGCGGTTTAGCTGGAGGGGGAGGGGGTAGGTAGGCACTTGACTATAACAAAAATTATCACTTTAAAGCGTAATATTTTGCGAACCGATCAAAAATAATGTTAGCAAACCGGCAATAGTTTTGAAAGACCTATTCAACGATACCACACGATATGTTACGTTAACGAAAAATAATTCAACCCTCTTTACGCGTAGGGGAGGTACGAAAAAAAATTATTTTCAAGTTTTTGTTGTACCACTTTGTCGGCGTGATTAATATGTATATCCAAGCTAAATTACAGCTTTCTAGTATACTGATAGTCTCTGAGCTTAGCCGCGGACAGACGGACAGACAGACATGGCGAAACTATAAGGGTTCCTTGTTGACTTCCGAACCCTCAATATAATTCTTGCTATACAAGGTCCTATAATACCTTTTACGAATTTTGCCAGAATAAACATTACTGCCACATGATTATTGTAACAATACGCAAAGTTTCATGAAAATCGTTAAAGCTACATTTTTTGTATGGCCTCTCCCTTAAATCAAAGTATATATATTAGTACTAACATACAGTATGGACACTCCCTGCCGCTCTCTTAGGTTGCGACCTCACCCCCTCGTCACCCAGATTGATATCAAAGCTTTTATCGGAATCATTGAGTATTTTGCGCATACAGTGTTTAATTGTTATTTTATAGCTGTAGGTGTTAGCGATAAGTTATTTTTTGCAATACTGATACTGCTAAAAGTGTTCATTTTTGTGTGCTAATCGAACCGAATTAATTAAAAAATTTAATTTAACTGTTGTAATGTGGGGTCCTGGCATGTTGTCTTACGGTTGTTGCTCTTCATAGTTACGTATACTTTGGTTACGTTTAATCATTGTATGAGGTCAATACAGTAAATCTCCAAATATAAAAATAATGTACTAACGACTGTCTACTTATATACTAAAACTTAAACATAGATTGCCTCCTACATGGTTAATGTACAATGTAAGTGAGTCCCACTTATCTATAATTTCAATTAAATGCTTAATCAAACATCGTGAGGAAACCTGCACACGCCTGCGAAGAAACTCGAAGGTTGTGTGTGAAGTTAACCAACCCGCACTGGGCCCGCGTGGTCGACTAAGGCCCGATCGCACTAATTCAGGGTAGGCTCGAGCCCCTCGGTGGGGACGTATATATGAGCTGATGTGATGATGCTTATTCAAATGTTATTAAGCTAGTTACACACTAAATATCTCAAAGAAGAATAAAGACTATTCACTATTATTGGTTTAGCTGCTAGGGAAAGCGTGACGGACGGACGCACCGACGTACTGACGAATGGATGGGCGGACGGACGGGCGCATAGACGGACGGATGGACGGACCTTTTAGGGGAAACTTATTCTTTTGTATTTACTAGTGATATAGAAATCATTTTCGGTGAAATAAAAAAAAACCCGATGTTGTCTGTAAAGTCGGTTTACGGACGATAATTTTACGTGATAACGTGTCCCAAGCCGAACGCTTGTGTGCTTTAGACCACACGACTGAAGTAAAACTTCTTCACCTCCATCTTTAAGGAAATGTAAGATACCGCCCGTAGTCGGGTGAGTTAACTCTTTGGCATTTCCTCACAAAGAATGGACCGAATTGGAACACCTCTTGTAAGATCCTGGAAGCCAAGTACTTTAATAAAAAACTTAACTTAACTTGACCTTGACCTTGACTTTGACCTTGACCTTAACAGGCCCCAAGCCCCAAGCACTAAGCAAGTACAAGTACAACTCTCGCTTGCACGTTTGGCTCAGCGTACTGGCGTAACGGGACACTTTTTCGTGCATGCAGACCGTGTCATCAATTTTTAAGACGTTATCACGTCAAAAACTTTTTTTTCGACCACAATACTTTATCTTTCACCCTCGTTACTCACGGTGGTCGTTCCAAAGTAAAAATAATGTTTGCGGATATGTTTTTATTGAGATAATCTTCTGTCTCTAATATAAATCTTGTAAGTTAAGAACTCGAGCACAAAATATAAGATTTTGAGCGAATGCTGCTGTAAAAATCTGTGCTCCTTAACAAACTAAAACAGATTTGTCAGTGTCGCTCTTCTTCAACCGCCCCAAGATACATTTCTCTTTTCTTTTCTAAATTTAAACATCTCTATCCGCCTTTTCAACTCTCTCCGCCGCAGTCGCGAACTCGCGACCAACTCGCGACCGCTCATCGAGTTATTTCATTAATTTCTCGGCGGAAACGGAAACGGAAACACCGCTAAGGCTAAACGATGAGTGCTTCACAATAAACTTTTGGCTTGTTCCGGTTTGCTCCAAGGAATACTACTAAATGTACGTACAATAAGGAGTTTACAGACAAACAAACTACATTATGTTTTGACCCGATCGTGGTTGCTTTACATAAAAAAATTTTGCTTTTCGTACCACAGAAGGAAAAAATAGAACACGACGCAGAGAACTACTTTGAGTACTACTTTGACTGATAGAATACGCCGTTTAGTTTACTTGTCACTTTATTTTTATCCTACAAATTATTTTATTGTTCTCTATTTTGTACTATTTATTTTATCTAAATATATATAACTCAAAGGTGACTGACTGACTGACATAGTGATCTATCAACGCACAGCCCAAACCACTGGACGGATCGGGTTGAAATTTGGCATGCAGGTAGATCTTATGACGTAGGCTTCCGCTAAGAACAAAGTTCACTGGCTTAACACAGGAGGTCGCGGGTTCGATTCCCGGCGGGGTCACCTTGTAAGACTCGGTTTGGTTGGTGGTAGGGCATTTTCTAAGCCCGCCTGGCTAGCTACCACCATCTTATCTAAGTCTTGCTGCCAAACATCAGTGTTAAAAAAAATAATTGATGTGTTTCGGCATGACGATAAGATAGCCAGTTCTCCATTGCGTTGGGGAATCTTGGCAAGCCCGCTTCCATCTTCGGCATCATCGTCACTTACCATCAGGTGAGATGATGCCAAGGGCTTACCAACAGAGAATAAAAAAAAAGAAAAAAAGAAAGGATTTTGGTAAATTCCCACGGGAACCGCAAAAATCGGGATCTGCGCGGGCGAAGCTGCGGGCATCCACTAGTTTTCGTATAAACATGTATAATGTAATGTTATTTGAGTGTGTAATATTTTATTGACTATGATTACCTACTAATATTTTAATTTGAAAAGTGGTGTTTAAGTTATTGTACTATGTCACATGTGGTCCCTGTTATTTTTGTAACATCTTCACTTGTACCACATTTATAGCAATAAAGGAATTTAATTGAAAAAGGCATTAACCCTTTTTTGGCCAGTCGGGTAAAACTATGTTCTATGACACTCACGGGATCGAGACGAATGTAACGACACCTCGTACGCCAAAATATGTTCTATGACACTCGCGGGATCGAGACGAATGTAACGACATCTCGTACACCAAAATATGTTCTATGACACTGACGGGATTGAGACTGTAACGACACCTCGTACGCCAAAATATGTTCTATGACACTCGCGGGATCGAGACGAATGTAACGACACCTCGTACGCCAAAATATGTTCTATGACACTCGCGGGATCGAGACGAATGTAACGACACCTCGTACACCAAAATATGTTCTATGACACTGACGGGATTGAGACTGTAACGACACCTCGTACGCCAAAATATGTTCTATGACACTCGCGGGATCGAGACGAATGTAACGACACCTCGTACGCCAAAATATGTTCTATGACACTCACGGGATCGAGAAGAATTTAACGACACCTCTTACGCCAAAATATGTTCTATGACACTCACGGGATCGAGAAGAATTTAACGACACCTCTTACGCCAAAATATGTTCTATGACACTCACGGGATCGAGACGAATTTAACGACACCTCGTACGCATAAATCCATCAGCTAAAGAAATACACATACATACATAATGTACATTGTACATATATACATACACCTTAAAATTATTACCCTCCTGGTGGGGCAGTCGGTTAAAAAGGTAGCGCTACCAATGATTTCGCCAATGTCAACAAAAAAGGAGGAAAAGGAAAAGGTTTTGATGCGTAGGGTAGTAGGTACACAATTGTGTACTACGGTAAATACTTGCGGTAATTTAAGTGCGCTTAACTGCTACTTACCTGATATAAAGTGACGCAGTTAAGGAAGTTACAGCAAACCCAAATAATGCCTAGTCATTCTCGCCTTGAAGGCCCTCAAATTGTAACAATCGGAAAAAAGTATTTCTACTGCTGACTTTTGGCCACAAGCCTGTAATCGATCGATGTTAATGATTATATTTTGACGTGACAACGTCTAATAAATCTATGGACGCCGCCTGCACGCACGAAAAAGGATGACTCATTGTCCCATTACGCTCATTGTCCCGTTACGTTATGACGTTGTCACGTTAAACTATCGTCCGTAAACCGACTTTACAGACAACCAAATTTTTTTTCATTATAATTCTATGTAGAGCGCACTGGAACAAGCCTCACTTTTACCACAGTTGTGAGACGAGCTAGTTTATAATTCTCCAGCGAGCGATCTCGGCCCTGGTCGCGGCGACGGAGTAACTTTGATTGGCTTACGTTGATGGGTCGGGAGTTGAGGCATGATGGTATAAAAATATACTATTCTTCTACAGAAAAAATAATGTCGAGGGCAATTGTGTATTAAAAAATAGAACCAATTTAATTTAAATGAAGTTGAAACATTATTGCATTGAGCGTGAAAATATTGTACACACATTTTTCGAAGCATTTCGAATACGATAAAGGTTGCCAACACTAACTTCTCTCTGAATTTTTTTTATTCACAATTGGATTAATTTGTATCTACTGAAATATCTAAGTACGTAACATGGCGCTTTAGGTTAAAATGGTCATATATATCTTCGGTTTGTATTTGCACTCCCTGTCGAAATGAAAACGTCACCTATATCGTGTACAAAAGATTTCGAAAAAAATGAACATACTGACAAGTAGTACGGGAAGTCGAAAACTCGTTTTGTGCCCCAAACGTATGGGTAACTTGGTAAGGGTTGTTAAATTTAGTGCGAACAAAAGTTACCATGTACAATTATGAAAGCTGTTCCACTCCTAGCGCTGGGGTCATAGAGTACAGAATTTAATATTATTGAAATATGAAATTTTACTCTGAGTAGGCTACACTTTATTGTTTAAAACAATAAAATTGTAACTGCATTAAAAGGGGATCAAATAGCAGGAGATCAAACTCGCAAAATGTGAAAATAGTTATTTATGATACAAGGGTAGTAAAAATAGGGTAGTGATACAACGGGTGTTATTTTTATTTTACACCCATGTATCATACAACATTTTTCAATACAGTTGTGAGAAAACTTGTCATATAAAAAAATTGTTTGTCTGTAAAGTCGGTTTAAGGACAATAGTTTAACGTGCAAACGTCATAACGTTACGGGACAATGAGTCATCCTTTTTCGTGCGTGCAGCCGGCGTCCATCGATTTATTAGACGTTCTCACGTCAAAAACAACCGTGACAGAAAATTAAAATACATGGGTACATACCTGTCAAGGTTTCGGCTACCAAAGTTAATTTTACGCGACTTTTGGCTCATTCTGAATGTCCAGACAGTAATCTCACTTTGTTTTTTCTTATACATACACATAAGTATATTTTTTATTACACGTATATTAATAATTTTGTTTGTATTCAAAGAACACAATTCAGTTTACGAAAATTGCGCCATATTTAATTTAGCTAGGCACAAGTACACAAATTATACAATAAGGCTTGGAACAATATAAAATGTAAGTATTAAAACCTCCTTGGAAAAGTTTACTATAAAACGATCGAAAAACTGCCCCTAAGAGTCAAGAGGTACCTATAGGTATCATGTGTTTTTAGGGTTCCGTAGTTAAACTAGGAACCCTTATAATTCGCCATGTCAGTATGTCCAACGGTATGTCATAGCCGTTTTACTCAGACTGTCGTAGTAATAAAGCTGAAATTTCGTATGGTTTAGTATTACCTAATTAATTTAAAAGGCAAATTATCAAGTACCTATTCAACATATTTAAGATGTGTAGTTAGATTTGTAAATAATTAAAGAGGATACAGTCAACCAAGATGTTTTCTTTGCTTTCTTTCTATCTTTGTTGACATATCATTAGTGATTACAGGAAGTTGAGGTCGGTCGATACTGATCGACTTTTGCACCTAACTGTACTAGTTGCAAAACATCAAACATTGTTCCCGAATCCCTAGTGATTCGAACATCATTAAGTTTTGCTTTATTCCTCCCCCCCTCTCTTTCAGCGCTATGATCTTTTATCTCGCGTGTAAAACAACAATAACATTGAACAACATCAAAAGCTGTGAATGCTGCGAATCCCTCGCATGTGACGTCATCAATCATATGTCATCGCTACACGATGACGCGTGAAACAAGTCCTGCGCGACGCAATATGAAAGCAATTACGAGAACGCTCAGCTTAGTGCTAAGAACGATAGTGGTGGTAGGTTGTCGATATAACGGAAATATCGATATTGAGTGAGCATTAAAGCATTAACTAGGTTAAAAAAACAAGACCGGACAGTTAGTGCGCGATGCGAGACGATACAGTCATCTAACACCACGCTATTAAGAGTGCAACATTATTTAGTATTTACACACATCAAGCTTAAAAAAACATCTCCTTCAGCTCGAAGTAAGTCTATCTGAACGAGCACTAACTCCATCATCACGGACAATACACTCACATTTTTAACCGACTTCAAAGAAGGAGGATGGTCTCAATTCGACTGTATGTTTTTTATATAATGTATGTTACGCGGTTTCTTCGCCGATCGTGAATCGATTTTAATGATTTGAGTAGGTACTTTTGTAGTAAAATAACAAAACCAAAAAAATACAACATAATTGTAGTTGTTTTTAATGTCGGTTTTTTATAATGTGTTAAACTTTGTGAATGGTGAATTGATGTTCTCTCTGGCGTGCGGCGTGCATGCCGTGCAGTGCAACTTGCAACTGTGAGTAAATGAAATCAAAGAGTCATAAAAATAATACCAGAAGTATTCAAAGTTTTGTGTGATGTTACAGTTTTCTTACTGTTATAAAATAAAGCAGTTTATACAGAGACACGTCGCGTGATCTAAGTACTGTTCATGTAACGTGTCAAAAAAAGGAAAATAAAAACGGATACCATGCATTACATGTCCTTCATGTACATTGAAAATGAACTCGGGCAAAATTGATTTTTGTCTCAAATATCTTATATTTAAAAGTGAAGTATAACCAGTACATTTTATTCATTTATATTTAAAAGTGAAATATAACCAGTACTTTTTATTCATTTATATTTTAAAGTACATTTTATACATCAAAAAATCGAGTCCGCATGCATACTTACGAACTGCGGCGCTTAACGTCTGCACGCTCTTCTAATGTACACACTACCCACCTTTATTTTATTTATTTTATTTTTACTGCATGTAAAATATAGCATGACATTATATGCCAGGCGTTTTTTTTAATTTTTCCATTGTATACAATAGTTTTTTAGGCCTTTTTATGACTAAAGACAAGAAAAAAATTACGCATTTTGACACTTATCAATATTCTACCCCAAATACTTTCAAAGTAATCGCCATGTCACACTTTCGCTGAAAAAGGTACGTCAACTTGACTTGAGTTAGCGAAAAAAAAAATTGACTTAATTTATTTCTGTGCTGATCTCGTCTCGACCGTCAATAAAACCTGAATCACATCACTAGCCACCTCTTAGATGAACCCGCGGATTTGCGAGATTGAATCGGACGTCTCGCTGACTGATCGCTTCGTTCATCTCCGCGGGGAGACGCAGGGGAGGTGAGGTACATAAAAGGGAAGGTACAGTCGACATGACATAAAATGGTAACTTCCAGCTTAACATTTTAGTCAGCGTTCTAATTCAAGGTGAAAGCTAGAATTTGGTTCTCTCATACAAATCGATCAACTGATTAGTATATCAACTATGTCAATAATTTATTCTATTTTATTTGTAATGTCACTAACATTAGATTTGTAAGTTATTGTATAATCCTAACATTTATGGGCTGTGCGGTCTGCAATAAATTTATTTGATTGATTGATTGATTAGCCAACTTTTATGGAAAATTCTAAATGTTTTTTACGATTTCAGCAAAGTTATAGAACAAAATAAAAGTTGCTTAGTTTTGTGAGTAAAACCCCAGCCTTAAAAAATAAACCCCGCCAGGAATCGAACCCGCGACCTTCTAGTGTAAAGCGAATGAACCAACCCCTACGAGTTACGGTATGTTTTACGGGTGTTTCAGTAAGTCTCATCCATCATCATATCAGTTGAAGGACGTCCACTGTTCCTCCCCCAAGCATGTATGAATGTTTGTATGTAGGTATGGCTGTTGAATTGACCTGTAGCCTAAACGGCTGAAATGAGTGCGATGATTTTGATCACTTGAGTATTCTTTGCTCTGTGTCTTGTGACACATTTTAAGTAAACTGATTATTTTTGTAAAATTTCAAAAAAGGCTTGAATATTCAAATTTGGCGTATCTCAGTGCAACTTGTGTGGTTGGATCGATCACGCAGGTTAACTTACCTGTAGCACAGTCATACCTGGGGGATAAGTTTGAATGTTTTTATAATTTTTCTCGACCGTTTCCGTGCTTCGCAAGGCACGCTAAGTCATTGGTGCTGATTCCTATCACTAGCCGTGTCTGACGTCTTATAAGCAGCTTTAAAAACATCTAACATTCCCTCTCTTATATCTACCAGATATGCTAAAACTACCAGGTTTATGATATAGCGTCCTCACTCACCGATAGCTAGGTCATATAGTGAGGGCCGCTATTCCTGCCAACACCATAAGGTGAAGACAACGACCAGTTACGGTAGGTCTTGCCGCCAAGACGCTTGTCCCGGTACTCTGCAAGGCGAGTGCCTCGTGGAAGAGAACCACTACCTACTGTCCAGGTAGGTCCCGGAGCTGTAGGCACGCTCATCTCCCGCGGCTTTCGCTGCTGGCGGTTCGATCCCCGCTCGGAACGCCAGAGAAGCTGGCTCCCACATATCCGGTGTGGTACCGGAGCTGTAGGCACGCTCACTTCCCGGCACTTATCGCACCTGTCCAGACTTACTTCTACGCAGCTGGATCGGCCGGAGCAGTATTAGCTTAGCTCTACTTGCTATCCAGGCAAGTGCTGGAGATGCTTCCCTGCCAGTAATTAAAACATCTAACAGTGGGGTTTGCCACTAGCCCCACAACCTCTGCTAACCCAGACTTGGCCTCCCGCCCCCGCCCCTGCACCATGTGTGGAGTAATGGCAGTTGGCTTCCGAGTTTGGGAAGAGACCAGTTCACGTGCTTAGGATTTGATAAAAGTAACTTAGGGACGTGTACCTAGAGCCCTGGTGCCGAGTGCTGACTGTACTCGCGCGCGACACGAGCACACGGGTTGAGGGTAGAGGGGAGTACCCGCGGGACGGGTTCAATGATCGATACAGTTTCAATCGGTTTCCGTAACTTTGTAAACACATTGCCCGTCCTGTTCGGATTAGTTGCCGAAATATTTAGAAGTATAATGGCGAAGGTTCTAGTGTAAGGCTTGTGCTACAGTACATTAAAACTTATAAGGTTCGTGGCAGTAGGGTTCTAGTAATTTGCAGTGCAATGTTTCTTTTCGTTAGTGAGTAGTTTTCTGAGCCTATTTTAATACCTAAATTTTAATACCTAAATTTTAACCCAGAAAATAAGTAAAATTGTGCTTTTTTTTAGTATTATTATTATGAACACGTTTTTTATGGTTCCGCATTTCAAAAAGAAAAAACGAAACCTTTTAGGATCACGTGTGTCTGTCCGTCCGTCTGTCACAGCCGATTTGCTCAGAAACTACTGGACTGATTGAGTTGAAATTTGGCACACATTATATGTAAGTCGGTGACCTGAAGACATCTAACGTAAATAAATAAATTTTAAACATGGGGGACACATTAATTGGGGGCTATATTAAAAAATATTAAAAAAAAAGTTTTGCAAACTATATCGTGTGATCTATCAAATGAAAGGGCTAGTTGTGAGAACACATTTTGTTTATTATTTATTATTTTAAGATAAATGGTTTCGAAAGGCGAAAACTTACCATTCCCCCACCCCCTTATCTCCAAAACTACTGCGCCTAAAATTTTAAAAAAAACCACAGTATATGAGGTTAAATGCAAAGATTACAGGAAAATTTATGAGAAATCTAAAGTCCTTCCATTCTTACAGGAAAAATGAAATTTCTAAAGTCCGATTGTTTAGAAACTAGCGACACCTAGTGGGGTCTAGTAGTATCTTCTACATAGATAATTTACGTAGTGATACGACAACAGCAATTAGTTCCCTTTTACCTATATCTATAGATGGCGCTGTAGACGAAAATTTGACTTTTGGTTCTGAACCCTTCGTGCGCGAGTCTGACTAGCACTTGGCCGGTTCTTTTAAATAAAAAATGTAAGCCTTTTTTGACACACTAATTTTAGAAGTGTTATATACAGCCACTCTGGTCTTGTTCTACCCCTTTTATGTCAACCACTTCTTAAACCGTGAGGCCGCGGTCTCGGTGACAGCGGGCAGCGGGCAGCGGGCAGCGGGCAGCGGGCAGCGGGCAGCGGGGCGGCAGCGGCGCGTTCAAAGCAGCCGACTTGCCGGTAGCGGGCGGATCCTGTGATAGCCCGCTGTGTGCCGCTGTCATCGAGACCTGTTTATTTTAGATATTTATTTTAGTCACAAGTTCATACATGTCAAATCATAATATTAAATATTAATAGTGATGTGATCATGGAACAAAGCAAAATATTAAAGTAAAGAAATGAAACAAATGACAAAATAATGTATAAACTACACTGATTAGTAGAAAATTATTAAAAAACCGGCCAAGTGCGAGTCAGAACCGCACCTGTGTGTGGCTCCGTACCCTCGTACCGCAGGACGGTAGTTGCTTCAGTTCCGTATTATCAACTAGATGGCGTTTGTTTCTACATGTTTAAAAAAACACGTTTTTTTGTATGGAGACCCTCTTATTTTTTCACTATACCTAGTTTTTAGTATTTGTCGTTAAGTATAGTGGCAACAGAAACACATCATATGTGAAAATTTCAACTGTCTGTTTCAGCACGGTTCATAAAATACAGCCTGGTGACACACGGACAGACAGACAGACAGAGAGACAGACGGACAAACAGCGAAGTCTTAGTAATAGGGTCCCATTTTTACCCTTTGGGTACGGTACCCTAAAAACCAGCCAAGTGCGAGTTGGACTTGCTCCGAGGATGCCGTACAACCACGCCTCTCCGCACCACCATGACGATAATACCTATTCAAACTACCAACAAAAGACATCAACGCGACCGGCGAAATATTATTACCTTTTATTCAGTTCCGACTGTACGAGCTGCATGACTCGCACTTGGCCAGTTTTTATTATTTCATAAGGGACTTTAGACTTATTTCTATATTCACACCAAGTTTAATGCTTGTTTATATTACCGTTTTTACGGAATAGCTTAATTAAAAATACTTATGAAACTTTTTTTTCCTTTTAGATTATAAAATTTTAATTATGTTTGTTTTAGCGGCAATGTACTCGAAATAAATGTAGTGTAAAAATTTCAACTGTTTACTTATTACGGTTCCCGAAATACAGCCCGCTGACAGACAGATGGACGGACGGACTGACAGCGAAGGCTTAGTAATAGGGTTTTGTTGTACACCCTATCTGTGTACGGAACCCTAAAACGACAATTCAATTATCTGGGGGCACGGTAGTGCCCCCGCCAAGTCGAGAAAAAAAAGCGGCACGGCCGTACCATCCTTTTCTCGAGGCAGTTCAGGCCATTTTCGACCCCCCCACAACTTCGTTGTAGATAAACCTAGAAGCCTGAATTTTCTGTACCCAAGCAGGCATCATATAAGCACGGTATATTCCAAATTTCATTCAATTTGAACCAGTACTTTAAGAATTATAACTAGTCAAAGTTTCCTAATTTGTCACTCACTGACTGACAGATCATCAAAATTCCAAGGCACTTCTAGCTGACATAGAAGATTCAAATTTAGAATACAATTAGTCTTTAGTGTATAAAGCAAGGAAAAACTCAAACATTTTGCAATTTCGGTCCAGTTTTCTAGTTACACAAACTACATAAATAACTTTGTAATCCCATATAAAATATATAGGACTACAAAGTTATTTATGCAGTCGCAGGACCGAACTCTTTGATTTACTAGTTTTTAAGGCGCAGTTCATGAATCAATGTAGTTTTCTACAAAAATAAGTGAAATCCCACCAAAAACATCCTGTGAAAACTAGCCAAGTCTCGATTGAGCTGCTTGTTTTTCTATAAAAAGTAATGAAATCTCTAAGCAAAGCCAAGCCTAGTCTAGGGTTCTTTACTGCGATTTCTTTATTATTATGGTTAGATTTTATGTGACTTGGCCGTTGACTTGGATGTCTCAAGGAGTAAATATGCATAAAGAATGTTCAACGGCAGGTCACATAAAATCTAACCATAATAATAAAGAAATCGCAGTAAAGAATCCTAGACTAGGCTTGGCTTTGCTTAGAGATTTCATTACTTTTTATAGAAAAACAAGCAGCTCAATCGAGACTTGGCTAGTTTTTACAGGATGTTTTTGGTGGGATTATTATTATTATATGTAATTACTTTGTCGTTGCGTACGTTTTTCAATAAAAGTTTACGGTTTTACAGATGAATTTCACAAAGGGCGGAGAGGGGAGGTTTTAAAACAGGGTGGCTTACTCTCTTTCTTAAGTACAATGTTTGATAAAGAAACACACTTTGAAACAATTCACAAAGAAAACAAATGTACAAGTGCCTAGGTAAACATTTAACCAAATTAATTGTATTCCATTGTTAGTCTATTACTTCAATTTAAATTCTAACCGGGCGCGGCGCGGCGCGGGCGTTAAGACGAAACAAAACGCGAAACAGTCCACTAATTGTGGTTGTTATCGACGCCTTTGTTCATTATCACCTCAACAAAGGCAGCAATCGCTTATTCACAACCACTTCACAACATTTGCTCCTCGTAATGCCACTTCCTGGGGGATCGTTTGCAGCTCGCGGCTTGTGCACGAAACACACTTCGACAAAATGGTGAGCCCTTACTCATTCGCTTTACCACGCATCCTTATTAATATTAGGATTACTTTCCCACCAAAGGGGCTCGAGCCTACCCTGAATTAGGGCGATCGGACCTTAGTCGACCACGCGGGCCCAGTGCGGGTTGGTCGACTTCACACACAACCTGCGAGTTTCTTTGCAGGCGTGTGCACGTTTCCTCACGATGTTTTCCTTCATCGTAAGGTTTACTTTAAATATCATTAAATATTATAAACCCAAAGTGGTTCTGTGTGTTTGTTCCTTTTTTCTCAAGAAAACTACTAAATCTACTAAAGCGGAGAACAACATAGGCATATTTCATGTCGTGAGAATGAGTATACTTTTTCAGGATCTGGAAAAACGCTCCTCGCGTTTACGAGCTGCACGCGCGCGGCGCGCGGCTGGCTCGACGTGTACCTACCTTCATAGACAGCCATAAAAACCTTTAATAACGCGCGTCACGTCGAGGACCAAATATTCCCGGAAAATGCATAGTTCTCGAGGAATCTAGAATAACGTTCTCCACGCTCGCGAGTCGCATATACCTCGAAGACACTTCATAGCAAATATATCCCCGCCCCGCGTGCAAAACTGCGGGGAAAAGTTAGTATAATACAATACAATACAATATTCTTTAATGCATCACAACATAAAAAAAAGAAATTAATAATATAGAAGAAAGCCTACATAATAAAGGTGTTCTATACAGGGTCCTAATAAAGTAGTCCCTCATATGCGTCACTACTACATTTTAGAATTCACGAAACCTACGCACCGTCGCAGTGCGGTCGAGTGGACTTCTGCTCACCACCCTGCACAAAGGCAGTCTAAGGAACTTTTAAGAACTTATGAAGCCAGACTCCTTCCCCCTACTGGCTGATAAACCGCCCAATTTAAAAAAAAACCAAGTCAGTAGAACGATAACAAATAACATGCAATTATAAAAAAATAGTAATTTCAGGAGTAATGGGTTCTATTTTTAACTGACTTCAAAGAAGGATGAGGTTCTACGTTCCACTGTATGTATTTTTTTATGTATGTTCACCGCCGACTGTCACTTGTGGGCCGACTTTCAAAATTATTTTTTTATTCCAAAGAGTATACTCCAGAGGAGTTCCATTGTAACTAAGTCAGGATCTGTTGATGGAATCCCAGGGAAGTCGAGGGAAACCCTCAAATTTTAATTTAATCTATTTAAATCCGTTCAAGGTTTTTCGTCTTTTTCGTTCATTTTGATGAGCTGATGATGGAAGGTACTACTCCTTAACGGTTAGAAGTTGGAGGATAATTACTTAAACATTATACGTAGTTACATAAGTATCGTAAAGACCGATAGTTGTATTATTTCAGGTTATTCAGGTAAGCTTATGATGGACGGTTTAACTCCTTAATTTTCATGCTGCTGAGATGATGATGGAAGCCACAGGACTCTGTATCAGTTAATGAAACACATGCATTAACATATGATGATTTCTATTGACGAGTAGGTGACTGAATTTAACGTTGTTAAATAGATAGCATTATGAATAAAAAAAAATAACCCAAAAGTTAAAAAAAAAAACTAAAAACCGACTTCAAAAATAATTTCACTCAAAAGTATGTTTTTTTTATATAAGAATACCCGAAATAAACCAACAATAACGAAATCAAAGGTAGGTACGAATCAAATTAGGGGCGTACAATGTTTTTTGAGGTCGGCGCCAGCAACGCCATCGAATCTAAAACATTTGATAAGGAAGTAGCTGTGTGCTGGTACCGACCTTTGAAAAATTTTAGGCCCCTAATTTGGTTCGTACCTACTTTTTATTTCGTTCACCATATCAGCTCGTATACGTCCCCACCGAGGGGCTCGAGCCACCCTGATTTAGGGCGATCGGGCATTAGTCGACCACGCGGGCCCAGTGCGGGTTGGTCGACTTCACACACAACCTGCGAGTTTCTTCGCAAGCGTGTGCAGGTTTCCTCACGATGTTTTCCTTCACAGTAAGAGCGTCGGATAAACGTACATATGAAATCTAAATACGAAATCACATTGGTACGTGGCAGGATTCAAACCACGACCTCCCGGACAGGAGGCGGCAGCCCTAGCTTATTTCGTAATTTTTGGTTAATTTCGGGTATTCTATATATAAATATATCCTCACTAATATTATAAACGCGAAACTTTCTATGTATGGATTATTGTTGCTCTTTCACGCCACAACAGATAAACGGATCTGGATGAAATTTAGTAGGTAGACAGATCAGTACCTGGATTAACATATATAGGTCCACTTTTGTCCACGCTTGCAAGCCGCTTGCGTCTCGCGCACTGCGAACCCTCGAAGACAGTCATAGAAACCACAGAAACTATGTTCACGCGAGCGAAGCCGCTGGCAAAACCTAGTTATTTCATACTTTTGAGTGAATAAATAAATTTTTACCCGACTTCGCTAGAAGGAGGGTTATGTTTTTTGAGTGTTGTATTTATGTATGTATGTATGTTTCTTCGGCACGCCCTGTAGTCTAAACGGCTTGATGGGTTTAAGCTTGAGAGATGTAAAATTTGGAATCAGAAATTTATATTTATTTGTGAAATTGAGACATAAAAAAAGTTAAAAAACAATAAACCGATTTCAAAATAAAATTCACTCAAAAGTATGAAATAATATTACTTTTTAAATAAAGTAAAAGTTAACATTAGTTTTTAGAACTTTTATTTTATATTCTTTATTTTTAGTTATAATGCTATCTATCCAACAACGTTAAACCCAATCACTAACTCGCCAATGGGAATCATCAAATAATAATGCATGTGTTTCAATAACAGTTAAAGAGTCCTGTGGCTTCCATCATCATGTCAGCAGCATGAAAGTTAATGATTTAAATCTTTCATCATCAGCTCATCTGAACTAACTGAAAGAATACAACTATCGGTCTTTACGTGCCTACGTATCTACGTTTAAAATTTAAAGAATTATCCTCCAACTCCTAATTGTTAAGGAGTTGTACCTTCCTTCATCAGCTCATCAACATGAGATGATGACTACCAGACGAAAATACTTTAATAGCTTTAGAAAACATATGAAAAGCGTAATACGTGCCTATAAAGTTTGAGGGTTGCCCTCGATTTCCCTGGGATCCCATCATCAGATCCGGACTTGGTGACAATGGGACTCTCTCGGGAGTGTACTATTTCGAATAAAAAATATATTTGAAAATAGGTTTACAATCTGCGGAGATATCGCGTAACAAACATACAAAAAATATCATACAGTCGAATTGAGAACCTCCTCCTTGTTTGAAGTCGGTTGAAAACAGAAAGATACTAAGATACAGATAGATTACCTTACCTTACTTTCGTGGAAATTTATCAACTTGTAGATATTAAACTGATAAATTAATTCACCATGAAAAAAAAAACTGAAATAACTAATAGTATATTATGCAACTAGTGAATAAAGGACGGATTTAAAGCGAGGGCCATAGATGAATCACGAGTAAGTGAAGGGTTCTAATGACTGAATCACGACCGTGAGAGTGATTCATGGCCCTCGATATAAATCCATTTTATTCAAGAGTTGCATACCATGACTCCGAGAAAAAGAAACATTTAAGCGAAAATAGACATTTAATAAAGAAAAAAGTAATGTTAAATTAATTAAAATATTCATTAAAATTGGAACAATTACTAAAAGAGTAATTTTCTTTGTGTTCTTACAACTTAAAGTATTCAAAATAGCGCCAAATTACAACAGCAAAGAAAACAATAGTTTTTATTCTAATGCTAAACTCCTTTTCGAAAACTTCGATGTTTTCGAATCAAATCTCGAGGAATTATTTGCACAAGGAGTTTGTATGTCAAATATTCTTTGGATTTAGGAGTTCGTATCGAGTATTTTTTTGCGGAAGGAGTTTGTATAGCTGAGATGCGAAGTCGAATATTATATTGGTGTGTTCTAAATTCAAACACCAAAATAGTGATTAAAAGAGCTTATTCATTAAAAGAGCTCTAAAGAGCAATGGTATAAAAAGTCTTAATTTAAAAGAAAAAGCGAGCGAGACCTACAGTACTCGCATATGATGTGTAACATGTAACAAAATACTTTATAAAAGGACGGCAAAGATACGGCAGACTAGGCTGTATGGTCATAGATACCTTTGCCTTTTCCGCGCTTTTAAAGCCTGAAAAAAGGACGGCAAAGATACGACAGACTAGGCTGTATGGTCATAGATACCTTTGCCTTTTCCGCACTTTTAAAGCCTGAAAAAACGCGACTTACTGTTACAATGGGACACATTTCCGTCCCATTTCACGAAATCACTCCCACAAATTGCAGGAAAGCGAGAGCAAAGATGTTACACATCAAAAAGTAAATAAAAAAAAACCTGACGGCGGCGTCAAAAGTGAACTTTATAAAGATAGCATAACAAGATGACCTACTCTGTCTGCAATCCGATTATCCGACACCCCGCTAGTACCCTAAGCTGAGATCCATGCCCATTGGCTAGTTGTCCCTACACTTATTCTGCAGAGAGTACCATTGGTAAGCCCGCTTCCATCTTCGGCATCATCGTCACTTACCAATAGGTGAGATGATGCCAAGGGCTTACCAATTGTATATAAAAAAAAACACGTGTGGCACTCGGGGACTGCCGCGGTAAAGCTATTGCATAGCATTTTTTATCAACATAATGCTATTATAATTATTTATTTATTTTTTATTTATGCAGTATTTACCAGTACCATATAGTCCTTGGGGCGCGGGATGTTTATGTAATAAATTAACACTAAGAAAGTTCATCATCATCATCATCATCAATCGCCATCATCAATCGCACATCATCAATCGCCATCATCAATCGCCATCATCAATCGCCATCATCAATCGCCATCATCAATCGCCATCATCAATCGCCTTCATCAATCGCCTTCATCAATAGCCATCATCATCATCATGGTTAATATATAGATGACACTGTAAGTTTTTTCGAACTCAATATATATTTTTTTGGGGTGTCAGGTTTTATTTTCGTTACGAAATTTCTTGATTCGGTCCCCTCAAAGCCCGCGATAAAAGCTATACAATAGCTTAAAATTCATAGTCGCCCAGCGCCCTCTCGCCAATAGAAGCAGTAAAGACCATCTGCTGCACAATCTCACAACAATCTCGTATGTCTTAACATCATTTTTAATTTAACAGTAAATACGTTTTTTATTGCAAATAATGTTACGATTCAGACAATGACTTTCTAAGAAACTTATTGGATTCAGATTACAGTCTCAGGTTATAGAGTTTGTTGGAGAATAAGCACTTAAACATATATCTTATTTGTCATTTACATAATCTTTCAGGCATTTTTGACATGAGTCTTAATATTATTCTCTGACAAACTAGTTACATTTTCTGGAATTTTATTGTAGAATATTATACACTAACTAGAACATTAAGTTAAACTGACAGACTGTCTTGAGTATTGAGTTATTTTCTGATGTAAAATAAAGTATAATATTCACTTACAGTCTTATCTATCACTAATAGTTCTAACGCGTTACCTATATCTTCCGGATTACCTACCTTTATGACAATACTTGAAAGATAAAGGGTGACAAAAAATATAAGAATTAGCGCTGCAAGGTGATAAGGGTGGACTGGTTTTAAAATATTTGTTCTTACCCTGGCTGTCTAAAAAATGCAAAAAATCGGCCAAGTTCGAGTTGGACTCACGCAATGTAGGCTTCCGTAGTCTTTAAAAAAAAAAAAATATTTTAACAACATTTTTTGCAGTGGGTTAAACATTTTGTATGGAAAATCTATAAACTTTTTGAAAATCTAACTGCACATCTTAACTTGGTTGACTTTTACTCCTAAACTAAAAAAGCCTCCTTTATGTCCTACTATTATCTTTTTTTTTCTTAAACAGCGGTTTAGCTGGTAGGAGGGGGAGGGGGAGAGGGAGGGGGAGGGGGAGGGGGAGATACTTGACTCTTACTAAAATGTGCACTTTAACGCATAATATTTCTCAAACAGAACCCTGAATCGTAAAATTGCTTTGGAAAACTAGTTTTGGAAGAGCTATTCAACGATATCCCGCACGATAGGGTAAGTCAACAAAAAAATCATCCCTTCTTGACATGTAGGGAGGTACCTAATATTTTTTTTCTAGATTTTATTTTACCACTTTACCGACGTGTTTAATATGTATACCCATGCCAAATTACAGCTTTCTAGTACTTATAGTCTCTGAGCTAAGCTGTGGACAGACAGACGTAGCGAAGTTAAGAGGGTTCCCTGTTGAAAAAAGAACCTTAAAACAGTATTACAAATACCTATACCTACACCAGTAGTTGGAAGACGACCCGTTAGAAAAAAAGTCCAAAAGTAATTGTCACTAGCACAGAGTACGATTTTAAAACGTAGTTATAGATACATACTTATCTACCGCACTTAGACTAAGATCCGAACTCAGAACGCGAACTAAACCAGTGGCTCTGTGAGCTGCAGCTAGACCTCGCGCGAGTTTTTCCAAAAAGTTGAAATATTAAAATTGTGACGATTTCAACCCTCATTGATACGCTATTTAGAAAAAAATCCAAAACTGAATCGACAAAAAAATCCATATAATTATCGAACCTGCTATGCCCTGGAAGATTTTTTATGTTTAGCTAGGTAGAAGTATAGTTTTATGTTTTTATTGTTTCAGTTTTAATTTATTTTATTTATTTTTAAACATGTTGTGAAGATCGTGCGTTCGTTCGCCGAACCGGTTTCTGGCAGAATAACAGCGCTGCAGAGTATACTGCAGCATATGCTAAGTCAGTACCAATTTTGGTGCACAGTACAGCCATATTCTTTAATGCATCACAACATAAAAAAAAGAAATTAATAATATAGAAGAAAGCCTACATAATAAAGGTGTTCTATACAGGGTCCTAATAAAGTAGTCCCTCATATGCGTCACTACTACATTTTAGAATTCACGAAACCTACGCACCGTCGCAGTGCGGTCGAGTGGACTTCTGCTCACCACCCTGCACAAAGGCAGTCTAAGGAACTTTTAAGAACTTATGAAGCCAGACTCCTTCCCCCTACTGGCTGATAAACCGCCCAATTTAAAAAAAAACCAAGTCAGTAGAACGATAACAAATAACATGCAATTATAAAAAAATAGTAATTTCAGGAGTAATGGGTTCTATTTTTAACTGACTTCAAAGAAGGATGAGGTTCTACGTTCCACTGTATGTATTTTTTTATGTATGTTCACCGCCGACTGTCACTTGTGGGCCGACTTTCAAAATTATTTTTTTATTCCAAAGAGTATACTCCAGAGGAGTTCCATTGTAACTAAGTCAGGATCTGTTGATGGAATCCCAGGGAAGTCGAGGGAAACCCTCAAATTTTAATTTAATCTATTTAAATCCGTTCAAGGTTTTTCGTCTTTTTCGTTCATTTTGATGAGCTGATGATGGAAGGTACTACTCCTTAACGGTTAGAAGTTGGAGGATAATTACTTAAACATTATACGTAGTTACATAAGTATCGTAAAGACCGATAGTTGTATTATTTCAGGTTATTCAGGTAAGCTTATGATGGACGGTTTAACTCCTTAATTTTCATGCTGCTGAGATGATGATGGAAGCCACAGGACTCTGTATCAGTTAATGAAACACATGCATTAACATATGATGATTTCTATTGACGAGTAGGTGACTGAATTTAACGTTGTTAAATAGATAGCATTATGAATAAAAAAAAATAACCCAAAAGTTAAAAAAAAAAACTAAAAACCGACTTCAAAAATAATTTCACTCAAAAGTATGTTTTTTTTATATAAGAATACCCGAAATAAACCAACAATAACGAAATCAAAGGTAGGTACGAATCAAATTAGGGGCGTACAATGTTTTTTGAGGTCGGCGCCAGCAACGCCATCGAATCTAAAACATTTGATAAGGAAGTAGCTGTGTGCTGGTACCGACCTTTGAAAAATTTTAGGCCCCTAATTTGGTTCGTACCTACTTTTTATTTCGTTCACCATATCAGCTCGTATACGTCCCCACCGAGGGGCTCGAGCCACCCTGATTTAGGGCGATCGGGCATTAGTCGACCACGCGGGCCCAGTGCGGGTTGGTCGACTTCACACACAACCTGCGAGTTTCTTCGCAAGCGTGTGCAGGTTTCCTCACGATGTTTTCCTTCACAGTAAGAGCGTCGGATAAACGTACATATGAAATCTAAATACGAAATCACATTGGTACGTGGCAGGATTCAAACCACGACCTCCCGGACAGGAGGCGGCAGCCCTAGCTTATTTCGTAATTTTTGGTTAATTTCGGGTATTCTATATATAAATATATCCTCACTAATATTATAAACGCGAAACTTTCTATGTATGGATTATTGTTGCTCTTTCACGCCACAACAGATAAACGGATCTGGATGAAATTTAGTAGGTAGACAGATCAGTACCTGGATTAACATATATAGGTCCACTTTTGTCCACGCTTGCAAGCCGCTTGCGTCTCGCGCACTGCGAACCCTCGAAGACAGTCATAGAAACCACAGAAACTATGTTCACGCGAGCGAAGCCGCTGGCAAAACCTAGTTATTTCATACTTTTGAGTGAATAAATAAATTTTTACCCGACTTCGCTAGAAGGAGGGTTATGTTTTTTGAGTGTTGTATTTATGTATGTATGTATGTTTCTTCGGCACGCCCTGTAGTCTAAACGGCTTGATGGGTTTAAGCTTGAGAGATGTAAAATTTGGAATCAGAAATTTATATTTATTTGTGAAATTGAGACATAAAAAAAGTTAAAAAACAATAAACCGATTTCAAAATAAAATTCACTCAAAAGTATGAAATAATATTACTTTTTAAATAAAGTAAAAGTTAACATTAGTTTTTAGAACTTTTATTTTATATTCTTTATTTTTAGTTATAATGCTATCTATCCAACAACGTTAAACCCAATCACTAACTCGCCAATGGGAATCATCAAATAATAATGCATGTGTTTCAATAACAGTTAAAGAGTCCTGTGGCTTCCATCATCATGTCAGCAGCATGAAAGTTAATGATTTAAATCTTTCATCATCAGCTCATCTGAACTAACTGAAAGAATACAACTATCGGTCTTTACGTGCCTACGTATCTACGTTTAAAATTTAAAGAATTATCCTCCAACTCCTAATTGTTAAGGAGTTGTACCTTCCTTCATCAGCTCATCAACATGAGATGATGACTACCAGACGAAAATACTTTAATAGCTTTAGAAAACATATGAAAAGCGTAATACGTGCCTATAAAGTTTGAGGGTTGCCCTCGATTTCCCTGGGATCCCATCATCAGATCCGGACTTGGTGACAATGGGACTCTCTCGGGAGTGTACTATTTCGAATAAAAAATATATTTGAAAATAGGTTTACAATCTGCGGAGATATCGCGTAACAAACATACAAAAAATATCATACAGTCGAATTGAGAACCTCCTCCTTGTTTGAAGTCGGTTGAAAACAGAAAGATACTAAGATACAGATAGATTACCTTACCTTACTTTCGTGGAAATTTATCAACTTGTAGATATTAAACTGATAAATTAATTCACCATGAAAAAAAAAACTGAAATAACTAATAGTATATTATGCAACTAGTGAATAAAGGACGGATTTAAAGCGAGGGCCATAGATGAATCACGAGTAAGTGAAGGGTTCTAATGACTGAATCACGACCGTGAGAGTGATTCATGGCCCTCGATATAAATCCATTTTATTCAAGAGTTGCATACCATGACTCCGAGAAAAAGAAACATTTAAGCGAAAATAGACATTTAATAAAGAAAAAAGTAATGTTAAATTAATTAAAATATTCATTAAAATTGGAACAATTACTAAAAGAGTAATTTTCTTTGTGTTCTTACAACTTAAAGTATTCAAAATAGCGCCAAATTACAACAGCAAAGAAAACAATAGTTTTTATTCTAATGCTAAACTCCTTTTCGAAAACTTCGATGTTTTCGAATCAAATCTCGAGGAATTATTTGCACAAGGAGTTTGTATGTCAAATATTCTTTGGATTTAGGAGTTCGTATCGAGTATTTTTTTGCGGAAGGAGTTTGTATAGCTGAGATGCGAAGTCGAATATTATATTGGTGTGTTCTAAATTCAAACACCAAAATAGTGATTAAAAGAGCTTATTCATTAAAAGAGCTCTAAAGAGCAATGGTATAAAAAGTCTTAATTTAAAAGAAAAAGCGAGCGAGACCTACAGTACTCGCATATGATGTGTAACATGTAACAAAATACTTTATAAAAGGACGGCAAAGATACGGCAGACTAGGCTGTATGGTCATAGATACCTTTGCCTTTTCCGCGCTTTTAAAGCCTGAAAAAAGGACGGCAAAGATACGACAGACTAGGCTGTATGGTCATAGATACCTTTGCCTTTTCCGCACTTTTAAAGCCTGAAAAAACGCGACTTACTGTTACAATGGGACACATTTCCGTCCCATTTCACGAAATCACTCCCACAAATTGCAGGAAAGCGAGAGCAAAGATGTTACACATCAAAAAGTAAATAAAAAAAAACCTGACGGCGGCGTCAAAAGTGAACTTTATAAAGATAGCATAACAAGATGACCTACTCTGTCTGCAATCCGATTATCCGACACCCCGCTAGTACCCTAAGCTGAGATCCATGCCCATTGGCTAGTTGTCCCTACACTTATTCTGCAGAGAGTACCATTGGTAAGCCCGCTTCCATCTTCGGCATCATCGTCACTTACCAATAGGTGAGATGATGCCAAGGGCTTACCAATTGTATATAAAAAAAAACACGTGTGGCACTCGGGGACTGCCGCGGTAAAGCTATTGCATAGCATTTTTTATCAACATAATGCTATTATAATTATTTATTTATTTTTTATTTATGCAGTATTTACCAGTACCATATAGTCCTTGGGGCGCGGGATGTTTATGTAATAAATTAACACTAAGAAAGTTCATCATCATCATCATCATCAATCGCCATCATCAATCGCACATCATCAATCGCCATCATCAATCGCCATCATCAATCGCCATCATCAATCGCCATCATCAATCGCCATCATCAATCGCCTTCATCAATCGCCTTCATCAATAGCCATCATCATCATCATGGTTAATATATAGATGACACTGTAAGTTTTTTCGAACTCAATATATATTTTTTTGGGGTGTCAGGTTTTATTTTCGTTACGAAATTTCTTGATTCGGTCCCCTCAAAGCCCGCGATAAAAGCTATACAATAGCTTAAAATTCATAGTCGCCCAGCGCCCTCTCGCCAATAGAAGCAGTAAAGACCATCTGCTGCACAATCTCACAACAATCTCGTATGTCTTAACATCATTTTTAATTTAACAGTAAATACGTTTTTTATTGCAAATAATGTTACGATTCAGACAATGACTTTCTAAGAAACTTATTGGATTCAGATTACAGTCTCAGGTTATAGAGTTTGTTGGAGAATAAGCACTTAAACATATATCTTATTTGTCATTTACATAATCTTTCAGGCATTTTTGACATGAGTCTTAATATTATTCTCTGACAAACTAGTTACATTTTCTGGAATTTTATTGTAGAATATTATACACTAACTAGAACATTAAGTTAAACTGACAGACTGTCTTGAGTATTGAGTTATTTTCTGATGTAAAATAAAGTATAATATTCACTTACAGTCTTATCTATCACTAATAGTTCTAACGCGTTACCTATATCTTCCGGATTACCTACCTTTATGACAATACTTGAAAGATAAAGGGTGACAAAAAATATAAGAATTAGCGCTGCAAGGTGATAAGGGTGGACTGGTTTTAAAATATTTGTTCTTACCCTGGCTGTCTAAAAAATGCAAAAAATCGGCCAAGTTCGAGTTGGACTCACGCAATGTAGGCTTCCGTAGTCTTTAAAAAAAAAAAAATATTTTAACAACATTTTTTGCAGTGGGTTAAACATTTTGTATGGAAAATCTATAAACTTTTTGAAAATCTAACTGCACATCTTAACTTGGTTGACTTTTACTCCTAAACTAAAAAAGCCTCCTTTATGTCCTACTATTATCTTTTTTTTTCTTAAACAGCGGTTTAGCTGGTAGGAGGGGGAGGGGGAGAGGGAGGGGGAGGGGGAGGGGGAGATACTTGACTCTTACTAAAATGTGCACTTTAACGCATAATATTTCTCAAACAGAACCCTGAATCGTAAAATTGCTTTGGAAAACTAGTTTTGGAAGAGCTATTCAACGATATCCCGCACGATAGGGTAAGTCAACAAAAAAATCATCCCTTCTTGACATGTAGGGAGGTACCTAATATTTTTTTTCTAGATTTTATTTTACCACTTTACCGACGTGTTTAATATGTATACCCATGCCAAATTACAGCTTTCTAGTACTTATAGTCTCTGAGCTAAGCTGTGGACAGACAGACGTAGCGAAGTTAAGAGGGTTCCCTGTTGAAAAAAGAACCTTAAAACAGTATTACAAATACCTATACCTACACCAGTAGTTGGAAGACGACCCGTTAGAAAAAAAGTCCAAAAGTAATTGTCACTAGCACAGAGTACGATTTTAAAACGTAGTTATAGATACATACTTATCTACCGCACTTAGACTAAGATCCGAACTCAGAACGCGAACTAAACCAGTGGCTCTGTGAGCTGCAGCTAGACCTCGCGCGAGTTTTTCCAAAAAGTTGAAATATTAAAATTGTGACGATTTCAACCCTCATTGATACGCTATTTAGAAAAAAATCCAAAACTGAATCGACAAAAAAATCCATATAATTATCGAACCTGCTATGCCCTGGAAGATTTTTTATGTTTAGCTAGGTAGAAGTATAGTTTTATGTTTTTATTGTTTCAGTTTTAATTTATTTTATTTATTTTTAAACATGTTGTGAAGATCGTGCGTTCGTTCGCCGAACCGGTTTCTGGCAGAATAACAGCGCTGCAGAGTATACTGCAGCATATGCTAAGTCAGTACCAATTTTGGTGCACAGTACAGCCATATTCTTTAATGCATCACAACATAAAAAAAAGAAATTAATAATATAGAAGAAAGCCTACATAATAAAGGTGTTCTATACAGGGTCCTAATAAAGTAGTCCCTCATATGCGTCACTACTACATTTTAGAATTCACGAAACCTACGCACCGTCGCAGTGCGGTCGAGTGGACTTCTGCTCACCACCCTGCACAAAGGCAGTCTAAGGAACTTTTAAGAACTTATGAAGCCAGACTCCTTCCCCCTACTGGCTGATAAACCGCCCAATTTAAAAAAAAACCAAGTCAGTAGAACGATAACAAATAACATGCAATTATAAAAAAATAGTAATTTCAGGAGTAATGGGTTCTATTTTTAACTGACTTCAAAGAAGGATGAGGTTCTACGTTCCACTGTATGTATTTTTTTATGTATGTTCACCGCCGACTGTCACTTGTGGGCCGACTTTCAAAATTATTTTTTTATTCCAAAGAGTATACTCCAGAGGAGTTCCATTGTAACTAAGTCAGGATCTGTTGATGGAATCCCAGGGAAGTCGAGGGAAACCCTCAAATTTTAATTTAATCTATTTAAATCCGTTCAAGGTTTTTCGTCTTTTTCGTTCATTTTGATGAGCTGATGATGGAAGGTACTACTCCTTAACGGTTAGAAGTTGGAGGATAATTACTTAAACATTATACGTAGTTACATAAGTATCGTAAAGACCGATAGTTGTATTATTTCAGGTTATTCAGGTAAGCTTATGATGGACGGTTTAACTCCTTAATTTTCATGCTGCTGAGATGATGATGGAAGCCACAGGACTCTGTATCAGTTAATGAAACACATGCATTAACATATGATGATTTCTATTGACGAGTAGGTGACTGAATTTAACGTTGTTAAATAGATAGCATTATGAATAAAAAAAAATAACCCAAAAGTTAAAAAAAAAAACTAAAAACCGACTTCAAAAATAATTTCACTCAAAAGTATGTTTTTTTTATATAAGAATACCCGAAATAAACCAACAATAACGAAATCAAAGGTAGGTACGAATCAAATTAGGGGCGTACAATGTTTTTTGAGGTCGGCGCCAGCAACGCCATCGAATCTAAAACATTTGATAAGGAAGTAGCTGTGTGCTGGTACCGACCTTTGAAAAATTTTAGGCCCCTAATTTGGTTCGTACCTACTTTTTATTTCGTTCACCATATCAGCTCGTATACGTCCCCACCGAGGGGCTCGAGCCACCCTGATTTAGGGCGATCGGGCATTAGTCGACCACGCGGGCCCAGTGCGGGTTGGTCGACTTCACACACAACCTGCGAGTTTCTTCGCAAGCGTGTGCAGGTTTCCTCACGATGTTTTCCTTCACAGTAAGAGCGTCGGATAAACGTACATATGAAATCTAAATACGAAATCACATTGGTACGTGGCAGGATTCAAACCACGACCTCCCGGACAGGAGGCGGCAGCCCTAGCTTATTTCGTAATTTTTGGTTAATTTCGGGTATTCTATATATAAATATATCCTCACTAATATTATAAACGCGAAACTTTCTATGTATGGATTATTGTTGCTCTTTCACGCCACAACAGATAAACGGATCTGGATGAAATTTAGTAGGTAGACAGATCAGTACCTGGATTAACATATATAGGTCCACTTTTGTCCACGCTTGCAAGCCGCTTGCGTCTCGCGCACTGCGAACCCTCGAAGACAGTCATAGAAACCACAGAAACTATGTTCACGCGAGCGAAGCCGCTGGCAAAACCTAGTTATTTCATACTTTTGAGTGAATAAATAAATTTTTACCCGACTTCGCTAGAAGGAGGGTTATGTTTTTTGAGTGTTGTATTTATGTATGTATGTATGTTTCTTCGGCACGCCCTGTAGTCTAAACGGCTTGATGGGTTTAAGCTTGAGAGATGTAAAATTTGGAATCAGAAATTTATATTTATTTGTGAAATTGAGACATAAAAAAAGTTAAAAAACAATAAACCGATTTCAAAATAAAATTCACTCAAAAGTATGAAATAATATTACTTTTTAAATAAAGTAAAAGTTAACATTAGTTTTTAGAACTTTTATTTTATATTCTTTATTTTTAGTTATAATGCTATCTATCCAACAACGTTAAACCCAATCACTAACTCGCCAATGGGAATCATCAAATAATAATGCATGTGTTTCAATAACAGTTAAAGAGTCCTGTGGCTTCCATCATCATGTCAGCAGCATGAAAGTTAATGATTTAAATCTTTCATCATCAGCTCATCTGAACTAACTGAAAGAATACAACTATCGGTCTTTACGTGCCTACGTATCTACGTTTAAAATTTAAAGAATTATCCTCCAACTCCTAATTGTTAAGGAGTTGTACCTTCCTTCATCAGCTCATCAACATGAGATGATGACTACCAGACGAAAATACTTTAATAGCTTTAGAAAACATATGAAAAGCGTAATACGTGCCTATAAAGTTTGAGGGTTGCCCTCGATTTCCCTGGGATCCCATCATCAGATCCGGACTTGGTGACAATGGGACTCTCTCGGGAGTGTACTATTTCGAATAAAAAATATATTTGAAAATAGGTTTACAATCTGCGGAGATATCGCGTAACAAACATACAAAAAATATCATACAGTCGAATTGAGAACCTCCTCCTTGTTTGAAGTCGGTTGAAAACAGAAAGATACTAAGATACAGATAGATTACCTTACCTTACTTTCGTGGAAATTTATCAACTTGTAGATATTAAACTGATAAATTAATTCACCATGAAAAAAAAAACTGAAATAACTAATAGTATATTATGCAACTAGTGAATAAAGGACGGATTTAAAGCGAGGGCCATAGATGAATCACGAGTAAGTGAAGGGTTCTAATGACTGAATCACGACCGTGAGAGTGATTCATGGCCCTCGATATAAATCCATTTTATTCAAGAGTTGCATACCATGACTCCGAGAAAAAGAAACATTTAAGCGAAAATAGACATTTAATAAAGAAAAAAGTAATGTTAAATTAATTAAAATATTCATTAAAATTGGAACAATTACTAAAAGAGTAATTTTCTTTGTGTTCTTACAACTTAAAGTATTCAAAATAGCGCCAAATTACAACAGCAAAGAAAACAATAGTTTTTATTCTAATGCTAAACTCCTTTTCGAAAACTTCGATGTTTTCGAATCAAATCTCGAGGAATTATTTGCACAAGGAGTTTGTATGTCAAATATTCTTTGGATTTAGGAGTTCGTATCGAGTATTTTTTTGCGGAAGGAGTTTGTATAGCTGAGATGCGAAGTCGAATATTATATTGGTGTGTTCTAAATTCAAACACCAAAATAGTGATTAAAAGAGCTTATTCATTAAAAGAGCTCTAAAGAGCAATGGTATAAAAAGTCTTAATTTAAAAGAAAAAGCGAGCGAGACCTACAGTACTCGCATATGATGTGTAACATGTAACAAAATACTTTATAAAAGGACGGCAAAGATACGGCAGACTAGGCTGTATGGTCATAGATACCTTTGCCTTTTCCGCGCTTTTAAAGCCTGAAAAAAGGACGGCAAAGATACGACAGACTAGGCTGTATGGTCATAGATACCTTTGCCTTTTCCGCACTTTTAAAGCCTGAAAAAACGCGACTTACTGTTACAATGGGACACATTTCCGTCCCATTTCACGAAATCACTCCCACAAATTGCAGGAAAGCGAGAGCAAAGATGTTACACATCAAAAAGTAAATAAAAAAAAACCTGACGGCGGCGTCAAAAGTGAACTTTATAAAGATAGCATAACAAGATGACCTACTCTGTCTGCAATCCGATTATCCGACACCCCGCTAGTACCCTAAGCTGAGATCCATGCCCATTGGCTAGTTGTCCCTACACTTATTCTGCAGAGAGTACCATTGGTAAGCCCGCTTCCATCTTCGGCATCATCGTCACTTACCAATAGGTGAGATGATGCCAAGGGCTTACCAATTGTATATAAAAAAAAACACGTGTGGCACTCGGGGACTGCCGCGGTAAAGCTATTGCATAGCATTTTTTATCAACATAATGCTATTATAATTATTTATTTATTTTTTATTTATGCAGTATTTACCAGTACCATATAGTCCTTGGGGCGCGGGATGTTTATGTAATAAATTAACACTAAGAAAGTTCATCATCATCATCATCATCAATCGCCATTATCAATCGCCATCATCAATCGCACATCATCAATCGCCATCATCAATCGCCATCATCAATCGCCATCATCAATCGCCATCATCAATCGCCATCATCAATCGCCTTCATCAATCGCCTTCATCAATAGCCATCATCATCATCATGGTTAATATATAGATGACACTGTAAGTTTTTTCGAACTCAATATATATTTTTTTGGGGTGTCAGGTTTTATTTTCGTTACGAAATTTCTTGATTCGGTCCCCTCAAAGCCCGCGATAAAAGCTATACAATAGCTTAAAATTCATAGTCGCCCAGCGCCCTCTCGCCAATAGAAGCAGTAAAGACCATCTGCTGCACAATCTCACAACAATCTCGTATGTCTTAACATCATTTTTAATTTAACAGTAAATACGTTTTTTATTGCAAATAATGTTACGATTCAGACAATGACTTTCTAAGAAACTTATTGGATTCAGATTACAGTCTCAGGTTATAGAGTTTGTTGGAGAATAAGCACTTAAACATATATCTTATTTGTCATTTACATAATCTTTCAGGCATTTTTGACATGAGTCTTAATATTATTCTCTGACAAACTAGTTACATTTTCTGGAATTTTATTGTAGAATATTATACACTAACTAGAACATTAAGTTAAACTGACAGACTGTCTTGAGTATTGAGTTATTTTCTGATGTAAAATAAAGTATAATATTCACTTACAGTCTTATCTATCACTAATAGTTCTAACGCGTTACCTATATCTTCCGGATTACCTACCTTTATGACAATACTTGAAAGATAAAGGGTGACAAAAAATATAAGAATTAGCGCTGCAAGGTGATAAGGGTGGACTGGTTTTAAAATATTTGTTCTTACCCTGGCTGTCTAAAAAATGCAAAAAATCGGCCAAGTTCGAGTTGGACTCACGCAATGTAGGCTTCCGTAGTCTTTAAAAAAAAAAATATATTTTAACAACATTTTTTGCAGTGGGTTAAACATTTTGTATGGAAAATCTATAAACTTTTTGAAAATCTAACTGCACATCTTAACTTGGTTGACTTTTACTCCTAAACTAAAAAAGCCTCCTTTATGTCCTACTATTATCTTTTTTTTTCTTAAACAGCGGTTTAGCTGGTAGGAGGGGGAGGGGGAGAGGGAGGGGGAGGGGGAGATACTTGACTCTTACTAAAATGTGCACTTTAACGCATAATATTTCTCAAACAGAACCCTGAATCGTAAAATTGCTTTGGAAAACTAGTTTTGGAAGAGCTATTCAACGATATCCCGCACGATAGGGTAAGTCAACAAAAAAATCATCCCTTCTTGACATGTAGGGAGGTACCTAATATTTTTTTTCTAGATTTTATTTTACCACTTTACCGACGTGTTTAATATGTATACCCATGCCAAATTACAGCTTTCTAGTACTTATAGTCTCTGAGCTAAGCTGTGGACAGACAGACGTAGCGAAGTTAAGAGGGTTCCCTGTTGAAAAAAGAACCTTAAAACAGTATTACAAATACCTATACCTACACCAGTAGTTGGAAGACGACCTACGATTTTAAAACGTAGTTATAGATACATACTTATCTACCGCACTTAGACTAAGATCCGAACTCAGAACGCGAACTAAACCAGTGGCTCTGTGAGCTGCAGCTAGACCTCGCGCGAGTTTTTCCAAAAAGTTGAAATATTAAAATTGTGACGATTTCAACCCTCATTGATACGCTATTTAGAAAAAAATCCAAAACTGAATCGACAAAAAAATCCATATAATTATCGAACCTGCTATGCCCTGGAAGATTTTTTATGTTTAGCTAGGTAGAAGTATAGTTTTATGTTTTTATTGTTTCAGTTTTAATTTATTTTATTTATTTTTAAACATGTTGTGAAGATCGTGCGTTCGTTCGCCGAACCGGTTTCTGGCAGAATAACAGCGCTGCAGAGTATACTGCAGCATATGCTAAGTCAGTACCAATTTTGGTGCACAGTACAGCCATTTTTTATAGTTTATTTCTATCGTTTGTAAATTGTACCTGGAAATCGTTGTACTGTACTCTAAATAAAAGATTTTCTATTCTACTCTATTCTAAAAGTAACAAAACTATGTCGTTTTTAGTGTAATTTCTTTTATATTTTTTTCTTGTAATTCTTTACGAATGTGGATTTTATTGTTTAACCAGAGGTTCCTCAGACAGAATCTTTTTTATATATATCTTATCCTACTTATTTCAGAGTATACGAAGTGTTAAGTTTTTAGAAACTGTCTCAGGGCTGTCACCAAAATGTTTTTTTTTGTGATCAAAGTAGGTATTAGTTTACATAAAATTTATGATTTTATGTATTATAAATTTTATATTAACTACTTATGTAACAAAATACATACATGTAAGTAAAGAGGTTTATTGATTGTTCTTAATAAAATTATAATTTTTAATATATATTTTTAGAACCTTTATCTTATCATTTATCTTATAGTTTATATTGATCCTTTATCATTAAAAATATTCCGATGATGGATTCTATGTAGCATAGGGAAGAAGTCCACCCTCGTTAGGTTAAAACTGAACTCTTATGCTCATGCATACATTCTGGAGGAATGGGGGTGAGGCACTACGTGGCCGTCAAAGACCATAGTACCACTTTGCCTCTACAGGAATGGAGGAATATAATTTCAATCCTCTCAGAATTTGTATTATATTTTTATGACTCCCCAAAAACTATGTAAATGGAATGTGTATAATAAAGTCAATGTATAGGTACTTAATTACAATTCGATAGTTATAATTTGGTCCTTTGTGTATATTTCGATATATCTTTAATACTTTTAATATGATGTATGTTTTCCCACACCCCTTTTGATAGGTGGAAATTCGACAAAAATTTTCAATCTCTCGATTTTTTTAACCAAGGTGTTTTATAATGTAGAACTATTATAAGTATGTAAAATGCATGGATATATCTCTATCTCATACAAAAAAGTATTAAAAATATTTAAAAGTAGAAAAATATTTTGTATGTGAGCTGTTGAGCACCCTAAAACAATAGAAATGAGAAGGAAACTTTAGAAGCATTTTACTGCAGACTCTTGTAAGATAGAGATTCGTGATTTTTTGATATTATTAATATAACTCTGGAGAATATAACATGTGTTATTGATATAAAATATATAAATAGAGATAATAAAAATAAATGAGAAAAAACACAAAAAAAATTTACGTCTTCTAGTTAAAGCATTTTTATACTTCTATGTCTAATCTAATAAGTGCCAAAACACATCGCTATGTGGCTATAGCAGTGGAAAAGTTTAAAATGTTTTTGACGTGATAATGTCTTAATAAATCGATAAACGCCGGCTGCACTGGCGAAAAAGCATGACTCATTGTCACATCCTCATTTGTCACGTGCCTGAACCGAGTGTGCAAGCGAGAGCGCAGAACAAGCAATAGAGAGGCACGATCGGAATAAGCGTTCGGTTTGTGACACGTTATCACGTAAAATTATCGTCCGTAAACCGACTTCACAGACAACTAGTTTTTTGTATACTGAATTTAGGATTTGTTCCTAATTCTATGGAAAACTAAAAATTGCCGTAACTCCGTTTCTAAGTACATCTGCACTTTAGGAATTTCATTCCTGCCTATAAAATAGTTTATAATATCCATCACATAAATAAAAAAGGGTGACCGTTTTTTAAAAGGTTTTTCATACTGTGACGGCACCGTTATATAACCCAAAGAGAATCTAACCAACTAGAGTTTTGTAAGTTATGTTTTTGTCTTTTTAAGTGATAAAACAAGATTCTGTATCTTTGGTCGTTTTATTTTTTTGTTTACTTGAAAACACACCGAGCTAGACAATACAAAAAAGTGGCAGAGTGAAAAGCACGGGTGCAGTAAAATCAATTTTGCGCACAGTAAACTGGCATATAAAATACCACTTTTCAAGCATCTGTATTAAAAAACCTTTTTATTACGTACAAATTTAGTCTAAAGCTTTGACCGTCTTGGTCCAGCAGACAGACAGATCGAGTAGGTACCGGGTTATGGTCGGTCACAAATTAATGAAATCTCTTAAGATATTGTTGTCTCAGCAAAAAGATGGCTAAGTATAACTCGACCAGTGCTACAAAGACGTTGAAAATACTGGCTTACATTACGGCAGGTATTTGGTTTCGTCCGTGGAATCCATTAGCAGAGAAACTCAATGCTTCGACGCGGAGTGCTAACGATCTGTGCTGAGTTTACTAAATCCATAGTGATGTGCGACTCTAGATCTATCGGTACGGAACTTAAGCGACCGAACGTACCGGCGTAAAAAAATAGGCGAAGGACCCATTAACTGGGGAACTGTTCTACTCATCACTGAACGACTTTCCCTAAGAAACTCGTCGTTAATTATAAAAAAGGACCCTCCATACATGAGTCGAACAGCTGATCAATTTGTATGAACAATTAAGTTTAAATGTTTTTTTGCAATGTCGTAGAACAAAGCTTATCCAGTATGATGAGTAGAGCCCCAGTTAATAGGACCTACACCAAATTTGTTACACCGCCGGTATAATTATTGTGATTGAGTATCCGAACCAATTTAATTTAAAATTTAAATCCGACTGCTTGAAATATTTCCTGTGTTAGGAGATTGTGTTACGTGAAAAAAAATGACATTTGGTGACAAGTGTAATTTTTGACATCTTGACTGCATCATTAATGACTTCTCGAAACGGTAGATAGTTTCGCCTTCTTCTCGTTGACGAGGAAATAGCTTCTCCAAACACACATTGTTTTAAAAAAACTCCAAGCAGCGACCTTTTTATCAACCAAATACAATATACTACAAAAAAAATATTTTTTTTTCGAATTGACCAACGTGTCTTAGAAAAAGGTTGATATCTGTTTTTATCTACAATTGATAAGCCCATGTCATTATTTTAATTGATGTTACGTGATGATGATGCCGAAGATAAAAGCGGGCTTACTAAGAATCCCTATCGCAATGTAGAACTGGCTTTCTTATCTATATGCTGGAACACATCAATGCTAATTACATTGATGATTGGCGGTAAGACTTAGATGAGATAGTGTTAGTTAGCTAGGCGGTCTTAGACAATGCCCTATCACCAACCAAACTGAGTCTTACTAAGTAAGAACCCGCCGGGAATCGAACCCGCGAGCTTCTGGTGTGAAGCGAATGGACTAAACATAACTCTATGGAGGTGGTTAAAAGAAAATATACTTAGATACAAGAATGTGATGATGGTATAATACCTTTAGAGTTATTTTATAGATATTGCAGCCTCGACGCACCCTCCGACTGGCGTCGTTGCGTACACGATGTAAAATGAAGACTTGGAGGGCAATGGAACAGGGGCTTGTACACGAAGATAGTATAACCACCGAGTAAGATTTATATGAGTGCACTTGTTTCATAAAAATTTGAGTGCGTTTGTCTGCAACTCACCTGATGGTAAGTGATGATGCAGTCGAGGATGGTACACGCAAACTCAAATAATGCCTATTCACTCTTGCCTTGAAGATCCCCAAATTAAATTGATATGATATATATGATTTTAAAAAGAAGATGATATCAAAACAGATTGACAATAAACTAATAAAGCTGACTTCGTCATAATTCTTTCTGTAATTCTCAAGCGTGGCAGATCACTAGCAAACTGGCTTACTGCATTTGAAGTGTTAAGACGTCGACATACACGTACATTCCGACACACCCACACACACACACACGGTGCAATGTAATAAAATCAAATCATAACACAAAGGTCAACGCCGTGACGTCACGGTCGCGGAGGTTTTATTTCATTTGATTATAAATCCTTCAACGTTTTGTTGTTTTCGGCAAAAACATTCCATTTCCTTATTCATACGCTTTTATATTTCCTACTGGGAGCGGTACGTGAGGCAACACTTCGAAACCGTTCCGGTTCACAACGTCCAGTGTGTCAGTTTGCCTAGTGTCTAAAAATGCCCAATATACCAAACCGTCCAGTACAGATATAAAGTTTAAATAGTTTCTTTTCATAGTCATTGATCTGTATTGATTTTGTGTTTATATTGGATATTTTAAAATAACGGATTAGAAGCAGAAGCAATTTTACGTGGTTGGATCGATCACGCGGGATAACTGACCTGAATCACGGTCATCATATAGATGGATTTGACTATCAGTGGCGTTTCTTTACAGTTTCCGTGCTTTGCAAGGCATATCAACCCGTCGGTTGCTATCACTAGATGGGGGTCGTCAAGCCGTGTCCGACGCCTTACAGGCAGCTTGAAAAGCATCCGACATAATAGGTTTAGCCACTAGCCCTACAAGTTACAACCTCCACACACCCGGCCTTGGGCCACCTATGTGGAGTATTGCATCACCTCCCCGAGTTTGGGAAGGGACCCGTCACCCATCGCCCGTCACCCGTGTCGCAAAAGTGGAGATTTGAGATTACGATCACACCCTGGACACCTCATACAACGGGCCAGAAATGACATTTATAAAAAGGAATGACGGAACAAACAAAATGGCGGCAAAATCCTATACGTTCGACAACCAAACTGTAACCAATCTGTATCAATATGGGTGACGAGGGGGTGAGGTGGCAATGTAGAGAGCGGCAGGGAGTGTCCATACTGTACTAATATAATACTTTGTTACAATAGAGAAAATAATTATGTTTTATTCAGGGGCCATCACAACTCACAATAAGGCGACGCGTTATAAACTGTGCACGCAGGGATCTCCATTTTTCTCAGCAATTACAAAACGGAAGTGATATTTTGTAACCGGATTCTTCATTTCGATGACTTCATTTTTTCAGTTGCAGAAACACGATTCGTTCACTTTTATAACCCAAAAAATATATCTAAGAAACCTCTTTTGAAACAGGGATTTGAACACCACTGAATGGTGTTGGACAGATTCTACATCGCGCTAGGGTTAGTGAGCGTACCTATAATATTTTAAAACGACTAAATCGCCAGTTAACGGTTTGGGCACGTTTGGGGCTAAACACTAGTTATTTTAAGGAAGCTTTAATGATGCTGGCTACAGCGTTCAACCTTTATATTTAAGTCAGAATTTTTTTCCGGAAGCGAATCTTAATTAATATCATTAATTTTTGAGTCCTCTCGGTTTAAACAAACTTCGTAATATTAATGTATTTTGACTCAAAATCTTTCTCGATTCGGGGTTCGGGCATTTGGTAACTATAGGCATTTCGACCCTTATTTTAAAGTCAGTGACTTTATGTCTCCACTCATACTTTTCTCTTAAAATATCCTAAACGTACATTCCATTATGGGTTAAAAAAAATCTCTTAGTAGCAGATAAGTGTTTATGACTGACTCACTTTTTATTTTTTCTAGCAATAAAGTTTCAAGTAGTTCTTAATCCTCATGCAGCGTGTAAAATAAAGGAGCTATAATACTTAAGGGTCGGGAAATATGTCATGTAAAGAATGTATTGTGGAAGTACTTAATTCTTAGTTTATTTTACTATCATTGAAAGCAAAGGTTTTATCTGCCATTTTTTTTTTGTTTAGCTTTAGTGTCAGAATTTTGTACAGCCCTATGTGTCTTTTTACAAACGCGAGCCCGACTTCCAAATATTATATTGTATTGCAGTAGAAAATAAATAATAAAATCATTATTTCGGAAAAAAATATCCATAGTTTATTAGTAACAAGTAAATATGTCAGGAAGTAACGGTTTGATGATTTTGATTTTTTATAATTGATTGTAAAACCACGTTAAACAGTAAAATGTATCAAAAAATTTACCTAAATATATTTTTTAGAGTAGTAGCAAAGATTAAAAACTATTGACTGCGGCAGTAGGTGGGTGCCTAGGTTTGTTAATTTTGAATAAGCATGATGTATAGTTACAACAAAAATGACTTTTTAACAAAGAAATTTAGAATGTTTTGTTCAACTATTTTTTTTTTTATTAATAATTTCAGTGCGTTTGGCTGCACCTCACCTGATGGTAAATGTCGATGCAGCCGAGGTAAAAAAATAGAAAAGTACTGAGGTACCTACTTAACATGCATTTTGAGTTGAGTTATTTGTAATATTAAGTTGAAGTAGGTGTTATTGAAAGCCCGGCTAGGGCTGCAACCCGAAACTTTGTATTAAAAGTTTAACTGCAGTTATCTCCCAAACCGTGAGACTAACAAAAATCTGGCATTGCTCCCAAAATGTATCATCGCCATAAAGGTATATTCCTTAAATTTCATTGCTGCTTTTTTACACGTTGTATAAGTCACTAGACCTTTTAAAATAATATGGTACGATAAGTCACTTTGTTCCTATTTGGTCACAAATTGTATTCCCTTTCAGCATCCCTTCTCGCGCGGCCGGTCTTGCAATGCAATCTGTTCTCAATTAAATCTAGATTAATGGCAAATGCCAAATTAGTATCGTCTTATATAAAATTTCGTCGGCGTTTTGTCAGGAAACGAATGGGCGAGCCGGCAGGCTACTGAGTTTCCTTTTCAGAGTTAAATTTGCATTGTGAAATAAAGCGAGACCCAATTTATTTTTTTCATAAGTCTCTATACCTACCTACTTGGGAATAACTTGCTGATGATTGCTGGCATCTTAACCGTAGAGCCGGACCCTGGGGAACAAATGGAAAAAAAAACGTTTATAACTTCTTACTATGGGATGGTTTGTTACGCGCGTCCGTGTACTTACGCGGGTCGGGGGGACGCGCGGATCTTTAAGGCGAGGCACCGGTGGAGAAGCGGAGAAACCCTTTTGCAACATCTATTTTTTTGGGTAATTACTACTACTTAAATATCGGTCTTGCAAAAAACATTGGACATACCTCAGTATATTGTCTGAGGAACGTGCTAATATGTTACACGATAGTGTGTACTTTACTCGATCATGAAAAATCCCAAAAACAGGTCTAAAACGTCTAAAAAAAAGTCTTAAACGAATTTGTTATTAATAAAATTTCTAAATTTGCACATATAGTGTTTATATGGAGATATTTCTTTTTAAGTACTACAGAGAATCTGCTAAATTTTAGTTTTTAAATTAAAGTATTAAGAGAAATAACAACGTAAAACATTGAAAAAGTGCAAAAGTGTGGTTATTTTCTTGACTCTTTATACGTAAAGGAAAAAACAGAGACAACTGTTTTACAAATGCCTCGCCTTAAGTCGGACGGCGGAGCGGCGGCGCGGCGGCGCGGCGGCGGTCCAGCTTGCGAGACTGCGAGTGGACGTGGCACCGAGTGGCGCGCTGCTCGTTGGGTACTCACACGTGGGTACTCACACGTGGGGTATTGCCAACGTCCCTACAAATTAGTATTGGAGATATATTAAGGAAAAAGCGACCAGTACTCACGGCAAATCCTTCTAATCCAAAATCCGGAAGGTGTACTTTCTGCCCGAGGTGCGAAGACCGCAATTCACGCACAATGTGCCACTTGCAAAATTTTCATTTGCATCACCAGAACAAAATATGCCAAACTTGTTTGTAGTTCCTCATTAATGTGATCAAATTGTGTTCAATAAATCTGAAATATAGTTAAAATGTTTATGTTAGTTGATTTAATAATAAGTTTAATATCCTTATATTTTTTTATATTATTATTGCAAAGTACACCTGCACCCCAGGGTCCCGTTAGTTAAATTCATAGATGGGTACCGTTCTAGGGTTGAATTACGTGCTTGTTTGCGTGTTAGTTTGCATTTAAAATTGACTTAAATAACAAACCTAAAAACCGACTTGCAAAAGAAATTCAGTCAAAGGTATGAAATAATATGTTTATATATGAATACAAGAAATGAACCAACAATAACGAAATCAAAATAGGGGCGTACAATTTTTTTTTATGTCGGTGCCAGCAAAGCCATCGAATATAAAACATTTGATTTGATTGTGTGCTGGTACCGACCTTAAAAAAATTGTAGGCCCCTAATTTGATTCATACCTACCTTTGATTTCGTTATTGTTGGTTAATTTCTAGTATTCATATATAAAAATATTAATCCATACTTTTGAGCGAATTTCTTTATAAAATCGGTTTTAAGGTTTTTTTAACTTTTATTTCTATTTTTTTATTTTTAGTGATAATGCTATCTATGTAACAAACCCAAACCAACCCAAACCAATGCCCCCCACGCGGGGGCCAAGGCCGGGTTGGTGCCGACTACGGCTAGTGTGTAACGTTGTATCAGAACGTTAACTGTAAAATTAATTAAAAGGTAAACTAAATAAATTAAAACTAAAAAGAGTAATATAAATAATAAAAAATCAATACGTTAAAGTAAAAAAAATATAATACTAGGTACATAAAAAAATAACTAAATAAATACTACAGAACCTCTACGTTCAAATTTAATAACGTTCGGAGCGGCAAATTTTTTTTCTTATCTGTGGGTCAATACGTCCGTCACTACGAATCAGCGCTCTGATTAGCACACACGCGCACATCTAAATTAAAAAAAAAAACTTATTCTAACCTACCTACCTAGTGTAGTGAACTACTATATACTCTTGGGTAAGTTCCTCATTTAATTCTGCTTAAATCTATGTGCTGAAGCTGTTCTATTGCGCTTGCCAGAGCTATTTATTTTGGGTCGCTAGGCTTAAAAAAATTAGCACGTGGCACTTCTACCGCACACCTCACTCAGACTGAAATACGGTCATTCCAGGATTATTTTCTACCCTTTGGGAATCGCTGGAGAACTGGCTGGACGTCCAAGGCCTCGATCATCCTTTCTACAACGGATCCTACCAAAAAGATGACCAACAACCTCAGCCTATCCTGAGCGGAGTGCCACCTACGTCATCATCAGGACATTCAGGCCAGTGGCCCCTTTAAATTGAAAAAAACTCACAGACGTACTTGCGGATGGTGAAATTCAGGCCGGAAATAAAGTAGTACCTAACTTATACCTACTGTAGGGACACAAAATGTTGACCAAGCAAATTAGCAATGTACTAGTGTGTAAGCAAGCAAGCACGACTCCTCAGTCGCTCCCCGTAACCCTACTCGCCTGCCCGCGCTCGCGCCGCTGCGCCGCTGCGCCGCTGCGCCGCTGCGCCGGTGCAAATAGTTACATAACCTATATATTCTACAATTAAAGTGTTAATCTTTTTGGAACTCTTTCAATATCACACCCTCCGAAGGACACGCAGCCCTACACCTACTTTTATTTCGAACCCACACTACTTATTCTATCTGCGGACCCCCAAACGCCGCAAGTGGCAGAAGTGTTACAAGCATCTGACACCGACTGGCACTTTTAACCGTCTCCGTAGCTCAGAGGCAAAGTTCACTGGCTTTACACAGGAGGTCGCGGGTTCGATTCCCGGTGGGGTCAATTGTAAGACCCGGTTTGGTTGGTGGTAGGGCATTTTCTAAGTCCGCCTTTCTAGCTACCACCATCATATCTAAGTCTTGCCGCCAAATATCAATGTTGGTATCATTGCTGTGTTCCGGCATGAAGATAAGATAGCCAGTTCCCATTGCCTTGGGGAATCTTGGTAAGCCCGCTTCCATCTTCGGCAACATCGACACTTACCACCAGGTGAGATGTTGTCAAGGGTTTACCAATTGTGAATAAAAAAAAAGTTATACGAATTCATTCCAAGTGTATGTATTGCCAATAACTGAAAAAAATCATTACGTATACTGCGCGACGGGCCGCCCAGGCCGCCCAGGCCGCCCAGGCCGCCCAGGCCGCCCAGGCCGCCCAGGCCGCCCAGGCCGCCCAGGCCGCCGGAAATCACGCCATTTCTCCACTTCATAGGTCGCGCGCGCTCGATTTGTCACGAGTCAAGCTTGGGCCTCTACATGGTTCTCAAGGGTTAATAAAGTCAGAAAACACATTTGTGGGGTGGTGTGTACAATATTACATTGAAATACCTAGGAACGTGTGTGAATTAGGAGATGTAAAACAATCCCACTAAAAAACGCGAAAGGATGTATGTATGGATGTTTGTAGCTCTTTAACGTGAAAACTATATTGAAAGTAGCTGGATGAAATTTGGTAGGTAGTCTGATTAAGACCTACACATAGGCTACTTTTTTCCACGCTCGCGAGCACCCTCGGGGACTGTCATAGAAACTATGTTCACGCGAGCGAAGCCGCTGGCAAAAGCTAGTAAATATAAAATTGTAAAATGTGCAAGTTCGAAAGGCAAGAAAACACAGTCATGACAGTTGAAAAATGTGTTGCAGTTTAGTGAAACACCGAACATAAGTTAATTAGTGGACTGTATTTGTATTTAATTAGGGCGACTTACATTATTTAAGTCTAGAATATGGTAGAAGGTTACAATTGCTAACCTACTCCTTCGACATCCATAGGTAATGTGACTTAATGTCAATTTGACGTTTCTAATACAATTGTTAAGCGATGCGCTTTTATGTGAAGATTCGAACATAGTTGCCCCCCAGAAAGGAATACAAAACAGCCTAGAAAATAGCTATTTTAACAGTATACTACTTATAAAAACCAAAAGATGTAAAAAGTTACACAATTTTTAAACTTACTATTTGTAAACATAATATTTTGTTACCTTTTTTTTAAAGTTTACTTATATTATTATCTAAGTACTGAAAGTTTTAAAAATTAAGATTTCCTTATTCTATTACCTTAATTTACTAATTTTTATTTATTAAATTATCTCCTAAACATACTATTAAGTAGGTACTTATAATTATTTGTGTGGATAATACACAAAGATTGCCGGGAACAGAAAATGTGTCCAGCAGCTATTACTACATCAACACAATATTACAAAAAAAATACCTAAAGGTATTTACGAACCTTAATATTAGTATTTTTATCCTAATCTATCTACTCATAAATTGGCAATGGACATATTTTAGTTATGCTAGTGCGCACAATATTGCCATTAGGCATTTTAACATCAAACGCACGTACCTTATCATCAGTTCCAGGATATAATTTTACAACTCTAGCCATAGGCCAATTAAAAGGCTGTATGTTTTTATCTCTTAGGATCACCAAGGTCCCGACGTCAATGTTGGGACTTTGATTTTTCCATTTCGGCCTGTTTTGAAGCATGGTCAAATACTGCTTATGCCATTGCTTAAAAAAATGTTGCTTCATTTGAGTACATTGCTCCCAAAAATGGAGTCTATTGGTAGGACGATCAGTAAGGTCGTGTTCTGGAATAGCAGTAATTGGAGCTCCAGTTAAAAAGTGGCTAGGCGTAAGGTATGACATGTCAGATGTATCCACAGACATCTCGGCCAACGGGCGTGCATTTAAAACCGATTCAATTCCAATAATAACCGAATTGAATTGTTCATATGTAAGTACTGTACTTCCAATCACTCTTTTTATGTGATATTTTAAACTCTTTACTCCAGCACAGTATATATATTAGTACTAACGTACAGTATGGACACTCCCTGCCGCTCTCTAGATTCGACCTCACCCCCCCCCGTCACTCAGATTGGCTGTAGATTGGGTACCAAACGTAAAGGACGAGCTACGCAAGCACTTTTATTCACTATATTCACTTTGCGCGCCGCTGTGATTTCGTTCACAGGAATAAAAACCAACCAGTTACCGAACGTAAAGGCCCAACTGAACTCTTTTTTTTTTTCATACTTGTCTTATGTTGTAAACAAACACCGCTCGAACAAAAAACACCATTTTCCGAATACACCATACACATTATGAGACTATAAAATATTGTAAATGGTAACTGCGACGTGGACGTATGAATTAACACTGAAAACTGCTATTATTTTATACATCTTATAACACATTTTCCATAAAATTGCGAAATTGATAAAGGATTTTGTCACAGATTAAAAATCGACATGATAGTTTTGTTGCTTTGGTGTAGTGATGGGACGAAGTGAATGACTGAATGAATGATTTTGAACTGTTGTTGCGAGGTAAAAATTGGGTCATCTTTGGGCTCAACTGTACAATAGGGTACATCGATTTGGCAGACCGCGATTTTTTGGTAAGAGATAGGCTTTAGCTGAACATCTATACCAAATTTCAAGGTTAGGACACCAGCGGTTTTGAGTTATGAATTTTTGAAAATTGTATTCCTAGGTACTCTTTGGTCTTTGTTTTGTGAGTTTATGTAGGACCAAAGATGACTTATTACTGATTGTATAATTTGATTCCAAAGATTCATAATATGGGGTTAAAACCCCCAACAAACCTTCGGGATCCGAGGGGGATGTGGGAGTATCAGGGCGGGGAAAGCACGCGGGGCCGACAAACTCGGGGCTCCTACTTCTGCATTCTCATGTTAAACCTAACACTACGACTGTGCGGGGAGGCAAGCTAAGCACGCCTTCCCGCACAGTCTCCATACCTAACGGATCCGAGTCGGGGTGCTCCGAAAGTCCGAGCTCGCTTCGCTCGCTCCCGCTTCTATTTAGAACTCCCCGTACCTCACTCGCGGACCCCATATTATGAATCTTTGGGATCAAATTAGGGGTTTTAAATGGGTGGCGGGGGCTACGCCCCCGTTATGGGTCCGGGCCCCGCGTGCTTTCCCCGCCCTGATACTCCCACATCCCCCTCGGATCCCGAAGGTTTGTTGGAGGTTTTAAATGGGTGGCGGGGGCTACGCCCCCGTTAGGGGTCCGGGCCCCGCGTGCTTTTCCCGCCCTGATACTCCCACATCCCCTTCGGATCCTGAAGGTTTGTTAGGGGCTTTAAATGGGTGGCGGGGCTTACGCCCCCGTTAGGGGTCCGGGCCCCGCGTGCTTTCCCCGCCCTGATACTCCCACATCCCCCTCGGATCCCGAAGGTTTGTTGGGGGTTTTAAATGGGTGGAGGGGGCTGGGCCCCCTGGACCCCATATCATGAATCTTAGTGATCAAATTGACTTACACCTTTTTTTGGAATAAGCGTTAGCGATTGTCGCCGTCAGAGAAGTGGATGACCTTTTTTTTACTAAGCGGCAGCGATTTTCGGCGTCATAGAAGTAGATGACTTTTTTTAATAAGCGGTAGCGATTTTTCGATCAAAGACTTCCTAACAAAAAAGATTACCCCCTAGTTTTCGATTTGTCATCCCCAAGTTTGCCCGCCCTCAAGTCGGCCCCGCGTGCTTTTTCCGCTTCGCGGACCCCATATTATGAATCTTTGGAATCATATTATACAATCAGTAATAAGTCATCTTTGGTCCTACATAAACTCACAAGACAAAGACCAAAGAGTACCTAAAAATACAATTATTAAAAATTCATAACTCAAAAACCGCTTGTTTCCGAACCCTTGAAATTTGGTATGGATGTTCAGCTAAAGCCTATCTCTTACAAAAAAATCACGGACTTCCAAATCGATGTACCCTATTGTACAGTTGAGCCCAAAGATGACCCAATTTTTACCTCGCAACAACAGTTCAAAATCATTCATTCAGTCATTCACTTCGTCCCATCTCTACACCAAAGCAACAAAACTATCATGTCGATTTTTAATCTGTGACAAAATCCTTTATCAATTTCGCAATTTTATGGAAAAAGTGTTTAAAGATGTACAAAATAATAGCAGTTTTCAGTGTTAATTCATACGTCCACATCGCAGTTACCATTTACAATGTTTTTTAGTCTCATAATGTGTATGGTGTATTCGGAAAGTGGTGTTTTTTGTTCGAGCGGTGTTTGTTTACAACGAAAAGTATGAAAAAAAAGAGTTTAGTATTCACACTGTTGCATTCAGTAAATAACTAACAAACATTTCGTGACCAATACCCCCGGTGTGATTCAACCCTACCTGCATTCTTGCCTATAGATACGTCAGTTATATATATGTCAAAGGTGAGGGTGATGGTTAGGTTATGGATGGCCTCGTGGTTCACTCCTTAACTATTTCGGTTGTAGGTGTCGAAATAACAATGCAGCTATATCACAGAGGTCCTTCTTCAATAGTCTTGATCATTTGGTAATCGAAATTGTACAGGATGCCTTGGATAACAATGGATGCAAACGCGGTGATCACAGCGATGGCGTGACACGTCCATTTTACTCACAGATCACCACTGCATGTGTTCTGCTCGACGCTCCGTCAAAAAAGTGTCTGCTCCGAGACTGACGTCCAGCTAATCTGGCTTCTCCACAGATCTAATAAATTCTCAACTCAGTGTGGCAGCACAAACAGCCTTCCGTTAATACATCATCTTTGCTACCACAAACGATCGTCTCACGAGTACAAGCGATCGTCACGCCACCACCGGTTTCACCCAGGTACTAATACCTGACGTTTGATCCAAACAAAGTGTAACTATGTAAACTTATCTCGAGCTGGTATTGGTCGCGTTTTCAATGACCCTCCGACACGGCCATCCTGCGAGTCACACGTCCTCGGGTGACTAACCTGAAAAAGAAAAGGGTAACCAGTAGATTCCATTTCGTTCGGCCAATCCTGACCTTCATTAGGAAGGTCCACAGCTCAAGGAATAAAAGCAACACTAATAATGTGAAGCTTTAATTCAAGACTACAATCATGGTAATGACATATTTTAACAGTCTCAAAAAAAACCAAAATAATTTCACTCTCGTAAACTAAATAAACCTCAGCATTAGCATCGTAACTCAAACAATCTCAAATCAGTTTAGGTCTCCAAGGTAAATCACAGCTGCAAGGCTTGAAACCTTACAACCATTTACAACTTTTAGGGGCACATAGAACGGAACATAATCATCATCGCAAATCACAAGCGACGGAACACCAGAACTAAACATCACCACATCCGGGTGGCGGGACACCACAAAGAATCATCATCACTAACGCCAAGCGACGGAATACCAATCAGTCATCATCACCAGTCCAGGTGACGGAACACCATCACCACCAATCTAGGCAGTGGAACACCATCATCACCAATACAGGCAATGGAACACCATCATCACCAATACAGGCGACGGAATACCATCATCACCAATCCAGGCAATGGAACACCATCATCACCAATACTGGCGACGGAATACCATCATCACCTATACAGGCGACGGAATACCATCAACAGTTTTAGCCGGTAAACGGGATACTTCTTTTTTACAAAAACACGAATGTACCTGCTACACATCATGACAGAACGAGTCTGACAAAACAAGCAGCAGCCAATTCATGCAAACATATAGCGCCATTCAGCACTCTTCATTTACCGCTGAAACATGTCGGAATACTTCAGTACTACACACAAAAATAAACGATAAAGAAAAAAATTACAACTGTACACAATTGATTGAGTTACGATCTGTCAATACAATTAACATTGAAAGGTAGACGCCTCTGCACCAGATTCATCGTCAACATCCGGAGGCAAATAACCTTCGGACATACTACGTAAACGGTCATGGGCATACTTGTAACTTCGTCTCAAATTCAAAGCTTGTAATTTGTATCTGTCACCTTCTAAGACCTCTACGACCCTGAACGGCCCTCGGTATTTGGGATCTAACTTGGTTTGGTTACGCTCCTTATTTTGTATCACCACAACAGTCACCCATCTTGGCAACTCTGGGCCACCTCCATCCGGTGCCCAAACAAACAACAGTCACCCAACCTGGCGACTCTCAGACACCTCCATCCGGTGCCCGCCCAAACACACAGTCACCCTACCTGGCGACTCTTGGACCACCTCCCTCCGGTGTCCAACCACACTATCGCTTCCATGCGGCGATCTCAAACATCACCTCTTTCTGGTCATTGCCAACATCACCTCCCCGGTGATACGCCTGCGAGCCAAACGCACGCCACACACAGTTGTGGCCGCACAGCAACGAGAAAATCAACTCGGTGTTTTACGCCTACGTCTACGAATGGCTGAGACTATTGTCATCCAGTTGCGAAAAATTGTTTACGTCTAAGGTTCAAAATACAAACTAGTGAACGTTAAAATCACGGTCAAGTACAAAAGTCCTTAATCTGCACTAGTAGATGGTCGAGGTTCAGTCTCTCCATCATCAATTCTGTCCAAGTCAATAATACTGTCACTATCGGGCATTTAACGTAGTCTGTCCTCAATAACTGACGGTATTTGATATCTAAAGTGGTAGGTAACGCTTCTCCATTTGTAACAACACAAAGTTAGGTAACTTGTGAAACTAAGCTTTTGTCTAGAAATCAGCCAGTGGCGCTGCCTCAGAGCAATACACCACCCCATCTCTTCCCAAGGGTTTCACAAGAAGTGACTAAGGGACTAAAAATTTGAGGACAAGCAACATCGTCCTTCACGCTCATACTGTACCGCCAAACAGCCCGCCAAGCGTAGCGTTTTTTTTCGTTTTTTTTTTTTTTTTTTACAATTGGTGAAACCGCTCCAACATGGGGGAGGCCCATGTCTATTATCACATCAGCAGCAAGCTGATTAACAACTCCTGTAATAGGATGCGTTACTCTTCGTATTATCACTAGTATGTTGTCGTGCTTCACTTAGATAAAATTACAGCCTGTGTGTGTAATCGACAAACATGACATTTAGAGGTTAGGCTACTTTACTCGTACCTAGAAGCAACTCCAGGAGGCTGTACTTCGTAACTCGGTTAACCCAACAGTTTGGTTGCTGCCAAATGATCATCATGGAAGGACTTGTAACATTGAAATCTCATTACTATACTCGAAGGAAGTGAGCATATTTTAAAGGACACTTAACTAAGAGTACCAACGTTTAAACGTGCTAAGATTCACCTGACCGTTGCCACGCGCCTAAAGCGTTTATGAACGTAAGTTCAAATACAAGGGGGCATTACGTAGATCGAATGACACGTGGACGTATTTGAACAGAGGTTACAAAATCAGTCATTTCGATTTAATAGGTAAAGAATGCACCTGATGTAACCACTAGCTATGCCTGACGTGGTTAAATAGTGACCACCTATGAAGTCAATCGATGTTCCAAGCTATCAGAGGAAGCAATTTCCGTTCAGGCATGTTATCATTTTTTTTTTTCACGGTTATCAACACTTGCGTTCTATGCTATCCTTTTTCTTTACCAGCATGATAAGGCCGTCAAAAAGGGAAAGCTTCGGGGCTTATGACATTCGCAGCCTCCAGCCCATGAATCCTGTATCATCATCACATCAGCCGTAAGACGTTCATCACTGCACTCCGCATACTACCCTGTTATTATTCTTTTTTTTTTTTACAATTGGTAAACAAAATATTTTATTGGGGTCCCCGAAACTCATACCTACATAGGGTCTATATCATGGGTGGCCAACCGGTCGATCGCGATCGACTGGTCGATTGCGACTGTTAGTTCAATCGATCGTGGCAAGGCAAAAAATATAAATACGTAGAACAGACTGCGCAAAGTACCTAATAACTAACTGCTGCACGCATCATCTTGTATCTTTTTTCAATCGCCGTTACGTCACGTTATTAATCCTCTCTTCTATGCAGCTCTCTTTTGATAATCCTATTAACGAAATAATTACGCTGCGCTACGACATATTTCTAAAAGCAAGACCATCCTTAGGTCTAGAATTATAGGCATTGGTTTCCAACGAAAAATATCCAAATTTGAAGAAATGTGTTGAACAACTGCATTCGTGTTTTGGTTCAACATATTTATGTGAGTCAGCATTTTCCTACTTAAAACAAACAAAAAAAAAACACCTTTCTCGCTTGATAGACGCTCACACATTAGATTCCTTAAGGTTACCAATTTCCAACTACAAACCGGATTTTGCTAATCTAGCGAAAGATGCTCAAACGCAATGCTCACACTAATATAAATAAGTAGTTACTAATAATAATTTTCAATTTTATATTTTTCCTCTTATTAAAATAAAAAATACTACATAATTGTGTACTGCACTATGCTGTATCATTTAAGATTTCAAGAAGTATGTAATTGGTAGATCGTACTGGGTGTCGTCAGTGAACAGTAGATCTTGGGTCTCACCAAATTGGCCATCCCTGGTCTATATGATAGCGGGGCATTAAGGATGCCCTCGACAAATTCAGCACGAAAGCTATTAAAAATAGGCAACAACTTTGGCCTATGATCAATGAGAATATCAGTCCCAATACTACGAAAGCTAATAAAGGTTTTTTTTTTTTTACTCCATGTAAAAATGTCAGTCTCAATATTATAAAAGCTTAAAGGGATTTCAATACTTTCTATCCTGGTTTAGGTTTGTATAACCAAAACTCTAGTTTTTAAATCTACCGTTGAATCACGACGCTGTGCCACAAGGAACTATCCGAAAGCACGTGAAAGAGCACTTTGAAGGACTACAAGGCATCATTTTGGCTGCTAATGCAATCACTACTAGAAGGGTAAGGGACTAACTACTCTATTCGCATCCTTACCGACAGTCAAGCTGTTTTGTTATTGACAGACTCGTTTAAGAATACCGTCAATCCTAGATTTAAAATATCTGAACCGATCATAATATTGTTGGCACGTATTGTTGTACGTAGGTTGGAACGTAGGTACTCGTTTGGCATAACAAAAAAATAAAAATTCTGAATGATTCCCGTCAATACTACCCTCACTCAATATTTGTTCTGTACAGTAAACGTGAGCGTTGCCTATAAAAGTCAATCGTGCGTTTGTACTGGACACACTCCCGAAAGTCTATACACGAAACCTTCCTTAACGAGAGAACACTCAGTACCACCACAGATTAGGTAATAGTACTACGTTTGTACTAGTACCACTATCAAAACAAACGGGGTACGACTCACCGGATTTTCGTAGCACCGCGTACATCACGCACTTCGCAGAAGCCGCACGCGCCGCTCGCGTGCATCTCCGCTGCTGCCAGCGCAGCCCACGCTGTCACCTCATTCCAATGGTCGTTCCGTAAGGGAGATGTCGACAGTTGTGCACCGTGCACGTGGATTAGCTTCAGGTATATTCGGGGTCAATTCTGTCAATGTGATTGCAGCAGATGTAGGATGGTGCTCGCATAGCCTCAATCAATCGCAGCATGTTCTGGTTCTGTAGCACGAAGAATTGTTGCCAGTGGTTTTTATTTCGCTGCTCCATCATCAATTTTCACATTTTCCCGTCGTTGTCCACTTGTTGCGAGCGCAGGGAACTATCCAACTTCTGATGTCAAAGGTGAGGGTGATGGTTAGGTTATGGATGGCCTCGTGGTTCACTCCTTAACTATTTCGGTTGTAGGTGTCGAAATAACAATGCAGCTATATCACAGAGGTCCTTCTTCAATAGTCTTGATCATTTGGTAATCGAAATTGTACAGGATGCCTTGGATAACAATGGATGCAAACGCGGTGATCACAGCGATGGCGTGACACGTCCATTTTACTCACAGATCACCACTGCATGTGTTCTGCTCGACGCTCCGTCAAAAAAGTGTCTGCTCCGAGACTGACGTCCAGCTAATCTGGCTTCTCCACAGATCTAATAAATTCTCAACTCAGTGTGGCAGCACAAACAGCCTTCCGTTAATACATCATCTTTGCTACCACAAACGATCGTCTCACGAGTACAAGCGATCGTCACGCCACCACCGGTTTCACCCAGGTACTAATACCTGACGTTTGATCCAAACAAAGTGTAACTATGTAAACTTATCTCGAGCTGGTATTGGTCGCGTTTTCAATGACCCTCCGACATATATGTATATAATTTCTCGCTCGTTTGTATGGAGTGTCCGGGGTGTGACTCCAGCCTCCCAGAGCCCTCCAAATACTGGACTGTAAGCCGGAATAAAATTGAAAGTTATACCTTGATCGGCTGAGAATCTTTGCACTGTACTTTGGTGAGATGCAGAAGACTGTAGTTTATACAATTCTTGTAATTGAGAATTAGCACATTTAAAGGTAGCAGCGTTGTCACAGAAAACTCGAGAGGGTTTATTGCGCCGTGCTATAAATCTTTTGAAGCAATTTAAAAAGCATTCCGTTGTCATGTCAGAAGCAAGTTCAACATGTATTGCTTTTGTTACGAAACAAACAAAAATTACAATGTAACTTTTCAGAATGAGAGGTTTCCTTACACGAGCAAGCTTAATATTAAAAGGGCCAGCATAATCAATCCCAACCTTCTCGAATGGTCTGGCAACTGTAACTCTATCTGATGGTAGAGACCCCATCAGCTGTGAAGCGGCTTTTGCCTTTAGTCTAAAGCATTTCATACATTTGTGTATTACACGTTTGATTTCCCTTACAGCATTGATAAGCCAAAATCGATTACTTAATGAAGCTAGTAAAAGCCTAGGACCTGCATGTAATAAATTTTCGTGCTCTTTCCAAATGAGAAGCCAAGTTATATGAGAGCCTTTGACCAAAATTAATGGATGCTTTTGTGCGTATGGAAGCTGTGAGTTTTGCAATCTTCCCCCAATTCTTAATAAGCCATTTTTGTCAATGAAGCAATTCAGTGCTGAAAGAGAACCCTTTACAGGTTTATTAGCTTTTAAACAAGCAATTTCTTTTTGATAGTGCTTTCGCTGATCACATTTTATAATGGTTAACATGGCACTTTCCAATTCAGATGGCTGAAGCTCACCTACACGGCGCTCTGAGTTAATTTTTATTTTACAGTTGTGAGAAAAACGTAGAATATAGGCTACAATTCTTTTAAGCTTATTTATGTCAGAGAAGCGTGCAAAGAATGGTGCTGCATCAGAAGCGTCATTGAGAATGTGACAAGTATTATTAGAACTTAGCAAGCAACTGAATAAATGAATGAATGAATGAATGAACTTACGATATTACATTCTTTCTTTAACTCTGGTAGATCCTGTGGATTTAAAGCCTCATGCATTGCATTCCCATGCGTAAAGGTAACTTGTTTTAGGAACTGTGGCCCATGCCACCAAAGCTCATTAGACTGCAATCCATGAGGTTCCACACCTTGTGAGAGGCAATCAGCAGGATTATCTGTGGTCCTCACATAGAACCACGGCCAACCTGCAGTCAACTCCTTTATTTTGTTGACTCTATTTGGAACGTACGGCAGCAGTTTGACTGGTTCCATGTTCAGCCATGCTAAGACGATCTGCGCATCAAGATAGAAACACACTTTTAAATTGTTACATTGTGTCTTTAGAGTTTCATAAACTCTTTTAGTTAGCATAGATAGCAAGAGAGCACTATTTAACTCTTTTCGTGGCGTAGACAGCTCATTGTTGGTTGAATTTGCTCATGATTTAGAACACAATAAATTTGAATCTACTGTACCATCGTTTTTTACATTCCTAATGTAGAGGCAGCATCCATATGCTTTTTTAGAAGCATCAGCAAATCCAATCAACTCGATCTGCTTCGCATTTTGTACATTTATGTGCCTTTTTGTATGAATCGATGACATTTCAATTAAATCTTTAGCAAAGTTTAACCATTGTTCATTTATTTTCTTAGGTAGCTTTTCATCCCACGACACTTTTAACTCATAAATGCTTTGCATCAGGAGTTTAGCAGAAACTATGACAGGTCCCACTAACCCCAAGGGATCAAAAATTTTACTTACAAATGATAAGACTTGCCTTTTTGTGTACTCTTCATAGAGATTTGTTTCCGAACATCTTATGTAAAAATTATCTGATTTTACATTATAACGCAAACCCAATGTTTTTAAGAAACTGTCATCTTTGCTCATATCAATATCCTTTACTGGTACTTCATTGGGAGTGATGTTATGTAACAGTCTGGTATCATTGGATCCCCATTTGTGTAATTGAAATCCTCCCAATTTCAGCAACTCTACCAATTGTTCTTTTATGGAAATAAGAACATCTATTTCATTAGGTCCTGTGAGAACATCATCAACATAGGTTTGAGTTCTCAAAACTTTGGCAGCTAAGTTATATGTATCCTTGAAACGCTCAGCTAGCTCAAGTAAACACCTTGTCGCAAGATACGACGAAGATTTTAATCCATACGTGACTGTTTTTAATTGTAAACACGACACATCATCATCTACGGACTCACGCCATAGAATATTTTGTAGGGCTCTATATGGAGGGTGTAACAAGATTTGTCTAAACATTTGTTTTATGTCACAAAGTAAAATATACCTTGGTAAACGGAACAAAATCAATATGTCGAATAGTTCATTTTGAACAATAGGACCATTTAAAAGAACATCATTTAAAGATATTTTGCTCTTTGTTTTTAGGCTGCCATCAAAGACAGTTCTCATTTTTGTTGTGGGGCTACTATCATTAAATACTGGATGATGCGGTAGAAAGTAGCATGCATCCTTTTCCAGATCATATTTTGAGACATCATAAGGTTCAGCATGGCCCAGCAAAAGGTACTCATTGATAAAATCTTATACATTTGATAAAGTGTATCATTTTTTAACAATCTACGCTCAAGATTGTAAAACCGTTGAAGAGCAATAGAGAAAGAGTCCCCAAGATATATTTTAGTAATAGTACGTTAGTACTAATATATATACTGTGGTAATAGGTTGCTTTAGCGGCAAAGCTACAGTAAATCTGTTTTTTTTTAAATGACTGACTGCCGGAAAATACTTTCTGCTAATTCCTGCTCTGTGGTTTGCTCAGAATATATTTCAGGAACCTTCTCAGCTTGCCAAAATTTTGAAATATTCTCATTTAGTTCAGAAATGGATGAGTTCTGACTCAAGTCATCTTTGTGTAAATTTTTTTCGAAGGCATTTTAATTAAAAGCAGCAGAAGATATACTTTGACTCACATGAGTTTTGGCAGGAAGAAAGTTGCTGACACTGGAGGGAGATACACATGATGGAGGCAACGATCCAGCTATCACATCGCCAAATCGGGTTTTGAGTAGATAGGGACCCTCCTCTCTAAGTGGTTCCGCAGAGTGCAGCAAGGCCTGTAAGAGCACATCACAACCCAATAAAATATCGATTTGGCCTGATTTATCGAAGTTTTCATCGGCCAATTTAAGTTCCATACCTAAAGGTAACTCGCTAGTATTTATATTAAACTGTGGTAGGTTGCAAGTGATTTTGTCTACCACACAGCAGTTAACGCTCAACTTAAAATCAGATACCCGTGAAAATATATCAAATTGAGTCTTTTTGTTGAGATATTGAATGCCCTGGCATACACCCAGTATAGTGCTGTCTTCACTGTACAGCTTGGAGTCTATTTGCTTCATTAACCCGGAACGCACCAGTGAAACTTGGCTCCCTGAGTCGAGCAGGGCTCGGGCCACTTGTTTTGTGCCATCACGGCACAGTACTAATACTTGAGCAGTGGGTAATAAGACATTTGTATTATTTTTGCAAAATAAAGTTACCTTAGGCAGGGGTGGAGGAAGTTCCTTCTCATCACTCTTTGAAAATTGACTTGAAGTTGATTCATGTGTAGTGTTCAATTTTGGGGTTTCAACATGTAGAAGTGTGCTATGTGCTTCTTGGCAAATACTACATTTAAAGTTAAACTTGCACCGTCCACTATGCTCATTTAGACAAACTTGACAACAATTATTTTTGACAATGAAGGTTTTTCTATCCTTAACATTTGCCATTTTAAATTTGGTGCAGTTATATAATTTATGAGAATTATTACAAAACTTACACATGTTTGAAGTCACTTGTTTCCTTTTCTTCAATGAAGTGCTCGCTACCCCGCATACAAGCGAGCTTCGACGGCGCTCCTCATTAGGATTCACAGTCTCCATAGCTACCGCCCGGCCTTCTAGAAATTCGAGCAAAGACGACAATGAAGGCATGTTTTTTTTGTCATTCCGTTCTAAATAGAATGCTCTAACAGTATAGAAATCTAACTTGCGTTGTAGTATGCAAATTAAGATTGTATCCCAGTGCTCTGTATGCTGTTTCAAGTTTTTTAACGCACCTAAGTGTTGTCTTACATGAGAAATTACAGAACGTAATCCAGCGGCACTGGGCTTTTTCAAACAATCAATGTCAAGTATGGCATTGACGTGATGGGAAACAAGCTTTACTTGGTTATCGAAGCGTTCTTTTAGTAACTCTAACGCAATTTTATAGTTTTCTGGGGTTAGTGGGAGATGTTTTATAATGTTCAACGCTTCCCCAGATAAAAATGTCGTGAGATAGTAAAGCTTGTCACAATCATTTAGTGAATTGTTCTCATCTACGACAGACCTGAACATATTTATAAAAGGTGTGTACTCACCTATACTAGATCCGTCAAATACAGTGATGTTTATGCGCGGTAGGCGCTGAAATTTTAAGCTCCCATTATTGACAGGAGGGAGTGGAGGCGGCGACAACTCTGGTCCTGCAGGTTGCAATTGTTTAATTAGTTCATTTATCTTTGCTAACGTGGAGCAATATTTTTCTTCTACGTCATTGAAATTTTCACTGTCCGTATCATTTTGAGATGCGATATCAATGTTAAGGATTTCATAATCAGAGAATGCCTTTTTGATACGTTCCCGCCTTATGAGCAACGTTTCCAAACCCTTTGATATTGCATCATCGCCATGAACAAAATTATAGGTGCAAGTAATCGTACCTTTACACTGACCTCTTGCAACGACCAATTTTTTCAACGCCTCCTTTTGCTCCATTTTTTACAGACACTGCGTATAATTTTTTTACAATATTTTGCACAATGCAAGCAAACGTGATTACAAAATATCTAAAATGGCTTACAAAATGGCTGACTATTCGATCTGCCTGACTGTTTTATTTTACCACACACACCAAACCGACGCTACAACACGAGAACGCCAAACAGCGCCACGTAGTGTTCACTTTTTGTATGAATAATCGATAAAACGTAACTTCACTTACGTGCTTTCGTTTCCGATATCTTGACGCGAAACACAAATCAACGCACGCGATTGGAAAATCACTCCTCAGATTCAGAACTCGTTCGGTAAAACAGCACTCGGCAATGATCGGCTCAGTTCGGAACCTGCGTTAGTTCGGCGCACTTCGGTCGGAACTTCTCCTGAATTGCACGCATGCGCAATGGGGCACGCGCGCACTTGCAAGCAATGTCGGACCGGAGTTATCCGGGTCCGTTATTTTTACTGCAAAACAGCGCTAGATGGCGCCCCCAGTAGTCAACGTAGGCAGGAACAGGAAATAATAATTATTTCCTGTTCCTGCCTACGTTGACTACTGGGGGCGCCATCTAGCGCTGTTGAGTATAATTATTATACTCAAGGTTACCTGTAACCTTTTAGGCACCTTGGCTTGGAGTCACGTAGGTACAATATTTGCAGTTAATAACCCAAAAAAGGGCTTAGTAGGTTGCAGCGTCGTGTAGCGCGCGCTGACGGGCGGAATTTTAAACGCCGCGAGTCGCACAGCACTCCACTCATCTAATGCAACTTGCAGCAAATTACGTAGAAAATTACGCTGTTTTCCGTGGAAATCTTCGGGCCAACGGAAACAAAAAACAAACTCACCCCAACAATAGCTTGGCGATGAAGATTTGCTGTAGGGGCACGCCAATTTCACCAACAATAGCTTGGCTTACCGACAATGGCTCGGCTGACGTGTCCAGTAGGCACTGTTAACTAAGACTCACCGATTCTTAATCACGGTCTCGTTAGGACCAATTTATGTTGCAGTTTAGTGAAACACCGAACATAATTTAATTAGTGGACTGTATTTGTATTTAATTAGGGCGACTTACATTATTTAAGTCTAGAATATGGTAGAAGGTTACAATTGCTAACCTACTCCTTCGACATCCATAGGTAATGTGACTTAATGTCAATTTGACGTTTCTAATACAATTGTTAAGCGATGCGCTTTTATGTGAAGATTCGAACAAAATGTACCCATCAAATAATATCATCATATCAGTCGAAAAACGTCCACTGCTGGACAAGGCCTCCCCCAAGTATTTCCACGACGACCGGTCCTGCACTGCCCGCATCCAGCGGCTACCTGCGATCTTCACCGGCGGTCGAGAACTTTACTACCCCAACTGCCATCTGTTCTACGAGCCCTGCCCACTGCCACTTAAGTTGAACGATTATGTGAGCTATGTCGGTTACTCTGGTTCTCCTGCAGATCTCCTCATTTTGGATTCGATCGCGTAGGGAAATTCCGAGCATAGCTCTCTCCATCGCCCTTTGGGTGACCTTGATCCTTCCTATGAGGCCTACAGTCAGCGACCTTAAGTCTTGATTGTCTTGATAACTGTCATCTATATATTTACCTAATTAATAAAATTTGACGTAATATATTCGATGAAATTCTTCCTTGTCATTCCGCTCGGAAAATGTTACTTTCGAGGGCTTGGCGCGGCTAAACTATAGCGGATACACATAATTAATTACTAACTCTACCGCCCCCCTAACATCCATTCAACGACAGTACAAAAATATGTTTTTGGACCTGCCCTATTTATTTAATCCACAATTGGTAAGTCCTTTGCATCATCACACCTGGTGGTGAGTGACGATGATGCCGAAGACAGAAGCAGCCTTACCAAGATTCTTCCGCCGAGGACGTCAAAGGCCGCGCAAGTTACCTCTACAAATCATAGAATTCTCGGAGACACTAACGGTAGTGGACCCACCCACCCCTCCCCGTTTTTTTAATTATTTGACCCCCAATAAATTAAAGTGACAAAAGCGTCGGTGGCGTAAGGGCTAGGGCCACTACCTCTTGTCCGGAGGTCGTGCTTCGAATCCTGCCACGTACCAATGTGTTTTCGAACTTCAATTTTATTTGTACGTTTATCCGACGCTCTTACGGTAAAGAAAAACATCGTGAGGAAACCTGCACACGCCTGAGAAGAAACTCGAAGGTTATGTGCGAAGTCGACCAACCCGCACTAGGGCGACTGAGGCCCGATTGCCCTAATTCAGGGTAGGCTCGAGCCCCTCGGTGGGGACGTATATGAACTGAAATGATGAAATTAAAGAGTCGCTATTATGTCCACTATTTGAAATAATCTAGGTTCAATTGCCCCAAAGTAAATTCTCAAGTCATCAGATGGCCCGCAGGCGGGCGGCGGGCTCAGCAACTGAGCGCCTTGTTACCCGAGCCAACTTCACGGAGCATCATCTAATTTTATTACTCATTCAGTTTTGCCTTGCCTTTACTAAGACCTTGTTATAAATTGCAGAAATCTAATCAAATAACTATCCTCACTTAACCCAGATCTACACATTAGGTTGAACTGGTGAAGGCATCTTTAAAATACCAGTGGTTTTCAAACTAATAAGTATGGAAATAGCAATATGTTTTTGCAAAAATTTGTCATTTTTACTTCCGAGCGACGGACAAGCGAGTGGGAGCGAGTTCCCATTTAGATTTTTTTTGGGTTGGCACTAGAGTAAAAATTGTTTCTTTTTTTGAATTGCTTTAAGGAAGTACGTTCTTCTTCCTACCATTCTATACGGCCTACTACACTATGAAGTTAATTAATCCAGGAAAAATCAGCAAAATGTAATAGGGATTATGACTGCCAGTCATTTGAGTTACTATTATTCATCTGTCACAAACGATAGTTTGTACTTAAAATGTTTGAAATACCTAGAAGTGACGTCATAGTTTTACAGCGTCATTGATTTACTTACTCATTTTATGATTTTCGTGAATCAAAAATATAAATCTTTAAGACGAATAAGGTTTTTTTAAGAATTTCATTAATAGTTTTTTATTTATTTTTGATGCAGCCATCTCATCCCAATTTTCATATAAATCCAGGACCTTTGTTATTATTTCTCAAAAATATTTCCAATAATTTTCACAAAACTTTTACTAGAAATTTATGTATAAGTCCTACTATACTGGGTAGTTTTTTTTGCAGGAAAAATCGAAATAATTTACCTACGTTACAAACCCATATTATTTGCATTTTTTTCAATAAGTGTTCTACACAGGTTTTTTTTATGTTGGTAGGTAAGCGTATTTTTTATGTTGATTTCTGTATGCCAGACAGCTAGCGACAGGAGGCAACGCGTATAAGTACACAAAGCGCGGTTGTACAATTTATTTTCTTTGGACTTCTAATTAAATAAATACTTATTGAGACAAAATAAAAGTTCAAAAAAGTAAAACCCGACTTCGAAAAAGTATGAAAACAAGAGTTTGCCGCCTAAAATTATTGCCTTCGTTTTTTCCTTTTTACGATAGGGCTTGACGACTACGGCTATTATCCCAGATGAAGGGAAAAATCAAGGCGGGAAATTCCAAATTGTAAAGAATAATCTGCGTCTGTGACTGTTTACAAATATGACTATTTACAAACATGACTGTTTACAAATAGGATCCTACAAAATTGTGATAAAAAAGTGCTAAATACATCGAAAAACCCAAAAACTTTCAGGTGCAAGCTTTTATTTGAAAAGAGATTATATTGTAGCGTGCGTACATTGAGCCGTCTTATAATATCGCTTGTGAGACCATTTACTAAGAAATTAAAAATATTTGCATATTATGTAAAATGTGGTCGTCAAGAACTTTCTTTTGATTAAAACATGATATAAATTTCAAAAAAAATATTTTTGGGTCATTAAATTCACCAATAAAATCCGCCATGATGATTTTTTTATATGCTTATATATCTTATGACACGCTAAGTGATGGCACAAATTCAAAGACACCACATATGTCAAGATCGGATAAGTGGTGTAGGAAATACAAGGAAACAGATGAACACCCACACATACATAGACTGTCAAAAACATAACCCTTCTTTTCGTAGTCGAGTGAAAAGAGAAAGATATTTACTGATTTACTCTTTAATTAAAGTTAAAGATCATGTTGTAAAGAGAAACAAAAAAAAATATGCGACTGTACCTGATAAAAGACAGGCAGCATTGGCGTGACGTCAGTACATTTTTAACCGACTTTAAAAAAAGGAGGAGGTTCTATGTCCCACTGTATGTTTTTTTTTAATGTGTGTTCACCGATTACTCTCTCAATTGTGAACCGATTTTCTAAATTATTTTTTTATTCGAAAGAGTATGGGAACACCATAGTCACCAAGTCAGGACCTGATGATGGAAGGTACAACTCCTTGACGGTTACGAGTTGGATGGTAATTCTTAATATTTCATACGTAGATACGTATCTAAGACCGCTAGTTGTATTTGTCACAAAGTCAGGACCTGGAAATCAAGGGCAACCCTCAAATTTTAAAGGCAGTTTTTGAGTCTGGTAGTCATCATCTCATGTTGATAAGCTGATGATGAGTATATTAACTTTAAATATCATACGTAGTTATAAAGGTAAGTTACAGGAAGATAATTCTTTAAATATCATACGTAGTTACAAAGGTAAGTATAGAACGACATTTGTATTTGTCACCAAGTCAAGATCGGATGATGGAATCCCAGGGAAATCGAGGGCAACCCCTTAAATTTTATAGGCTAACCTTCATGCTGCTGAGATCATGATGGAAGCATCAACTCTCTGTATCGGTTAATGAAACACATGCATTATGATATGGTGATTCCTATTGGCGAGTAGGTGATTGGGTTGATTTCGTTATTGTTGGTTAATTTCGTGTCATCATATCATCAAAAGGACGTCCACTGCTGGACATAGGCCTCCCCCAAGGATTCCCACGACGACCGGTTCTGCGCTGCCCTCATCCGGCGGCTTTCCACGACCTTCTACAGGTCATCGGTGGGAGGCCTGCCTACGCTACGTTATAACATATTATTTCATACTTTTAAGTAAATCCCTTTTTGAAGTCGGTTTTCAGTTTTTCTCAATTTAAAGTGACTATAAAATAGTTGGACAGTTTGAGAACCACTAGTTTATACTGTTCCAATTTGAGCCGCCCGCCGATCCAATCCGGCCTAACGGCGTCGTAAACTGCGCGTCTGTTAACCGCGCCGTTAGGGGTGGCGCGCACTCGCCGCGCCGGTTGATAATGCCGCGCCGCCTGCCGAGCGAATGAAGCTTTATGGTAGCTCTGCGTGGTTCCGTTCGAGTTTCTATTTGTTTCGTATGCACTCTTAGTGTGGTGGTTATAAAATGTGAAGCTTGTTGGTGAAACTATCTGACGGGCAGTAAAATAATAATGCATTTGCAAATCGCAAGTCAGAATAATGTCGTTTTAAACTTCGGAATGATAGGTACATAACTTAACCTGATGAAGGTCAGAGAACCCGCTGAATATGGACAGAGCAGGGCCGGTTGTCGTGAAAATCCTTGGGGGAGGCCTGTATCCAGCAGTGGACGTAACGAAATCTACGTCATGAAAAGTGAACCCAAGCAGGCGGGATGACGGGATGATATCATACCACCGGCATTTCTTACTTCGAAATTAAGCATTCAATTTTTAAGCTATTACATAGCTTTTATCGCGGGCTTTGAGCGCGGCGACCGAATCAAGAAATTCCGTAACTAAAATAAAACCAAACACCCCACGCTCGGCAAAGTTGTAAAAAACTTACAGTACCATCTATTACGAATTTGCGGTACTAAAAGGACTTAGTCAATTTTGCTGGTGTAACTTTCTTAGTGTTAATTTATTACATAAACATCCCGCACCCCAAGGACTATATGGTACTGGTAAATACTGCATAAATAAAAAATAAATAAATAATTATAATTGCATAAGTTGATAAAAAAGCTATGCAATAGCTTTATCGCGGCAGTCCCCGATACTACATTTAGACTCTTGTGAGGCTTGATGGACACAAAGGAAATTGACAAAAACAAAACTCAAAAGTCATAGTTACTCAAAGTGCTTAGTGGAAGTATAACATTAAGAGATGCTCGGAAAAATATGTGACGATGATGCCAAAGATGGAAGCGGGCTTACCAAGATTCCCAAAATGCAATGGAGAACTACTATACACGTACATTTCTTAGCTCTCAAGAGTCATATTGTGACCGCGTAGTAGTAATTATTTGATTGTAATCTTATAAGGTTCACATATACGAGTAAATCAAAACATATTTTATTTAAAATAGGTGTTATCGCACATCATCGACATCATGTCAGACAAGAACGTCCACTGCTGAAATTAGGCCCCCCAAAGATTATCACGACGATCGGTTCTGCGCTACCCGCATCCAGTGGCTTCTCGCGACCTTCACCAGGTCATCGGTCCACCGAGTGGAAGGCCTACCTACGCAACTTTTTTGGTTTTCGCCACTCGCACGCTTTTAAATACTAAAAAAACCAATAGTCTATTACAAAGAATGTCACGATTAATATTACAGTCTCAGGTTATGGTATTTGTAATAGAATCAACATCGCCTTATCTAAAGTTTTTGAGAAACTAGTTCATAAATCTATCTATCTATTGCTTTCTAATCAAATCTTGACTAACCAACACGGATTTGTAAAAGACCGTAGTACCCGTAGTAATCTTCTGTTATTTACATCATTTCTTTTTAACACTATTGATAAAAACGGCCAAGTGGCCTGTATTTACACTGATTTTGGAAAAATTGGCATTTAACGGGATCAAAGGATCATTACTTCGCTGGTTTACATCATATATACATAATAGAAAGCAAAAACTAGTAGTGAATGGTTATGAATCCAGCTCGTTTATAGTCACATCAGGTGTGCTACAAGGCTCCATTTTAGGGCCATTTTTATTTATTATTTACATAAATGACATTAATAGGTACATTAAATATTCAAATTTTATTATATATGCAGATGATTTAAAAATCTATAAATCTATTAACAATACAAATGACTATACTGTTACAATTGGATTTGCTATCCCTACAAAATTTCTGTGACATAAACAAAATTTATTTAAGTTATCCTAAATGTCAAGTTATTTCAGTCACGAGAAAAATTAAACCTGTTAATTACAATTACAGTCTCGGTACTATAAATTTACAAAAGGTTTCTACTATAAGGGATTTAGGAGTAATGTTAGACTCAAAACTGATACTCAGAGATCATGTTAATACGATAGTCGACAAAGCATTTAAGCTTTTTGGATTTGTAGCACGTATTTCTAAGGTTTTTAAGGAACCCAGTACATATATTTACTTATCATCATTACATTTACTTATATTGTAGTCTTATTAGGCCAATTCTTGAATACTGTGTAATGGTTTGGGATCCGTATTATAATATTTACACTCACGCTATTGAAAGGGTACAAAAAAAATCTTTAAAATGATCAGTTTTCGTTGCTATCGTCGCCGCTGCAATAACTATAACGAACTGATTGACAAATTTTAATATTATGTCTGTAGAACAACGCCGTATTCAGCTAGAGCAATTGTGTCTGTATAAATTGATCAACAATTATATTGATTGTCCTGAGCTCGTCAATAGTATTGGTTATCGCGTGCTTGCGAGCTCTCTCAGGTCTAAGCGGCTCTTTTCTGTAAGCTTTTGTCGTACCAATGCAGGAAAGCGATCGCCAATTTATAGAATGCTTAACAGATATAACGAACAGTTTTCTGATCTCGATATATTCAGCACACCCTTGACAAGATATAGAACAAATATTATCTCTATAATTAACAGCGCATAGAATAGCACTTTTATCGTCTGTTATTGTCTTTTAACACACTTTTTGATTCTTAGTTTTACTAATTTATTTTTTTCTCTAATAGTTATCTATTCTTTTTACTACTATTTTGTTGTTTTCTAAATTAATTTTATATTTTTTTTAAAACAAATATGACAGCTTTTTGACTGTTTATAGCGGTAGATTGATAAGTAGGCTTATATTTTTAAATAGTAGTGGAACTCGTTGTTGACTTACCTTTCTATTTATACTTCATCCCTTAAGTATCAATGTACATTACCGTTTGTGTTCTGCTAATAAAAATAAAATAAAATAAAAAATAAAACATATATCTTTGCCATTTACTTATTCTATTATTTTATAATATCCTCTAGAGCACAAACATTTTTAGACATGAGTCTTGAATTTATTCTCTGAAAAACTACATTTTTAGGAATTTTATTGAAGAATCTTATACACTGCCCCACAAATGACTTTCTAACCTTACACAGTGTCGAATAGGCTATATCTATTTTAATAACATTTCTTAAATGCAAATTATGCTTATCACTGTTTTTAGGAAATAAATGCAAATTCTTACGAACGTACACGACGTTTTCATATATAAATTGACTATCAACAGTTAAAATATTGATTTCTTGAACTTATTCTGCAACGACTTACGTGAACGCATCTGATAGATTGCGCGGGTAGCTCTTCTCTGCAAGATAAAAATATAGTGTCTAATATCACCGCCACAGTTTGATGCCATAAGACATTATACTATGGAAGTAACTAAAATACACTATAGTCTCGCAGTACCTATATATCCGTTAGCTGTCTTATTTATGACATCAGCAGCTGAACTAAGCCTTCCCGCTAAAGTTTCAATGTGTGTTCCCCATTAAAGTGAAACATCCAAAGTTATACCAAAGAACACCGTAGTTTTTACAAATCCTAATTTATTTCTACCTAATATTACACTATTAATGACCTTTTTAAATTTTGTACATTAAATAATAAATGGAATCGATGGAAATTCACTTTATCATCTGTGGAAGTGTCCTGGTATTATCCCTATACAAGTTAGAGTGCCTCCACCCCCACCCCTAAGCTCTCTTCAGCAGTAATTATAAAATTAAAGCTCCAAGTTTTGGTCGTTCCTTTGACGAAGCACAGAGTCCGCAATGACTCTCACTTTGCGTTCACACAGACGAAATAATAGAGAGGAGGTAGCGTTGCATACTCGCAGTAGCACGTCAAGGCATTTTGTTAGTACCTGTACTTACACTAACACATATGACTTGTAATCATTATTCAAAACAACTTTCCTTGGGCGATTTCAATTTCTCAACAACGTGGACTAAGATGTAGTCTTTCTGTTGGAACTGTCAGGCTTATTCAGTGTTCTGTGGTCAAAGTAATCTTTAGCACTTCCCACTCCCTGAACTATCTCTGTGCAAAAATAACGTCAATCTGTTGCACCATAATCCATTGCGCTGTGCGCTAGTGCGGAAATGAAATTTAGTAAAGATCGTTTTTTTCTTACTAAGCCACACAACCCTAGCCACTACAACAGATGAACATGCATACATACATATATACATACATACATACATAAGTACATACATAGACTGTCAAAAACATAATCATTCTTTATACGTAGTCGGGTAAAAAGATACCCTTATTGTGTGCGCGTGTGGGTTGGAACAGCATTGGTTCGACAATAGTTTTGGACTCACTTTACCACACCCGTACCTATATCAGTACAGTACAGCGTCCCGTCCATCGTTTTTTCGTCTGAGGGTGCCACCGCCACGTTCCAACACTAGCGAGGTCCGACACTCCTCAAACTCAAGGGACAGTTTGGCATTAATAAAAAGAATTGGGGGAAGTGTGTGCAATAGATTTATTGGCAGAGGGTTCTCTTAAGATGACTACGAGTATTATAAGGAAAAAAAACGAAGCCGTTCTAGGAACACTCGCGTGTCTGGATGTCCGTCCGTCTGTCACAGCGAATTTGCTCCAAAATTACTGGATCGATTGAGATTAAATTTGGTATATATGATTATGTAAGTAAAACGGTGACCCAGAGATGAACGTGTAACGTAAACATATGAATTGGGGTCACTTTTGGGAGGTAAATTATAAAGTCAAAAAAAATGTTTTGCAAACTATATCTCATGTGACATATCACCCGTACAGCGTTCCGTCCATCTTTTCTTTCATCTGAGGGTGCCACGTAATGTACTCGTAATTGTGATAATCTCAAATGAATATATTTTTGTATATATAAAAAGATAAAAAGTTTTGAAGTTATTTATGAAAAGAAGCAAAAATTGACTTTTCCCCGACCCTCTTATTTCCAAAACTACCTAATACTTTGTAAAAAATACAGTAAATAGTTCTTTACCTTCAAATTACAGGAAAACCTCTAATAAGTCTGGTATTTAATGTAACATAGGACGTTTCTCAATGACCGCACGGAACCCTCCCCAGTCGCCGCGCGAGTGCAACTCGCACTGGTCCGGTTTCCCTACAAAGCGTGCATGCAGGGAGTCAACAACGTCAGTGGGACTCACTATGCAGGGAGTCAACAACGTCAGTGGGACTCACTATGCAGGGAGTCAACAACGTCAGTGGGACTCACTATACAGGGAGTCAACAACGTCAGTGGGACTCACTATGCAGGGAGTCAACAACGTCAGTGGGACTCACTATGCAGGGAGTCAACAACGTCAGTGGGACTCACTATGCAGGGAGTCAACAACGTCAGTGGGACTCACTATGCAGGGAGTCAACAACGTCAGTGGGACTCACTATGCAGGGAGTCAACAACGTCAGTGGGACTCACTATGCAGGGAGTCAACAACGTCAGTGGGACTCACTATGCAGGGAGTCAACAACGTCAGTGGGACTCACTAACTGAGCTACTCATGTCCGAGATGTGAAACGCTTCCCCAACTCTATGGTCCTTACGCATTTTCTAGCAGGCAACCAGAACCATTAGAACTTTTTTTCGGAAATTAAATATAATAGTTTAAAGGTAAATAACAAACGAGTGACATTTGTGAGGTTTACCATCTTTACGAGCTTGCCGATTAGTATTTATTAATTTATTAGATAGAAATAATACGCTTGAATTTATATTATTAGTTACATATGATTGTAGGTATTCAACACACGAAATAAGCTTGTAAGAATGTAGTTCAGATGTTTTTAAGCTATTGTATATCTTTGATCGCGGGCTTTGAGCGCGGCGACCGAATCAAGAAATTCCGTAACGAATATAAAACCTAACACCCCAAGCTCGGCCGAGTTGTAAAAAACTTACAGTGCCATCTATTAGCGATTTGCGGTACTAAAAGGACATTGTCAATTTTGCTGGTGTAACTTTCTTAGTGTTAATTTATTACATAAACATCCCGCGCCCCAAGGACTATATGGTACTGGTAAATACTGCATAAATAAAAAATAAATAAATAATTATAATTGCATAAGTTGATAAAAAATGCTATGCAATAGCTTTACCGCGGCAGTCCCCGAGTGCCACACGTCTTTTTTTATTTATCTGGTGCTGGTGGTCGAGTTGTAGCTCGAAAAGGTTCGTGCTGCTCTTGGGCAGTGCATCCCCCCTTTACCCCGGCTGCCAAAGAAAGAGAGTAATGTTGTTGGGGTGTGTATGTACTCCTTTAACTCTTTAAGCTACAAATTTCCCAAAGGCAACAAAATAAAAGAGTTCCCGTTTCAGTGCGAAACCCCAAAAAAAAGAAAGAAAAGTAGCCAGACCCCCCACGCGGTGATGTATGATCTTGTAGAGAAAGGGGGTGCGGAGCGGCGTGCGGGGGATGGGTCGCCATTGTGACATGACGTTGTACGATTAAGACTATCTCTTGGACAATAGAGCTTCGTAATTGAGTTACCGTGGGGACGGGGAGAGTGTTGCATACTGGATAAAGTTACGTTGTGTTGTATGGACAGGATCTGGAACTGGAACTGGGCACAAACTAGAGACAACCTTAGCACGAGTTGAAATAAATCACTGGCCAAAGGGATCCGAACATTTTAAACCGACTTCCAAAAAGGAGGATGTTCTCAGTTCGACTGAAAGTCGTTTTTTTTGTTTGTTTGTTACACGATATCTTCATATAAATTGATCCGATTTTTGTGGTTCCTTTTTTATTCCATAAGGTATGCTACCAGGTGACGCCTAAATAAATGTTATCAAAATCGGTAGGTGGAGTGATTTTTAGAAAATCAACTAAAACCCAAAAATAATTTTGAAAGCTGTGCTAAGTAGTTGCGATGTAAGTCGATTTGTTTTCAATCTCCAATTATTGTACGATGCGTCGATCACACTCACATACTTTATTGGAGTTTATTCCTTTAGAATTGGTTTTCGTATATAGCACCCGGTACGAACAAATACATGGGGAGTAAACTCGAGTGTTCACTTCGTTAACTCATGTTTGTTTACTCACGGTTTTATGTCAGTTTATGTTTCAGTTTCTAGTTCTCAGTTCTATGTTCAGTTTATGTTTTAGTTTCTAGTTCTCAGTTCTATGTTCAGTTTATGTTTCAGTTTCTAGTTCTCAGTTCTATGTTCAGTTTATGTTTCAGTTTCTAGTTCTCAGTTCTATGTTCAGTTTATGTTTTAGTTTCTAGTTCTCAGTTCTATGTTCAGTTTATGTTTTAGTTTCTAGTTCTCAGTTCTATGTTCAGTTTATGTTTCAGTTTCTAGTTCTCAGTTCTATGTTCAGTTTATGTTTTAGTTTCTAGTTCTCAGTTCTATGTTCAGTTTATGTTTTAGTTTCTAGTTCTCAGTTCTATGTTCAGATTATGTTTTAGTTTCTAGTTCTCAGTTCTATGTTCAGTTTATGTTTTAGTTTCTAGTTCTCAGTTCTATGTTCAGTATATGTTTTAGTTTCTAGTTCTGAGTTCTATGTTCAGTATATGTTTTAGTTTCTAGTTTTCAGTTCTCAGTTCTATGTTCAGATTATGTTTTAGTTTCTAGTTCTCAGTTCTATGTTCAGTTTATGTTTTAGTTTCTAGTTCTCAGTTCTATGTTCAGTTTATTTTTTAGTTTCTAGTTCTCAGTTCTATGTTCAGTTTATGTTTTAGTTTCTAGTTCTCAGTTCTATGTTCAGTTTATGTTTTAATGTCTAGTTCTCAGTTCTATGTTCAGTTTATGTTTTAGTTTCTATTTCTCAGTTCTATGTTCAGTTTATGTTTTAGTTTCTAGTTCTCAGTTCATAGAACTTCAGTTGTTTATATTTAGATAAAAGATACCAAGTACAAACCGAAAATAAGTATTTAGACCTAAAGCGTCACGTTACTGAGATATTAGAGTAAAAGGTTTCAAAACACTAATTTCCCTCTCTTTCTTTCAAAATACTCTGATAAGAGGCTCCAAGTCGCGACTGCCGAGTCAGCGCCGATGTTATTGTGAGTCCTTGTACAGCCTGCGTAGTAAAAGCCCTCTATCGCGCTTCATTGGACGTGTTGCCACGTCACGTTGGTAAGACTAGGCTAAGAAAGGCTTTGATCTGGCCTCGATTCGATTCGGTACATTCGGCCGCACGTCAGTTGTACGTCACATAGACCTTGAGTTGGTCTCGCTCTGTAAGGAGTTTTCTTTATAGCGTAGTTCAACAGCTAGAGCTGCAAGATATGCATCGAAAGTTCGATATGACAGAATTTTAGGAAACCCCTCCATCCGTTTTGAGATATATAGAACTGTGTCGTGTTCTTTTTTGACATATCATTTTATGTCTCTAAATTATAATGGGCAGTGTTTAAACGCAAATCAAAAAAATACTTTTTGTATAATAAGAGAATCCCAATTCCCATCAAAGTTACTGATTGCAAAGCAAATTATAATTAATTAAGCAACAATTTAGGTTCGTGGTGCACCACTATTTACTTACAAGTATGGCGTTTATCAGGTTTAAGCAAAACTGTTGTATTATTTCGTAAGTCAGATCCGCCACCCAGAAGGGGGGGAGCTGCACTTCGGGACGGGAGGTATAAACAATCAAACCTACCAAACCTATTATCGCTCGCTTCGCTCGCTCAGCTCTAGTCCAGTTGAGAAGATAAATAATTTGATGTGCAACCAGTATTTTTAATTTGACTGTAATAAAGATAAATTTATAGGTGATTAGATGTTTGATGAGCAACAAAAAATATTCCAAATATAATAAGCTAAGTTGATTTATTTATTACTTATTGTTTCATTTTTTTAAAGTTTGAAAACGGTAGTTTCGAGATAACCCTTGTTGTATGTTTTTTTTCGTAATGTTATATTAATATTTATATTCACATTTATTATTTAATAGTCAAATATTACAACAATTCCAATAATTGTAATCAAAATAGTCCGTAAAAACCTTACAATATATTGAAAACAATTTTCAACTCATAACTTGAGACCGAAGATTTCTCTAATTTTTGTTTGTAAATGTTCGTAATATAAGGTTTTTAGAAAAGAAAAATCCTCACGAGCCGCTTGCAGCTTTCGCACCATGCACCTTTGATATCCATGGGGGCGAAGTCTCAAAACATACGTACAACAGAGTAGGTACCGTCGAGTTCATTAATATATTGGTAGGGCCAATGGTTTAAAACATTTTTAGCTTTGAAATGAATATTAAGGTCTATACAAACAATTAATGAACCGTTTACATGATAACATTTTATTGATATCTACATATGTTTGTATAGAACTTTCTATTCATTTTGACGCTTACAATGTTTTGAACCATTGGCCCTGCCAATGTATTAATGAACTCGACTGTACCTACTTATTGCCTTATTACTAAAAATGTATTTCTTTCTACTTTGTTCAGCTTGCACCAGCAGTGTTACTCGTTGCGTGCGGCCGACCGTACCAACAGACAGACGAGATCGCGTCACCAGCACCCAGCACGCTGTTTGCTCCCCTGATTGAGTGGGATACCGACACAGACATCGACACCGACACAGAGCATCCCGGGCGAAGGACATGAAAACGTCTATTTTTTTTGGATTATAAAGCAAGGTATTGGAAAAAAAGACTTTAATTAAACTTCAAAAAAGAGAAGTTTCTCAATAATTCGACGACTGTAGGTTTGTTTGTATGTATGTAACGCGAGTTTTTTTGCCCGTTTGCAACCGATGTGGTGATTGCTTTAACATTGAAAATGTGTTCTCGATCGTTTCTGTATGGTCCTCGATTTCCAGGGAGAGTGAGAATTCGCCTCGGTGCCGGTGTCGTGAGTTTTAGGGTCACGTAAATAATTTGGATGTCAAAAAACGCGTCAAAATACGCGACAAAGGCTTTAAAATACATATTTTTTCAATAAAAATATTGATAGTTTTTGAGAAAATCTCTAATAAAAACCGGCCAAGTGTGACTTGGGGTCACACAAAAAGGGTTCCGCACCAAAACACCAACTACCAACAGAACAAGACCTCTCAGTACATACATTGCTCTAGCTAAATAGAGGTCTTTTTATTCTGGAATTTAGAAAATTTATTTTTCCTGTGGGAATGAAAGGACTTTAAATTTTCTCATAGATTTTCCTGTAATCTATGCACGTAACCTTACATACTGTGGTTTTTAAAGATTTTAGGCCCAGTAGTCTCGGAGATAAGGGGGAAAATGTTAATTTTTTTTGTCTATTTTCTTAAATAACTTCAAAACCATTTATTTTTAAATTATAAAAAATCTTATAACAAGTCCTTTAATTTGATATATCACACAATAAGCTTTGCTTTTTTTTCTATTTTCTATTTTACCCCCCAAAAGTGCCCCCCAAGTATGAAATTCATTTATTTACGTTACACGTATGTCTTTGGTCACCAACTTACGAGTACTTACGTGTACGAAATTTCAATCGCTCCTGTAGTTTCCGAGCAAATTAGCTGTGATAGACAGACAGACAGACGGTCCGACAGACACGCGAGTGATCCTGTAAAGGTTACGTTTTACCTTATGAGATACGGAACGAATAAAATTGGTGTTTTTAGGGGGTTTAAAAAGGACACTTTTAAACATATTTAGAAATATTGTATTTTTATACTGAAGACCAACTCAATATCGGGAGCGCTTTTTTTAGTTTTAGGGTTCCTTACCTCAAAAGGAATAAAGACTGTTTCTTAACATAATCTAATACGTACTAGTAGATGTAGATGTTGATCATCGTTATATAAGCCGAAGGACGTCCACTGCTGGACATAAGCCTCCCCCAAGGATTTCCACGACGACCGGCTCTGCACTGCCCGCATCCAGCGGCTTCCCGCGACCTTCACCAGGTTTAGTACTAATATATATACTTTGACCAGGTCATCGGTCCACCGAGTGGGAGGCCTGCCTACACTACGTTTTCCGGTGCGTGGTCGCCACTCGAGAGCTTTACTGCCCCAAAGGCCATCTGTTCTACGAGCTATGTGCCTCGCCCACTGCCACTTAAGTTTAGCAATTCTGAGAGCTATGTCGGTTACTTTGGTTCTCCTACGGATCTCCTCGTTTCGCGTATATCAATGATTGTATCGTAATCATATATCACATGATCGAGTATCAATCAAGTATCAATCGCAAATACACGCCGATTATCTAAAGGGAATTGCCAATAATTGAGCGTAACTTGGGTTCGTCTGGCGTTATGTAGTCTTTCAACCGACTTCCAAAACGGTTCTCAATTCGACTGTATGTTTTTTTTATGTGTGTTTACCTCAGAACTTTTGAATGGGAGAATTAATTTTCATGATTCTTTTTTATTTGAAAGCTAGTGCTTCTCTATGGGACCACCATATAAATTTAATCAAAATTAACAAAAACCAAAAATAATAATCCAAAAATGTATTAAGTTGTTGCGATGGAAGTCGGTTTTATAACGTATTTAGCGTTTTCAATTATTTTATCCACAATTGATAAGCCCTTGGCATCATCTCACCTGATGGTAAGTGAAGATGATGCCGAAGATGTAAGCGGGCTTACCAAAATTCTCGAACGCAATGGGGATCTGGCTATTTTATCTTCAAGCCCGAACACATCGATGCTGTTAAAACTGATGTTTGGTGGCAAGACTTAGATAAGATGGTCATGGTGGTTTGATGGATTTTCTGACGTAGTAGCAAATAAAAAAGTGATTTTAGGTAAGTATTGGCAAACAATGGTAAAAACTAAATAACTTGGAAACATTATCCTTTTTTTGGTCAGACGGGTAAAAATGTATCCTATGTGTAACGACATTTCGCACTCCAAAATCCATCAAGCCGTTTAGCTGCGGGCTCAGCCAGTGAAACAGACATACTTACAAACATACACCCGAAAAACATTCGCTCTTCTTCGGGCAGACGGGTAAAAAGCTCAGCTGTTTTCTTATGTATTATAATTGTTTTTTGTTTTCAAATCTTGATTGAACTACTTATTTCATGATTCTTTTACAGTCAGTAGTTAGGTATATTTACACAAAGCGTACACTCGTACACGTACAGGCACCCCCCACCCCTCCCCCCACCCGTATGTCGTCGTGTGGAGAGAAAAAAACGAGTCATGCATAAATTTTCGTAAGAAAACAGCATTATCCATATTCATGTCGTATCGCACAGCCTGCTCGTGCGGCCGTGCGCGCCCTGCGAGGTGACAACTCGCGAACATTGTGAGTCGTACTCGCGCTAAGGACTAAGAACTGATTTTAAAAAAAATGTCTGCCGCTTGCGTTGATGTCTTTTGTTTGTACCACGAATAGTTATCGTTGTCATGGTTGTCTGCGGAGGCGTGCTGGTACGGAACCATCGGAGGGCAGACTCAAACTTGGCCGGTATCATCTATTGGCTTCTACATCAATTAGAGTGATTCAGAATATGTTGAATATATACAGGTGTAATAAAATGGTGTAGGTAACTGGAACTTCTATCATAGAAAAAGGAATTTTGCTATGCTTCTACCCCTCACACTGAACAACTTATACCCGGAGACCTGTAAACAATTCACAAAAAAATTAACTCCGTACAAAATGGACGGCAGATTCTCCAATTTTCATCATTTTGTATGGGGAGACGAAAATTTTTTAACTTGTTTACAGTAAATCAATTCAAGAGTAAACAAGTATATAGATATATCGCAAGAGCGCCAATTTCGAATAAATCAATTATTAGACTTTTAATCTGCCATTAGGAACTAATGGGACGCCAATCTCATACAGTTTTGACACTAACAGAGATTAAAAATAATCAGGCGTTTGAGCTACAAGCTTATAATATTGATGGGCGCTTAGAATCGTTTGCCAGCACTTCGCTTGCTGCTGGTTTTTTTTTTACTGTAAGGTCCCAAGTGCTGATCGTATTTTTATGACCGCTTCCCAATGAAAAACACATAATTTTCCATCACAAATTAAATAAAATAATTTCTAAAACGAAAATAATGATAAAATTAACTTCAAGCACAGTCATAATATAATGCTCAGTTCGGGGACCCTAAAGTAAAAAAAAAACAATATTCTTTAAAATATTAAAACTCACAATGTATATTTAATTATATTATTCTTTGCCGTCACTCCGATGCACACTAAGCCAGTGTTAAACAAATGGACAATCCATACCAACATACATCGATTTCAATATTTTCAATATTGGATTTTGAGTGCGAAAGAGGAAATACGAGACCAAAGCCAGGCAACACGCCCAACGCACTGCAACACCTCGGCAGCCTCATGAGAATGAGGAGCGCGTCCTTGTGCTGCAGCTGCACCGTCTGCACTCCTATGGTGGTCAAGTCTGCTCACAAACTGCTGATTGTGAGCCAGTTCTACGGACAGTCAATACAAAACTGCCCGACAGTAATATTCGTTCCAATTTCAAAATCGATAGAACTAGTCCTTACGAAATAGTACGCTAAGTCCTTCTGCTCGGCAAACATGCTTGTGTCAACATCATTCCAATCAGCTACCAACTTACGCTAAGCTAAACCTTATACCCCTCTTATAACGACCACTCATGACACTTGTACTATCAATGAAAATTTTCAAACACAAGCGAAACGTGACCTTATTTCTTAGAAATAAAAGCGGAAGAAAACCCGTCGGATCGTCAGAAAATTTATTATAGCAAATTCACGATGCTCGAGATTTTATCCCGATTTCTATGTGCGGGTAGATTTAAACTGTGTTTCTAAGGCGTTGTGGTTGGTTTTCGGTTGGACAATGCCGGTATCGGGCTAATCCGCACAATCAACAGAATTTCTACCCCCGCCCGCCCCCTTTCTCCCCCACGTAACCGCTTCTGATAACTTGTATCCCGCTGCGCTATGTGACAGTCTACTCCCGAGTATAACAGTTTCAAGTCTGTTCTTATCGTTACTACCGAATCGCCTATTATTAGAAATATAAACTGAACTTGTATGTAAATAAACTGATAGATAGATAAAATACTTTTAAAATTGTACTAGCTTTTGTCAGCGGCTTCGCTCGCGTGAACATAGTTTCTATGACTGTGTTCAAGGGTGCGCAGTGCACGAGCCGCAAGCGGTTCGCGAGCGTGGAAAAAAGTAGCCTATATGTTGATCCAAGATTCCAGGTCCTAATCTGTCTACCTACCAAATTTCAGGCAGATAAGTTCTGTAGTTTTTGCGTGAGGGAGTAACAAACATCCATACATACAAAATTTCACATTTATAAGTTAAAAAATTAGAAGGATTTTAGTACGTACTAGAATTTAATATCTTAAAATAAAATTAAATATTTTGTTGTTCAGTAACAAATATTATAATATTTATTTTTCCGCAAAAACGAAGAGCATTTCTGAGTCAAAGGCGGTATCTTATAATTATACTCGTAAAAGCTAACGGCCATTAGCTTTACATCAGGAGGTCGCGGGTTCAATTCCTGGCGAAATCAAACTTTGTAAGACTCGGTATGGTTAGTGGAAGGGCATTTTCTAAGCCCACCTGGGTAGTTACCACCATCTTGTCTTAATCTTGCCGCCAAACATCTATGCTAAGAACATTGATGAGTTCCGCCTTAAGGATAAGATAACCAGTTCCCAATTGCGTTGAGGAATCTTGGTAAGCCCGCTTCCATCTTCGGCATCATCGTCACTTACCATCAGGTGAGATGATGCCAAGGGCTTACCAATTGAGAATAAAAAAATGCCATCAGAATGTTCACATTAATTTTAAAACTGGCCAAGTGGGAGTCGGACTAGCACTCCGAGGGTTCCGCACCACCACACCTCTCCACACAACTACAAAGTAAAATTACTATTCACATTACAAACAAAAGACATCAACGCAAGCGACAAAAATATGCTTTTTTTGTCATTCAGTTCGGACTCCTTAGCGCGAGTACGACACGCACTTGACCAACTTTTATGACTTGTTGTTTTATTTCAGTATTACTTCTATATTCACACCAAGTTTCACGCAACTATCACCGTTTTTACGATAGAGCTAAATCAAAAATACTTCTAAAGATCAAAAAAAACTAGTTTTTTGTATGGAGATCTTTTCACTTTTTTATAATTTTTAGTATTTGTTTTAGTATAGTGGCAACAGAAATACACATTCTGTGAAAATTTCAACTGTACGTATTGCGGTTTATGAAATACAGCCCGCTGACAGATGGACAGATGAGACGGACAGACAGCGGAGGCTTAGTAATAGGGTCCCGTTGGGTGCACGGAACCCTAAAACCGGACTACACAAAACGTATCCAATGAAACTCAAGGGATCCCACTGAACGTAAAGGCACGTCGCATTCTAAAATCCATAAAGACATCGGGATGTGTACTTTGTGTACTTTGTGTAGGTTTAGTCAAAGAAACAGACTCACATCACATACGAGTAGGCTACTTTTGGACTCCCCGTGGACTTCCCGCCAACGCTTTACACTCTAGCTTCTACTCATGAAAATGAACAACTTGTGCTACAACATTGCTGATGTTTTTAAAAAACCGGCCGAGTGCGAGTCAAACTCGCGCACTAAGGGTTCCGTACCGAATACTCATTTCCATCTACAGCGCCATCTATAGATATAGGTAAAAGGGAACTAATTGCTGTTGTCGTATCACTATAGAAGATACTACTAGATCCCACAAGGTGTCGCTTCGCTAGTTTCTTAACAATCGGAATTCGGAAATTTCTTTTTTTCTGTCAGAACGGAAGGACTTTAGATTTTCTAGTGTTTTTTTAAAATTTTTTAGATTTTCACAACAATTACTTGCTTAAGATATGTCACACAACACAATATATTTTGTAAAACTTTTTTTATATTTTCTAATTTACTCCACAATAGTGACCCCCATGTTCAAATTAATTAATTTACGTTACATGTCCGTTTTGAGTCACCGACTTACATATATGTACCAAATTTCAACTGGCCGCGGTCGCACGCCATCATGATAGGCACTTATGATAATAATTTGGATCACGATAGTTACTACGGCTATTACGTCAGATGAAGGGAAAAATAAAGACTATGATTTTAGGCGGGATACTCTTGTTTTCTTACTTTTCTTTAGTAGGGTATTAGGTTTTTTAATTCTTATTTTAATTCCATATTTTTTGTGCTCAGAGTAAAACGCCACCCCTCCTCGCTACCCGCAGCCGCGTGTGGTGTCGCTTGATTGTAGCGCGCGTACATTTATTTTTAATTAATATTTTGAGTGCTTTTGACTATACCTCAACTGATAGTAAGTGCCGATGCAACCGAGGATGTAACACGCAAACTCAAATATTGCCTATTCACTCTCATTAACTCGAATCTTCAAGATTCCTAAATTATACAAATCGGGGAATACAGACGCAGGGAATTTCACTCCTTGGCCGTTGAACGAAGAAGCAAAACGCTACGTGCGTAAAGGTGGAATATTAACGTCAAAGGGGTGGAACCGCCCTCCGCGCCTGGTCATTCGATGATAAAATGGAGAGACGGGGAATGATCATAAAGCTCCACGGCACACTATCCAAAATGAATCCTGTAGAACACCGATAGACTTGCGGCGATGCTGGGGCTTTGAAGCCTGTTTGATACAAGTTCCTCGTCGCCAATGAGTCTCCTAGCGCGTCGGTCGATAGAACCCAAAGCATCTAGGTGGTAATGGGCCGATCCATCCCATAAGTGAGAGAATTACTCCATACATGACTGAACTTTAGCTTGATATTATATTAGAAGCTGCTCTGGTGTGAAGTAAAGTATCACCTTCGAGAGGATACCAAGGTTTTTGGCAGCCGTTTTTCCTTGGATTCAATGTGTCTCGCGAAATTCAGATCGGAAGTTAAATCTACCCCAAGGAGCTCAAGATGGTCGAAGATCTGGATAGATTCATCTCGGAAAGCAGAAGCTAGGCTAAAAGGACTCCTTTTTGCAGTGCATAGACACGCCTGCGTTTTAGAGGCATTAAACCTAACAAGATTGGTGGTGTCGTCTACATACCCAAATATACCGGGTTTCAGCAAATCGTTTATATGCAGCAAAAACAAAGTTGCGGAAAGAACTGAGCCCTGAGGTACCCCAGCATCAATAGCCAATAGGACAGACAAGCAGACATCGACGACCACTCGAATGAACCGTTCCCTCAGGAAGTCCGATATCCAGTTGCACAAACCAGTAGGTATTCCGTAGGAAGGAATCTTACCAATAAGGCTAGCATGCCACACCCTATCAAATGCCTTAGAGACATCGAGAGATACGGCAAGAGCTTCTCCGTGCTTCTCTATGGCTTCACCTCATACATGTGTAGCATACACTAAAAGATCTCCCGTTGACCGACCCCGGCGAAAGCCATACTGACGGTCACTTAGAAGGTCTTCTAGGTCTTCTAAGAGGCGGATGTTCAATACACGCTTATCTTACAGAGTATAGATGTGATTTTAATAGGTCGATAGTTGGATGGGTCAGCACGGCTATCTTTTTTAGGCACGGGCTGCACGTTGGCCAGCTTCCAAGACTTTGGAACTATATCGGTTTTAAGAGAGAGGCGGTTCAGGCGTGTCAGCACAGAAGACGACACAGGACCACAGTTCTTTAGAACTATGGCTGGAATACCGTCAGGGCTGCTGGCCTTATTCACATCTAGCCGTCTCTTAATGTTGCTTGCTAAGAAATTTAAAATATTTGCACATGCAGTAGCATAATATAATATAATGTGCTCGTCAAGACCTTTCTTTTGACACCAAACATGACATGAAAATCTAAAAAAAATTTTTTTGGTTTTCCAATTCAGCTAATAAATCCGCCAATTTGTTTTTTAATGTAATATATCTTATGACACGCCAAGTGATAGCACGAATCCAAAGACCCCACATTTGTTAAGATCAGTTCAGTAGTTAAGGAAATACGAGGAAACAGATGCACGTTCATACATACATAGACTGTCAAAATTATTACACTCATTTTTTTCGTAATGGGTAAAAATGACAATGATACCTATTCACATTGCAAACAAAACACATTAACGCGATCGACAAAAATAGGCTTTTTTGTCATTCAGCTTGAACTCCTTAACACGAGTACGACTCACACTTGGCCGATTTTTATTATTTGTTGTTTTACTTCAGTATTAGTACGATAATCACAACAAGTCTCATAAATACAATATTACCACTTTTACGATAGAGCTATATCAAAAATACTTCTGAAGACCTACAAAAACACGTTTTTTTGTGTGGATACACCCTTATTTTTTCATTGTTTCCCATTTTTAGTATTTTTTGTTATATCGACTATAGAAATACACATTCTGTGAAAATTTCATTTGTCTATGTGTTCATGAAATACAGCCCGCTGACAGACGGACAGACAGTGGAGGCTTAGTAATAGGGTCGCGTTGGTCACCCGATGGGTGTACGGAACCCTAAAAATGACATTCTATTCGAAACGGTCAATGACCTGATCAAATCACCCGTAACGAGGAAAGGGCAAACATTTTTTTCTTTTTCAGCAAAGTTGTGGGACAAAGTGTCCGGTTTCGTGAATAATAAAACATGCATATATTACCCCCTTTTTGGGTAGTCGGCTAGAAATAGTAAGTTGCAGTTCGGCACGTGGCTTGATGGGTAGTCGGATAGAAATAGTAAGTTGCAGTTCGGTACGTGGCTTGATGGGTAGTCGGCTAGAAATAGTAAGTTGCAGTTCGGCACGTGGCTTGATGGGTAGTCGGCTAGAAATAGTAAGTTGCAGTTCGGCACGTGGCTTGATGGGTAGTCGGATAGAAATAGAAAGTTGCAGTTCGGTACGTGGCTTGATGGGTAGTCGGATAGAAATAGTAAGTTGCAGTTCGGTACGTGGCTTGATGGGTAGTCGGCTAGAAATAGTAAGTTGCAGTTCGGCACGTGGCTTGATGGGTAGTCGGATAGAAATAGTAAGTTGCAGTTCGGCACGTGGCTGATGGGTAGTCGGATAGAAATAGTAAGTTGCAGTTCGGCACGTGGCTGATGGGTAGTCGGATAGAAATAGTAAGTTGCAGTTCGGCACGTGGCTTGATGGGTAGTCGGCTAGAAATAGTAAGTTGCAGTTCGGCACGTGGCTTGATGGGTAGTCGGCTAGAAATAGTAAGTTGCAGTTCGGCACGTGGCTTGATGGGTAGTCGGCTAGAAATAGTAAGTTGCAGTTCGGTACGTGGCTTGATGGGTAGTCGGCTAGAAATAGTAAGTTGCAGTTCGGCACGTGGCTTGATGGGTAGTCGGCTAGAAATAGTAAGTTGCAGTTCGGCACGTGGCTTGATGGGTAGTCGGCTAGAAATAGTAAGTTGCAGTTCGGTACGTGGCTTGATGGGTAGTCGGCTAGAAATAGTAAGTTGCAGTTCGGTACGTGGCTTGATGGGTAGTCGGCTAGAAATAGTAAGTTGCAGTTCGGCACGTGGCTTGATGGGTAGTCGGCTAGAAATAGTAAGTTGCAGTTCGGCACGTGGCTTGATGGGTAGTCGGCTAGAAATAGTAAGTTGCAGTTCGGTACGTGGCTTGATGGGTAGTCGGCTAGAAATAGTAAGTTGCAGTTCGGTACGTGGCTTGATGGGTAGTCGGCTAGAAATAGTAAGTTGCAGTTCGGTACGTGGCTTGATGGGTAGTCGGCTAGAAATAGTAAGTTGCAGTTCGGTACGTGGCTTGATGGGTAGTCGGCTAGAAATAGTAAGTTGCAGTTCGGTACGTGGCTTGATGGGTAGTCGGCTAGAAATAGTAAGTTGCAGTTCGGTACGTGGCTTGATGGGTAGTCGGCTAGAAATAGTAAGTTGCAGTTCGGTACGTGGCTTGATGGGTAGTCGGCTAGAAATAGTAAGTTGCAGTTCGGCACGTGGCTTGATGGGTAGTCGGCTAGAAATAGTAAGTTGCAGTTCGGTACGTGGCTTGATGGGTAGTCGGCTAGAAATAGTAAGTTGCAGTTCGGCACGTGGCTTGATGGGTAGTCGGCTAGAAATAGTAAGTTGCAGTTCGGCACGTGGCTTGATGGGTAGTCGGCTAGAAATAGTAAGTTGCAGTTCGGTACGTGGCTTGATGAGTAGTCGGCTAGAAATAGTAAGTTGCAGTTCGGTACGTGGCTTGATGGGTAGTCGGCTAGAAATAGTAAGTTGCAGTTCGGTACGTGGCTTGATAGGTAGTCGGCTAGAAATAGTAAGTTGCAGTTCGGTACGTGGCTTGATGGGTAGTCGGCTAGAAATAGTAAGTTGCAGTTCGGTACGTGGCTTGATTGGTAGTCGGCTAGAAATAGTAAGTTGCAGTTCGGCACGTGGCTTGATGGGTAGTCGGCTAGAAATAGTAAGTTGCAGTTCGGCACGTGGCTTGATGGGTAGTCGGCTAGAAATAGTAAGTTGCAGTTCGGCACGTGGCTTGATGGGTAGTCGGCTAGAAATAGTAAGTTGCAGTTCGGCACGTGGCTTGATGGCGGGGAAAATCGAATCGCAGCAAAAAGGACGCGATTTAAAAAAAATGTGTCCTTTCTTTTATAAATATTTATTGTTGTTATTACAACTACATATCAGTATCGGAGCAGTAATTAATTCCTTTGTGCACGCATTTATAGCGTATTTTAATGCACTAGTGGTTTTCATTCCTGTTTATTAATTTAATCGCAATTCATTTTATGATTTATTTAGTCATATGGCAGTAAAAATAAACATTTTCGTACATTCATCATCATCATCACATTAGCCGAAAGGCCTCCCCCAAGGATTTCCACAATGACTGGTCCTGTGTGCTGCCCGCATGCAGCGGCTTCCCGCGACCCCCACCAGGTCGGCGGTCCACCGAATGGGAGGCCTGTCAACGCTAAGTCTTCAGGTGTGCCGGTCGCCACTCGAGAAATTTACTCCCCCAACTGCTATCTGTTCTACGAGCTATGTACCCTGCCCACTGCCACTAAAGTTTAACAATTCTGAAAGCTATGTTGGTTACTTTTGAACATCACACTGTTCAGAAATACACTAACAATTTTTTAACTCCACTACACACACACATAATACTACGCATTCCATGTTCAAACTACTGGGTGTTCAACTCTAAATATATAGCTGAACCCTTTTTCCATAGCGTCTGCATGCAATTTTCAATGTCTTTTGTTTTTAATATGATTTGTCAGGAATTCAAATTAAAGTTATCATCATTATATCGGCCAATGGACGAACATTGCTGGATGGGCCCCGCCCCCAAGGATCTCAACAGCGAGCAGTGCTGCGCTGCCCACATCGCGCGGTTTGCCGCGACCCGGTCGTCAGTCCGTCGACTGGGAAAACCTCCTTACGTTGCGTTTCCCGGTGCGCGGTCACCACTTGAGAGCTTTGCTACCCCAATGGCCTTTCGTCAAAATAATGAGCTCACACAAAACTCTGATTGCTTTTTATTTACTGTGAATTTCATTTTTTTGATTGTTTATTACTTTAACAATGGGTAATATAGATGATATTTATCATGAGCTAGACTCATGCCTACATTTAAGACGTTGTTGTGAGCCGGAAAACTGTTTTAATGAAATAGGACTGTCTGACAAATCCCTTCGAATATTACATTTAAACATTCGCAGTATAAATAAAAACTTCGATGGCCTACTTGCTCTACTATCTACTCTTAAAACTAATTTTGACCTTATTATTCTGACAGAATGCTGGTTGAGCAAAGTAGTTAACCCCCCCATGCTGCATGGCTATAATTTTAACAGTACACAAAACATACACAATCAAAATGAAGGAGTTGTTATTTACACAAAATCCGACCTTGAATGTCTAGTATTTGAACCCTCTTTTAAGGACGCAAATTGCCTAGTATGCACTATAGGTAATCAGTTAGCTATTTTGGCAATATACAGATCCCCATCTTACAAGACTAGAGAGAATCATGATAACTTTATAAACAGCTTAAATGATCAGTTCACCTGTCTTAAATCTTTTAATAATATAGCTTTAATTGGCGATATAAACATAGATATAATTATTGGTAATAACAAAAATTATTCTGAAGAATATTTAGTATTAAACGCATTTCATGGTTTAATACCTACTCATCAACTTCCAACGAGAGACAAAAAGTGTCTTGATCATGTCCTATTAAAGTCTAAATTACCTTCGCTCACTCTTATTATTGAATCCTCATTAACAGATCATTCTCCTTTAGCTTTCAGTATAGATCTAAAACAAATTCCATATAAACAGACATATCTTTCTGGCCGAATAAAGTATGAAAACCTGATAAATGAACTGAATCTTACTAGCTTTGCCCATATCTCTAACATAATTGATCCGAATTCAGCTGTTAATGAGCTCATATCAGTCATGTCTAATCTTATTCTTAAAAACACAGTCTGTATCAAACCTCCCAAGAAAAACAGAAACATAAAACCCTGGATAACTCCAGGCTTGTTAAGGTGTATAAGGAACCGGGACAAGATGCATAAAAATCTAAAGAGACACCCTAACAATATAGTACTACAGCAAACATATACCAGATACAGAAATTTCTGTACCAACTTACTGCGTAAGGTCAAAAGAGCTTACGAAAAATCGGAAGTTGAAAAATCAAAAAATAATCCTAAAACGCTATGGAAAATTATAAAACAAATTACAAACACTCAAAAAGTCACTTCCACACCCAATGAACTTTTAAAAATATCTGCTGATCCGATTTCATCTGTTAATGATGTTAATTCATTTTTTGCCAATGTAGGAAAAGATCTAGCTTCCAAAATACGTACAAATACACAACCTCTGCACAATCATTTTTCAACAGGTAATTTTAGTTCTATGGCAATATTTGAGGTCGACGAATCCGAAATAGAAAATATTATCATACATCTCCGACAAGACTGTGCTACTGGTTGGGATGGTATATCTTCTATGTTGATAAACAAATGCCGGAAAGTGCTTGTTCCTCCGATTACACACATTGTGAATTTGTCGCTCAGCACCGGATTTTTTCCAGTAGCCTTTAAAAAAGCTATTGTTCATCCAATATATAAAACAGGAGAAAAAACAAGTGTCACTAATTATCGCCCGATTTCGGTTTTAACATCCTTATCCAAAATTCTTGAAAGAGTGCTTAATAACCGTCTCATTAAATTTCTTGATCATCATAATGTAATTGCCAAAAATCAGTATGGCTTTAAAGCAGCGGTATCAACTGAGGATGCTGTTTCCGACTTAGTTAATTCTATCGTCACTAATCTTGATGATAAAAAGAAGTGCATAGGGATCTTCCTTGATTTATCTAAGGCTTTCGACACGGTTTGCATACCAGTTCTATTTTCAAAACTTGAAGCCATTGGTATTCGTGGAATGGTCCTTAACATATTTAAAGATTATTTGACAGGACGAACGCAGCAAGTCAAGATTGGAAATTATCTTAGTGATGAACAAATCCTGGAGTATGGTGTACCACAGGGAAGTATCTTGGGACCAACTCTTTTCCAAATTTACATAAATGATCTCTGTTACTTAAAGCCTACAAACTGTGAAATTTTTGTTTATGCAGATGACACAGCACTCCTAGTCAGTGGGTCTAACTGGGCTGATGTTAAAAACCATGCAGAAACTTCTTTTGAAACTGTGATGAAATGGCTACAAAAAAATCTTCTGACTTTAAATTTAACGAAAACCATGTACGTTCCTTTTTCAATGAAGTCAAATTCACAACCTCCTTTAAACTTTGAAATTAAATCACACTTCTGTAATAAGCAGTCACCAAATTGTCAGTGCTTATCGTTCTCACGCGCGTCTACCATGAAATACCTTGGTGTACATATTGACCAACATCTAAAATGGAATGCTCAGTTAGATATCTTGAGTTCTAGGATTAGAAGGCTCATATATGTTTTTAAAAACCTGCGTCATTCTGTGGATCGCATCACATTAAAAAATATTTATATTTCACTGTGCCAGACACTTCTTATCTACTGTATCACAGTTTGGGGTGGCGCGTCCAAAACAGTTTTTATGAAAATAGAAAGAGCTCAGAGAGCAATTTTTAAAGTCATGTCTTTTAGACCCTTTAGGTATCCTACTGATCAACTTTATCGTGACTGTAAAGTTCCAACGGTTAGACAGCTTTACATCCTAAGAACTATTCTGCGAAAACATTCTGATCCCCCGATTAAAACTGGTCTAAACAAACGCCGTAACACCCCTATACACCCTGTTGTAAAACACAGAACTACCCTAGCTAGCAAACACTATAAAGTTCTTAGCTCCAGACTTTACAATAAAGTACATAAACATTTAAATATAGGTCTACTAAGCAGACATAAATTAAAAAAGATAGTTCATTGTTGGATCCAAAACCTTAACTATCAAGAAACTGAACAGTTACTTCTACCTGTTACTTAATTGCGGCATACAATTTATTTATTTATTTTACTAACCATCTACACATACACACATCACCATTCACACACACACACACACACACATATACACACACAGACTGACACACACACACACACACACACACACAAACACACTAACACACATTGCACATGCATTTTGTTGACTTTTATTTTGTTAAATTCTCACTTAAAGTTGTCGGTTGACATCGCATATTTTGTTCCTATCTCTGCTCGCTGACTGCTAAGGTACAGGCTTTCTCTAGCCTAGTTTAGTAGCCAGAGTTCCATTATCTAAAGTTAAGATGTACAACTAGAATTAAGACCTTGTTTTTCTAACTTGTAAACTTTTTGTGAAATAAATTTATTTATTTATTATTTATTTATATTTATAACATTACAATAAAGTATCAAAATTACTTAAGAAGAGGCTCCCAGCGCGGCTCCGGCGAACAACCTGATATATAATCTTATGAGATCATCCTTAAATTGGAATTTCGCCTGATTGTCTTGACGCGACCTACCTCCTTCACTTCGGACGTAAATGCACATTTTCGTTTATTGCGAGCTCAGTAAACATTCTAGGAAAATTTCGTCTTACCCGTTTTATCAATACCTTTATTCTCTTACTGTCGGTATTAATTTCACGCGCCTAAATCTGGTAATGCAGAAGAAAAAATCAATTATCTCTCAAACCTTCATAGTTTTACAGAATAAAAAGTATCAAGCAAAAACTGGGCGAAAATCAATAAATTGTGTTTTTGTTTTAGCTATACGAAAGAGGAAGTTTCGAAGTATTCGCTGTGTAGTGTTCACGTGCAGCAAGGTTGCGACTGTGTAGTGTTCGCGTGCAGCAAGGTTGCGACTGTGTAGTGTTCACGTGCAGCAAGGTTGCGACTGTGTAGTGTTCACGTGCAGCAAGGTTGCGACTGTGTAGTGTTCACGTGCAGCAAGGTTGCGACTGTGTAGTGTTCACGTGCAGCAAGGTTGCGACTGTGTAGTGTTCACGTGCAGCAAGGTTGCGACTGTGTAGTGTTCACGTGCAGCAAGGTTGCGACTGTGTAGTGTTCACGTGCAGCAAGGTTGCGACTGTGTAGTGTTCACGTGCAGCAAGGTTGCGACTGTGTAGTGTTCACGTGCAGCAAGGTTGCGACTGTGTAGTGTTCACGTGCAGCAAGGTTGCGACTGTGTAGTGTTCACGTGCAGCAAAGTTGCGACTGACTCCACATATTCTAGTAAAAATGCACTAGGTTCGGGAGCCTGCTCTTAAACTACTCATCTAAATTAAGCGAGCTCAGCTATTTGATTGCTTCGTCGTAATTACATTACAATTCATTAAAAGGCTTATACAGTACAGTAATTATTACAGATTTACACAAAACGCCTTCCTTAGGTAAAACATATATTTAATTTTTAACTTTTTGTTTAATAAATAACCACATATATAACATTATGACTATCAAAAATAAAATAAAAAAATATTAGGAAAAATATTAGTTATGGAAGCGCGGATTCTTCTGGCACAAGTATTCTTATACTTAAAAGAAGTCTCCTGCAACATGTAATATTTTTCACAATGAGATACCGCAATAAACTTTTTTCATTTTTTTTCATTTCATTTCATTCATTAGGAAGGTAATGTAGCGCTCGCGGCGCCATAGTGGGGCGCCATAGTGCGGCGCCATAGTGCGGCGCCATAGTGCTGTGCCATAGTGCGGTGCCATAGTGCGATGCCATAGTGCGGCGCCATAGTGCTGTGCCATAGTGCGGTGCCGTGGGAGCGTCACTGTTACAGTAATGCTAGTAACTAGTCTGCAGCTGCAGTGCTGCGCGCTCGCACTGCACCGGCAAAGTATATACAAGGTGTAACAAAATTAGCTGAAACTATTTTAACTGGTGCTTCTACTCATGAAACTAAACAATTTTTCCCATGAAACCTATAGTCAAATCTAAAAAAAAAATTGGCTCTCCCGTACTAAATCAATCAGCTGATCAGCCAACTTAGTATGGGAAGTTCAATTTTTTTTTGAGATTTGACTATGGGTTCCATGGGGAAAGTTGTTCAGTTTCATGGGTAGAAGCACCAGTTAAAATTTTTTCAGCTTATTTTGTTACACCTTATATATTAGTACTAACATACAGTATGGACACTCCCTGCCGCCCTCTAGATTGCGACCTCACCCCTTCGTCACTCAGATTGATACAGATTGGTTACAGTTTGGTTGTCGAACGTATAGGATTTCGCTACTATTTGGTTTGTTCCGTCATTCCTGTTTTGAAATGTTATTTCCGGCCCGCTGTATGAAGTGTCCATTGTGTGGCACCGGAGTGCGCACAGAAAAACCGTCGGCGTTGCCTTGTACCTAGTTCGTACTATTCCTTTAGTAGTCGGGTTACTTAGAATCAGTCCACATGTCGACATGCAACACACTGTGTATAGCTCCCTACTTTAGCGGGCTATTGTCCCGTTACATCTGATTTCCCTCCCACCCTGTATAAATTCTGTCGTTTTGTAATTGGAGCAGGCTGGAGCACCCTGTTGTTTGAGCGTTTTAATGTTCAATTCAATGGCGCTGATTGAAACGCTGTTTGCGCTTGTTTTTGTTGACTAATTGATGTTTTGGTGTTGACATGAATAAGTTACTCGTGCCTATTGATTTATTTTTGTTTTATTTGTTTTAGGAAAACTAGAAAACATAAAACTGTAAACAAACGTGATCGTAATATTTACTAGCTTTAAGTAATCCAGGTACTAATCTGTCATACCTACCAAATTTCATCCAAATACATCCAGTAGTTTTTGCATGAAAGAGTAACAAACATCCATACATACACAATTTCGCGTCTGTAATATTAATAGGACATGCTACTTAAAAGTTTCTACTAATAGAATTTACAAAAGAGCGCATTACAAGCAAAGCAAAAATTTAAAAATAATAAAAAAAATGTGGAAAAAAGCAGTGAAAAAATTAAAGTAGGTTATTGTTCGAGAATCTCAGTGGCAGGAAGACGCCGCATAGATAAAGCACTGGAGCAAAAAAAATTAAAATCCAGATAAACTCTGAAAGTTTGTAAAAACACGGACAGCAAAGAGTTAGTTCGACTAGTGGTGCGTGGAGGCTGGAGCGGAGGTCTTCTTCTTTCCAAAAGCTCAGGGCAGTCAATAGCGCCAGATTGTAATTTAGAAAATAAAATGATATCACTGATAATAATGCGCCCTACATCCGGAGGCCAGGAGTGGTAACGGTACAGCAATGGTTGTAGTCAAGAGATATTTGATGGGTCTGAAAATATGAGAAATTTCTTTGTACTCCCTCGTTCCCAGATCTGTATATCTCATATCGCGGTTCCACACCTGGGCAACTTCAAGATGGCTGCGTACAGGCGCAGTGAATGTCCTTAATATTATCAAAATTACCGAAGTTCCCTTAACGGAACCCAAGGCTCTCGTGGATTTCGAAATTATATTGTCAATGTGTGTTTTTAAAACAAGATGCGAATCGAATGTTTTACCTAATCAAGTAATCACTTGTATAGTCGACTTTAATGACATTCTGATTATTTAAGGAATAATTATGTTTTACATAGTTTTTCTTGCGACAGGATCTCAAAGCAACATTTAGAAACATTTAAGTATAATTTACTCGTAAGACACTTTAATGAAAAAAATATAAAATCACTTTGTAAAGCTGGCGCATCAGAGACTGTTTTAACTGTTTTTGAGATTTTGATATAATCTACAAGTAACAAAAAATTTTAATTCATGACAAAAAATCAATAAATAAATGAAATAAATGAAATACATAAAAGTAGTAGAAGCAAAAAACCCTGCGGCATTATGATAAATGTTTGTGACGCACACGACACGGTCCGTTAGTGTTGTGATTGTAACACAAAGTCTTTTTACACTAACGATAGAAACATAGGATTTATTTGATGACAAAACTTGTCTGAAATCTGACCATTTTTTTAAATAAATAATTTCCATTCAAAATAGATGATCCCTAACCTAGTCAAATAATATGCTAATTTTATGTCTATCAAACACCCACTAGCTTCTTAGCTTCTAGCTTCTTGGTACCCAAAATACGTGAACTGGTTGAGATAGATCAGTTCCACACTTTTTGCGCTGTTATCAAAGCCAACGATAGTGAAAACAACTCGATAAACAGTTACGAAGCTAATGGCCGCTCGCACATGTAAAATGTCACGCGTTGTAACCTTGGCATTCCAAAGGGCTTGAATGAACTGATGTAAACATGTGTGAACTACAAAAAGTGTGCCAAGTTTTAGCAGCGAATATGTGTGCGGAAGTTCGTGGAACTATATAATCTTTATTATTGTTTAAGTAATCAATGCAGGTCTTTTAATCCGGGTCCAAGTGTAAAAACATCAATTAAACTTGACACTGGACCTTGGTATCATGTAGGCCTGACAACGCCTACATTGTATTTTATTTTAAAAACATGTTCACGCGCGCGCTTCATGATGTAGCCCAGATATTACATATTGTATGTAATTTAGTCATATTATATTTCAGGATAGCACTTCAGAAATCGAGATCGAGGTTTTGAAACTGCCAGTAACAATCTGCGTTTGTTGAATCGTGGACTTAAATTGCAATGGAAGGTACTGTAAGGACTAACACCCGAGATAAACAAAGTACAACTTTAATTGAACCTGAGCGTACTTATGACCATTTCGGGCGAAAATCAATACATGTCGCAATCCAAGACCAGGAGAATTCCGTCAAGATAATAGAAACCCTCGTGGAAAATGGTGAAGATATAAATGCCAGGGAGCTTAGAACAGGAAATACTTTGCTGCATATCGCAGTAAAGACTCAAAATTACCAACTTGCTGAGTGGCTCTGCAGGCAGTCTAGTATCCAGAAAGAAGCGATCAACTTCAATTACGAAACTGCCTACAGAATAGCCTTCAAGGCGCGGGATTGCAGGATGATGCAGCTTCTGAGGCTCAATGATGCAGCTTACGTTAATTTTATAGCTGATAGACTATCTGATGACAGCTCGTGAAGCTTTTGTCAACAACAGTGAGTCATACTGAGCAAAACTATGATTTCTGAAATTGATACGTGGAATGTTAAGTTTGTATTTATATAGCTTGTATTTTATTGTAATTTGTAATTAGACCTAATAGCAGTAGAATTAGTTCTGATTAGATTAAAACTATTTTTAGACAACAATTTTTTAATAACCTTCTACATCAAATATCACAAAAGTAATTCGACTAAATGCTATCACGCCTAACTAAAAAATCTGGTTTCCTCTTTGGCTCTTTAGTTAAATCTGGAAGCGATTTCGTTTTACGTTTTTCTGGTCGGCGTGGAACTCTACAACAAAGACCAGTTTTAGAATATAAAATATAACTAAGAAGCTTAAGGTTCCAATAGTTCAAGTATAAAAGATTTCTACTTACATCCCTTTACAGCAATTGGCACAGAAAGCAAACAATCTCTCGCGCATTGTCTGAGAATTTGAATCTTCGAACAAAGGAACTAACACCCGCGCCCTGTGGGACGATTACTTTAAAACTAATCCTTACAGAGTGTTACCAACCAGGATAATTTGTGATAAGGAAAACCACTAAAATAATTAGCCCAAGCTATCGGTACTCGACTGTACCTACTTGTATTTAAATATTAAAAATTAATGCGGTTTTGTCGAAGCGATATCAATACACTGTTTTTCCTGCTGTTATTAATAGCATGTTAACTTATTAAATTAATATTAAAACCCTTCTCATATAATTAATCTAGTAGATCATTCAAATCCATTTTGAGCTGACTGAAGCTTATAATGGACTACAATACTATAAAAACGACAGTTTGTAGGAAACAAAGAAGAAAAGTACCTAGAGACCTACAAACTCTATTTTTGTTCTGTATTTTTATTCACGATTAAAAAAGCTTACAAATTTGCGAACTAGTCACAGATTTGTAAGCTCTCAGATACCATAAAATTCACTATTTATCAACCATTATGATTCAGCATAGAACGATAGCCATCCAACACATTAAATGGTCATTCTTTAGCGCCTACATGTTTTAGAATATCAAAATCCACTGAATATATGTTATGAACCTGATGTGATGTCTTGTTTACGAAAATGCCATTACTCAGCCATAATAAATCATTTCGGATAACATCTGTGTTTCATTTAACGCTCCCTGTACAATTATAAACAGTGCGCATGGTTAAATTTTTTATAAGAATTTTCTAGTTGTTTTCTTCTAATCTTTTGATGCGCACTCACAGAAAATCTCGTCGAGTTTAGTTAAGTCCTTACTTTTGGATCCGAATAAATTCTGAGAAAAACGCAGATAAAAATAATTAAAACAAAAATAAAAGTAAAACAACTATAGGTACTCATAAAATCGTTTATACTGACTAGTTATCAACGCACAGCTCAAACCGCTGGACGGATCGGGCTGAAATTTGAATAGCAATTTAAAATAGGATTTTGGGAAATTTCCTCAGAAACGGCATAAACGGGATCTACGCGGGCAACGCCGCAGGCTTCTGCTAGTGTATGTATATATTTACAAGCAGATTGTAATAAAATTGTTTAAGTTTTAAGAAGTTGCAAAAACCTGTCAAGTGCGTGTTGTAAACGCGCATCGAGGGTTCCATACATCTCCGTACAGCTCTCCACACAAGTGTAACAATGATACCTATTCATTTCAAACAAAAAACCCCCGACAAAAAACCTCTACAAAGTAATGGCCCTTTGAGATTAATTTAAGTAGTTTTATTTTGATCTTACGCGTAGGGGGCGCGCTAAGTTGTGAAGTTATTAGTAATTAGTGGAAGTAAAGTAAATCAGTTCTATTCTGTTTTTATTTTATTTACTTAGCGGTCCCCCTACGCGACGAGTCCTGGATCAAAATATTACTACTTAAATTAAACACAATGGGCCAATACATATAATATTTCACTTTTAGAGGTTTTTGTCAGGGTTGAAGTCTATTAGAGGAGTGAGAAATATGGGAGGACCTTACTACACACTATCTAAAAGTTCACTGAAAGCCTTACATACAAACGACTTGACCGTCATCAAAGTTTTTGTTTCCGAATGTGAAGTTTTTAGCTTTAACATATCTCCAAAAATTTTTAGGGGAGTGCCTCATGATATTTTTATATTTTCAGTATTTTTAGTAAATCAAAACATTGTAGGTCATTTAACACGGCGTTGACGCGATCTTAGCAAGGACAATGCGTCACGATCTCTCGGAGCGCCGCATGCGTTTCCACTTTACATGTGTACGTGATTTTTCTAGTGTTACTCGTATTTTCATTAATGCTGAGGAATAGCAAATGGGATAATGACTATGCTTACTGGAATGACTAGATAGGAGAATATGTTGATTAGAACATTTGTGTAATTCTTCATAGAATCAACTGCCTTATTAATATTATTATATACTGAGGAGTGAAGCGCTCGGGAAGGTATAGGTTATGCACGCAGACTCGCACGATGTACACAAGCCAGCACATCAAGCTACATACTTTGGGCTTTGTACCGTTCTTATGCCGAATGGGTATGGATCAGAATCGCACTACGAGTGTATAGCTTGATGAGCTGGCCTCTACATGACCAGCTGCTAGTCAACGTCGCGTCGCGGCGAGTTCGCGGCGAACGCAGATCATCACACGCCCACCAGTCGATTTATGAGTCATTATTCATTATCTATATTGTGTCATAGCTAAATTAAGGTCGCAGCGAAATGAGTCATACCTAAGATCACATAATTCCGTGTTCATTATATCATTTTGTAACCATGTTTCAGATAAGATTATTAGGTCAAAATTTTATTGTGAGACAAAACGTTTTTGTATAATTGAAAACATTTAGTGCGGAGACCACGTACATTCTGGTAGTACATACTCAGGGAATTCATTTTATTATTTATGTTAGCCATATAGACCGCGCACCGGAAAACGTAGCGTAGGTAGGCCTCCCACTCGGTGGACCGATGACCTGGTGAAAGTCGCGGGAAGCCGTTGTATGCGGGCAGCGCAGAACCGGTCTTCATGGAAATCCTTGGCCTATGTCCAGCAGTGGACGTCCGTCGGCTTATATGATGATGATGATGATGATATTTGTGGCATACAAAGTTTAGGCTAAAAGCACACGAGTTCACTGATAGGCACATTCTGTGTGAATAGACTCGTAAACAAAAAACCCATCATAACTACTTTTGTTAAACGTGAATTATTCCTAACCAGATGTGATTAGTAGGTAGTAGCGCTCATAGTGAATTTATTTTTCTCTAGTCTCTTTACTTATAATTATCTAACCCAAAAATCAACTCTTATTCGTTTTTATTACCCCTTACTATTTTTCCAGGCGACTTCCAAATAGGAGGAGGTTCTCAATTCGTCTGTATGTTTTTTTTTAATGTTTGTTACCTCAGAACTTTTGACTGGGTGAACCGATTTATACGATTTTTTTTTATTTGAAAGCTAGTGCTTCCCGTATGGTCCCATATAAATTTTATCAAAATCGGTGTAGTACTTTAGTAGAAAATTAACAAAAACCAAAAATAATAATGCAAAAATGTACTAATTTGTTGCGATGGAAGTCGGTTTTTTAACGTGTTTAGCGTTTTCAATTATTATAAAAGAGCCTTGTCCAGATCACCTTTCCTGATCTGATATTTAGTAAATGGTCTCACAAGCGATATTATGGGACGGCTCAATGTCCTCGCGCTACAATCAAGCGACACGACACGCGGCCGGGGCGCGCGGGTAGCGAGGTGGGGCGGCGTTATACTCTGAGCGCAAAAATATGGAAAAACTAAAACCTGACTACGGAAAAGTATGAAAACAAGAGTTTCCCGCGTTAAATCGTAGCCTTTAGTTTCCCTTCATCTCTGCGAGTAACACATAAGACAAAAAAAATATATTACGATAGGGCTTGCGACTACAGTTATTACCCCAGAGCAAGAAAAAATAAAGGTTATGATTTCAGGCGAAAAAACTTAGAAATCATAGCGCTTATCTTGATTTTTTGATCCTTGGTATGCTTTTTGTTCTTGGTGATGGTAAATATGTACTTGCTTTTTTTTAATAATAATAAATAAATAAGTAATATCGATTTTTAACTTTTTTTAATCTACAACTGGTAAGCCCTTGGCATTATCTCACCTGATGGTAAGTGACGATGATGCCGAAGATGGAAGCGGGCTTACCAAGATTCCCCAACGTAATGGGGATCTGGCTATCTTATCTTAGCCAGGCGGGCCAGGTCAGGCGGGCTATGAAAATGCCCTACCTCCAACTAAACCGAATCTTACAAAGTTGACTCCGCCGTGAATCGAACCCGCAACCTCCTGGTGCGAAACGAATGGACTAACAATTACGCAGAGGAGGCGGTTAATTTCATTTTTTTTGTGCTCAGAGTATAACGCCGCCCCACCTCGCTACCCGCGTGTCGTGTCGCTTGATTGTAGCGCGCGTACATTGAGCCGTCCCATAATATCGCTTGTGAGACCATTTGCTAAGAAATCAAAAACATTTGTATATATAATTTGTCACCGGGATATTGTGAAAACCGCGATATTATAATCTCACTAGTAAGATTATGATATAACGGTAATTGTGAATCGGATCACAATATCACGGCCTATTCTTGTACCTCCGAATAAAACCGACGATTTCTTCTGCTGCGAAACATTCTGCTTCCCAAAGGGCGGGCTTTAACCTATCAACTTGTGACCGATCAAACCTGACCGAACCTAACATCGCTCGCTTCTTATTTATTTAGTGTTTTTCACTTCGCTTCATGTTATTGTAACGAATGTCACTAGTGAATTTACAATGTCACTAGTGAAATTGTAAACAATATGTTACAGTTCACAATTTTTCGAAAGTTCACAATCTCGTGAACAAAATCCCGTTAGATTATAATCTAACGAGATTTACAATCTTACCGTGACACATATATATAGAACTAGTGCATGCCCGCAGCTTTGACCGCGCAGATCCCGTTTTTTGCCGTTTCCGTGGGAATTTTCCAAAATTCTTTCTTAGCTAAAGCCCACGTCCTAATTGCTATCTGTATTCCAAATTTCACAGAAATCAGTTCAGTGGTTTTGGCTGTGCGTTGCTATACCAGTCAGTTACTTTTTCCTTTTAAACATACGGATGTTCTCGTCGAGACCTTTCTTTTGATTACAAATAAATATGAATACAAAAAAAAATGTTGGCTATATAACTCACCTATGAAATCCGCCATGTTGATTTTTTAAAATGCTTTATATCCTGTGGCATGTGGAGTGTTGGCATTAATCCAAAGACACTACATTTGTCAAGATCGGAAAATACGAGGGAACAGGTGAACATCCATACATACTTACATAGACTGTAAAAAACTCAACCCTCCTTTTTGTCATTGAAAATGACTTTTAGATCGCTGGGTACTACCTAGGTCCCATTTGGGAGTTTAGTGCGACACGGCGATTGTATGGAAGCTATTGGTAGTTCATAGATAAATAGGATGTCAAAGGACGCTGATTGACAAGATCTATCAGATGGTTAAGGAATAAAAAAAAATTAAATCCAAAAAAGTTATGGTCGAAAAGCCGGTTTTTTCGTCGAAAATTTTTGAATTTTTGACTTTGAGCCCGGATGTCTCGAGAACTAAGTCGAAATTGTATTTATTTATTTATTTATATATACAGGGTGTAAATGTGCATTCCCGCCATATTTACAGAAGTAGTAGTTTATAATACTACAAATTGTTTCAGCATATACAAAAAATCTGATATTTGAAGGACTACGAGTTATGGTATGAAACTCTTTTGGAGTTCATGTAAGAATAAACCAGTTTTATGTAAGATCGCAGTGGAACAAACCGTACGAGAACATAACTGACAGACGCGAGCGGTTTCGACTAAACAGTTCATTCCTTCTTTCAATGATTCATTCATGCGTATAGCTGACTACACAGTCAGCTGATTTCAGATTTCCCTTCCTACTTTAGGAGGACCTACAAAAATACTAAATTTCCGCATTTACACTTTTATTACTTTGAGATAGCTGTGTAAAGTACTTTATGTGCGTTTACAGTATTTTTGGCGTAGTTAAAAGTCTGAAATCAGCATTACACATTATTGTTATTTACAAAAAAATACACAAATTTACAAAAACTTACAGTTTCAAACGCTGCCAGAACTCTTTCACGCAACACATCAACACTATCAATTTCTTCCGTGTACACTAAACGTTTCACGTCGCCCCACAAGCATTATGTCCCGGGTCGGTCTCGGACTGTTCGGAAACATTTCCACGAACATTTCGCAGGCTTGTCGCAAACGGCTTGTTTGCACGGCGGCGGCGCGACGGCGCCAACGGCGATGCGTAAGCGTGGCGCAGAGTTCACTGAGCGAGAGTCGGAGTCGACTCGACTGTCATTCACGGCAGCGCGGCGGCAACTGAACTGATTGAACGTAGCCAAAGGGAAGACCGACTCGTTTGAACTATGCCGACACAGGCCGCCGCGCCGCGCTCCGCTGGTATTAGTGATGTACGCGGTCGATAAAATGTAGTGCTGCCAACGCAGTAAAAATATGAAATCATTAAAAAAAATTAAAAAAAAATAATTATTTTTTTATTGATTCGTACTCAGCATCAGATGTATGTATGTATATATGTATGTATGTTACCTCTGTAAATATGGCGGGAATGCAAATTTACACCCTGTATAAGCATCATGGTTATACAGTACTGTGGTATGGAAGTTGGGTGTGTATGAGAGTTTATATTGTTGTATGTGGTGAATGGAGGATTTTTGGAATATTTTGAACTTTTTACAATTGTTTTTTACAAATTTAAATTTTTAATTAATGAGTACGGGGTATGGCGAGTTATGTAATAAAATAAAAGTTTGCAAGTTCTTCAAAATTAAATTGTGAAAAAAAATATTTGTAAAATATATTTGTGTGTTCATTTCGTTTATTTCCTTATGCCTGAATTTCATTTTCAATGTCCTAGTAGTTCGTGCTATGCAGGGAATCTGTGCATTTTTCGTAGTTGGGTAACAATTAACGCACAAAGGGTGTAGATAAAGTTACATTACAAAACATGGCGCTAGTCGCCATCGGCAAGGTAAGTACAAAGAAAAGATAATTATAAATGGCTTTCACAAGAACAGATACTAGCAAGACAATTTAATCAACAAATGTTAGATGGCGCTAGCTGCCTTTGATTTTCTATGAGTGGCGCCAACGTTCTCTTACATATCTAAATATATATAACTCAAAGGTGACTGACTGACATAGTGATCTATCAACGCACAGCCCAAACCGGACGGATCGGGCTGAAATTTGGCATGCAGGTAGATGTTGTGACGTAGGCATCCGCTCAGAAAGAATTTTGGGAAATTTCCACGGGAATCGCAAAAATCGGGATCTGCGCGGGCCAAGCTGAGGGCATCCACTGGTTAAGAGTATGTATTAAATTCAACGTGTCTATACCTTTGTATGTAAATTATCGGTCTCCGGTTCCTATAGCACCGGGAATCCTAGTTGTGGTCCACATGGCCGTGTGTGATTTGTCCCTGAATATTTATTGAAATGCGATATAAAAAAAGATTTCAAACACAGCAAATATATTTTTTAGTTCAAAACTTTTATACATTCAACGGTTCCGTAACAACTAGTGGACACAGGTTTTTTTTTGAATTATGGTTCGTTACATGCTGTTTGGGAAACGCAACGCCTAACGAACTACGCAATCTGTTCCACCGATCGAAAACACACTGGATCGCAAAGAAAATGGGTCCGTTATAAAAATTCGATATCTTTTAAAACATTTGAGCAATCCTTTTAAAATAAGAACTAAATAACCTTTTTATTTCTTTTTGATGATTATATTAAAAACCATAAATATTAAATTATAGACGATTTTCTATATTTGCACATTCAGTTTGAACCATTTCTTATTCTTTTGTTTGTGTTCTGTCATGCCAACCAAAACGAGTCTTACAAAGTTAGACCCCGCCGTGATCCGAACCCGCGACCTCCCGCTGTGAAGCGAGAGAGCTAACCACTACGCCACAGAGGGGGTTCAAAGTGTAAGTGAGACTTTTTTGTTTTATTAAATACCTTTAACTAATTAAACGACTGTTAACTTCGTGGAGAAATTCGACCTTTGACCAAATTCTTGAAAGTCTTCCTAACTATTGCGCAGTGCGCTCAGTAACCGAGTCAGCACACTTTTGTGTGTTTAACTGTACATTAAAACCGTGTCGCAGCCAGGTCGCGTCGCGTCGCGTCGCGTGCTCCTTGTGTACAACTGGTGAATAGAGGCTTGATGAGTGCAGTGTATGGGATGGGCGGGATGGCGGATGGCGGATGGCGGATGGCAGTGCAAGGGAAGGATTACTGTGGGTAGGAAAGGGTTATTTTGTACACGTAATGAGTTTATTTCAAGTAAAATGGATAGCATTTATGAATTTGTATGGGGTTAGCAAGTTGCTGAATACAGCTTCCGAAATAGCCAGCACGGTGTTCCTAAAGCAATACCTACCTCAATAATTAAGTGGATTTACCAATAAATCTTGTTAACCATACAATATTAAAATTTCTTTAAATTGGATGGGAGGTTATAATACAACTTTACACTCATAAATAAGACACTCATTCATTTTTAAGTTTGTATGGAAAGCGAAGTGTCCGTGGGGCCTCTTAAGAACACTGATCTAATATTAATTAAGGTAATTTTACAATTTTTGTACTTATTTGTTTAATATTAGCACAAATTTCTTTATTTCAGGTAACTTTATTTATTTATAGTTTATTGTACACAGGAAACATAACTTTATTTGTAAGGAAAACATATTACATTTCAGTTCTTAATAATATGAGTAGTTAATGAACTCCACCTTATCCGAGCCATGCAACTGTTACTAACATGCTATATTTTTATTTTTACACGCGTCACATCAATAAGTGATGATTCATCTTTGGAACGTGACTCGTGTTTACTTTGGAACGTGACTCGTGTTTACTTTGGAACGTTACTCGTGTTTACTTTGGAACGTGACTCGTGTTTACTTTGGAACGTGACTCGTGTTTACTTTGGAACGTGACTCGTGTTTACTTTGGAACGTTACTCGTGTTTACTTTGGAACGTGACTCGTGTTTACTTTGGAACGTGACTCGTGTTTACTTTGAAACGTTACTCGTGTTTACTTTGGAACGTGACTCGTGTTTACTTTGGAACGTGACTCGTGTTTACTCGCGAGTATTTAAATTGTTATTGTAACGAAGTCTGGGTAGAGTCAATTGGTAAAAACCGCCTACAAAGTAGCTCGCGAGTCGCGACCAAAACGTCGTAAGCGCCAGGAATTTCATGGCGCTTACGAGTTTCGTTCAACGTACAACATGCCTGGTATAGTAATGCGCGACCAGATAATGCATGAACGGTGAATGTACAGCCCTGTCACCCGAGTCATGGACGTGAACTGAATTAAATCATCATCATCATCATCATATCAGCCACAAATCGTCCACTGCTGGACAACTGAATTAAATGCTTGTACTTAAAAATAAATTTGTTCTTGACGGGGGACCCCCGACCTGTTTATTTCTCGTAACATTATCACCTTACTTAGTATGAACTACTTTTCTGTTCGCTCGTTAACTAAAAATCATATTTTCAAAAATGTCACAACAACTACTAACGTAACATAGTGTGTTAACTAAAGAAACGCCTCACTACCTCCCGCCTCGCACTGGGAAGGCAATCCAACGCTCGTCATTCACGCTCTCTGACACCAACACACACATTTAATATTAATAATATATTAATCATTAGTTCATTAATAGTAATTAGCCATGCGTAGATTCGTACGTTCATTCCCATTATCTACAGGCAAAAGTAAAACAAGAACTTCTTGAATGCATTTTTCTCATAATTTTTCTCTTGTTTCAGGTAAGTGTGAGTGTGAGTGTGAGTGCTGCGGCTGCGTCGAGGCTATTTTAGTGGCTCCGTGCGATGCAGACCTCGCGAGTTTTTCCAAATGGTTTAAATATAATATTTTTTACGTTTTCAACCCCCATGCTTCCGCCATTTTGAAAAATTGTCTAAAACTGAGTCGACATCAAATTTGGTATAATTAAATAACCTGATCGCTTTCGGTTCGCGCTCTTTCGGTCAAAAAATTAAATACCACACTTCTTAAAGACTAACCCTCTTTTTTAAACCAGTCGGTTAAAAATAAATCTTATGTCACTCACAGGATCAAGGTAAATCTAACGACACCTCGTTCTACAAAATCCACTAAGCTGGTTAAGACTACAGAAAGTGCTAAAGAAATATACATACATACATACATACAAACATAACCCTTCTTTTGGCGCAGTCGGGTAAAAACATACAAAAGTACTTTTATCATTCACTAGCTGTCCCGGCGAACTTCGTTCCACCTTACACTACACTACACTGCACTACGCTACCCTACATTACCCTACCCTACATTAACCTACCCTACCCTAAATTACCCTACCCTAAATTACCCTACTTTACACTAACTTACCCTACCCTACCCTACCCTACCCTAACTACACCTACACTACACTACACTACACCTACACTACACTACCCTACCCTAAAACCAATTATTTTTTGACTTTTTTTTATTGATGTGTACTAATGTTACTAACACGACTTTCTTATAATAATCTATATATATATAGATTATCTAAAACTGACAGTTTAAGAGTAACCCTAGAGTAAGCATATAATTGAGATGGCAAGTCACGCTAAGTTTTTCGTAGCCAGCTGCTACGCTGTAGCCGGCTCGTAGCCGTTGTAGCGCGTAGCGGTCCTGGAGTGATGTAATTACAATATTGTAATTCATACAGGCGGTTTCATGATCAGCACGTCACTGCACGTCACTGCACGTCACTGCACAGCAGCAACAGAAGTGTTAGGGGGGTCGAAACAATAGCCTGATTGATATACTCGTGGATCGTTAAAAAAAACAACCTTTATTTTCGAAGTACCGAGTGAATATTTTTTATGAACGAAGTTTCTTAACGCGGCTCACAGGAGCGGGGCAGGTAAAGAGAAGTGGTAGAAATCGTCACGCGTCAGATAGTCAGTAAGCACTTAAGTTCGCTGCAGCGCTAAAATATTAGTTATTTCGTCTAATCAAACCATTAAAAGACGCAGCGCTAAATCGCCTACAAACGAAGTATAGTTTTTTCGCGACCAAAATGTCGTAAGCGCCAGAAATTTTAAGCTGCTTTCGCTTTTCGTTCAAGGTATAACACGCATTATGGGGTATACCATAATGCACGACCCAATACAGCACGACAACTCGTGTCATGGACTTGAACTTATATAAAAAACTTGTACCTAAAAAGGCTTTGTTCCTGACGAGGCCGGGGGTTCCCCGATCGCACCATTTTTTTTGTCTTTGCAGTTATTGTACCTAAAACCTATAGTTGATTCGGATAGTAGATACAAATCAATAAATCAATCGAAGAATCCAACTCGGCTGGGCAGCGTTCGGGAAGTTTCGCAATATCTTCCTTCACGTCCCAAATACCGCAGTGTCTCAAGACTAAGGTCTTTAAACAGTGTGTGTTGCCAGTGATGAAATACGGAACTGAGACATGGTCGGTTGCTTACTATGGGCCTCATAAGTTGGCAATGGAGCGAGCTATGCTTGGAATTTCCCTACTCGATCGAATCAGAAATGAGGAGATCCAAAGTAGCCGGCATAGCTCACAGCATCGCTAATCTGAAGTAGCATTGAGAAAGGCACATAGCTCGTAGAACAGATGGCTGTTGGAGCGGTAAAGTTATCGAGTGGCAACCACGCACCGGAAGACCGTAGGCAGAACTCCTACGCGGTGAACCTACGACATATTGAAGATCGCGGGAAGACGCTGGAAATCCTTAGGGAAACCTTTGTCCAGCAGTGGACGTCTTTCGGCTGATATGAGGATGAGATACTAATAAAACAACGTTTTACAAAAAATCAAACCGACGAAAAAAGAAAGGAACTGAAAAGCGAAAACTAAAAATAATTTGTGTAAATGAGCTCCTGCACTAATGTAAATTCCTAAATAATTTTGAGAAGGCGCCAAACAAACGAATAAGCAAATTATTTATTACGAAAAATGAAATTATAGCAGCGGAATGCACGGTGGCGGCGACCGACGTGATGCGTCCCTTTGTTGGCAATCGAACGTTCCGTTTTTTGTTTGGCGCCGACACTAAATTATTTAGGTATTTACATTAGTGTAGGAGCTCAGATAGAATAAACAGGTTCTTTTTACTTTTCGCTTTTCAGTTCTTTTCTTTTTTCGTAGGTTTGATATTTTTATAGTTTTTATTTTTTTGTGCCTAATATGTACTAATGTGTGTTAATTAACGCGGTACTTTTTTAAAAGCACTTTTGTCACCTAACACCTAAGTAGTTCTCTAAATTACTAGGTTAGCGACCAATAAAGAGCGTCTAAAAGTTCTGTTTTGCCGACCATATATTATGAATAAAATCTTAAGTTAATATGACTGAGCTACAGTTAATGTGACTCAGCAACGCAATCCAGGACAACTTGCGAAGTTATTTCCCGCGCTTCACCGGCCGCTGCTGCGGCACGCTCGCTACGCTCGCTTGTCTCGCGCGTTGCTTTAAAAATCAAACCTAACAGCTCGTCGCTTTGCTCCTCGCTACCTAACCAGCCGACCTTGCCCCACCTAGACCCCACCTTGATCTAATCTACTCATGTATATCACCTAAACCTCGAGTTAATTTACAAACGGTTACTTTATTTCAGAATAGTTGCACTGGGTTGCGTTTTTGATAGACATTATAATGTTCTAACAAAAATATATTTTGTTGAAATTTAAAAAAAATATATATATTTAAATTAATAATATATATATATATATATATATTAAATAAAACTCATATTATATATTAAGCTTCATTTTAACTAAAACTTGGTCTCACAATTATAGTCGGCAATACAGAATACTTTTAGATGTTCACAAATAGTCGCTGGCCTCGTCATTTACACAACAATGACAAAAAGTGCTATCGAAAAGAATGCGAATGCGGTTTAGATGCAAGGTTTATTATTTCTCTGACGAAAGCAGACTGCATGCGAGGTCCAGTTGGAACCTACTTTTAACAGCCTTCCGTCTTCATCATCAGATCCTCGATGGTAGTCATAACCCATAAATCATGAGTTAGGGATAATGTTCTCATTAAGATGAATGAATACTCCCAAACATTAGCCTAAGAGTGTCATGAGAACTAATTATATGTGCCAAGTTTCAACAAATTCGTTATACAGATGAAAATTCAGTGGGCGAACAATCAATCATTCCCTATTCTTCTACCCTTAGGGGCGAAATTTTCTTTTGAAATTTAAACGGCACCAACTTTGAAGTATACCCTACCCAATTAAAAAAGAATTACCGAAACTCTGTAAAACTCTGTAAAAAGATCTGCGTGATCATAAATAAAAAAATATATAATACGCGTCGATTTGAGAACCTCCTCCGTTTTTTCGTCGGTTAAAAAATAAAGAAAACCTTTTTATCAATGATTTGGTAATTCCTTCATGTTACAAAAAACTGGTAAACTTCGTGCAAAATAGAGTTCTATCGTCATTTTATTAAAAAAATAAATGTACATCATCATATCAACCGGAAAACGTCCACTGCTGGACGAAGGCCTCCCCCAAGAATTTCCACGAAGACCGGTCCCGCGCTGCCCGCATCCAGCGGCTTCCCGCAATCTTCATCAGGTTGTCGGTCCACCGCTTGGGAGGCCTGCCTACGCTACGTTTTCCAGTGCGCGGTCGCCACCCGAGAACTTTACTGCCCCAACGGCCATCTGTTCTACGAGCTATGTGCCCTGCCCACTGAAACTTCAGTTTAGCGATTCAGTGAGCTATGTCGGTTACTTTGGTTCTCCTTACAAATATAATCACGAGTACGTTACTAGGTACTCATACAATAAATGAAAAAATAATTTATCAATGATTTCACGATTCCTTTGTTACAAAAAAGAAACACGTTAAAAGCGTGTCTGTTATGACCACATATAAAACAGGGTTCCCTAGTCATTTAAAACTATAAATGTACGTATTAAAATTGATACAAAATAAATAATTTTAAAGAAAGTTTTAAGTAGTTGTTAATAAGCCGTTTGGCGTACCCCCAGATTTAAAAAGCCTCTTTTGTGCCTACCATAACTGTACCCACAACACAACCACACCACAACTCGACAAAAACAAACGATGTTCCCGCGCATCCCGTCTGCTCGCCCCCCTGTGTCCGCGAACGGTTCCGTTATTGTATGTATTAACATCATTCATATTCCGATGTTTTGCGCCTCACTTTTGCGTCCACTATTGTTTATACGTTACCAGATGGAATGGGATGGCAAGGAGTGAGGGGAGGGAACTTCACATAGTTTGGAATTATTATTCTAAGTGACTGGGGCATGCAAAGATCACATTGTATCGCGGTACCGATATCGCCAACCATCCCTAACGACCCCACTGGTAGGGCTGGGTCTCTCTCTGAACTCGGGAAGGGCAGGCGGGCACATGGGGGCCAGGTTCGGATTATTGGAGGTTGCAGAGATAGTCACAAGTTTCCAAGTTACTTATTAAGGATTTTGACGCAGCTTAACAACTACCATCTACTGAATGCCAATAGCAGCCAACCCATCCTGATAATGGCCGGGTTCAACTGCGTGTTGGACGTGACTACGCAGATTGTCCTGAGGTACGAACGCTAAACTGATAACTGCAAGTTCTAGAGTGGAGACCGCGTAGTAGTAAGGTAGTCGATTTTAGGGTGACAATTCAGGCAAATCTAACGCCTTTTGTCAGTCTGTCACTGAGCTGTATATTTTTATCCGTTTTAGCCAGCCCGCTACTGAAACTACTATTCAAGCCACAGGAATCTGTGTCTGTTAATGAAACACATGCATTTTAATTTGATGGTTCCTATTGCCGAGTGGGTGATTGGGTTTAGCGTTGTTGGATAGATAGCAATATCACTAAAAATAAAGAAAATAAAAATAAAAGTTGGAAAGTTATAGAGTGCCGCAAGCGGTAACGTAGTACGTTCGGTTACGATGCCGTAAGCTTACGGCACACTAGTACATAATTTTAAATAGCCGTAAGCCGTAAGTAAAAAAGCGTCGGTGGCTCAACCGGTAACGACTCGGTTCTTCTAACCAGAGGTGCCGGGTTCAAATCTGGACGGCCAATGTACCAATGAGTTTTTCAAAACTTACATACATACTTACCGATTGCTTTAACAGTGAAGGAAAACATCGTGAGGAAACCTGCACACGCCTGCGGAGAAACTCGCAGGTTGTGTGTGAAGTCGACCAACCCGCACTGGGCCCGCGTGGTCGACTAAGGCCCGATCAGGGTATAATTCAGGGTAGGCTCGAGCCCCCCGGTGGGGACGTATATGAGCTGATATGATGAAGTGGTAACAAAGTGCAGTCAGTTACAGTGCCGCAAGCTTGAGGTTTACTAGCCGCGCTCAGTTCGACTTTGTCATTTTCTTAAACTTGTTTTTTTTTCTAAATTGTCACTTTCCTAACTCGTCACCTTTTTAACTCACCTTTTTCTGCTACCCATGGGGGGGAATCAATCAAACCTGACCGAACCTAATATCGCTCGCTTCGCTCGCTCATTTACAGTTTTTTACTACGTTTTATCTTAAAAAACTGTAAATGAGCGAGCGAAGAATTAATAATCTAAATCCTTTAACGACGTAAATTCAGTCATTATAGTGTTATTCTATTATACCACACATTCAAAACAATGCCAATCAAGCCGGTAACCTAACCTCAACAAGTCAACACACGAGCATAAAATAACAAATGACAGTGCTATGCAAAACAAACTTTACGGCTCTTTAAACGGTCGCGTTATTTCGCCATGCATACTCCTTACGGCAGATTAGACGGTGTCACTATTATACCGTAAAACTTACGGTTCCAGAACCGAGTGCGATACAGTGCCGCTTGCGGCACTGTATACACTTCCATAAAGGTTTAAAAAACTAAAAACCGACTTCAAAAAGAAATCCACTCAAAAGTATGAAATTATATTATTATACTTAGATACACATTAACCAACAATAACGAAAACAAAGGTGGGTACGAATTAAATTAAAGGCCTAAAGTTTTTTTTTTGAGGTCGGTGTCAGCAATGCCATAAATGAAACGTGAGTAGCTGTGTGCTGGTACCGACCTCAAAAAAAATTTAGGCCACTAATTTAATTCGTACCAACTATCTAAGTATAATAGTATTATTTCATACCTTTGAGTGGATTTCATTATGAAGTCGGTTTTTAGTTTTTTTAACTTTTATTTTTTTTAGGACTAGGTGGATCGAGTATTAGTAGCATTTGAACAGGTGCCGCTTGGTATCGTAAATAACCTGTTCCCCGGATCTGTTCTAGTATATACGCCTCGCCTCTATTTGGAAGGAGCGTCCAGCAGAACGGACGTGCCACGCCATCAATTCAGATTGCCGAACGATCAAAATTATTAAAGGAGGACCTCTGTAATAGATAAAGCTGCATTGTTATTTTGACGCCCACAACAAAAATAGTTAAGGACTTGAACCATAAAGCCGTTTATAATCTAGAGGTGCTATGGTTCTTCTACATATACTTCTACACAGAATTAGTTGAGAAATGCGACTTGTAGAGGAGAACAGCCGAACAGACGCCGGACATACGAAAGCATTTTCGTCCAAACTGAAACGAAGACGCTTAGCGCTCGCTCCGTCAATAATCAATCCCTACTAATATTATAAATGTGAAAGTAACTCTGTCTGTCTGTTACGCTTTCCCACAAAAACTACTGAACGGATTTGGCTGAAATTTGGTACGTAGACCGATTAGGACCTGGATTCAGACATAGGCTACTTTTTACCACGCTCGCGAGCCGCTTGCGGCTCGCGCACTGCGCACCCTCGAAAAGTCATAGAAACGTTGTCCACGCGGGTGAAACCGCGGGAAACAGCTAGTCCTATATAAATATGTATAATGTATATACGAGTAAGTCTCAGGCTGCCATAACACAGAGAATCGTAGTTTAGGTGCACATGACCGTGTGACTTTAATTCTGAATATTTTTAATATTATTTTGTGTTACTTGTAATAATCGTAGAGGCATCAAGACCGCCAGTGTGTTGGTGTAAAGAGTGTGGGCCGTTGTTATGATGATTGCGGTAATTACTAAGTGATTAGGTATTCAATGAGACCCTTCGTCTGTGGGTCGTCAGACAGCCATCTTGTTTTTGTGATAGTTCTATTGATGAAGTAGGTATCTAGCAAGGTATGATAATATTATTTGAAGAAGAGCCGCCAAAAGACTCGAGTCTCCATGCACACATAGAATAGTTCCGTTTTAGTACAATAGCGAAGTACGATGTGCGACGTGCTGGGGCAGATCCAAAGCTTGCAGAGACACAGAATGCGTACGGATGTTTGTAATTTATTTTCGATGTAAATAAAATAGAAAAAAACAAATTACGAGTTTTTTTTTTACAATATGTTTTTAGTAAAGGAACGCCAAGCTCAGCCATATATTTCATGTCATAGCATTATATGTAAACCTGACAAATATTATAAATTTAAGTGATAAATCTATTTGACTAATCTTCTTAACTTATAAACATTTATTTAGTCATGTAAATTACAGTTGTCAAACATACAAATTATAAAATTTCTAAAACTAAAATAACCCACCCCTGAGCGTGCCCGGCGCAAAGGTGCCCATAACGCTAGCAGCGTTGCCGCGTTGTATGGCTATAGACAGCCTTTGCACCAGAAAGGCCCCGGAGCGGGGGTCAAGTCCCTTGTCCTGCAGAAGGCGCCCAATGTCCCGAACAAACCCCTTAGCCTCGGTTCCCCATGAGCCAGCCGTTTCGACGAGTTCAAACTTTAAGCACAAAGTTAATTGAAGCCTTAGCTCTATTGCGATTAAAACGAATAACAAGCATCGATATTTTTATTATTATTTATTTTAAATATAATGTTTAATGTACCTTGTGTTGATGTAGTTTTGTTAGTTCCCTTTCCTAAGAGATACCTGTTGTTACAAGGAATAAATAAACGTATATGACATATATATGACGCTCCTTCATTCAGGACTTTTGCTCGTGATTCTGAACAACTTTCTCCAATGAACATATTAAGGTCAAATCTCAAAAAAATATTGGACTTACCATACTAAGTTAGCCGATAAGCTGACCGACTTGTATGAGAGGTAATTTTTTTTACGATTGACCGCGCACGGGTTCTCGGGAAATCACAATTAGAAGCTGTATTAAATAGCGGGTCGGTACTAACAATGAAGCACCTCATTATTATTCCTTATTTAAAGCCGCTGGATGCGGGCAGCGCAGGGCCGGTCGTCGTGGAAATCTTTGGGGGAGGCCTTTGTCCTGCAGTGGAAGTTTTTCGGCTGATGAGATGATGATGATGATTTTAAGTATTCAGCGGAATCACTTACGTAGACAGAAGAAAACTTAAAGTATGACTAGAAAAATGTATTATGGACTGTAAATAGCCTGAAAATGATTGATTTTTATTTTATTTTTTATTTAGAGGGGAATTTTGGATTTATTTCGGTATTTCGTTTTTGAATTAAAATGAAACTATTTTTGTGAATGTTGAGCATCATGGAGGCCTTTGAGTAATAAACTCAGTTTAGTTGGGAGTGCGTGTAATAGGGATAAGATCCTTATTGAGCCTTCTGTTGCCCTGAACCACAACGCACTGCTGCAGTGCCACTACGGCTGAATTCCACCAAGTCTCCGCGTCGCGCGTCGCAGCATATCGAAAGACCACTGAACCCTCCTGGTGCAAGTTAATGTTGCCCACGTGCCAGGTGCCAGGTGTGTGGAGAGGAGTGCATGTATTCTGTATAATTTTTAGAAGGGTTCCGTACCCAAAGGCCATGGACTCTATCACTAAACGCTAAGCTGTCCGTCCGTCCGTCTGCCTATTAGACATTTAAGGAGCGGTATCTTTTGAACCATAATAGATAATCAGTTGAAATTTTCACAAAATGTGTAATTTTGCGGATTTCTAAGCAAATAATAAAAATTAAAATAATGATCATACAAGAAACGTGTTTTTTAAAGTATTTTTGTTTTAATTTGCTCTTACAGAAAAACGATGACACATCAAGCGTAAAACTTGCTTTGATTAAAAGTAAGGTAATACAACAAATAGTAAAAAAATAAACAAGTGTGAGTCGTACTCGCAATAAGTAGCCCCGAACTGATTGGAAAAAAACATAAGACTTCGCTGTCCGTCCGTCTGTCTGTCCGTCTGTCCCCAGGCTGCATTTCATGAACCGTGATAGCTAGACAGTTGAAATTTTCACAGATGATGTATTTCTGTTGCCGCTATAACAGAAAACACAAAAAATTTGAAAAAGTGAAAAATTAAGGGGGTTCTCTATACAAAAAACGTGTTTTTTTACACATGAAACTAGCATTAGTATGATGGTACGGAACCCTATGTCTGCGGTTTTGACTCGCATTTGGCCGGTTTTTTTACTTGCTTTTGCCAGCGGCTGCGCTTGCGTGAACATAATTTCTGTGACTGTTTTCGAGGGTGCGCAGTGCGTGAAAAAAAATAACTCATATATTAATCCAGGTCCTAATCTGTCCACCTACTAAAGTTCAGCCAGATACGTTCGGTAGTTTTTGCGTGAAAGAGTAACAAACATCCATACATACAAATTTAACATTTATAATATTGGTAGGATTTAAATTGTAATAATGACACTGCATAACGAGGATCTCCACCAGCGCCGCCGCCGTCTCCACCGCCTTCCAACACTGTTTATACTTCCGAATAAAGCCACTTTTATTACTTACTACGCATAATGTATTCATTGGCCGACGGTTAAAAACTCGACTAAAGGCCCTCTCTGGATACCCGCCAATATTGAGCGAGATTTGTCGGTAGAACCATGTAGTATCGAAAATCGTTTCGCCGATTTATCATAAGCCCTCTTTGTTTCTGAAGTTTTTATTCTTTACCCGTCCTTCCCCATCTTCAGGTACTGGACATGGTGGTTGGCTGCTTCTCAAACTGTGTTTTGTAATTAATAAGTGTAATTTTAATTAAGTAGGTAATGTTAAAAAACCCATGGATTTCATTGTCTGAAATAAAAAAAAAATCTATTTTATTACCTATGGGTATAAGGTATTAACTTAAGTTGGACAACAAACCCGTCTTAATTTTTTTATCCACAATAGGTAAGCTCTTGGCATCGTCTTAGCTATATTATTACGATCTCACCTAACGGTAGGTTATCTTATATTCAAACCGGAACACATTAATGCCGTTTACATTGATGTTTGGTAGCAAGACGAAGGCAAAATGGTGGTAGCTAGTCTGGTAGACAGAAAATGTCCTTTCACCAACCAAATCGAGTCTAAAGTTAGACATCGCCGGGAATCAAACCCACAACCTCCTGATGTGAAGCTTATTGAACTAACTATTACGCCACGGAAGCAGTTGTCTCAAAATGTTTTCGGCAATTAGTATAATACAGGACGTGTTTGTGTGTTTGTTTAAAACAAACTTCATTAAGCACAGGTTTTCCATGAAATTCCTGTAGGAAGGAGTTGTACAGAGTGTCTGCGCTAACCAGAACGCCGGTCGGTATCCTCCGCCCCTGATGGCTTCTAGTTAATTTTCTAAAAAAAGACCTCCTTGCCCTGGTCTTGGTTATCGGTTTAAAATGAATAATATCGATTAAAACAATTTCGGTTTAAAAACGAAAGCTCTTCCGCGGCTCATCAATATTAACGAGCTTCAAGCGAAAACAATTCATTATTTTGTGCAAACTGGAATTTTAAACAGTTGCGCAAAACTGACGCTCTTACTCTGACTAGTTAATTTACTTATAGCGCAATTCAAAATAATCAGTTTTCGAACAAATGGCAACACACATTAGCAGAGTTTGAGTCACGAGTATGTACCAGCCCTTAGGTTCACATGAATATACTATTAAGTCATGTAATGTACTCGTACCAGAAGCAAAGCACGTATATTAGTACTAATACAGCATGGACACCCCTTGCTGCTTCCTAGATTGCGACCTCACCCCCTCGTCACCCAGATTGATACAGATTGGTTACAGTTTGGTTGTCAAACGTATAGGATTTTGCCGACATTTTTGTTTGTTCCGTCATTCGTTTTTTGAAATGTCATTTCTGGCCCGTTGTAGGAAGTGTCCAGGGTGTGGCAGAAGCTAGGCAGAAGTTGGCTTTAGGAAAGGAACTATGTGCAGGTGAAGCTACACCTCGGATAGCGCATGCCTTTGTGTTGCTCTGCGTGCCCTTGCACCTGTGCTCGTGGATCTGTATAAGTATATGTCTGTCCGTATGTCTGAGTACTGGTCAGGAAACAATATATAACAACAAACTTTTTCCCGGGTTGGCTGAAAGAAATTTCTTAATAGAAATAAGTAATACCCTTTGTATGACTATCTTTAAGGCCTGTTCGTTATCTTATTTGTACACAATAAACTGTTAAATAAATAGGTCTTCTAGACAGTTGTTGTATAAAGACACAAATGACATGAAAGCTGCGATGGTCACAAGAATATGGCAGGTCAGAGACTTTTTCGATCGTTGGATCAAGACGAGGTTGTGAAAAATCTGCAGTCGGAGAATGTTCAGCTACTTAGGTCACAATAGCTAAGAGAGATCGGGACAATTTTAAAAAAACAAACGACCGACTGAGAAAAGATCGCCAATCCGCTGGGCTGATGAAGTAAAATCCGCCACAGGCCGCCATGATCAGCCAACATGAACCGAGCCAGGACAAGGATACATGATGAAAGATTGTGGCACTTCAGTATGGACACTACCTTTGGAAATGCAAAATACGAGTGGATTGATAATAATTTACTGCTGCACTTACTAGCATCAATGTCTAACATAAACATTGTTACCTGGCGACCGAGCTTTGCTCGGGGCATAGTACCCAGAGCCGTTAAAAACATTTAAAAATACGCTACCTATGATACACTTTTTCGCGGCATACTCCAGTGCGAAAATCTCGGAAAATAGCGTTTTCCCAGAGATGAGACCTATCTTAATCGATTTTTCGCCCCCAAAAGCCCCGTATCCGAGAGAGCCGTTTCCGAGATTCAGATTATATTATATAGATATTATTCGATGTATTTTTACCTACTCAACATCAGATTAAAGTACACCTACTACAAGAAAATTATGTAGGTCTGCGTATCCCGTTCCCGTACTATCGGGCCCGCGATAACTTACGAGTATAAGTAGAGTACAATAGGGTCCGACTCGACTCGAGCGTAACGCAAATAACATTACTCGCGCACACATCTCATTTGGCGAGATCGGCTTAGCGGGGTGGCCGCCCCACAGATTTGCCACAATTGCGGGGATTTCGAGGGATTCATGTTTTGTCAATGTGTTTGGAGTACCTATGTAGAAGTGTCATAAGCATTTCAATTTGGAATACTTCTAACTCAAGTAGTCAAAAGTTAAGGCCCGACAACCCTGAAACTTTGTCCTTGTCTTTTTCTATAAGTGTAAATAGAAAAGAAGATAAGCACACTTTTGCACTTTTTTGACGTTTTTCGTTATTTGTAAACGACTTCAAAAAAGGAGGAGGTTTTATGTTCGACTGTATATATATATTTTTTTGTATTTTCACCGATTTCTCCGTCAATTTTGGACCGATTTTCAAATATTTTTTTTTATTCGAAAGAGTATACTCCCGAGAGGGTCCCATTGTCACCAAGTCAGAATCTGATGAGGGGATCCCAGGGAAATCGGGAGAACCCTCAAATTTTAAAGGCACTAATTACGTGATTCACATGTTTTCTAAAGCTATTAAAATACTAGCGTCTGTTAGTCATAATCTCATGTTGATAAGCTGATGTAGGAAGGTACAACTCCTCAACGGTTAGGAGTGGCAGGAAAATTATTTTGAATGTTATACATAGATATATACGTAGGTATGCATAGACCGATAGTTGTATTCTTTCAGGTTATTCAGATGAGATGATGATGGAAGCCACAGGACTCTGTATCTGTTAATGAAACATATGTATGTATTATGATTTGATAATTCCTATTTGTGAGTATAGGTGATTAGGTTTAACGTTGTTAGTTATATTATCACTAAAAATAAAAAATAAAGAAAATAAAAAAGTTTAAAAAACTAAAAAACGACTTCAAAATGAAATTCACTCAATAGTATGAAATAATATTATTATACTTAAATACACAACATTAACCAACAACAACGAAATCAAAGGTTATTACGAATTAAATTAGAGGCTTAAATTTTTTTTTGAGGTCGGTGTCAGCAAACCATCGAATCTAAACCATTTGATACGTAAGTAACTGTGAGCTGACACCGACCTCAAAAAAAAATTTAAGCCCCTTATTTAATTCGTACCCACCTTTGATTTCGTTATAGTTGGTTAATGTTGTGTATTTAAGTATAATAATATGATTTCATACTTTTGAGTGAATTTCATTTTGAAGTCGTTTTTTATTTTTTATAAACTTTTTTTCATCATATTTATCTAAGATAAAAAATCCATTTGACGTTTTCCCAGCAGTTACTCTGAACTTTATTTAAGTAAATAAATCGTATATCAAATTACTTATTTTAAGAATTAACTGAAACCAAACAATAAAATGGCTCTAAAAGAGGTACCTTTGCGTGTTTATTCTATCGAGCCAACTTTATTAAATCGTGTTTCCATTCGATATAATTTTTCGTAAATATCCTCAATAATACCAATATTCTTATAAGGATTTTAATTTCTCTTTTAAATACTTCAAAAATTAATTTTAAACCTGTTTATGTAGATTTTTAGGCACCACTAGGCCTAACAATTTTTTCAGTAGAGATTTATTGCAAAATATTTACGTTTTCTTGGCGTTTATGATAATTGTTTACCCACGACGGACGGACGGACGGACGGACGGAACTAAACGAAGGCGGTATTAGCGGTTGGGGCTAGAGGTTGTTTATGTGTGTAAAGTATGTATGTCTGTTACCATTTTCTTCGTAACTACTAAACTGATTTCTTTGCGGTTTTTTTTAAATATGTTTTATAGCGGTAGACGCCGTCGGGGACTGCCATCGCCCCCTCTCTGTTCCTAATTTTAGTTCATCATCATCATTATCAGCCGAAGGACGTCGACTGCTAGACATGGGCCGCCCCAAGGATTTCCACGACGACCGGTTCTGCGCTGCCTGCATCCAATTTTAGTTAAAATATAGCAATTATTATTTAACAAAAACTACGTTTAATTACATACTGAATTATTCAAACTTATAAAACTGAGTATATTCAGTTTATTTCGAAGCAGAGAATGGCGGCTCCTTCCTGGTATTCTTAGATTTTTTTTTATTATGTTTTGATCCTTCTTTCCCTCTAGTTGAGAGACCTTCAAAAAGTTATTTAATCCTATTTCGATTTAGTTTTAATATCTGGCGTCATTTTAACTGAGTTTTTTCAAAATTTCAATTTTAATAGAATAGAATAGAATAGAATAAATGTTTATTCAGTGATAAATACACACAAGTGAATAATTTTGTAGCTTTTAAAATACAATAGTTTGTACCTATCACTGAAAAGGTAGCAGCTCAGCATATGCTGTCATCACAAAGATCACAGCGCTGATTTTCAGCTACTACCCCTTCAGGGAAGGGGGTGGACCTAAACAAAGTACACATCATAAATTTAAACAAAATAAAACTTTAAACATAGTAATAAAAATAAAATGAAAGTAAAATTCAAAACCAAAACCCTACAACCATTACAGATACATTATTTTAGATGCTACTTAGATTAAGAAAACTAAAGAAGATACTGTATACCCAATATTATAAAATTTTTACAATATTCTCCTCAGCGATTGTAAGTAGACAAACGTCAAAAGGCAGTTTCAAGCAAGGTGGGTAGTGCGGCCGGCCTTCTGTTCTTCTATGCAAAAAGATGTTATTTGACGTTTGAAACTGTAGACCGAGACACACTCCCTGATTGGTGGCGGTAAATTATTCCAGATTTTACTGGCTGCGTATTTGAAACTGCCCCTGAACGCCGTCGTTTTATGTCGCGGTACAATTAACATATATGAAGATGCCCGTGTACTGTACTTGTTAGTAGTGTGCGACCAGGTGAGCTTATCATACAGATATTTAGGAGAATGACTGTTAACAACACAAATAAATTTCAAAATGAAAAATCCAATAAAAATTAAGCGATTTCAGTAAAGTTGCAGAACAAAAGTTGCTCAGTTTGATGAGTACAAGCTCACCTTAAAGTATCACTGCACCATAATGTTACACCCTGTATACAATACTAGTCTATGAAATCAATCGATCTGCACCTCAGCAAACATTGTTGATGCACTACAGTGTGTCGGCAGCCCAAACAGCACCCTGAGCGCGCTGCTATATATTCAAAAACAATACTAACCACGATCCTCAGTGCCGAAGACCCGAACGCCCGAACTGTGCCCGAACCGAGACAGAGGGTTACATTAACTATTTGTGGGTCACCCCGCGGGTCAATTTATCCGTGTTCCCGCGAGACTGCGCCATCTTGGTTGCCGTAATCCGTTCCTTCCGACGCATTACATTATATAAGTAGAAGGTTTCAACTAAGTCGGGTATTTACGTTACTTAAGGCTTCATTTACTCAGAGTTCGGTTAAAGTTGGTTGAAGTAAAATTTTGCCTTGTTAAGGCATCGATATTGATCGAACTGAGATAACAAGTTACACATCGATATTTATTGAGCTGAGATAACAAGTTACACATCGATATTTATTGAGCTGAGATAACAAGTTACACATCGATATTAATTGAGCTGAGATAACAAGTTACACATCGATATTGATTGAGCTGAGACAACAAGTTACACATCAATATTGATTGAGCTGAGATAACAAGTTACACATCGATATTGATTGAGGTTGTTAATGTAAATGAACACTTCTAGGTTTGCGTTTGCTAACTTCCCGTTGACGGAGAATCATCAAATGTGACAAGGGACAAGATTTGACAGTACGAGTAAAGCGAAAAATTCTAAAATTATATATCTGTATTTATATCACCCACAATATTTCTTTTGAAATTACACATTTTCATTTGCAGTTTGCAAAGACGTCTAGTAGGGTTTAGTAGTATAAAATTAACAACACGTCTATAGCAATAAGTTCCCTTTTATATGTGTAGATGGCGCTGTAGATAGCAATAAGTTCCTTTTTGTATGAAATAATATTTATGGAAGATTTTTTTTAACTACAAAGTTAAGCTTGTAATGCAATGATGATTGATTTCTGAATCCTTAGGAAGTAACACAGACAATAAGTGCTACCCAAATTGTTCTCTAGAACAAAATAATAATAGATGTTATAAAGAAGGACACTTTTGTTAATCAAACATCCATAGTTATTATGATAGGAAATAGTTGGACAGTAACTAAATCTCAAACAAAAAATAGTGTAGATAGTATGATTGAATTAAGCAAAGAGAAAAACTGTAAGGTCACATTTTGCGCCTTCCCGTACTGCTCGAATCAATCACAATATTATAACAAAAAGTTAATTGACATAAATCTTTATTTATACAAACTGACATGTAGTCACTCTGACTATATTTTGTATTTTGTTCGTTACTTTACTTTAACAAATGATAGACTATTTCTATCTAATAGACAAAAGCGACAGCTAGCTAAGTCACTAGCATATAGTATTCTATACCGTACCGATTGTGTTCAGTCGGTAATAACATGTATAACGACGGAGGAACGAACTGACAACTGTGGCGCCACAGGCATAGCGCGGCCGCTAGCCGTACCAGTGAGTACTACCTGCGGGGCTGCAGTTGGCGATCGTTCGCGATCTCTCGATTTAAATAAAGCTTAAGACAACGGGAAAGTCAACTTTTTCATTAGTACATCAAAATATTCAAAGCTTTTCCGGCAAAGAACTAGAAATAGAAATATATAGGTTGATATATTTTGTATCACTGAACACTGGCTTAAAGAAAATAAAATGATGTTTAGCTTCGATAATTATTATATGGCCAGTTCCTTCAATCGAAAGGTTGCCCAATGTGGGGGCTCACTTATTTTTCTTCGTAATAACTTAAAAGCCAAAGAACGTAGACATGGTCAAGCTTTCGGTTGAGATAAATATTGAATTATCCTGTGTTGAATTGGAGAAACATGTCTTATTATGTGTGTACAGACCCCCAAAGGATGAAAATTTCTTAGTTTTCGAAAATGTATTAGAAGATGCCTTAAGTATAATAATCAAAGGCAACAAATCTATCATTGTTTGCGGCGATTTCAATGTAGATATCCTTGAAAAAACAAGTTTAACAACAAGATTAATAAGCTTATTTAAGTCGTTTGATCTAGATTTTTTGTTTCACGAGCCTACTAGAGTGACAGCAACATCAGCTACATGTTTAGATAATGTTTTCTGTGTTTGCTAACACAGACAAAAAGTATCATACAGTGTTTAAAATCTGACCACAGTGGTCAGCTTGTACTATTTCCATGTGAAAGAAGTAGAGAAACAATTACAGTTCAAACGAGACCTGTCTCTACTCAAAGATTAGAGATGTACAAATATGTACTTGTCCAAAAGCTACCAAACTCAATGTTGGATCAACAAGACCCGAATGGTTTTTTTCAACTTATTTTTTGAAGTGCTCAGTACAGAGTTTGAAAATATATTCAGATTAAAAACAATTAATGTAAATCAAAAATTCAAGTTTAGTGACTGTAGGTATATACAAGAGTAGAGAAAAATTGTTTTCGCTTTACGAACAAAAAGACATAACACTTTGATCTCAAGTTTGTTGAGTATGTAAAATTTTTTCAAAATTATTTAAAAGAGTTTGTTTGGCAGCTAAAGCCAACTTCATTTCTAAGAAAATTAAATATTCTGAAAATAAAATTAAAGCTGTTTGGAACGTAATAAACAAAGAGACGGGGAAAACGAAGCCACGAGAGAAACAACATGTCTTGCAAACTGATCGTGGTCTCATTTCTGAAATCTTGGAGGTAACCGAAAAATTGGAATCTTTCTTTACAAATATTCCACTTAAAACAACCGAGAGCCTTGACTCGTCGCCTATTCTCGCAAATCAATTACTTTCTAAAAATGTACCAAAGTGCGAAGAAGATTTTACATTTCGAAAAATTAATCCACACACAATTAAAAAAGCTTTTAAGTTGTTAAAACTAAAAAATACTGAGGATCTTTGGGGCATGTCTGTAAATTTAATAAATGCCGTAATTGAAACTTTAGCCCCTTACTTGGCCGATCTATTCAACACTTGTATTGATACTGGAGTATTTCCGGATCTCATGAAATTTTGTAAAGCTCTTCCACTCTTCAAGTACGGAGAAAAGAAAGACCCAAGTAATTATAGGCCTGTTTCTGTGCTACCAGTTTTAAGTAAGGTTTTTGAAAAAAATATACTAAACCAAATGTTGACTCACTTTAATATCAATAAATTGCTCCTTAACCTGCATTTTGGCTTTACAAAAGGGCGTTCAACAACGGACGCGGGAGTTGAACTAATTGAAAACATATATGATGCTTTCGAGAAAACCCAAAACGCGATAGGGATCTTTTGTGACTTGTCAAAGGCATTCGATTGTATGGAACATAAAACTCTGCTTGTAAAATTAGACCATTACGTTGTTAAAAATAAGGCTCTAGATCTTTAAGAATCGTATTTAATTAATAAGATATAAAAAGTACAAATAAATAATACGAAATCAATAGGTTCTCGGGTTAAGATGGGTGTGCCTCAAGGTTCCATTTTAGGACCTTTCCTTTTTTTTAGTTTATATTAAAGATCTACCATTCATGGTTGAATCACTGTCGAAAGTTGTGTTGTTTGCGGATGATACATCACTAGTTCTTAAGGTTGACAGAAAAACTGATATATCTGACGAAGTAAACGACACTCTTTCAAAAGTATACAATTGGTTTACTATAAATAACTTAGCCTTAAAAGCAAAAAAGACCAAATCTATTAAATTCACATTACCTAATGTTATTAAAGTAAACAACAATGTATCTTTAGCTGGTAATGTATTAGAATTTGTAAATCAAAGCGTGTTTCTAGGTTTAACTGTTGATTCAAAGCTTCAATGGGGCCCTCATATAGAAACGCTAGCAGGCAGGCTTAGCTCAGCCGCATACGTAGTTAAAAAAATCAGGCTCCTTACAGATTAAGACACCGCAAGACTGGTATATTTCAGCTACTTCCATAGTATTTTGTCTTGTTCTGTACTTTTGTGGGGACATGCAGCTGATATAAATACCATATTTGTTCTGCAAAAAAGAGCGGTTCGCGCAATTTATGGAATGCGTTCTCGTGAGTCGGTCCGAGATAAGTTCAAAGATATTAATATAATGACTTTCCCCTGTCAGTACATTTATGAAAATTTAATGTATGTTCGTAAAATCTGCATCTCTAGTCACTCAATAGTGACAGGCACAGTCGTAATCTTCGGAATAGGAATAAACTTCAAGTAACTTATACCAGACTTAGCAAAATCAATAAGTCATTTGTGGATCAATGCACACTCATGTATAACAAATTACCTGTTGATGTCTTAAATTTGTCAGAAAAACAGTTTATAAATTGTGTCAAAGAACTCTTTGTAAAAAAGGTTATTATAAGACATCCGAATATTTAAATGACAAAAATGTATGGGTAGACAGTGTTTCTTCTATCAACGCTACTAATCCTGTTAAATAGTAATAAAATGAAGATCAAACTAAGAATTGACGTGAAAGGGACAAGACATGACAAGTATAAATAGTACTTCTTCTAATTAATATTTTTATCTTAGCATTGACATGAGTGGTGCACGCTCGCTTAAATGTTCGTGCGGATGGTGGCGCATCGGGAGCCGGGTAGTTCCTTTCCCTCTAATATGGTTGAGAGGAGCGATGGCTGACTCTCGCTTTATACTCGTGAATAGAATAGAATAGAATAGAAAATGCTTTATTCACGAACCAACACAACTCGCAACAGATAAATAAAATATTTAAATTTCACCATACAAGGGAGTGTAGAAAAGATACAAAATTAAATAATTATAGCCAGGTGAGCTGTGCAGGCTCAGCGAAAAGTATCTGACTCAGCATATGTTGTGGATTACGATGTTCCACAACGCTGGTATTCTGCCAGATCCCATAAGGTGAGTGCGCACTTCACGAGGAAAAAGAAAACAAAAGATATCAGTTAGAGTAAAAACAAAATATAAAAATAATTTTCGAAAAACTCAATAAAGTTTTAGGTACAAGCTTTTAATATTGCATTGTCACGCGATATACATAATTATGCATGCAAGATTTTAGCTTAATCGGAAACTGGGAAGTGGGTCAATTTAACTTGCAAGATTTCACCCGAACAAACATACATACATTGCAAGTTAATTAAAAGCTTGTAAAATAGATTAAAAACTAAAAAATGCAATAGCTTAAAAATTAAGAAATGACCTGTTGCTGTCCGTGTGAACTGGCCTACACTTGTCAAAGACATTCAATAATTTTAATGTACCTATAACTTCTCGTGTCATGTTGTTTTCATGTTCTAATGACATTATTTTGACGTAATTAACTAATGATTCTTTATTTCTTGATTTTTTACAAATGAAATTATGTAATCACTTTTTTATGACTATTAGAAAGAGTGTAATTTGTACCTATTTTGAATAAATATCTTGAATCAATCAATTAACTAGTACAAGAACCAGACTAGTTGATGTTTGTAGGGTTTCGTACACAAAGGTGTTTTAATACTGAACCCTCAGCGCGCGAGTCTGACTCGCACTTAGCCGGTTTTTCATAACATACGTTTGTTATTTAAAAGAGAGCAAAGCGCTACTTGCGCGTGGTCCGACACGCGCTTGGCCACTTTTTTGTCTTCGCCGATACTCTGTTTGACCTCCCCTTTATTATACTTAATAATATGTTTGTTTGCATTCCACAATAAACTATGATATTTTTTCGTGTTGTTTTACTGTTGCCGAGGTCATGCAGCGGTCGCAAACCTGTCTTTAGTAAAAAAAAAGTTTAGGCAACCAAACAATTAAAACATTGCCATCGATACGACCAACTTACTAAGTCTGTAAAAAAAACGTATGTTATGGGCTCTAAACTTTATAATCGACTACCGGATAACATAACCAATGCCACTCCCCTCCCTCCTCCATCCACCCCCAGTCTGAAGAGCCTTAACACTGGTTCGTTGAGCAAGCGTTTTATCATATAATCGATTTTTTTTAATCTGAAATTAGATTCCGAGAGCATATATTCGTATGTACTTAACTTAGAATTAGTAATTAAAAATGTTTTTGTGACATATTTTTATCTTTATATCCTTTTTGTAATTAATTATGGAAAAATCAATTATGAATCATTATGATATCTTCTTATAGGCACATATAACTTTTTTTTCCTAGAATTTTCAAATTGGAAAATGTTTCATCTTATTCCTATCTTAATGGATTCTTAATAATAAAACTAACCTTACATTATTACTTCAGAAATAAAAAAGAGAAAGTAAAAAAGTTATTTGATCACTGATAGGATTTATAGGTCGTAATTAAATAAGTTTAGGTACCTAACTTAGGTATCTAATTTAATATCCTAGATAGTTTGGTATTACCAATATCTTGTTTCATTAGGTCTCACGTAACATTTGCTATCTCCTTATGAACGGATAAACTTATTATTATAGTTCCCAAGGTTTATTCAAGAAGTCTGTAAACAAAAACTAATAATTCTGCTGAATATGCCTTTAATATCACTATTTTTTACAACAACAAATAAAAACGCTGTAACATTGTAAAACGAAACTGTAATAAAAGGCAATTAAAAAAATGTGTAAGTACAGCCAGCCATGAGCCAACTATTATACAATGTGTTAGTTAGTACAGAGCCAACTATTACACAATGTGTAAGTACAGCCAGCCATGAGCCAACTATTATAAAATATGTAAGTCTAGCCAGCCATAAACCAACTATTACACAATGCAACTAAAACTTAATTAAAACCATAAACTATGACCGCGAGCATAGCTATAATAAACTGGAAGTTACACACCCAATAATACCAACATACAAGAGCAAATAGTAGGCAATAATAATACAGTCAGCATCAAATATTTTGTGACAACCAAGGTGGTCCAGTCCAATACAGTCCGTCGTTCCCTCAATGCGTCAGAACTGCTCAGTGACCGTCATGGCATTGTGTGCGCGACGAGTGCTCTCCATCGCGCTCTGTCATTCGCTGCGTGCTCTGCCTGATATACCAATGTTATGCCAATTTATTCGCCTCCGCGGCGTATCGGTTCAGTTCATTAGCTTCACATGAGAAGGTCGAGGGTTCGATTGCCGGCGGAGTCTAACTTTGTATGGCCCCGTTTGGTTGGTGGTAGGGCATTTTTTAAGGCCCGCCTTGCTAGCTACCACCATCTTATCTAAGTCTTATCGCCAAGCACCAATATTAACAGCATAGTAGCTTTTACGCTGTAACCGTAACAGCTTAGTAGACTTTTTTGGTTTAGAAGTATTATACGACCAACTCTTCAAGTTCATTGATTTTCCGTACAAAATGTTTTATTACTAACTGCTCTATTACAAATAATTTAGTTTTTTTAAATAGACATTTATTTTTTGAACAGACTACGGAACCCTACTTTGCGCAAGTCCGACCTTGCTTCGCACTTGACCGGTTTTTTGATTTGTGTTTAATTCTTTTTATGTAATAGTACCTACTATATATTTGTTTGTATTATTTTCTTATGTCCAAATGATTTCATCAGAAACTGTGAAGTTGCGGTGTTAGAACAGAATGTCGTTTTTAATAAATAATTATTTAAAAGACTAGCAGTGAAATACCGTATTCTGTCTTTTTAATTGACTCTGAATATGTCTTTCTTCATGGATACTTGATACATTGACTGTTCTCTCATGCCAACTGTACCAACACACCAGTCTGTGCAACACTCCAGCACCAACCTACAAGTCTGAACATGCAATGCTGCCAACATGCACTCATTTAACTGCGCTAGAATTCTCTTTGCTGCGTAGTTAATTAAGATTCGCGTACAATGCAAGGGAAGCAATATCCCGGGTAATAAATGCTCGATTGCTATTCTCTTGAGCGTTAATGCCGTCCTGGTATCCACAACTGTTCACAATGGAACTAGCTGGGTCTGGAGTTTTGGAATTAGCCTCATTTAATTCAGACATTATAACTTAAAGGTATTTATTTACTGCAAAAGCAGAAATCTTTACTGTGAATTTGTATAACTATGACCTAATATAGAATGTCACGTTCCTGGAGAGAACATCTTGAGACCATCATTCCTAATTTTCCAATCAATCAAGGCAATCTTTAAGGAGAGAGAGAGAATAGACATTACTTGAGTTTCCGTGTACCATCCCTGACTGCATGGTCACTTTCTATCCTGTGAGATGTAGTCAAACTACAACATAAGACTACAACTTTTATATATTTTAATATTCTGAAGAAAAAACATGTTTTACTTACTTACTTCAATCCTTGCTAATATTATAAATGTGGAAATGTGTTTGTTTGTTACCTTTTCACGCTTCACTTCCTTGACCAATCTTGATGAAATTTTAAATACTGCCTGCACTGAAAAGGAGGCTACTTTTTATCCTGTACAAACAGCATAGTCCTACGCAGTTCCTGAGGAAACTGAAAAAATACTCTCTAAACCATTGCTTCTCTAAAAAGCTTATTTTATTCACTGAAAACAGTGAATAAAAAGCTCCTTTAATCAATATTTTGGTGTTTGAATTTAGAACACACCAATATATTCGACCTCGCATCTCAGTTATACAATCTCCTTGCGCAAAATATACACGATACATACTCCTAATCCAAAGAATATTTGACATACAAACTCCTTGTGCTAATAATTCCTCGAGATTTTATTGTTCGATATTTTCAAAAAAGGAGTTTAGCATTAGAATAAAAACTGTTTTGTGTTCTTTGCTGTCATTTTATGTAAATTAGCGCTATTTTGAATACTATAATTTGTACGGTTAATTTATTTAAAATCTCAACAGAAGAATTGATTTTTGTGATTTTTTGCACAGAAATGGTAGACGGGGCGGAAATGACACAATTTACTAATTAGCATATCCTGACATAGCTCCCGAGGGATCTGGGGAAAATTCGTTTCCACGCTCGCGCACGTCGGCGACGCAACGGAGCAACGCATTTGAGTGATTTTTTGTGTAAATTTAATTGAGGGGATGGGAAGTAACATAGACTTCTAATTAGAATAGCGCGTACTACTGACCCTCAAAGACAGTAAAAAATTCGATATCTACGCGTGCGAAGCCGCGACCAATAGCTGGTTTAAAAAAAGGCACTTTTGTCTATTTAAATAAATTGAACAGCTACGTTGTGCATACTTTCTCGCGAAGTCTTCGCACTTGGCGTTATCGGGCATACAAAGGGCAACAATAGAATTAAGTACTTTTGTGACAAAGGGCAACAATAAACATTACGCTTGCTTAGTTGCAAACAATAAATGTAATGAGTATGAAAAATTTACAAATAATTTGGGTTGCATGGGAGGTACCTTATTCTGATTTTTTTGGAATAATGATTTACCCAGTGTAGTAGTATACTACTTGTAGGCCTTATAATTTATTAACAAAGTTTCATTTAAATTGTTAGAGCTATTTTTGAGAAAAAGTAACAAAAACTTAGGTTTCTATGAGCGGTTTAACTATTTCCGAAAACTACGATAAATACGAGTAGTATGCCATATCAAGGTACAGTCACGTACAAACCCACCACCTCCCATGGCCCTTCCAACCGTCTTGGTTATGCGGGCCGAATCGCGGGAGGTGCAACGCGTCTGCGTTGCACTTTCTTGACTCCCTACAAATTCTTTCTATAATCCATGTCCCATTGGACCCTCTCCCCCTTCTGGGGCGGTCAGCACAGTTACGGCTTCGTCGTCGGCGCTGCCCATCTCCAATGCTGCTCGTTTTCTGTGCCATATCTTAGCGAAGGCGTCGAAGTGTCTGTAACATTCTTCGTTCCGCACCAGGTCTGCATGGCCCAGCGGTCCAATTTGGCCAGCCCGAATGCCTGTGATCATGGCGTCTCGCTCAACGTCGTAGAGCGCGCAGTCCCAGAGTACGTGCTCTCTTGTTTCCTCCGCCGTGGCTCCACAGTAGCAAGCAGCGTTCTCCGTCAGAGCCATTTTCTGCAGTCTTGCTCTAAAACGACCATGGCCAGTTAGCAACTGCGATGCTGCATGGTTCGGCTCAACCCAGTCATATGATAGGCGTTCCCCTACATCTGGGAAGAATTGATAAAGTTCGCGCCCTTGTTCCTCGGTGGACCATCTTTTTTGCCAGATCTTTGTCATATCTGCCTTGACTTGGCTTCGTAAGGCTACTACTTCGCGGGGCGCCAGGCCGTCCTTAGCCATGGCGATCTGCCTTGCACGCATCACCTCTAGGTCCGCAGGGAAGACTCCCGCCAGGACGGGCAGTGCAAGGGTGCTCGTGGACCTGTATGCCTTTGTGAGCAAGATCAGGGAAGCTCTCTGACTGCTCAGTAGTGGGCTTCGCACGGCATGCTTATCGGCTCTGTGTCCCCAAATTTCGGCCGCGTAGGACACGGTCGGCACGTAAGTCCCCCTGTATATGAGCCTCAAGGCCCGGAACCTTACACCCCATGAGGATGCTGAAACCCTTGCCATCTTCGCGAAGCATTTCACTGCCCTTTCCCCTATGTATTTCGCATGTTGAGCGAAGAAGAGACTGTCATCCATCACGACGCCCAGGAGCTTCAACGATTTGGTACTGGGGATCGAGCTCTGTCCCATTCGTATAGTGGCCGGTCTCTGCAGCTTTCCCTTAATTAGCATCGCCTGCGACTTATCCGGTGCGAACGTTAACCGGTTGCGCACACCCCACTGCTCCGCTGCCACCAACGCTATTTCCGCCTTCCGTTCGATCTCGGCCCTGGACGCAGCCTCAATGGTTATAGTGACGTCGTCCGCGTATGCCCGCAGATGGACCCCCGGAGGCATCGGTAATCGAAGCAGGTCGTCAATAAGGATATTCCATAGAAGTGGGCCCAAAACAGATCCTTGCGGGCATCCCTGAGTGGACTGCTTCCAGGTAGCATTATGACCCACAAAAATTCCGACCTTGCGATTTGTAAAGTAGCCCTGGAGCATTCTGTAGATATTTGGTGGGCAGCCTCCCTGTTTGAATTTGAGTAATATCATAGGCCACCAAGCGTTATCGAAGGCTCCGGCGATGTCAAGCGCTATGAGCTGAACGTATTTTGCTGAAGATAGCTCTGCCGTATTCAGAACACCCTGCAGTGCCGAGACAGTTGATCTTCCTCTCCGGAATCCATGCTGGTCTCCAGAGATGCGCTCGTCCAGGCCCGGCGTGCACCTAATCATCACCCTTTCTAGTGTCTTCCCCATCACTGGAAGTAATGTGACGGGCCGGTAGGCTTTAGGGTCCGTGAGTGGCTTTTCATTTCCCTTTGGGATGAGTATAAGTCTACCGCTCTTCCAACAGTCCGGAAACACCCCCTCTCTGACGCATCTTCCTAAAAGCTCCGTCATTTCTGCTCCAGCTGACTCCCATACGTTTTTAATGATTTTAGCCGCTAAGCCGTCCATGCCCGGTGCTGTGTTCGGCAGTTCCCTGACAATTTTACCGAGAATTTCCCTGGCGATCGGCGTTGCATCCCTCCCGGGTGGTATGCACGCCGCGGCAAGCCTAACCGTTCTGTGGTAAGGAGTGTCGGTAGACGGAGAGTCGTCGGGGCAAAGTATGCTCATTATCGCCTTTGCTGACTCGGCTGAGCTTTCGCAGTGTCCCTCGGTCAATCTTGCCCCGTTAATTATATTTGTCGGTGGGCGTCGCCTTCCACTAGCCATTCGGTATGCAAGTCCCCAAGGGTCCTGGTTGCCCGTTTCAGCCAGGTTTCGAAAGAACGTGAGCTCCGAGGTTTTCATTGCCCTCCTGTATCGGCGCCTGGCCGCTGTGAACTCCCCGTGTGCTGCCTCCGTCCTGGGACTGGCCTGCTTTTTGAGATCCTGCCAAGCCCTACGCAACCTGTTTGTGACCCGTCTCAGTCGGTCGAGCGATGGAGTCCACCACTCATAACCGAACTGTCCGCATTGGTTCTTTACTCCCAGGACCTCCTCTGAAGTTTGCTCCACAGCTCGACCAAAGGACGAACAGAGATGCTCCAGTGGCTTGCTGAAGTCAAGCCTCCCCATCCGAGCGCTTACCAGGCTCCGGAAGAGTTCCCAGTCTACTCCAATCTCCCTATATCGACGTAGTTCGGCGGCCGGGGATCTATGTCTAATGGGGACCGTGCGGTTAATTATGTTATAGAGTATAAGCCTGTGGTCGCTGCTACTAACGTCCTCGTGCACCGTCCAGCCCTCTATCTTTACACCTCTGGTTGACAGAGTTAGGTCTATATTTGACTCTCCATTTGCGGTGCGGAAGGTTGGCGGCTGTCCCTCCCGGTTGTGTATAGTAAGAGATCTTCCTAATATGGTGGCCTCAACCTGCGCGCGTCTGTAGTCTGTGTCCGGGCCACGGCCCCTGTACTGCCTGGGCTCACAGAACCACATAGGAGAATGGGCGTTACAGTCTGTTCCCACCAGAACATTCTTGCCTCTGAGGTGGTCCAGGACACTTCCCAGGTGATCCATGTGAACTGCCACATCATCTGCGTATTGGCAGTACAGGGAGACCATGTAGATTTGATTTCCTGACCATTCCACGTTGACGACCGCGCAGTGTGATGAGCTAAGGTGGTGAATAGCCGTTCCGGTCAGCATTTGGTTTCTCACTATGATTGCAGCCTTCGGGGAGTTGCCAAAACTTATTTCACCGGGTAGTTCCCCTGGTAGAATTTCGGTGATGAGACAAATATCTACGCCAAACGTCTCGCAAATAGAGGGGAGCTCTTTTGTAGCTATTGCCGACCCCTGGACATTGATTTGAGCGACCCTTATTTGGTTTAACGGTCCCATGTTCGTTAAGGGTGTCCTATCCATTGTAGGTGATGTCTAGTAGCCGCTCCTCAGCATGCTTTCTAGCAGGGCAATAGATCGAGGCAGTTTTATGCGTCGCTGCATCTGGCCTCTTGAAAGAGCTGCATGTGGCGCAAGTCCGGAAGGTCGCCGTACAAGCATCCGCACGATGTCCTGCCTCCCCGCAGCTCCCACATATTTCCTTTTCCGCCCTGCAGTATCTTTCAGGGTGCCCATACTGCTGACACTTGTTGCAGCAGGTGAGACGGACATAGTCATATGGTTTGACAGCGTCCCACCCGATGAATATCCTATCCCTGGAGAGAATAGCATTTCACAGTTAGACAGTCACGTACAGTCTCATTGAAATCGGTATAGAACCATTTACGAGGAAATGGTTCGAAAGTGATGCATATTGGTATTGGTGTCACTGTCAGTGTAACCGAGCGGCATTGTAATGTTGTAACCAGTCAAATGAAATGGTGACACAACGGGAATAAGTGGGCAACATACGACCACGTGCCATGATCATATATTTTGTTCAACCTTTTTTTTATGTTAAAACACGACTCCATAAAAACATAACCCCATTTTTGGGAAGTTGGGTTTTTATCCTATCTGACGATACCTCGCACTGTTAAAATCCATCAAGCCGTTTGTAAGATATCGTGGAATAAATAAACATAGCTACACACATAATTATGTTAGACCTGGGAACAATTCACTCCTTTTTGTGGGCAGTCATGTAAAAAGAAGATAAACTGTATAGGGGCCCGCACTAAACTTTCTCCACAATATTTAAATATTCATTTTAATATTACAATATTTTTTATTATATTCATTAATGACTTAATGAACTTTATATGTAAAGACGACTGTAAAATTTCCATAGTAAACTTTGCTGAAGATACAAATTCAATTATTTCAAGCAGACATGCTTGTTGAATGATCACGTGAACGTAACAGTAAACAATTTTCAAAACTGGTTTACAGCAAATGCATGACAGGTAAGTCACACAAAAACTAACACATTGCTATTCAAAACTACTTTACGATTATTATTTTTTGAATGGACAAGCTTGTTGTTGGCCGTGGGGGGGGGGGGGGGGGGGGCTTTACAACTTCACCGGGCAGGGGAGGCGAGTGCGGAGGGCACTCAACCTAGTGCAAAGCAAAAAGATGCAACTGCCCAGGTGGGCACGGACCTCGGCTTAGGTCGTTGCTTGGACGGGGGAGGATCGGAGAGAAGGAGAGAAGCGGCCTGGTACGTGCCGGTGACTTTACGAAATAAAGATGCTTTGGATGTTCAGCTAAATAAAGGCTAAAGGAAATGTTAAGTTTCTTGGTGTTCATATTGACCATTTTCTGAATTGGAAACCCTAACTTGATTCTTTAGAAAACTCAGTTAGTTCTGCCTGTTATGCTCTGCGCTGTTTAAGAGACGTACTCATTAAGGTTCAGTTAAAATCAGTTTACCACTGTTTAGTTTAATCTAAATTCAGATATAGCATAGCCTTGTGGGGAAACAGTTTTCAGTACTACATGAAATCCGCCTTTATTTTACAAAAAAGAGCCATCCGCACAATGTACGGCTTCCCCGTGGGAGTCGTGTACTCGTAGACAATACTTTAAGGATTGAGGCATATTAACTCTACCTAGCTTGTATATACTGGTTTTGTTGACGGGGCCATTAAAGAGAAGAAAGACAAAATTATGAGACTCAAGCGGAGCAAATAAAAAATTTGATGAATTCATGTTGCAACTAAATATATACTTATTCGTAATACTTGACAATTCAATAACTCCAACCGTTTGTGAGTAAATCGCAAGTTTCAATTTAATTTGTAGGAGAACCATACAAACACTATTTTTCCCAGACCAATAGGTATTACAAAATAATAGGCAAACATACGCAACTCCGACGTGCAAAGTTTTATCAAAATAGTTAGCAGTTTTTTAGAAAAAAAAAACAGTTTTTGTTATATTACAGCTACTTTTCGGTATGATAGTAAGCAAAAACTATTAATAATCCCTCCATGAAATAATTTAAAACTCTTTTAAGTTCTAAATCTGGTCCCATTCGGACTAAAGATATAGCCTCCAGGGCCAAGCGTGACGGACAAACGCACGCACGCACGCACGCACGGTATTGAGATATTCGGTTTATCGGTATGCGTCGGTATTGACATAGAGTACATTTTCACAAAAATTGGAAAAACTTTTTTTTCCGGACAACAACACCTAACGTATATACGTACATACAGTACTACGGGGTCGAGAAAGTAAAAAAGCAAGATGGCTTTGCAATATATTTAAAAAATGGTTATTTTGAAATTCGACTGGCTTAATAAATTTCAATAGATAAAATATCCTAAATTAAAACCAATTTAATGTTGAATATGTTATTGTTCTACGGACAATTGTACACGACCACACGTCTGCCTGTCAGCGATCTGGCTAAAGACCCAAGAGCTAGACTTACCCGACACTATACCGAAGATATCCCGGACGTCAGCCTGTACGAGATTAGAATGGCTCTTAAACAGCTTAAAAACAATAAGGCACCGGGTGATGATGGAATTACGGCTGAACTTCTGAAAGCAGGTGGAACACCGGTACTTAAAGCTCTTCAGAAATTATTTAATTCCGTTATACTTGAAGGACAAACGCCTAAGGCATGGCACAGAAGTGTGGTCGTGCTTTTCTTCAAAAAGGGCGACAATACCCTGCTGAAGAACTACAGACCCGTCTCACTTCTGAGCCATGTCTACAAACTGTTTTCGAGGGTCATTACGAATCGTCTCGCACGCAGGTTTGACGACTTACAGCCTCCCGAACAAGCCGGTTTCCGAAAAGGCTTTAGTACCATAGACCACATACATACGCTGCGGCAGATTATACAGAAGATCGAAGAGTACAATCAGCCACTATGCTTGGCGTTCGTGGACTATGAGAAAGCCTTCGATTCGGTCGAAACCTGGGCTGTGTTACAGTCTCTCCAGAGGTGCCAAATTGACTATCGATATATCGAAGTGCTGAAGTGTTTGTATGAAAACGCCACCATGTCGGTTCGCCTCCAGGATCAAATTTCGGAACCTATCCAGCTGCAGCGAGGGGTGAGACAGGGAGACGTTATATCTCCGAAACTGTTCACCGCCGCCCTGGAAGATGTTTTTAAGCTTTTGGACTGGGGTGGACTGAGCATCAATATCAACGGCGAGTACATCACCCACCTTCGATTCGCTGACGATATCGTGGTCATGGCTGAGACTATGGACGACTTAGGCACAATGCTCGATGGCCTCAGTAGAGCCTCTCAACAAGTGGGTCTTAGAATGAACATGGACAAGACGAAAATTATGTCAAACGTCCGTGTCATACCCACTCCTCTGAAGGTTGGAGGCTCTACACTCGAAGTTGTTACCGAATATGTATACCTGGGACAAACAGTCCAGTTAGGTAGGTCCAACTTCGAGAAAGAGATCAATCGTCGAATCCAACTCGGCTGGGCAGCGTTCGGGAAGCTTCGCAATATCTTTATGTCCCAGATACCGCAGTGTCTTAAGACCAAGGTCTTCGACCAATGTGTGTTGCCAGTGATGACGTACGGAACTGAGACATGGTCGCTTACTATGGGCCTCATAAGAAGGCTCAAGGTCACCCAAAGGGCAATGGAGCGTGCTATGCTCGGAGTTTCTCTGCGTGATCGAATCAGAAACGAGGAGATCCGTAAGAGAACTAAAGTAACCGACATAGCTCTCAGAATTGCTAAACATAAGTGGCAGTGGGCGGGGCACATTGCTCGTAGAACAGATGGCCGTTGGGGCAGTAAAGTTCTCGAGTGGCGACCACGCACCGGAAAGCGTAGTGTAGGCAGGCCTCCCACTCGGTGGACCGATGACCTGGTGAAGGTCGCGGGAAGCCGCTGGATGCGGGCAGCGCAGAACCGGTCGTTGTGGAGATCCTTGGGGGAGGCCTATGTCCAGCAGTGGACTTCCTTCGGCTGATATAATGATGTTATTTTAACGAAACGGTACTAAAAAGCAAAGGTTTTTACGATCCAAGAACTCCGATGAGCGCTGTTCATTTGCGAATGGATGGAAATAGCGGAAGTCGGGAAGTACGAATAAAAAACCCTTGCAATGCGAGTCGGACTCGCATTGCAAGGGTTCTGTACCACCACATCCACGCCTCTCCTCACAGCTATGACAAGGATAAAGACATCGACGCAAGCAACAGACCATTTTGGCTGGTTTTATTTGTTTGTTGTTTTATTACTTCAGAATTACTCGTACTACCATATTATATTTCACGCTTCTATACATCACCGTTTTTGCGATATATCGAAAACCAAATTACCTATAAAAAACCTTAATTTTTGACTTTTTCTAATTTTTATGATTTATTGTTACAGCGGCAATAGAAAAACACACTATTCACACAAAAAACACAACATTCACAAAATACAGGCCGCTAATACGCAGATAGACTAGACAGACAGCGGAGGCTTAGTAACAGAGTCCCGCCAGTCATCCTCTGGGTGTAGGGATCGCTAAAAAGAAAAAGGAAGCCGCAGCACAGCACAGAGACGCCCTGCTGGCTTGTCGGGCATGCGACACAGTTCCCAGGTTTTTTCCGAAATAAATCGGGGCCGTGGAAGCGCGCTCTGTGATGAAAAATGCTGCATCGTTAAACATTCCGTTAGTGATTGATCAGTAAATGAAAAATGTTAAAAGCCAATCCAGACCAGAAAATTTAGTATTTTCACTTTACGAATGAAAGTTAATGTGTTTTCAAGCGTTTCATTTTTCGTCTGATCCAGGACAATTTCCCTTACTTACGATGCCTAAAAGGCTTCCTTTTTAACACGCTTTTATTAGCTTCACTTGTAACTATGTACGTAAGAAAATCTTGGAATCTTAATTTGACCCACTTCCCGGTCTTCGATTAGGATTAAATTTTGCACACGCTCTGAGTTCTGATGACAATACATGACTAGCTAAGAAACGTCATTACAAATCCAATACGGCGGCCTCCCCAAGATGGCGGACTGGCTGTTTGAAATCCACCCCCATGATATGGGTATCAAATGAAAGGGTTTGCTGTCAGAAATACGAAAAAAATAGTCACGTGACTTAAATCTAATATGGCGGACAGGCTGTTTGAAATGCACCACCATGATATGGGTATCAAATGAAATTGCTGTCAGGAATACGAAAAAATAGTCACGTGACTTAAATCCAACATGGCGGACATCCAAGATAACTACTTAACGTGTTTACTAAGAGCGTGTTTTTTAGTTTTTTAAACTAACTGATGATTATTGTTATTGTTGTAAAAAACAATTTCAGGCAACAACAACAAGAATACAATGGGTTGCACTTCTTCATCACCATCATATCAGCCGAAAGACTGCTGGACAGAGGTGTCCCCCGAGGATATCCACACCGACCGGTCCTACACTGCCCGCATCCAGCGGCTTTCTGCGAACTTCACCAGGTCATCGGCTCGACGAGTGGGAGGCCTACCTAAGTCTTTGCGGTCGCCACTCGAAAACTATCCTACCCCAACGGCCATCGTTCTATGAGCTATGTGCCCCGCCTACTGCCACTACTGAGTTTAGCGATTCTGAGAGATATGTCGGTTACTTTCATTCTCCTACGGTTCTCCTCGTTTCTGATTCGATCCTAGGGTTAAAAAGTTACGAGTGCGACTAACGTTACGAGTGTGTGTGGTTTATTTGTTGGAAGGCTTTCTCAAAAGAACATTATCATAGTTACCATGATTGTTCCGAGATCGCTTTTCTAATTAAACTATTAATAGGTTTATTAGGTACTTTACATGTAATTATTTGTTTACTATGCTGACCTTCATTAAAGGTTTGCTCGTTAACAACCAATAAATAAAATTTAACGAGCGAAGTTTTAGCTGTAACAAACATTTTCATTGTCTTTAGAAACAAATAGACAACAAGTGTAGCAAACTTTGGGTAAAACTGGTTACCGGTTTATGAACCGCTCCTCGTACACGTGCCTACACGTGCCTACACGTGCCTACACGTGCCTACACGCACACTAGAGCGCGGTCAGTGACGTCACGTGTCCGTTCGACAGGAAAAGGAAACGGACTGAATGTCGTCGTTGGAAAGTGTTGGTGTTCGTGTTGTAAGGATACGGAGTGAAACGTAACATCATGTGTTTTTTCTTCAACTAAATTATATTATGAATTATGTGTACAAAAGTTAAAAAAAAAAGGTGAAAAAATGTTCTGTTCAAATATTTATTACATTGGCATAAAGCCGCTGTATGATGTGAGCACAGGACTGTTCGTTGTGGAAACCCTTGAGGGAAGCGTGCGTTTAGACGTTGAAGTCCGGCTGATTTAATGATGAAGTAGGAGTGAAACATCAAAAACATCTAATCTTCTGTTTAATTTAAATTTCCCTTTTCATATAAACTTAAATGTGAAACGCAGAAATACTCATTTTTCTCAAGCTTAACAAATAATATGGTATCATTAAGTAACGTTTAGATCTGCTAAATGTTATGTTATACGAGACTCGAAGGGACATCAGCGTTATCTTTTGAATTGCATCTCGCCGCGACGCGACGCGTAATGGCGCGGGAAAGTATTTACCACGAGTGCGGCGCTGCGTTGTAGTTTTTTTGTATCAGCTATCCTAACGAGAAGCAATTCTCCGTGGTTTTCGATGTCGCTCAAATCTATGTTGGTCAATTCTTGTGGTCTGCATTTGGCGCTTTATTCAGGATTTTTTCTACTTGTTCTGCAGAGAAAAACTTTGGATTTTTTGTTTGCAAAACCATCGTACTGCCGTTTTAGATATACAATTAGTTTCATATATTTTTTTAAGTCTATGCCTTTCTTGAATTGCAGTGTGCTTTACAACATATAATATGTTGACCACAACGAAGATCGCTTCAATGTGCTCATCGAATCGTGAAAATAAGCCAGTAGAACATTCTCCGAAAACGACATTGTTTTTATTTGCCTTCGCCATTTTATAAAGTTTTCGTAAGCTGCCATAGACTTTAAGCGCGATTTTGAGGCAAAACCCTGTCTTGCGCAGTTTTTGCCGCTTCAATTATGTCCGGTGGAGTTAATTCGATTGTTTCAGCCATTTTTTTTTATTATTAAAAATTTGAGTGCGTTTGACTGCAACTCACCTGATGGTAAGTGAGGATGCAGTCGAGGATGGTACACGCAAACTCAAATAATGCCTTTTATTTATCAAAAAAATCATAAATTGTTTTATTTTTATTTCCCATAAAGTAATTTAGAGTCGCACTTATAAACAAACACTTGCTTACACCACACATAGATAAACTATAACATGTATGTCCAAATGTTCATATTATTATTATCTTTGCATAATGGCACGAATTAAAATGCACTTAAGATGACCTTATATCACTTGCATTCCACGCATTAGGCATGCGTAGGTTTTACAGAGTGAGAAAGATAACTTTAGTAACACGTAGTAATATTATATCGTTGTCCCTCTTGCTCGAATATACGTCTTACTACACTTGTTTCATTTCAATATCCAATTCAATTTAGATAGTTGGTTGCTGCGTGAAATTCATAACCAAGAGGCCTGCACGAGCAACTGAACTTGGAATTGAGCAAGCTAGTGAAGTTACACCTATTATAAAAACTGACAGTCTGCGATTATAGAATGTAGACTAGAAATTTTTTTAAAAGTAGCAAAGTAAAAGCACATATGCGGTAAATTCCATTTTGCGCACAGTAGACAGACATACAAAGTACCACTTTTCGAGGAACTGTATTGAAAAACATATTACGGGTGTATGATAGTGATTTACTTTACCCATCTAATTAGTGTTAAAAGTTAAACAGATTTTCAATTGAGATGTTGGACCGGCGTGATCTATAGTCACTTAGACAGTTGACTTAATACAGCCAATGTACGTTGTTGCTCACTAGGATGTCAAAGGATGGCAAAGACGGGAAGAGGATGGTAGGTACTCCAACATCATCATCGTCATATCAGCCGAAAGACGTTCAACGCTGGACAAAGGCCTCCGCCAAGGATTTGCCTTGTCAAAGGTCATTCAGTAAGTCACTGCCGCCAAGTCACTACATGTAGGAAGTGTGGTCGACGCCATCATACTTTGCTACACAACACATACCTTGACAAGAGAGACACTACCTCGCCAGCGGAAAATGATAAGAAACCAGATAGTGTACCTACAAAGGTGAGCATGAAGACTGAAATGCACAACCAAAAAGTAATCTTAGCTACCGCACAGATAGCTGCCAAAGCTAAGAATGGCACTACTATCACGCTCAGAGCCTTGATTGATCCTGGGTCTCAGGCTTCATTTCCCACAGAAGATGCTGCACAACTGCTTGGTCTTGATCGTGTTTCTATCGACAGCAAAATATCTGGAATATCTAATTCATCAGTGATAACTACACTGTTCTGCCGCCTTCCCGCGACCTTCACCAGGTCATTGGTCCGCCGTGTGGTAGGCCTGTCTACACTAGATTAAGGTCTTTGATCATTCCCTCTCGTATATCTACCAGATACGCTAGACTCTCAGGTTTATGATATAGCGTCCCCACTTACCTACCCTAGGGCATAACAGTGGGGGCCGCTATTCCTGCCAACATGGTCTTTGATCAGTGTGTGTTGCCAGTGATGACATACAGAACTGAGAGATGGTAGCTTACTATAGGCTCCATAAGAAGGATTAAGGTCCTCCAAAGGCCAATGGAGCGAGTTACGCTCAGATTTTCTCTACGCGATCGAATCAGAAATGATGGGATCCGTAGGAGAACCAAGGTAACCGACATAGCTCACAGAATCGCTAAACTTAAGTGGCAGTGGGCAGGGCACATAGCTCGTAGAATTTATGGCCGTTGGGGTAGTAAAGTTCTCTAGTGGCGACCGCGCACCGGAAGACGTTATAGACACAAAACACTAATAACTGTAAGTACGATCACTCTTGACAACGGGCGCGTACTTAGTGAAGGGTTATAAATAACAGAAACCAATTTTTGAACATTGAACATTATTACCTACTTACTACTTAAAAACCGAATTACTGTAATCCTCGTTGATATTTTCTGTCATTTGAGCAAATCGTCGACCGTTCGCCACATCACTGGCTCACTAATAGCTTTCCCGGCGTATCGTAACGTATCGTATCGGAACCAATCCCGGCGAGGTAATGAGACCAAAGTGAAAAGTTGCGTCGCGCAACCCTTTCGGCACTCTCATAACTCACGGGGGGTCCATATTTTCTCGGGTTGAACGTGTTTTGGGGCGCCCCACCGCTTTGTGCCAGTGAATAAGTAAAGTAAAGTAAGACAGGAAAGCGTTGGGAAGGATGCAGTCAAGGATACGCCACCCCACTGAGTGCAAGTCAGGCCCATTCAATGAGCCAACGCAGCAGTTTTTTCCCGCAAGGTTCACTAATTTAGTCTCATGGAGTTGGCCAAGAATGTAGGTATACCTACAATAGGACAGTTTGCTTTCAACCGACTTCCTAAAAGGAGGAGGTTTATAATTCGACTGTATGGTTTTTGGTGTGCCTGTTACGTGATATTTTCACAGATTGTTAACCGATTTTCATGATTCTTTTTTTATTCGATACCCTATCCCCAACGATTATATACCCTATCGACGGTTAAGAATCAAACAGTGTTATTTTCAAAAAGTCAATTTTACAGGAGACGAAAAAAACGTTTATTTTTTTTAGATTTATTAAATCTTAAAATCCAATTATGGCATTATACATAAAAATTAACTATGTTTTCAATGTTGATAAGCATTTTTATATAATTTAAAGGTTAGTTGGATTTTTGGGAGATAGCACATTTTGATTGCAGGTTTAGTGAAATCTGTACCATTTTGATGCAGATAGCAGGTTTTTGATGGTAGATAGCACCTTTATTTCTTGGACTTTAGTGAATTATGTACAATTTTGTTGCAGATGCCAGGTTTGCTAATAAAACTTTTTCAATCAAAAGTACTCTTTTATTTATAAAGATGACAGACAAATGAAACGATACTCAAACATATCTTAAACTAAGAAAAGGGAACACAAATTGCAGTCAAATAATCAGCAAACATGAAAAAGAAAGAAAAATCTGTCTTTATTGAGTCAATTCTGGGCACAAACCGCTAAAACTAAATTTGTACTCTGATCATTTATCTATATGGCATTGTGGATACGGTGTATCCATCAATTTTTCTTTTTCAATAAAAAGGAAAAAAGCCACAAAAATAATTTGGAATTAAAATCTGTCAAAATCACCTTTTTCAAAACACAAACGTCAGTTTTTGTCCACCTGTACTCGTGTTTTTATTTACCAAAATTAAGTTCCCTACAGTTCTGTTGAGCTGTACAAAGAAAAATAAATTTACAATATAATCAAATAGGTTTTATAATTATTTAAATGTAAGTTTTTAATCAGTGTAGGATAAAAAATCGTAGAAACCGTGACAATCTTGAGGCAATACTGACTTTAGCTGTTGAAGGTGGTTATATTTTGTTTTATTTATAAGTAGTTTGTTTTGGTGTAGTGATCTATAAGCTTTTGATGAAGATTGCCTTGATGAAGATTTATTTATTTATTATTGCTTTTTATTTAAGATTGCTTTGTCGAAGCTTTTGGCCTTTGTGGTAAGTTTATCCAATCATCATCGTGATTTAGTTTGACTTTGATAATATTTTCAGGTTCGTACATTATCTGTCTTATATCCACAACCTGAGGGTCCCCTGCCTTTTTACCAGGGCGGACACTTTTGAACACATGCGTTTTATTGTCTGCGTAGTCTTTTATCAAGTCAAAATTTACGCAAATGGTTTCATATGGGTTCTTTTTACGCGTTTTTCTGGTTAGCTTGACGTAGTCGCTGGGTAGGTAAATTTCCTTGTTTTTTGTTTTCCGTTCAATAGCACTGTGAACCGAGTCACATTCCATTTGAGTGTGACCAGGCTCTAAGATTTTTTGTGTAATTAACACATTGTATTTAGTGCTGAAATTCAACAGTGCGTCGTTGGCTAACACCGTGTTTCTGTTTTGGTACGTACACCCGTATGGTTCCCGGCTAAGAATAGGACCATCCCATCTCTTTCAATGGGTGTCGTAAGAGGTGACTAAGGGACTAAAAACCGGAGGAAGGGCAGCAGCGTCTTTCCGTGCATTGCAACACACCTGCAATCAAACTGCGATCGCCAACCCGCCTGCCAAGCGTGGCGATTACGGCAAAACCCCCCTATGAAATTCACACCCAGAAAACGGCCCCTAGTCCCCGGCAGCCCCGCTATTCCTAGCTCCGGTAGCAGTCATGGTAACGGCGGGGCGGGGGGTGCGAAGAATCCCCGGCAGATGCCAGGCTACCAAACCCAACGACCTTTGGCCCTGGCAATTAACAACACGCGTACACTGCGGACTGACGAGAAACTTACAGAACTCAAAGAAGTATTGAGCAGGTTACGGTGGGATATCGTAGGTTTATGTGAAGTCCGAAGAGAGGGAGAGGACACCATGATCCTTAAAGCCGGAAACCTGCTCTATTTCTGGGAGGGCAACCAACAGTCCCAGGGTGGTGTCGGGTTTCTCGTCCACAAATCCCTGATTAACAATGTGGTCCAAATCCTGAGCTTTTCGACAAGGGTAGCATACCTTATACTCAGAATCACCAAACGGTATTCGATGAAGGTCATACAGGTATACGCACCGACTACGGAACACTCCGACGACGAGGTAGAGACTATGTATGAGGACATCTCTACAGCCTTACATAGCACCAGGACCCATTATACCGTTGTTATGGGGGACTTTAACGCGAAACTGGGCAAACGAAGCGATGGTGAGCTGAGAGTGGGGCAATTTGTATATGGAGTAAGAAATGCACATGGCCAGATGCTGGCCGTCTTTATGGAGAAGGAGAGCCTCTTTATGATGAACTCCTTCTTCAAAAAGTCAAAACAGCGGAAGTGAACATGGTTGCATTCCAATGGCGTAACAAAAAACGAGATAGACTTCATCATGTCGACAAGGAGGCAAATACTCAATGATTTCTCCGTGATCAATTCAGTCAAAACAGGAAGCGATCACCGGATGGTCAGAGGCACATTGAATCTAAAGACCAAGCTAGAAAGATGTCGACTGATGAAGTCTACGCTCCGACCGGCGCCCATCCAGCTCCAAAACCCCGAGAGCTTTCAGCTCGAGTTGCACAATCGTTTCGAATGCCTAGGAGACTGCGAGAATTTTGACGATTATAATAACAGGTTCGTGGAAATTGTTCAAACAGTCGGGTCTAAGATTTTTAAAACTCGCCGTTCAAGCAGAACTAAAAAAATCTCTGACTTCACCAGCAACCTCATGAAAGAAAGACGCAGATTAGTTTTGCAGTCCTCTGAAGACGCTACTCAGTATCGGCAACTAAACAGGCAGATCTCTAAGTCCCTGACTCGCGATTTACGCCAATATAATACAAATTGTATTAAAGAGGCGATTGAGCACAACAAAGGCTCAAAAGTGTTCGCGAGAGATCTGTCTGTTGGACAAAGCCAACTGACCAAGCTGAAGACTGAGGATGGCAGGACCATATCGTCTAAGACCGAGTTGCTGGAAGAAGTTGAGAAGTTCTATGGACAATTGTACAAGACCACACGTTTGCCTGTCAGCGATCTGGCTGAAGACCCAAGAGCCAGACTAATCCGACACTATACCGAAGATATCCCGGACGTCAGCCTGTACGAGATTAGAATGGCTCACAAACAGCTCAAGAACAACAAGGCACCGGGTGATGATGGAATTACGGCTGAACTTCTGAAAGCAGGTGGATCACCGGTACTAAAAGCTCTTCAGAAGTTATTTAATTCTATTATACTCGAGGGACAAACGCCTAAGGCATGGCACAGAAGTGTGGTCGTGCTTTTCTTCAAAAAGGGTGACAAAAAACCCTGCTAAAGAAGTATAGACCCATCTCACTTCTGAGCCATGTCTACAGGCTGTTTTCGAGAGTCAGTACGAATCGTCTCACACGCAGGTTTGACGACTTCCAGTCTCCCGAACAAGCTGGTTTCCGAAAAGGCTTTAGTACCATAGACCACATACATACGCTGCGGCAGATTATACAGAAGACCGAAGAGTACAATCAGCCACTATGCTTGGCGTTTGTGCACTATGAGAAAGCCTTTGATTCAGTCGAAACCTGGGCTGTGCTACAGTCTCTCCAGCGGTGTCAAATTGACCATCGATACATCGAGGTGTTGAAGTGTCTGTATGAAAACGCCACCATGTCGGTTCACCTCCAGGACCAGAACTCGAAACCTATCCAGTTGCAGCGAGGGGTGAGACAGGGAGACGTTATATCTCCGAAACTGTTCACCGCCGCCCTGGAAGATGTTTTTAAGCTTCTGGACTGGGGTGGACTCGGCATCAATATCAACGGCGAGTACATATCCCACCTCCGATTCGCTGACAATATCGTGGTCATGGCTGAGACTATGGAAGACCTAAGCACAATGATCGATGGCCTAAGTAAAGTCTCTTAACAAGTGGATCTTAAAATGAACATGGACAGGACGAAAATAATGTTAAATGTCCGTGTCGCACCCACTCCTCTAAAGGTTGGAGACTCTACACTGGAAGTTGTTCACGAATATGTATACCTGGACAAACAGTCCAGCTAGGCAGGTCCAACTTCAAGAAAGAGATCAATCGACGAATCCAACTCGGCTGGGCAGCGTTCGGGAAGCTTCGCAATATCTTCACGTCCCAAATACCGCAATGTCTCAAGAAAAAGGTCTTTGACCAGTGTGTGTTGCCAGTGAAGACTTACGGAACTGAGACATGGTAGCTTACTATGGGCTTCATAAGAAGCCTTCATATGGAGCGTGCTATGCTCGGAGTTTCTCTGCGTGATCGAATCAGAAACGAGGAGATCCACAGGTTAACTAAAGTAACCGACATAGCTCACAGAATCGCTAAACTGAAGTGGCAGTGGGCAGAACACATAGCTCGTAGACCAGATGGCCGATGGGGCAGTAAAGTTCTCTAGTGGCGGCCGCGCACCGGAAAACGTAGCGTATTAGTAAGATAGCAGATTATAGCAGAAAAATTCAAGTAAAAGAAGATTGTCATTTTTGTTATTAGTAAGATAGCAGATTATAGCAGATAAAAATGAGTAAAAGAAGAGGGTTGATTTTGTTATTAGTAAGATAGCAGATTATAACAGAAAAAATTAAGTAAAAGAAGGTGGTCGTTTTTGTTATTAGTAAGATAGCAGATTAACGCAGAAAAATTCAAGTAAAAGAAGATAGTCACTTTTTGCCATTAGTATGATAGCAGATCATAGCAGAATATTTCCTTGTTTTTTATGGTCATACATTTAGCAGTTTTTAATATCATTTAATATCTCTCTAAATATTCATCAAATCGAAAGTCAGTCTTTGCCAACCTATGCAGCAAAATCTGCTAAATCCGGTCCCATCAAAATCTCAAAATCACCAAAATGTCAGATAGCAGTATTTGATTCTTAACCGTCGCTATGCTCCCAAGGATATCAAATGTTTTGAAAAATGTTATATAGCCTAAAGCAATTGCGGATAGTGTAGCTTCTCAACGGTGAAAGAATTTTTCAAATCGGTCCAGTAGTACCTGCACACACCTGCGAAGAAACCGAAGATTGTGTGTGAAGTCAACTAACCCGCACTGGGCCTGCGTGGTCTACTAATTCAGGGTAGGCTTGAACCCTCTACATACAGGTGAAGCTAAAATAAGCGTGTTAAAAATAAACGCAACCGGCGGCGGCGATAGCGTACCATGTCTTGAGAAGCACAAACACGATCGATAAAAATGGCACTAATAGTCAAACCCATCCGGGTAATGACCGTGCTTTAGGTCAGTTAGCCTGCGTATGGACCCAACAATCAAATAAAATGTGTAATTATCAAAAAGTAAAAAACATTTGGGCTTCTACTTATGATACTGAAAAACTTCACAAAAATGTACAAAAAAATTATCAGCCCCGTTCCGTTACACCCGGCCCGGTATAGCTCGGAGCTCCGCTGCGATTTGTTCCGATGAGTAATGCGTGGGTCACGTGGGCGGCGGCGGCGGCGGCGGCGGCCCCGGTCCGTCGGTACGACATTTATCTTTTACCAACGACTTGCCGCCCGCGGATTCGTTACAAAAGGTTTCGCTGATTACAGAGTTTTAGTAAAGTTCTATTTGATCTATGGGTAGAAAAATATTTTGGCGGGTTCGTCAATTAGAATGGCAATTTCACAGGTCAACTAGCGGATACCCAGCGGCGGCGCCCGCGCAGATCCCGTTTATGCTGTTTCCATGGGAATTCCCTAAAATTCTTTCGGAGGGGAGTCTACGTCAAAACTCATATCTCATAATTTCTATCGGTATTAATTTTAGCCTGATCCGTCCGTCCGATGAGCTATACGATAATGCTCATGAGTATGTATTGCTAGAATCTAAAACTTTTAAGACAAAACTTAAAACCGACTTCAAAATGAAATTCACTCAAAAGTATGAAATTGAGTGAATTTAATCTTTTACATATTTAATTTTATTAGTTCCCTTTTACCTATATCTACAGATGGCGCTGTAGATGAAAATGAGTTTTTCGTACGGAACCCTTCGTGCGCGAGTTTGACTCGCACTCGGCCGGTTTTTTGGTACTCAGTTTGGGATCCTAAGCGCGAGTCCGACTCTCTCACGCCGGGTTTTATGACTTGTTGTTTTATGTAACCACACCAAGTGTCACGCTTGTACGGTAACGTAGGAGACGGAGCATATATGTGTGAGTCCCCTGGGCACCAAACTGTAGCTTCAATACCACTATTACTCGCCAAACGTGGCGCGGGCATACTGTAATACCCATTGTTACGACATCAAACAGACGCCCTGCACCACTGTGCAGTGTTGCCGCCGAACATCATAATTAGCCACCATTCAGCAGCGGGTGCTCATAATTGCGGTGTCGTGCCGGTAGAGCGTTGTTAGTAGGTGCTACCAGCTAATAGCACAGGGGTGGAGTTAGGGATGGGCAATTAAAAGTGCCCTTAAATATGACAAGATTAGAATTATACTGAAGCAGAAATCACTTTCTCCTAATTAATATTAAAAAAGAAAAAATATTGGAGCACGCCAGTGCCCCTGCAAAGACAAGCCAAGCGAAGCGCACACTACTACCTTTTCTCGAAATGCTTTTTTATTTTGTTTTGAATCCTCATACGTTGTGTTTGGATTATTCCAGATAAAAAAACTCTCGAGATATTATGTCAATAGCAAACTCATTAAACTTATAAAGTTTCAGTTGTATAGCTCTTATACTTTAGATTTTATTGATATCTGAAAAACTCCGATTTCGTCACTGACTCACTGATGATCATAAAAATTATAAGGGTACTTCCTGAAGTCCTCGCGAGGTAAAATTTGTGTGTAAGCTAATGTTAGTACAAAAATAACAAAAAAATCTAAACTGGAACTTTTACCCCCGCTAACCCTTTAAACTATGGAAGTTTGTATGAAACTTCCGCAAATTTTAATGCTAGAAGTCTGAAAATTGATATCCTTGTTATAAATAATAAAGTATATATTTCAGTCAATATCAGAGAGCGTTTAACCCAAGCGGGCACATATGTGAGGGTGCACGTCGTTGCTAGTCGTAAAAAAACAGTATACCCACAAAGAAAAAAGTCAAATATAGAGAGTGAACTATAAAAAAATGCCACCTCTGATGTGCAAGAAATGTACCCCAAAAAAGAAAAAATAAATGAAGTAAATAAAAAAAAATATGTCACAAGCAACTTACAAAAAGAAGTGAAGCTAGGGCTCGTAGAATTAGGGCGTGTAGAGTAAGAAGCTACGCTCTACATGAGATCTGATAACTTTTTGACAGTGCGAGTCATATGGTCGAGTATACCCACAGTATACCCACAAAGAAAAAACTCAAATATAGAGAGTGAACTATAAAAAATGCCACCTCTGATGTGCAAGAAATGTACCACAAAAAAGAAAAAGTAAATGAAATAAATAAAAAAAAATATATGTCACAAGCAACTTACAAAAAGAAGTGAAGCTAGGGCTCGTAGAATTAGGGCGTGTAGAGTAAGAAGCTACGCTCTACATGAGATCTGATAACTTTTTGACAGTGCGAGTCATATGGTCGAGTATACCCACAGTATACCCACAAAGAAAAAACTCAAATATAGAGAGTGAACTATAAAAAATGCCACCTCTGATGTGCAAGAAATGTACCACAAAAAAGAAAAAGTAAATGAAATAAATAAAAAAAAATATATGTCACAAGCAACTTACAAAAAGAAGTGAAGCTAGGGCTCGTAGAATTAGGGCGTGTAGAGTAAGAAGCTACGCTCTACATGAGATCTGATAACTTTTTGACAGTGCGAGTCATATGGTCGAGTATACCCACAGTATACCCACAAAGAAAAAACTCAAATATAGAGAGTGAACTATAAAAAATGCCACCTCTGATGTGCAAGAAATGTACCACAAAAAAGAAAAAGTAAATGAAATAAATAAAAAAAAATATATGTCACAAGCAACTTACAAAAAGAAGTGAAGCTAGGGCTCGTAGAATTAGGGCGTGTAGAGTAAGAAGCTACGCTCTACATGAGATCTGATAACTTTTTGACAGTGCGAGTCATATGGTCGAGTATACCCACAGTATACCCACAAAGAAAAAACTCAAATATAGAGAGTGAACTATAAAAAATGCCACCTCTGATGTGCAAGAAATGTACCACAAAAAAGAAAAAGTAAATGAAATAAATAAAAAAAAATATATGTCACAAGCAACTTACAAAAAGAAGTGAAGCTAGGGCTCGTAGAATTAGGGCGTGTAGAGTAAGAAGCTACGCTCTACATGAGATCTGATAACTTTTTGACAGTGCGAGTCATATGGTCGAGTATACCCACAGTATACCCACAAAGAAAAAACTCAAATATAGAGAGTGAACTATAAAAAATGCCACCTCTGATGTGCAAGAAATGTACCACAAAAAAGAAAAAGTAAATGAAATAAATAAAAAAAAATATATGTCACAAGCAACTTACAAAAAGAAGTGAAGCTAGGGCTCGTAGAATTAGGGCGTGTAGAGTAAGAAGCTACGCTCTACATGAGATCTGATAACTTTTTGACAGTGCGAGTCATATGGTCGAGTATACCCACAGTATACCCACAAAGAAAAAACTCAAATATAGAGAGTGAACTATAAAAAATGCCACCTCTGATGTGCAAGAAATGTACCACAAAAAAGAAAAAGTAAATGAAATAAATAAAAAAAAATATATGTCACAAGCAACTTACAAAAAGAAGTGAAGCTAGGGCTCGTAGAATTAGGGCGTGTAGAGTAAGAAGCTACGCTCTACATGAGATCTGATAACTTTTTGACAGTGCGAGTCATATGGTCGAGTATACCCACAGTATACCCACAAAGAAAAAACTCAAATATAGAGAGTGAACTATAAAAAATGCCACCTCTGATGTGCAAGAAATGTACCACAAAAAAGAAAAAGTAAATGAAATAAATAAAAAAAAATATATGTCACAAGCAACTTACAAAAAGAAGTGAAGCTAGGGCTCGTAGAATTAGGGCGTGTAGAGTAAGAAGCTACGCTCTACATGAGATCTGATAACTTTTTGACAGTGCGAGTCATATGGTCGAGTATACCCACAGTATACCCACAAAGAAAAAACTCAAATATAGAGAGTGAACTATAAAAAATGCCACCTCTGATGTGCAAGAAATGTACCACAAAAAAGAAAAAGTAAATGAAATAAATAAAAAAAAATATATGTCACAAGCAACTTACAAAATGAAGTGAAGCTAGGGCTCGTAGAATTAGGGCGTGTAGAGTAAGAAGCTAGGCTCTACATGAGATCTGATAACTTTTTGACAGTGCGAGTCATATGGTCTCGCCTTGGCTATATTTTACATAAAAAAAGGTTTTTGGTGGGATATAAGTTTGTGCTATAATAACATCGAAAACTTACAGCCCTGTCACATCTCACGAAATCACTTCTCAAGAGAAAATGTCACCAAAACTAATAAAATTTTCTTAAGATGGCCCAAGGACCACTTCAATTAGTACTCCACCACCAATTTCATAAGCAAAAAATCAGCCAAATGCATTTCGATGTTTTTTAATAATTTTTTTGGTGTGGGGATTAAGGGAGGCACACAAAAAAAATTGCAAAATATCTTCATTTTTTATTTTGCCTTATAAGTTTACACGTACTTATATAATTGTATTACTATAGATCTAACAGACTAAAGGGTACATTCAAAAACTTATTTCATTTAAATGGGAAAAGTGGTAATTTTTGTGACTTCAATATTTTTCGTTTGCTTATCTCGGTAAAGTCTATAGAACCTGTATTTTTTTGTATTGAGTCCCATAGTTCGAGATTAATAGTAAGAGGGGCGGGGAATACGAAAAGCATCGCTTTGTAGCTAAATACTAGTTCAACATAAACTAACTCACACAAACACATACACACTGTCAACAGTCATTTCAATTTTCAAGTATTTTAAAATTTAATTGTAAGTTCGACAAACAGTACCTCCATATTATGTTGTTAGTGCCCAAGATACAGGCTGCGCCTTGTCAATGACTTATTTATAGATACTCTGTGAATTACTGTTTTTTAATAAATACAATGTATTTTGTGTCGTTAATGCTTGTCAAAAGTGTTCAATTATTTTAGGAGACCTGCTCAACAAGAGGTAAAGAAAATAAGGTATGACAGATAGACGGACCGACATACCGAAATTACAAGGGTGTAATTTTTTGGCATTTTTGCTCCGGAACCCTAAAGATATTAAATAAATGATTAGCAATCATCTGATCCTCCTCGAGCCGGCCCTGTGTCACAAGGAGCCTCTTTGAAAGCGGAGCTGGGGCACTGTGCGGCGGCGCGGGCGGCGCGGGCGGCGCGGGCGGCGCGGGCGGCGCGGGCGGCTCCGGCCGGCCTTTGAGCGGACACGACATTGTGCTGTTGTTCACACCGCCCGCACCCCCTTTGTGGTGTCGTAACCTTTTCAGTGCATTGGAATTTTACGGAAAATGTTTTTATTTATTATAGTTATTTATGATACAAGGGTGGTAAAAAGGTGAATAACAACCAAGTGAGTGACCTCTGTGAGCCCGAGCCGCAGGCAAGGGTTTACCATCGTCACGAGTTTGTTATTTTCTTTTACACCCATGTATCATACGAAGTTTTTCAATACAGTTGTGAGAAAACAGGTAAAATAAAAAACGGCCGTGACAGAAAAACAAAATACATGTATACCTGTCAAGGTTTCGGCAACCCAAGTTCATTTTACACATAACTATATTGTACACATAAAGTATATTTTTTATCACACATATATTAACTATTCATAATTTTATCCGTTTTCATAACTAAATCATCTCAATTCAGTTTTACGAAAATTGCGCCATATTTTAGCTAGCACACGTACACATGCGTAAGTTTTTTTTAATATTATCATTATCATAAATTGGGATCATATTATTATAAGCTTTCAAACCTCCTTGGAAAAGGTACGCTTCATTCATATTATATTCTCCTTTCTTCTCAAAGATATAACCCAAAGAGAGTCTAATCAGCTAGCGTTACGTACTAACCTAACGGAGGAACAATCAATCTCTTTTAAAATTCTCCTATCAAAAGTCTTGAAGAAGATTCTGTATTTTTGGTTATTATAGTCGGGAGCCGGGTCGTTCCTTTCCCTCTAATATGGTTGATGGGAGCGATGGCTGACTCTCGCGTTATACTCGTGACCGGGTGCTGTCCGTGTGAACTGGCCTACTCTTGTTAAAAAGTATAACTTTTCGTGTCATATTGTTTACATGTTCTAATGACATAATCTGATTTATATCAAGGATTTAATTTTCACGTTATTAACTAATTATTATTTATTTCTTGATTTTTCACAAATGACATTGTTATTATTATTTTATGACTATCAGAAAGAGTGTAATTTGCACCTATTTTGAATAAATATATTGAACTAAATTGAATTAAATATTTTTTATTTGCTAGAAATGTCTTGTTCCTCCGAGCTAGAAATTAAAAAAGTGGTAAAGTAAAAGCACGTGTGCGGTAAAATCAATTTTACGCATACTTGACTGGCTTATAAAGGACCACATTTTGAGCAAATGTATTGAAAAAATAATTTAATAGGCAGCGTTTTTAAAAAAAAGTTGTCAATGGCCCAACGGAGTTCGAATCCGTGGATGGCCATCGTACCAATAAGTTTTAAACGTTTTCCTGGTGTTTCTAAACGAAAACGATTGAGGGTATCGTATTGACTCCGGAACCCTACACTAAGCGTTATCTGACACGCACTAAACGACTTTTTAAGTTTTTCAAAGGGCAAAAATTCTATTGACTTAGAAATTTATTTTTAAGTAAAATGACATCTCAAGTCGACTCAGTTTTAAATAAGCCGCTTTCTCTCAACAGATGCTCTGAAAGATATTTTTTAAATTTTATTTAAGAAAATTAGACAGGTACTAGGAAGAAAAGAAGAATCAGAGACTATTAAATTGTGATCGCTAAATAAAAAATTTTTTTTTGCAGAAAATGCTTTGAAAATTTTGCGATTTTGAAAAGAAAAAGTATGAATAGTACATTTCGTGCATTTAATTACGGATCGGTTGGACAGGGAAGGGAAGTGTGGTGAGGAAACCTACATCCTATTGCGCAGGTGTGTATGAAGGTTGCGTTACGGATTGCACGATAAAAAAACCGATCGCTAAATTACTTGTACATTTTTATGTAAGTCATCAAATATTAAATGTTAAAAACAAAAATGATTAAAATATTAAACAGCTATTATAATATTAAATGTAAAATAAAATATTGTACAGTACATGTAGTTCCCTACATGAGCCCAGAACTTTTTTTTACAGATTTTATTTCATACCAAATTTCAGTTTATTGGCTGATTGGCTGTGATAGTGTTTGAGCAAAACAACTGTAATATATCGACGGACAGACAGACGGACGGACGGACGGACGGACGGACGGACGGACGGACTGGGCAAAACTTTAATGAAATTGACTACGTAACCCTAAACGGTTATTTTGCTTGCATATAGCTCCCTGCCTAGTGTAGCACGAGGTGAAAATAGTATTAAATAGTACAAAGTTGTAACGAAACTAATTTCGTGTCCTTTATTCTCTCCAGTAACAAGTCGAGTTAAATAAATAATAATTTTAGAAATATATTACAAACCCGACTGTATAAAAACTTAATTCAAATTTATTTTTGGCCATTCGCGTTTATTCCGCAATTCTGGAGTCTACTCGTACGTCACTCACACGATCAAGACAAATCTAACGACACCTCGCACTCTTGCACTTCAAAATTTATCGAGCCGTTTTGAGTGAGTGCCGGGCGTACAGGGCGCACCAGAGAGACAAACATACATACATAAATACGTACACTCGAAAAACATAATCCTCGAAAACACTCGAATAACGATTAGGAGAGCCGACCCCAATCAGAAATGGGACAAGGCCTTAAGAAGAAGAAGAAGAAAAACATAATCATCCTTCTGGCATAGTCGGGCAAAAATTGTGCAGCAGTTCTGCACATAAAGATACAGTCAACAGCGCCTCGGTTCGACTTTAAATTGATTTCAATAAAAACTTAATGGGATACCCTGAAGTCATAATCTTTCTAATCCTTACTAATATTATAAATTGGAAACATTTAAACGCTTCAACACCTTGATAAATCTTGATGAAATTTAGAATGCTGGTAGCCTGTGTTACGGGGAAGGCCATAAAGCTACATTTTATCCCGTAAAAATAATATAGTCCGATGCAGTTCCTGAGGGAATGAAAAATTTTTTTTAAAAAGTACTCTTTTTTGCGTAAATTTCTTTAACATCGCAACAAAAGTTTTAAAAACTTAAAAACCGACTTCAAAATGAAACTCACTCAAAAGTATGAAATAGCATTATTAAACTTAGATACACGACATTAACCAACAATAACGCAATCAAAGGTGGGTACGAATTAAATCAGTGGCCTAAATTTAATTTTGAGGTACACAGCTACTTACGTATCAAATGTTTTAGATTCGATAGCATTGCTGACACCGACTTAAAAAAAATTTTAGGACCCTAATTTAATTCGTATCTACCTTTGATTGCGTTATTGTTGGTTAATGTCGTGTATCTAAGTATAATAATATTATTTCATACTTTTGAGTGCATTTCATTTTGAAGTCGTTTTTTATGTTTTTAATACTTTTATTTTTATTTTATTTGTTTTTAGTGATAATGCTATCTATCGAACAACGTTATACCCAACCACGCAGTCGCAAATAGGAACCATTAAATCATAAAACATGTGTTTCATTAACAGATACAGATTCCTGTGGCTTCCATCATCATCTCAACAGCATGAAAGTTAAGGAGTTCAATCTTCCATCATCAGCTCATCTGAATGACTTGAAAGAATACAACTATCGGCCACTACTTAACTACTTATCTACGTAAAATATTTTAAGAATTATCCTACAACTCCTAACCGTTAAGGAGTTGTACCTTCCTTCATCAGCTCATCAACATGAGATGACTACTAACAGACGCCAAAACTTGAATAGTTTTAGAAATACATGCAACACGTAATAAGTGCCTACAAAATTTGAGGGTTTTTCTCGATTTCCCTGGGATCCCATCATCAGATCCTGATTTGGTGACAATGGGACCCCCTCTACTCTTTCAAACAAAAACAGAATTTTGAAAATCGGTTCACAAACGGCGGAGATATCGCGTAACAAATATACAAAAAAGAAACATACAGTCGAATTGAAAACCTCCTCCTTTTTGAAGTCGGTTGAAAACGGCTGTGACATACTAACGGACAGACAGACAGACGGGCATGGTGAAACTCTAAAGGTTCTAAGTTTGACTACGGAACCCTAAAAAACATACAGTCGAATATCTCCTTCTTATTAAAGTCGGCTTATATACTCGTAGGACAGTTCTTTCGACGCACCACTCCGCAATCCGCATTCCCCTTTCACAAGCACCTCCCCCACTCCCCCACAGCTTGCCTTTTGTTTTGTTCCTGTTGTTGGCTCGCACCCCCGGCGTGAAAGCATCCTTTGTGCCCCAAGAATCAAGATACGAAACTTGAATGTTGATTCTTCAAAAGAAACTTTGCATTAACTTTTGTTCCAGCGTCATTTCAACACAAAATTTTAACACTTTCGCTGCTAATGGATGTACTTCTCGAGTTCATTATGTTGTTCTCAACAAAGCGGGACAGCGTACCGCCGCCGCGCCGATGTGCCGCGCCGATGTGCCGCGCCGATGTGCCGCGCCGGTGCCGGGATGCCGGGATGACACAAATTGCAGCTTTCAGTCTTTGTTCATATTTCAGTGCACAGTTTTAGATTAAGTATTAGTTTTTGAAGAAGTTTGGTCAGCACAAGTTCTCCCAAGGGGCGATGGAGCGATCTATGCTCTTATATATACTGTGGCTCTGAGTTGCCCTACGTGATCAAGTCAGAAATGAGGAAAACCAAGCTAACCGCTGGACTGGTAAACAACAGGTAATAATTATTATTTGGCCATTTCCTTCAATCAAAAGGTCGCCCAATGTGGAGGCTCACTTATTTTCAACCGAGTTCAAAAAGGAGGAGGTTCTCAATTCGACTGTATGTTTTTTTTTTGTATGTTTGTTACGCGATATCTCCGCCGGTTGTGAACCGATTTTCAAATTTCTTTTTTTATTCGAAAGAGTATACTCCCGAGGGGGTCCCATTGTCACCAAGTCAGAATCTGATTATGGGATCCCAGGGAAATCGAGAACAACCCTCAAATTTTATAGGCACATATTACGTGTTTCATGTATTTCCTAATACTATTCAAGTTTTGGCATCTGTTAGTCGTCATCTCATGTTGATGAGCTGATGAAGGAAGGTACAACACCTTAACGGTTAGGAGTTGTAGGATAATTCTTCAAATATTTTACGTAGATAAGTAGTTAAGTAGTGGCCGATAGTTGTATTCTTTCAGGTTATATTATATTTTTCATATCGGGTTCTATATAACAAGTTATGTAGAACAATTCTAAAGAATAAAACTCCCAACAAGAGAAATCCATAATAAAAAACAAAGCTTACATTACAAATCAAAATGTCAATAAAAATATTTTATGTCAACAGTAAAAATGTCATTCAGAATATCTGTACAAACCTAAAAATAATATAAACATTAGAATTCAAAATCCTCTTTTACGATAATAAAGCTAAAGTGTAAATAGTTACTCAAAGGTTATTAAGTCATAACATTAGATATAACTTAATGATTAATTCATTACATTAGATGTAACTTAATGATTAAGTCATTACATTAGATGTAACTTAATGATTAAGTCATTACATTAGCTGTAACTTAATGATTAAGTCGATAGAATCGAATCTATTTTTCGAATAAGTGAAGCCTCACCTCCCGCACCGCGTGCGTTCCCCAAACAAACGTTACACACAAGTTAAATTTTAGTCAACTAATATAAAATTACTTACTACTTAACATTACGTGTAAACGAGAATGAATGAACTACTTAGAATGAGTTAAAATTTGTTTGATTACTTCGCTACGTTATACATGTAAACTAGGTATTAAGATAAACTGTATTGAATTCTGGGTTGCTAAAAGACTTAGTTTTAATATTAATTCTCTTTTTCATTGGAAACTTTTCGCATTACGGTTTATTGTTCTTTTCATTTTGTCCGTCTCCTCTGTTTCACGATCCGGAATCTACTTGTCTAGCCCGCACCCGCACCCGCACCCGCACCCGCACCCGCACCCGCACACGCACCAGACACAGCGCGCTACAAACGTCCTGTATTTCTGCAGAAACACCCTCCTCTGCAGCCATCTGTATCTGTATTTGTATACGGGATGGTGATTTGATACCAGTAGTGCACTTCTGTTTCCGAAACTATGGATCAGGGAATGATTTCCTGACAAATTATTCATCGAGTATCTGTATCTTATTAGCAACGTAATTGGTTGATTGAAACAAGTAGTGAAATGTTTAAGGCCTATAGTAATTGATGCATGTTTTTATTTTTGAGTCGTTGACATCATCTTGTTTGATGATATTTATTTATTCAGATTAAGACATCCACAGTTCCGTTAATAATATACTTACAACTGGGTCAGTAAAAAAAGCTTATATTTATTTTTTATACTGTTGCTCGAACTTCAAATGTGCGCAAAGTTGTTTTCACTACGTGCTTTTATTTTAGCACTTTTTTTAATTTCTAGCTCGGAGGAACGAGACATTTCTAGCAAATAAAAAAGATTATAACCAAAGATACATAATCTTCTTTAAGACTTTTATAGGAGAATTTTAAAAGAGATAGGTTGTTCCTCGGTGAGGTTAGTAATAACGCTAGTTGATTAGATTCTCTTTGGGTTATATTTTAGTGAAGAAAAGAGAATAAATATGAATGAAGCGTCTGCCAAGCGTGGCGGTTACTGCGAAAGCCCCTATGAATACCACACCCAGAAAACGGCCCCTAGTCCCCGGCGGCCCTGCTTATTCCTGGCTCCGGCAGCAGTCATGGTAACGGCAGCGGGGCGGGGGTTGCGAAGACTCCCCGGCCATGCTAGGCTACCAAACCCAACGACCGGAAAACGCAGCGTAGGCAGGCCTCCCACGCGGTGGACCGACGACCTGGTGAAGACCGCGGGCAGCCGATGAATGCGGGCAGCGCAGGACCGGTCGTCGTGGAAATCCTTGGGGGAGGAATTTATCCAGCAGTGGAAGTTTTTCGGCTGATATGATGATGATGAAGCGAATAGGTTACACCAAGGAATAAGTCATCTTTTTTTATTTTTATTCACAACTAGCTGTCCCGGCGAACTACGTACCGCCTTACATTACATTACACTGTCCTATCCTACACTACCCTACCCTACACTACTCCACCCTACACTACACTACCATACCCTACACTACCCTACACTACACTACCCTTTTCTACCTTACACTACCCTACATACACTACACTACACTACCCTACACTACCGTACACTACCCTACATACACTACACTACACTACCCTACACTAACCTACACTACACTACACTACCCTACCCTACACTACCCTACCCTACACTACCCTACCCTACACTACTCTACCCTACACTACACTACCCTACCCTACACTACACTACCCTACCCTATCGTACACTACCCTACATACACTACACTACTCTACCCTACCCTACCGTACACTACCCTACATACACTACACTACACTACCCTACACTACACTACCCTACCCTACCCTACACTACACTACCCTACCCTACCCTAACCTACATAAGAACCTTCTCCTGACAATAACGAACTCGACAAAAAAAGAATTAGCCAAATCGGTCCTTTATATATTAGAATTGGTAAGCCCTTGACAACATCTCACCTGGTTTTCCAAGGAGGTCTTAATGCTTGTAATAATACTAGCTTTTGCCCGCGGCTTCGCCCGCATGGACATCGTTGTAATCACTGTTTTAGAGGGTGAAGCGGCTCGCGAGCGTGGACATGATTTTTTCCAGATCCCTTGGGAACTATGTCAGGATATGCTATTTAGTAAATCATGTCATTTCCCACCCCCTTAACCATCTCTGTGCAAAAAATCACAACAATCCATTGTTCCGTTGCTATGTTAATGAAATTAACCAAAAAAACTATCCTAAGGAACTGCTACCTGCATTCCAAATTTCATTAAGATTGGTCAAGGCGTTGAAGCGTGAAAAGGTAACAGACAAACAAACAAACACATTTTCACATTTATAATATTAGTAAAGATTATCCCAAGCCTTATTGTAGTCTGTATTTTATGATAATAATAAAAAGAACTTACGCACGCGTACGGTACTACGCACGGTAGCTAAAATATGGCGCAATTTTCATAAAACTGAATTGAGATGTTTTAGTTGTGAAAACGAATAAAGTTATGAATAGTTAATATATGTGTAATAAAAAATATACTTATGTGTATGTATTAGAAAAAGCAAAGTGAGATCACTCCCGGACATTTAAAATGAGCCACAAGTCGCGAACATTGGTTGCCGAAACTTTGATAGGTATGTCCCCATGTATTTTGTTTTTCTGTCACGCTCGTCTTCTGTTTTACCGGTTTTCTCACTACTGTATTGAAAAATGTCGTATGATACATGGGTGTAAAAGGAAATAACAAACTCGTGACTATGGTAAACTTACAAATGTCACTCGTTTGTTATTGACCTTTTTACCACCCTTGTATCATTAATAACTATTAACAACCCAATGAATCGCTTTACCCAGCATTTATGAATGGGACAATCCATTCGTATAACTATCTATTAATAAGTAGGTGTTTTTATGAATGGTCATTCATATGTTAATGTACTTAGATATCATTATTTTAATCTTAGTCATAGTTTTAAAATATTCTTCCACTTTTATTTTATTTAACAACCCATAAACGTCCCCACTGCTGGAGCAACCCACTGTCAGAAGTTTCTTCAAGCTGCTTTTAAGGCATCTTTCACAGCCGACTGCCTTTTATTAATAGCAACCGGCATCAACCGCTTAGCGTTCCTTGCAGAATACGGAAATAGTCCAGAAAAATGCCACTCAGACAAACCCATCCAGGTAATGTCCGTGCTTTAGGTCAGTTATCCCACGTGATCGACCCAACCACGCATGTCGCTACGGCCGCTTCTTGCTTTTATCTACATAGCACTGCACATACATACTTAATTATGTGTGTGTCTGTATTCGCGCACGCACTATCGACCGGTCTGCATTAGTCGCCGCTGCACGCTGTCTGCAGCCGCAGTCGCATTACGAATGCACCGTTTCACCCATCCCGCTATTACACTGATCTGATAACGGCGCTCCGGAACTCCGCTAGAATAGCGATTGGTCATTTGTAAACTGAGTTACGGATTAATAATCTGATTTGTGATGGCTTTGTTAGAGAATTACAATTGTTATCGGTTCATTGAACTACAGTGTGTGGTACTGTGAAAGACGGAGTAATGGTGCGCTTGCACTGAAGCGAAGACGAGCAGAATAGATTCGAGCGGTCGAAAAAGGTTCGATATCCACTGAAGCGGAGAGCAATAAGGAGCAGAGTGAAACGAAGCGGAGCGCGGCATCGCTGAACTGACCTGAGCGAATATACTTTGTGTCATCCACTCTACCCTGCCTTGCTCCGCTCCGCTCTGCCTGTTATACCTTAACCGCCTCCATGGCCCAGGGCCAAAGTTCACTGGCTTTACACAGGAGGTTGCGGGTTCGATCTCCCTATTAGTCAATCTTGAAACTAAGCTCCTACAATAACCAGTTTCAAGCCAAGAATGGACAATCTGATACTTGGTCAAAATGAGACTAGGTCATTATACGAAGGTTACCATAAAATGGGTGAAATGAATATACAATTAACGGACGTTTTGGGTCAAGTACCCAAATGCCCGAGTGCCAAATAATCGTGATCAAAAATTCCCGCTCAAAACTCCAAACATATTACAATTACCAAAGGCAGCTTCTTAGCCATCCTCAGTAGACTTGCAATGTCCAGCTTGCCAGAGGATGGGAGGGGGGAGTATGTGTATGTGTAGTGTAAAATGTAACAGAAAAATGTCCTCCGTTGGGTCTTCCGTATTGGTTCTGGCCTTCCCAGGAACAACCTTGTCACAGCAATTCCTTACTGTTATGACGTCACTCGGTGCTTAGATCGCACAAAGTCTTAATAAAGTCCGTACATCCGACTCACAAATGCTAGCCTAGCGTATTCAAGGTACCTCCCGTGCAAGTACCTAATAGGCACAATTTCATTATTCCAATGATTCGCAAAGCCCGTTATGACGGCAGCCGAGATCCGAAAAATATCCGTAAGTTCAAGTACCTCCCATAGATAGGTTCACAAATATGATACTATGACAATGGCCGCGCCCGTCGCGTCATTGATAAACCGTTCTATAATTTCATACAAGAACTCATATTGCTCACAACACACTTAACTTCTGTAAATTACCGTTGGGCCGAAGTCCAAAGTAGCTTCTCGTACGTACACAAATCGGACACTATCGCGCCACTGCGGCACTGAAAGTCACAAATCGCCCCGTAGTGGCGGCACACAGATATGACGTTTACAACAAGTCACGGCCAGTCCGTAACACACCGGTACGTATATACAGGTTCGCCCTTGCGCTGAACTTAAAATCAAAAACGCGGCAAATCCTATGTATTATGATCGCTTACGTGAAACCCCGAAATTGTCAATTTCAAACAAATAGGCTAACCCCGGGCTAAGTTCAAATTTGCGACAGTCGCGTGTCCGGCTGCCGTTGCCGAAGTTACTGTCGGTGACTACTGGTGCGCTCCACGCGGTCCTACGTTGCCTGGAAATTCCACGCGACTCTTATGGTAAAAATCGAGCCGACTGCGTGCGTTCTGCCTCGATTCGGTTTTAACAGATTGATTTAGCGGCATGTACTCTGTGGTAGATCGAAACCAAACACCTGATCTGATCAGAAAGCTACTGAAGCTCGGGAGACTCCAGCTCCATAAGGTAATGGCAGTCGTCACTGACCACGGTTACCATAACAAACATATTTTCTCCCTAGGAATTACAGACATCCACTGTGCCGCGCGTATACGGAAGCAGAAGGGACAGCTGCCTACATCCCTCTGGATTGCAGCGAGGTGGCAACATACAGGACCGAGCATCTCGAAGACCTGAGAACACTCCCGGGAATCATCGGCAACCTGCGGAGGTTACTGGACTTCTTGGAGGAGTGAATTGTATGATAAGCTGGTAGTAATGCCAGCAAGCCACGCAAAATGGGCTCATCAGAAACCTGGTTGCGCATATCAGGCTGTCCTTACAATTAAAATTAGTTCATTGTCGCACGTCTCTTCTCCGCTCAGTCAGAAACGAACCCAAAGTGCCGTTTTTCAAAGCCAGCATCCCACTATCGCTTTCTTTTTATACGGCTTATTATATTGTTATTATCATAATAGCTGCTTCCCAAGCGACTTCCAAAAAGGAGGAGGTTCTCAATTCTACTGTATGTTTTTTTATGTATGTTACCTCAGAACTTTTGACTGGTGAACCGATTTTGATGATTATTTTTTTCATCAAAAGCTAGTGCTTCCCGCGTGGTCCCATATAAATTTTATCAAAATCGGTGTAGTACTTTATTAGAAAATTAACGAAAACCAAAAATTGATCGAAGTTATTGCGATGGAAGTCGGTTTTTTTAACGTATTTAGCGTTTTCAATTATCGTGATAAGAAATGCATCACATTATTAGTAATATACACAAAATGGTCCGCGCCACAACCAGCTACCTCTATGGCGCCATTAGTTGCCATCATCTATTGAGCGTGCATAAATTTTTGCGCCAAAACCCGCCAGTTACTGTTTAGTGGTTATTTGTGAATACATTTTTTTAAGTAATTTCAGGGTAGGAATATTGCTACATGTATACTCTTCATACAATATTGAGTATTTCAGCTTGCTTGAATCAAACAATCTGCAAAAATAATCTTACTATTATTTGTAGGTCCAGTTAGAGAGTTTTGTGGGTATTGTTAAACCTCAATCAATGTTTTGTTACTACCCCATAATGTACAATATATGCATATCTAAGTGTAGCTAGGACCTGTGCAAGCCTTTCATGTCAATACATTGTATTCTCCGCTTGTAAATCATGGCCAGGAGTTACTGGACATGATGCATGTTCGAGTGAAGGCGTGTGTGCTCCTTTGATGACCTCCCTCGGGCAATATCAAATGCGTACATTTTGATGTATGCGGATCATGTTGTGGCGATTGTCTGTGCTGAGACGGTAGATCTGCTCGAATCTGAACTATTATGATCATCTGTGTCTGAGCTTAGTTACACTGTTCAGCGGATATCCTGGTGGTTCGAAACCAACGGACTTGCACTAAACCTTACCAAAACATACTTTGTGCATTTCAACCTATCGGGACACGCGTGCAGGCCTCTATCGATGGCGGTTGGCAGTATGGCGCTCCAGCAGACGCAGTCATCGGTGTTCTTGGGCTTTCACTTCGACAGGGCTCTGACCTGGGAGGCGCATATCGACACGAGTGTGCTAAACTCGTCCGAGCATACTTCGCTCTCCGGCGCCTATCAACCCCTCTACCGAGGGACATGGTCGTCACGTGCTACTTTGCGTCCGTGCACTCACTGCCACAGTACGGAATTGAGTTCTGGGGCTGTGCGGGTGTGCGGCCAACTGGCTGCCACAGACAAAAGCTGTGAGAGCAATAGTGCGGATAAAACGAGACTCGTCAGTTCGTCCTCACTTCCAGTTCCTCGGTATTCTAACTGTGCCTTGCATGGTGATTCTACAGGCGGCACTGTACACGCGTGAGAAACTTAGCTCGTACGCTAAACGCGGTGACTGTCAACGGACACCGGCACAACACTTGTCTCGCAAACAACCTGCGCGCTGTCCAGCACAAGTTGACCAAGACGTGCCAGCTGGTGCACGTAATGAGACCAGCGGCACAGATGAGATACTAGTTACTTCCAGCGGTTTATAACCGCCTTCCCGGGCAGGTGGTCGAGGCGACGTTACTGAATAGTTTCAAAGAGAGACTAAAAAAGTATAATGGGTGGCAGCCTTCCACAGTATGTATACACTAGTTTTTTAAAACTAAAAACGAAATTGAAATGTATTACATTGTAATTAATTATCCTTTTTGTTTAAGGCGAGGTATTGATTGGAACAGTTGTCTCTGTCCTTTTCTTTACGTGTAAAGAGTAAAGAAAATAACCACATTTTTCCAATGTTTTTTCGTTTCAATAAAATGGAAGTATAAAAAATAATAACATTTATCACTTTGTATTATCATAACAAATATTGTTGTATATTTTTAAATTTTATTCTTTAAAATATTAGTCATAACTAGAGTTTAAAGTAACGGTGTAGACCCATTATTCAGTGTTTCTAATAGCTTTTGACTTTAACGACATCATCAACAATAAGTGTATTTTTTTTCAACCTTGGGTTCTCTATCGTTTAGGAGTAATTGACGTCAAAAATAACGAAAATCCGTAATATTACCGCTTTAATAACTAGTTCATTATTATTTTATTTTTATTATTTTTTACTGTGTTTTCATTTCCTTTACTTTATTATTATAGAGATTCAAATTGTACATTTAATATTTATCTTTGAAAGAATTATCTTTTATGTGAAATAACTTTTTTTTGACGTGAATAATATTGAATTACCAATAAATAACCCGCAACTTTTATCAGATAGTTGGTCCACTCCCACTGTGTGGGAGGCCTGCCTACGCTACGTCTTCCGGTGCACGTTTTTTCCGAAAACTTTACTGCCCCAACTAGTCTTCACCTTATGGTGTTGGCAGAAATAGCGGCCCTCACTATATGACCTAGCTGTCGGTGAGTGTGGACGCTATATCATAAACCTGGTAGTTTAGCGTACCTGGTAGATATACGAGAGGGGAATACCCCAACTACCATCTGTTCTACGAGCTATATGCCCCGCCCACTGCTACGATTCTGTGAGCTATGTCAGTTACTTTGGTTCTCCTACCGATCTCCTCGTTTCTGATTCGATCGCGTAGGGAAACTCCGAGCATAGCTCGCTCCATCGCCCATTAGGTGACTTTGAGCATTAGTAAGCGATCATGTCTCAGTTCCGTATGCCATCACTGCCAACACACACTGGTCAAAGACCTTGATCTTGACACACTGCACACACTTGAGACAGTAAAAATATATTAATTAGCTAATAAATTAAAAAAATATATGTATGTTCATGAAGATTTAGTGATGTCTAGAAAAATACACAGAGTTTAAAGTAACGAACAGTATTGTAATAAATTATTAGTGCACAACTGACCAAATCAAAACACTGAGCACTACTGAATTTGACTCTATACTAAATTACCTAGAAAAATAAATAGCGAAGATTCAAGATAATTATTCAAAGTAGGTGCAAATTACAATCATATTATTTGTGAAAAATGATGATGATGATGATCTATCCGACCGATTTCGGTCATGGCGACCACTTCGACTCCTAGTCGGTTTGCCGCGCGTGCGCTCGAAGATGGTTTATGTAGCCAATCTTGTAAAAATTAAAGAAATAAACAATCATTAGCTAATACGTCAAATAATCCAATCCTTTATATAAAACTAATTATGTTATTAGCACATGAAAACAATATGACACGAGAAGTTCTAGGTACATTAAAGTCATGGAATGTCATTATTGCCTTTGAAAAGAGTAGGCCAGTACCCACGGACAGCACCCGGTCACGAGTATAACGCGAGAGTCAGCCATCGCTCCCATCAACCATATAAGAGGGAAAGGAACGACCCGGCTCCCGATGCGCCACCAAACTTTAAGCGAGCGTGCACCACTCATGTCAATGCTAAGATAAAAATATTAATTAGAAGAAGAGCCAAGCATGATAAGTATAGCAACCTTAGTCCATGGCTGCGAGTTCGGGTACGTGGGGGGCGGAAGCCAAAGCTTTCGTGGGAGAGTTGGGGAGGCGACTGCGACAGCGGGGCTGCGACCCCCGGTCCGGCTCCTACCTGGTCCAACGTGTAGCTGTGGCTATCCAGCGCGCGCGCGGCAACGCGGCTGGAATCGTGGGAACATTTGGGCCGGGTGTGAGTCGGGACGGGATTTCAACGTGACGAAGCTAGTGGCCGATTTATTGTTCGTGACATTTATTAATTTGTTGACATTATGTAATATTAATTGTAAATTAATTTATTAATATATTAATTATTTATCATTATTAAAAAAAGTACTCGTTATTTCTTGTCGCTTCCACTTACTTCTTAGATTGGTCATCATTTTATTACTATTAAGCATGATTAGTAGTGTCGATAGAAGAAACACTGTCTACCCATACATTTTTGTCCTTTAATTAATCGGATGTCTTATAATAACCTTTTTTACAAAGAGTCCTGTAACTCTTTTTACAAAGAGTTTGACACAATTTTTTACCTGTTTTTCTGATAAATTTGAGACATTATCGGGTAATTTGTTATACATGAGTGTGCATTGTCCCACAAATGACTTATTGATTTTGCTAAGTCTGGCATAAGTTACTTGAAGTTTATTCCTATTCCGAAGATTACGACTGTGCCTGTCACTATTCAGTGAAAACAGATGCAGATTTTTACGAACATACATTAAATTTTCATAAATGTAGTGACACGGGAAAGTCCTTATATTAATATCTTTGAACTTATCTCGGAGCGACTCACGAGAATGCATTCTAAAATCGCGCGAACCGCTCTTTTTTGCAGAACAAATATGGTATTTATATTAGCTGCATGCTTCGCAAAAGTATCCCATAAGATAATACCATGGAAAATGCTGAAATATACCAGTCTTGCGGTGTCTAAACTCGCGGAAGTTAAAACTAACTAATTTATACAACAAATTACCAGTTTTAAAATAATGTAAATAACCTTTTTTTAATTTAAAATTAATACAAATATCCATTTTAACCGCAAAATCTATATTATATTAAAGGAAGTGACTAAAACTAATGCGAGTCCGTCCGGCCGTTTATCAAACCGATTTGCTTATTTTTTTAATGAAATGTATTTATGCATAGTTTTGTCATCAAGCATTAAAAACACCTAACTTTCGCCCATCTCAAATAAATAAGAATAAATAATCCGGCAGTTCTACAAAAACTGTTTTTTTAATGAAGGTGTTCACTCAGAATATTTTCGATGCGATGGCGTGGCTGGCCGGCGCCGGCGCCGACCTCAAAAAAATTGTAGGCCCCTAGTTTGAGTCGTAGCTACCTTTGATTTCGTTATTGTCGGTTGATTTCGTGTATTCATATATAAAAATATTAATTCATACTTTTGAGTGAGTTTCTTTTTGAAGTCGGTTTTTAGGTTTTTTAAAGCCTATTTTTATATTTTTTTATTATAGTTCAATGCTATCTATGTAACAACGTTAAGTTACCCAATCACCTACGCCCCAATAGGAATTATCATATCCTAATGCATGTGTTTCATTAACCGATACAGAGTCCTGTGGCTTCCATCATAAACTCAGCAGCATGAAAGTTAGGGAGTTAAACCTTCCATTATCAGCTCACCTGAATAACTTGAAAAAATACAATCAACGGGCTATATGTAACTAGGTATCTACGTATAATAATTAAAGAATTATTCTCCAACTCCTAACCGTTAAGTTGTACCTTCCATCATCTGCTCATCAACATGGATGATGACTACCAGACGCAAAAACTTAAATAGTTTTAGAAAGTACACGAAGCACTTAATATAGAGCCTAACATATAGAGCCTATAAAGTTTGAGGATTGTCCTCGATTTCCCAAGGACTCCATCATCAGACCTGACTCGGTGACAAACACGACTGTCGGTCTATACGTACCTACGTATCAACGTATCATTTTTAAAGAATTATCCTCCAACTCCTAACCGTTAAGGAGTTGTACCTTCCATCGTCAGCTTATCAACATGAGATGATGACTACTAGGCTCAAATAACTTCATAAAACACGTAGTATGTTTCTATAAATTTTTAGGGCTACCCTTGATTTCTTTTGAATTCCATCATCAGATCCTGACTTGGTGACAATGTGACCACCTCTGGAGTATACTCCTTTGAATAAAAAAAGAATTTTGAGATCGTTCCACGGTTGACAAAATAATCAGTGAACATACAAAAAAAATACATTCAGTGGAATGTAGAACCTCCTCCTTTTTTGAAGTCGGTTATGATGTTAGCGCGATCACAATTTTCATATTAAAAACGCACAATTCTGAGTTCTGTGAATTTTGTGAGTAGTTGTTGTGCTCTCATATATGGGTGTTGGAAAGAAAACGAAAAGCGCTCGGAGGATGTATGAAAGGTGTGGCACATTCTCGCACACCGCGCAACATCGATGGCGAGCCGCTTGCGGGTTGCCCGCCGCGCAACATCGATGTACATGACAACACTAGTAATAATATAATGATGCGGAGCAGCACAGGTTCTCCTCGCTGTTTATTAATTTTCCAATATTGTTGTTCCCAAATTGGCTCCATGGAGTACTTTTATGGATGCAGTCAAAACCTGCACATCTGATTCCAGATGCGTATGAAGGTCGCGTTGCACACGTCCGTAGGTGTAAATCTAAATACCCTACACGTGACCGCGGGTGATGCTAAGTGCAACACTAGGCAACCGCCGTGGTCTACCGCTTGGATAGCACGGTTAATGGTGCCACACGATAGGAGAGAGAGAATCAATGTACGAGTATTGAGTATGATCAAAAATTCATAGTATCTCGCGTAGCCCTCACTCACTCACTGCCTGCTCGCCACCCGCCACCCGCCACTCGCCACTCGCCACTCGCCACTCTGTACATTTAATTCCCTATAATTGTTTGTTGTCCCTATAACTTGTTACTTTACCTTCCCCACGACATCACCGACTACGAGTATGTAGGTAGGTGTAACAAGCTGCCCAAAATCATAACACTTAACTTACACGTGTTCGCCGTTAGCCCAGCTGGGTTCGGGCCCGAGAGTCGTGACCCACAATTAGGGCTCATTGTTAACGTCAATGTCAATGTATAGAGCCCCGGGGGGTTAATATTAAAACCTACCTGTGCGGCACCGGCACGTCAGTACTTCGCTGCGGCGGTCTGCGGCGGGTTATAATTGGGGGCGAAGCCAGGAACGTACAGGTTTTATTTATACAGAAAATAACGTTTTGTGAGGATTTCTGATGTTTGAATTTTTTTTATTATTCACAATTGGTAAGCCCCTGGCATCATCTCATTGTATTGCTGCAGCATTAGGTGCTATCGCTGTCATGGCTGCTAATGTCAAAGTGTATTCTATCAAAAATCGTCTTTTATACAAACCAGATAATAATTTAAATTTCTCAAAAATTATAAAACCTTATCATATCAGCTCATATACGTCCCTACCGAGGGGCTCGAGCCTACCCTGAATTAGGGCGATCGGGCCTTAGTCGAACACGTGGGCCCAGTGCGGGTTGGTCGACTTCACACACAACCTTCCAGTTTCTTCGCAGGTGTGTGCAGGTTTCCTCACAATGTTTTCCTTCACCGTTAAAGCAATCAGTGAGTATATGTACATTAGTATCCGGCATTTGAACCCAAGACCTCTGGTTAGGTGAACCGAGTCGTTACCGGTTGAGCCACCGACGCTTTTTATTAAAACCTATTCTAATGTAACTGAGCAAAAAACTAAACTCTCAACGCCGAGGAGCAGGTCCCCGGCGCGCGGTCACCCACAACACAATACAATCTTGCAAAATTTTCTTTAAAATACAAATAATGTAGCTTTGTATGCAGGGTACCTTTTTACATATTTGGCACTGGCACACTGGCACACTGGCACACTGGAACATTGGCACACTGGCACACTAGGCAACTCCTCTTCGTTTTCAATGCAATACGAGTACATTAAGACACATTTCGTTATCTAGTGATAGTAAATTTGTTAAATAATTAGTAATCACCATCAAAAATTATAATTGTTCATGTCACGAATCCACGGAACTCGCGCAGGACGAGGCCGAGACAAACATGTTGAAAGAGTTCATTACAATGCTACGCAGCGATCACCGAAACGGTCTTTCGCGAAACAACAGATTACTTCCCCCCCCGCCCCCCCGCTCGCCCCTCGCCCCTCGCCCCTCCCCCTCAGTCGTTACAGCGGATTTGCATTCATGCCTCTGCCGAATATTAGCGGGACGGCGCGGCGCGGGGATAGCTCCTCGGCTTGGCGTTTCTGCGCAAATCGCTTAGCTAAGCACGGCTTGCGGAGGTACGTGACTTCGTCCCAGCTTTTGGAGCTTCGTATAACCTGCTTTAAGAAAAAAAAAATAAGTTTGCTAAGGGTTGTCGTAAATAAATACTTTCTGAGCTAAACTTTAACTAGAAAAATACATTTTGATTGATTGATTCAGTCAACATTCGCGGAACCCGCGTCAATGTGTGTATGTATGTATAGAGGTAATGATGAGACACAAAAGATTTTATGAACCATAAAGCATCATCACATCAAGCAACACACGCACTACTGGACAAAGGACTACCTCCCGCAAGTATTTCCACAACGACCGGTCCTGCGCTGCCCGCATCCAGCCGCTTCCCGCGACCTTCAACAGGTCGTTGGTCCACCGAGTGAAAGTCCTGACTCCTGCCTGCTGTACGTTTTCCAATGCGCGGTCGCCGCTTTACTACCCCAACGGCCATCTGTCCTGCGCGCTATATGCCGGTGTGCTGGTGTGCCGGTGTGCCGGTGCGCCCCGCCCACTGCCATTAAGTTTTGTTGAACCGAAGCATAATATTCCACAAGTGATTCGCGCTCCCATTGTTAATGCTTTTTGATGTGACGACTCTCAGGTGCGTCTGTTGTTACAGCTTTACAGACGAACGCAACGGTTATTTCCGTTGTAACCGGCTCCGTGACGTAACGGTTAAGTGCATTAGATTCACATCAGGAGGTCGCGGGTTCGATTCCCGGCCGAGTCTAACTTTGTATGACTCAATTTTGGTCGGTGGAAGGCCAAACATTAATGTCAAAAGCATTAATGTGTTCCAGCTTGAAAATAAAATAGCCAGTTCCCCATTGCGTTGGGGATTCTTGGTAAGACCGCTTCCATGTTCGGCATCATCGTCACTTACCATCAGGTGTGTCGATACCAAGGACTTATGAATTGTGGATTTAAAAAATACCGTTCAAATACGAGTGGAACTCGCGCTCCGAGGGTACCGTACTACTACACTTCTCCACACAACAATGACAATGATACTTATTCAATTACAAACAAAAGAGATCAACGCGAGCGACAGAAATATGCTTTTTAGGGTTCCGTTGCCAAATGGCAAAAGACGGAACCCTTATGGATTCGTCACGTCTGCCTGTCTATCCGTCCGTATGTCACAGTTTTTTTTTCATCAAACCCATACGTGTGGAATATCTATGGATAGGTCTTTAAAAATGATATTAAGGTTTCCTAAATATATTTTTTTCTAAACTGAATAGTTTGCGCCAGACACTTCCGAAGTGGTTAAATGTTCGTCCCCCCCCCCCCCCCTGTAACTTCTCAAATAAGAGAATGATAAAACTAAAAAAAATATATGATGTACATTACCATGCAAACTTTCACCGAAAATCCCGTCATTTATCATAGATAATGGTGCGGACGGAACCCTTCGTGCGCGAGTCCGCCTCGCACTTGGCCGATTTTTTGAGGTTAGCTGTTACCGTGTGTGTGTGTGTGTGTGTGTGTGTGCGGTGGTCGTATGTCTTTTTACGGTTCCGTAGCCAAAGGGTAAAACAGGACCCTGTTACTAAGACTCAACCGTCCGTCCGTCTGTCCGTCTGTCCGTCTGTCCCCAGGCTGCATTTCATGAACCGTGATAGCTAGACAGTTGAAATTTTCACAGATGATGTGTTTCTGTTGCCGCAATAACAACAAATACTAAAAAATAGAAAAAGTGAAAGTTTCCATACAAAAACGTGTATTTTAAGCGTGAAGAAACTAGCGCCATCTAGTATTTTTAATCTACAATAATTTAAATGTTGCCAGTATAACATGTTTGTTAGTTTAGGTCATATCTTTCAATCGATTTTAGAGCGACTTCCAAGGCTCCGATTGAGCTGGAATTTGTTGTGAAGCCGTCTCCCCCGCGCCCGCGCCCGCGCCCGCGCCCGCGCCCGTGCCCGTGCCCGGGACAATAGATCCTTTTGGTATTTTTAAATTGATCCGATAACAAACTTTGTAGGTGAAATCAAGATCCAAGGATCGTATTTTATGTTCAATTGAATCGTAGGAAATACTTTACTCGCCTTTTTTTGAATTTGAAAACGTACCATAAAAACTCTTTTCAAATGAAAACTTGTAACTAATAGATTTTTGGTTTTTCTTCAACTTCCTTTAGTTATACAACTGTTGTTGTTATTGTCCTTATTGTGAGCAGATGTGAAAGACGAGACGTCTAAATCAGCGCGGCCGTTTAGCCCAAATTGCGCCAGCGACGGAACAATAAGTTTTTTTTTTATCGTCGCGCAAATGCCTCCGTTTAAGCACTTACATATTTTATGACGGCCTCAGCTAACAGAAGGACCGGCGGCGGATGTTGAGGAAATAGCCGGGAGTTGAAATAAAAAAACATTTTACGTAACTGTTTAAAGGTTGGTCTGATAACGAGAGGTAAGATTATATTAAATTAGTTATTTAGTTCACATTATCAATGTAAAATGTCATCAGACGCTCTTACGGTGAAGGAAAACATCGTGAGGAAACCTGCACACGCCTGCGAAGAAACTCGAAGGTTGTGTGTGAAGTCGACCAACCCGCACTAGGCCCGCGTGGCCGAACTAAGGCCCGATCGCCCTAATTCATGGTAAGCTCAAGCCCCTCGGTGGGGACGTATATGAGCTGTAATGATGATCCTTTACGCGCCTTCGTGGCGTAATATTTAGTCCATTCGCTTCACACCTGGAGGTCGCGGTTTATTCTAGATCTAACTCTCCCAAGGCTGTCCGGACGACCAGTCCTGCGCTGCCCTCTCCGTATCCAGCTACTTTCCGCGACCTTCACCAGGTCGTCGGTCCACCGAGTGGGAGATCTGGCTCTGGGGATCTTAATTTTTCGTCTGATCCAGGACAATTTCCCTTACTTACGATGCCTAAAAGGCTTCCTTTTTAACACGCTTTTATTAGCTTCACTTGTAACTATGTACGTAAGAAAGTCTTGGAATCTTAATTTGCCCCACTTGCCGGTCTTCGATTAGGATGAAATTTTGCACACGCTCTGAGTTCTGATGACAATACACGACTAGCTAAGAAACGTCATTACAAATCCAATACGGCGGCCTCCCTAAGATGGCGGACTGGCTGTTTGAAATCCACCCCCATGACATGGGTATCAAATGAAAGGGTTTGCTGTCAGGAATACGAAAAAATAGTCACGTGACTTAAATCCAACATGGCGGACATCCAAGATAACTACTTAAGGTGTTTACTAAAAGCGTGTTTTTTTTAGTTTTTTAAACTAATTGATGATTATTTTTTAACTTAGGTCACAACTACTTTTACAAGGTGTCCTCTGTCTACGACTCGGAGTCCGTGTTCCTGTCGTTATATAAAACGTTTCGAAAAGAGACAAGAAATGTCGAATTCATTGATGCAGTGGCAGCGTTTCCTTCCCATAGCCGTACATTAGTCGCTCGCGCTCGCTGCGGGTGCTAATGAGCGCGATTACCGCTCGCTTGAGCCGCGGGAGCGCGAGCGGGGCAACGCGTTTATTTTTATTCTAACTTACTTAAGCTAATATGGATCTGGCCGGTATGAGACATTTGTTCGCTTGCTTACTATGTGCCGCTGCGTGTTTTAGTTGTGTGTTAGTACCTATGTACTAATTTATTTTTTTCTCTAAAACCGTTGTAACGATATTTATTAAATTTGGTATTCGGGGGTATTTTGAGGACGACAAGTATGAATATGTAGATAGCTGTTATCGTAACGTTTTAGAGGGTTGAGTGATTCCTAGTAGCCCATCGGGACTTGTATAGGGGGCTATTGTTTCAGTATCCCAGGGCCTGTATTGGGGACTATTGTGTCAGTAGCCCAGAGCCTGTATTGGGGGCTAGGGCCCGTATTGGGGGCATTGTTTCTGTAGCCCAGACCCTGTATAAGGGGCTATTGTTTTAGTAGCCAAGGGCCTATATTGGGGGCTATCGTTTCTTGACATTTTGACGGTCACTTCCAGTCTTACGCGCGTTAGCTCTCATTGCTTTAAAGGCGTTAACTAGCCTCTACTTCGAAACTTGTTTTAAGTTTGTACGTGCGGATGGTGGCGCATCGGGAGCCGGGTCGTTCCTTTCCCTCTAATATGGTTGAGAGTAGCGATGGCTGACTCTCGCGTTATACTCGTGACCATGTGAACTGCCCTACACTTGTCAACGGCATTCATGACATTCAATGATTTCAATGTATAATTGTGTCATATTGTTTTCATGTTCTTATGACATAATTTGTTTTTGACGTGACAACGTCTAATAAATCGATGGACGCCGGCTGCACGCACGAAAAAGGATAACTCGTTGTCCCGTTACGCTCATTGTCCCGTTACGTTGCCACGTTAAACTATAGTCTGTAAACCGACTTTACAGACAACCATTTTTTTATATTAAGGATTGGATTTATTGTTTATTTCTTGTTTTTTTTTCAAATGAAATTATGTAATCACTATTTTATGACTATCAGAAAGAGTGTAATTTGCACATATTTCGAATAAATATCTTGAATCTGTTACTTCATCACATCAGCCGAAAAACGTTCCCCTGCTGGACAAAGGCCTCCCCCAAGGATTGCCACGACGACCGGTCCTGCACTGCCCGCATCCAGCGGCTTAACTTACTTACTTGAAGATATATGTCATTTATCACTTGTGTTTCTAGTGGGTTCCCTTGCGAATGACTTGTCTTTTGATTCATTCAAAAACAGGGTGCAAGCATACAAATAAATCATCTGTGATTTAGAATAAATGAAAAGATGTAATATTCAACTTGTTTACGTAAATATGCAGCTGATGGCAACAGGAAAATGAACGAATTAGGATTCGTATAAATTTTGAATTTAAAATAAGAAATGTGCAAAGTTATTCAAACCTTCTTGGAGACAAATGGATAACCATCACAGATCCCGCGCAATATATGTATTAAGATTAGTGTACATTGAAAATGAACTCCGGCAAAACTTATTTTTTAACCGAATTCAAAAAGAAGAGCACTCAAAAGTATGAAATAATATTTTTATATACACGAAATTCACCAACACGAATGAAAATAGGGGACTAAAACTGTTTTCAAATTGATTTCATTTTAAAAGCGAATTATAATCAGCCACTTTCTACCGAGTGCGCATGCGTACTCCGGCGCTGCACGTCCGCGTGTTGATCATAATGTAAGCATTATCTACCTTTATCTTATATACATACAGGGTGTAACAAAATTGGTGTAGGACCCGCTAACTGGGGATTCTACTTGTCACACTGAACAACTTTCCCCAAGGAACCCATAGTCGATTTGGACACTCCCTATTAAACTGCACAAAATTGGCAGCTGATCGATTTTCATGAAGAACAAAAATTTGTTTTACGATTTCAGCGAAGTTGTAGAACAAACGTTGTGTTATCAATTTATAAGACGTTTATCATATCAGCTGAAGAACGTGCACTGCTGGACATAGGCCTCCATCAAGGATTTCTACGACGACCGGTTCTGCGTTACTCGCATCCAGCGGCATTCCGTGACTTTCACCAGGTCATCGGTGCACCGCGTGGAAGGCCTTCCTGCGTATCGTTTTCCAGTGCGCGGTCTTCTGTTCTACGAGTTATGTGCCCCGCCCACTGCCACTTAAGTTTAGCAATTTCTGAGATCTATGTGGGTTACTTTGGTTCTCCTACGGATCTCCTCGTTTCTGATTCGATCACGCAGAGAAACTCCGAGCATAGCAAGCTCCATTGCCCTTTGTGTGACCTTGAGCCTTCTTTTGACACCCGCAGTAAGCGACCACGTCTCAGTTCCGCATTTCAACACTGGCAACACATATTGGTCGAAGACCTCGGTCTTAAGACACTGCGGTATTAGGGACGTGAAGATATTGCGAAGCTTCCCGAATGCTGCCCGGCCGAGTTGGATTCGACGATTGATCTCTTTCTTCAAGTTAGACCTACCTAACTGAACTGTTTTTCCCAGGTACAATTATAAAAATATATATATTCAAGATTTTCATAATAAGCCTTTTCATTTAATATGTCACACAACATATTTTAAAAAAACTTTTTTTTAGATTTTTTTCAATTTATTAATTTACGTAACACGTCCCTCTTTGGGTCACCGACTTACATATGTGTACCAAATTTCAACTCAAACGTTCTAGTAGTTTCCGAGCAAATTGGCCGTTACAGACGGACGGACAGTCAGTGATCCTATAATGGTTCCGTTTTTACCTTTTGAGGTACGGAACCCTAAAAATAAATCTTTTTTAGTCTAACTGAGCTCATACATAAATAAAAAAAAATAAAAAAAAACGCTAAAATGAATACCTAAATAAAGTAATTTTAAGTCGGCGCCAAACAAACAGACACGCAAATTAATATTACGTAAAGTGAAATGGCGGCGCCCGTCGGTGACGTCATGACGTCACGCGTGACGCGTCCCTTTGCCGGAGATTGCAGAAAACTCCGTTTTTGTTTGTTTGGCGCCGACTCAAAATTATTTAGGTACCTATTTATATTAGTACAGGTGTTTAGTTATTGTTCTTTGTCGGTTTTGTAACATTTTTATTTTCCGTGGGAGGGTTGTTAGTTGTTAGGATGGAGTGGCGCACTGTAATGTCGGAGGCCGAGATCCACTTCGGGTCGCTGAGCCAGCGAAGTAAGTAAATAAGGTGTTCAGTTAGGCTAATAAGGATATTTTTTTAATTTTTCACTTCTCAGTTTCTTTCTTTTTTAGGCGGTTTGTGGAAAAGTTCAAGTTTCTATATCCAGGGGTTTTAGCCTGTGCGTTGATATATCAGTCACCCAGTCACTCAGTCATTTTCTCCTTTATATATTTAGATTAATAAGTAAATGTTTTTTAATTAAAACTGAAACGCTCAATAAGATGCGTCTCATAAATTATTTTGAAGTACCTTATTTTTCTATATTTTTGTGAAACAAGCAAAATCGAAAGTCAGAGTATACGAACGTACTCTACAGTTATGTACCTACAGACGTGAGTGTGTGTGTGACGTGATGTTTATGTTGAAGGCACAATGTTATTGTTTATTCCAAATACAAAGCTGTTTCAGTGTGAAATGTACTTCTTATTCTCCATTCCACAGAAGGGAATGAAAATGATTACTTTATTTAATGCACCTACTTTACATCAGGTAGCTGCGGTCCAAACTGACTCTCTACGCCCACACCACAGTGGGATAGTTTAGCTATAGTTAAACTACGGTTAAACTCCAATTCAGCCCCCCCCCCCCCCGGTCCGAATTGCACCCACACCGCACTTGGCGCCTGGCGAGTTTCCAAAAAACTTCGCTACTTCATATTCCGTGAAACAAAAGAGGCTTTATTCGGATTGGAGTTGTTGGCTTACATGCAGATTACTTACCTACGTTATGCAATGCTTTGCCAGCAGAAATAGAGGCGGTTCTAGTAGTCGGCATAATCGCTGTTTGTTTCGGCGATATAGTAAAAATCTGAATCGTTTAGTACATCCTACCCCTGTCCGACCTCTAGTCCTAGTATATACGAGTAGAACATCGACCCCTGTCCGACCTCTAGTCCTAGTATATACGAGTAGAACATCGACCCCTGTCCGACCTCTAGTCCTGGTATATACGAGTAGAACATCCGACCCCTGTCCGACCTCTAGTCATAGTATATACGAGTAGAACATCCGACCCGTGTCCGACCTCTAGTCCTAGTATATACGAGTAGAACTTTGACCCCTGTCCGACCTCTAGTATAGTATATACGAGTAGAACATCCGACCCCTATCCGACCTCTAGTCCTAGTATATACGAGTAGAACATCGACCCCTGTCCGACCTCTAGTCCTGGTATATACGAGTAGAACTCGACCCCTGTCCGACTTCTAGTGCTAGTGCTTTGATTGGTATCAGCTAAATTGGGATTTGTGTACGTTCTCGCTTACAAAATGTTTACTGAGATATACGCACACTCTTTGAAAGCAATGTTTTTCTCAAATGTTCACTACGATTTGTTCACAGTATGTTTTTTTTTAAACAATTTATTGTATTAAACATTTGAAAATAAATTACATGAGTATTCTAGTCATGAGAATAACGTTCCATACCACCACACAAGTACTACTATTGATATCTATTCATTACAAAGAAAAGGAATCAATGAGAGCGATAGAAAAATATTTTTTTGAACACGCTTTAATTAGCTTCACCTGTATGTCTGTTTCTATGTCTGTAACTGACTCCTTTGCACTCGATTTTGAACCACTTTAAACAGACCCATTTAATTCAAACTTTGTCAAGAATCGTTGATAATACAAAAAAATTATAAGTTTATCTCATTATCCTGAACTAAAAATTTAAAAATAAATATAGTTTAAAAAAACTAAAAAACGCGCTTTTTAAGCACATCAAATAAGCAAAAAAAAATCGTGAACGAAAAATTATTACTCTGCAATAAATATAGTTGAAAAAAACTGAAAAACACGCTTTTAGAACACATCAAAGCTGAAAACAATAATGAACGAAAAAACTAGTATTATTGTGAAAAAAGCGTGGGGCTCTTTGTGTCATATTTTTCGTATATCGAGCGCCCCACGCTTCGGTTCGGACTTCTCGGCGTGAGAACGACTCACACTTGACAGGTTTTTATTATTTGTTATTTTACTTAGAATTAGTTCCATAGATTTAGCGAAAATATCCTATGCCTAGTTCCATTATCCATCGCACCAAGTGTCACGCTTGTGTGTGTTACCGTTTCACGATGCAGCGAAAAAACCTTTAAAATCACGTTTCTTGTATGGAACTTACATATTTAAAAAAAAGTTTGTTCATCATTATCATCATAACAGCCTAAAATTGTCCACTGCTGTACAAAGACCTCCCCCAAGGATTTCCACGACGACCGGTCCTGCGCTGCCCGCATCCATCGACTTTCCGCGATCTTCACCAGGTCGTCGGTCCACCGCGTGGGAGGCCTGCCTACGCTACGTTTTCCAGTGCGCAGCCGCCACTCGAGAACTTTACTGCCCCAACGGCCATCTGTTCTACGAGCTATGTGACGTACCCACTGCCACTTCAATGTTTGTTATTCGTAGGTAAATCCCTTGTAATAACACATATTCTGTTAAAAACCAGCCTATTACGGTTCCAAAGATACAGAGCCTTTTAAAGATTGAACAGACAGACGAACGGACAGCCTGCGCTTAGTTACATAATACCGTTACGTGGTGCGGGCCCTAAATATGGTAGCCCCAATAGAGACAGTCATATTTGCTAGTAACCGCGTCGCGTCGCACGGACGATTAACTCCAACATTCCCGATCGTCACATGTTTGTTTCCTTTCATCCCGAGTGTTCCACTAGCTCCCAGTCGAACTGAGAAAAGAACACCAACGTTGGCGTTGATCCCGTTCCCTGCAACACATACGAGGGATTCATTCCACATTCGTTCCATACCGATCCAACATGAGAATTGTTTCTTTTTGCGTCTTTATAAGGACGTTTATACGCAAGTGTTATGATATACCCGTTTTCCAGTTCATTTTACGATAAATCTATTGAACTTACTAAAATTTTACGGGTTTTAAAAGATACAGTAAAACTTTGAGTGTAATTCGTGGCTTTTTTTTACCAAAAATCCTATTTAATACTACAAAATAAGTTCAGCATCTTCCCGCGAAAACAACGAAAACGGTAAAAAAAGAGAAATCATTTGGGAATTATTCATTACAAAAAAATACTGCGATTTAATAGAGAGAATAAACATCGTAATGTGGGAAAAATATTCCATAAAGTTTCAACAAACTTAGCAAAATAATATTTTTCACTTAATCGATTTTCCATAGTAAAAAATATTTAAAATAGATACTCATTTAGCGCCCTTGCACCCAATGAGAGCCAATCGCGGAAAATACATCGCTGTGCAGACAGCAATACATTGATCAACTTTTCTTGATACTTGCGCTCCAGATTTGCGAGCAACTATCAGTAGAGCGTTGTAGGTATTTGATACGGTACAAAATTAAGTTTGATCTGTGTATTTGTATACGGCCAGTACATGGTTTAATAACATTGCCGTGTAGTTACGGCAATGGTATTTAAACAGTATTTATTAGCTGAACCAAAACTACGGCATAGAAACTAAAAACCAAGGACCCGCTCAAGGTCACAAAGTGTTGCCTATCATTCCCACTTACGTGCTGCCGAGTAAACAATTACTAGTAATTTTTTAACCGGCTGCCCAATAAAGAAGGAAGCCTTATGTTTTTTGGTTGTATGTATGTACGTATGTAAATAAAAATGAATAAAAAAAACATATTAATAATATATACTTGAAGGACGACGGACAACAGCTGGAGTAGTGCCACACGTCACACGAGATGGGCGCTGGCGGTACGCCTGGCGTTTTGTTCCTCAAGACAAAACGTACTAATTTTATAAAGAACACTTTGGCGCGTGAAACAGTATTGTTGTTCGTTGTAGTCCACTTTAAATTTCAAAAATCGTACATTCAACAACTGTATTTTCAAATAAAAAGTTCTGCCTAGGTACTACTCAGTTTTTATTTCAGCGCATTATTTGAGAAAAGTGCCGGCCACTGCAGTAATGTCCTATTATACATATACCAAAATTAGGTGATTGGGAGGAGCACTGCGTGCGCTGCGGTGACGCGACGTAGCAGGTGATTGGGAGGAGCACTGCGTGCGCTGCGGTGACGCGACGTAGCAGGTGATTGGGAGGAGCACTGCGTGCGCTGCGGTGACGCGACGTAGCAGGTGATTGGGAGGAGCACTGCGTGCGCTGCGGTGACGCGACGTAGCAGGTGATTGGGAGGAGCACTGCGTGCGCTGCGGTGACGCGACGTAGCAGGTGATTGGGAGGAGCACTGCGTGCGCTGCGGTGACGCGACGTAGCAGGTGATTGAGAGGAACACTGCATGCGCTGCGGTGATGCGACGTAGCAGGTGATTGGGAGGGACACTGCATGCGCTGCGGTGACGCGACGTAGCAGGTGATTGGGAAGAAGACTGCATGCGCTGCGGTGATGCGACGTAGCAGGAATAAGAAAATGATAATGTAGGTATAGAAAGCAGTTTTTGGTTCGATAACAATGTTGGAAGTGGGGGAGACAGCCGCGTAAACGTTGTGAGACAAAAACGGAGCAAATCACACGAGGAAAAACCTTTTAAGATCGCATCTTTAGACTATCTCCTTTAACCCTTGGCCCCCGGGGCGAGGGGACGCGGAGGCGGCGACGGGGGGGAGGGGAGGAAGAGGTGGGAGGAGGATACGTGAGAGGAATTTTAATATCGCCACGCGACGGACGCACAGATTTTCAGGAGCTCCATTTAGGGATGTATCGTTTGAGAAGCATCGATTTTTAAATGGAGAACTTGTAATGTGAGATTGCAAGGCGGTGTACGTTTAGGAAAAATAATAAATACTACAAACTATATAAAAAACGATATAATTTTTTCATGGACAATTCTTACTAGTACAAAAATCCTGAATAGCTGAAACCTTAATCAAAAAGTCCGCCCAATGATCATCGAAATAAATAAATTAATAAATATTCTGGGACAAATCACACATGGTCATCTGGCCCCAAAGTAGGATTCCCTGTGTTATGGGAACCAGAGACTGATATACATACTTATATACGTTTAAATACATACATCTAATATATAAAAATGATACGCAAAATGTGTTGGTAAGCGCATAACTCGAGAACGGCTGGACCGATTTCGCTAATTCTTTTTTTGTCGAGTTCGTTATTGTCAGGAGAAGGTTTTTATGTAGGGTATGGTAGGGTAGGGTAGTGTAGTGAAGTGTAGGGTAGGGTAGTGTAGGGTAGGGTAGTGTAGGGTAGGGTAGGGTAGGGTAGTGTAGGGTAGGGTAGGGTAGTGTAGGGTAGGGTAGGGTAGTGTAGTGTAGGGTAGTGTAGTGTAGTGTAGGGTAGTGTAGTGTAGTGTATGTAGGGTAGGGTAGGGTAGTGTATGTAGGGTAGTGTAGGGTAGTGTAGGGTAGTGTAGGGTAGGGTAGTGTAGTGTAGGGTAGAGTAGTGTAGGGTAGGGTAGTGTAGTGTAGGGTAGAGTAGTGTAGGGTAGAGTAGTGTAGGGTAGGGTAGTGTAGTGTAGGGTAGAGTAGTGTAGGGTAGGGTAGTGTAGGGTAGAGTAGTGTAGGGTAGGGTAGTGTAGTGTAGTGTAGGGTAGGGTAGGGTAGGGCAGTGTAATGTAAGGCGGTACGTAGTTCGCCGGGACAGCTAGTACATATATAGATATTTAACACCCAGACACAGAGCAAACAAATCTGCTCATCACACAAATGCTTGCCCTGGGTTAAGGGCACTAACCACTGAGCAACCGAGTCAGTCGTAATTATCAGCCGAAAGAGACCACTGCTGGACAAAGACCTCCCCCAAGAATTTTCACAACGACCGGTTCTGCGCTGCCCGCATCCAGCGGCTTCCTGCAACTTTTACAAGGTCATCGCTCCACTGTGTGGAAGGCCTACCTACGCTACGTCATCGCGTGCGCGGTCGCCACTCGAGCGCTTTACTGCCCTAACGGCCATCTATTCTACGATCTATGTGCCCCACCACTACCACTACCACTTTAGCGACTCTGGGAGCTATGTCGGTTACTTTATTTCTGATTCGATCACGTACGGAAACTCCGAGCATAATACTATGGGTATCGCTACCCAAGACACCCAAAGGTAAATGGAGCGTCGAGCGTGCTGTGCGCGTGCTGTGCTCGTGCTGTGTTCGTGCTGTGCTCGTGCTGTGCTCGGAGGAACATGATAAGGATAATCATTTAGGTGTTTTAATGTTTTCAACTTCAAAGTAAATAAGAATGACAACCTGCTGTGGCGCGACGCGACGGCGACTGGTAGGATTAGGAGTAGGTGAGGCAGGGCGTGCGGACATAACTGCGTACGTGCACACAATGACTTAAAAAAGTACACAAGAATAAGGAAAGCATTTCACACGTTAAAATTTTATCAGACCAACAAATCACAGAAAACATAATCATATCTGACCCGAGATGGGTCTTCAAGAGAGTATCAGTTTCAAATAACAGTTATTTTACAAACATTTCTAAGAAATGTGAGGAATCTCAACTGAGGAGGCCAGGAACAAAAGGTAACATTTACGCAACCGGCTCGATTAGTTTTTCTTAAATAGGACTCAAAACCTTGGATTTTATCAATTTCTGAGATTCAGTTCAATTCGTGACATATCTCATGAGAAAATAGCATCTTAAATTCGTATTTTATTCAATTGGTAACATTTACATTCCTTTTTTTGTGTGGGATCAAAAGGTGACATTTCCCATATTTATTGATCTATTACAATATAACTTAACACATATAATTGGCTAGCCAAAGTGTACTCTCCCTAAATATATTATACTACCTTTTGCCCGCGTGGACATCGTTTTTATGACTGTCTTCGAGGGTAGGTGGTGCGCGAGCCGCAAGCGGCTAGCGAGGGTGGACATGAGTTTTATCCAGATCCCTCAGGAACTATATCGGGCTATTCTGATTAGCGGTCTATGTCACTTCCCATCCTCTCAACCAATTCTATACAAAAATCACTTCAATCCTTCGCTCCGTTTTAAAGTCGCTGACGTGCGCGAGCGTGCAAATGAGTTTTCCTTAGATCCCTCGGGAACTATGTCAGGATATGCTAATTAGTAAATTGTGCCATATCCTACCCCCTCAACCATATCTGTGCAAAAATCACAGCAAGCCATTGGTCCGTTGCGATGTTAGAGAAATTAACCAAAAAAGAGTATTTTTTCAGTTCCCTTAGGAACTGCATCGGACTATGCTATTTTTACGGGATAAAAAGTTGTCTATGTCCTTCCCAGTAACACAGGCTACCTGTATGCCAAACTTCATCCAGATTGGTTAAGGTTTTGAAGCGTGAAAAGGTAATATTAGTAACGAATATAACATTCATAGGCATACCCATATCACATTTTTCTCGATTGTCGAATAAAAAGAAAAAGTGTAAATATCGCCTTTTGTTCCTAGCCTTCCAACTACTAAGTCAAAGTTTGGTAGCGAAAAATATTGAAGGGTAGGAAAGAATTCGGATTTTGAAGTAAAAAGTGACACATAGGTTGTTATGTGTCAGGGCATGAGAAATAGATCAAAAGGAAGAAGGATAACTAACAGGAACGCGTTACCGCGTTACCGCGTCACACTGCAACCACACCCCGGACACTCCATACAAACGAGCGAGAAATGATTACATAATTATAACTGACGTATCTATAGGCAAGAATGCAGGTAGGGTTGAATCACACCGGCGGTATTGGTCACGAAATGTTTGTTAGTTATTTACTGCATGCACACTGCAAGATATATATACTGTGCTGCTAGCAACAATCAACAGTTATCTTACATGATTAAGTAACTTACATGGATAACATTGTTCATTTGTTCTTCAAACACAGGAGCTTTTGTCCGTGAAACAATCTCATTTAGCAACCTACAATAATTTTGATTTGATGTTGATGGGTTGATGGGGCTGCCGCGCTACTGCAGTGCCTCGGGAATGTTCGCGGAGGTGCGCGTAGACTGCTTCTATGCCACAATGCGCAAAAGGTGCGCGTCCTTAGTGCGCAGAGTGCGCGGTAGTGCCAACAACATCCTGGCTATGATAGCGGACAGGTTTGATTGCTGCTACATGAATCATTGTTGCAATGTTCATGTGCCGGCAATCAAACCTCAAAGAAGTTTATGATTTAATGATTTTATGTTTATGTACATTTTTACTAACATTTAGTGTATAAGATTAGTTTGTAAGATTACTAACACAAATTGATCCTAAAGTTGGTCGTAAATAAATTGATTATATAATAATATAATAATAGTCAATCTCAATCTACTTATAATTCCGAGATCACATTTTATAACATCACACCACTAGATATTTCTATACAACTCATAATTTCACACCATCTAATCAAATTATTACAAACAATCATCATTTTAAATAAATAAAACGAACAGTGACTTATATATTAAAACGAACAAAATATCTCACAAGCCACAATAACAAACTGACATCTGACATATGAAAAACATAAAGGAACTACATTTCAAAAAAAAAGATACAGCTAGTATGAAGATTCATAGGAACAGATTGTTCTTAGATTTGGTCGTATAATATTGGTGGTCAGCCAATCATGATACGAGGCATTATGAGACGCCGCGGCCGCCTATTGGCGTCGAGCGGTGAGCGGCGCGCAAAGTAAATATAAGTGACGTTAATCGCGCATGCTTTACGTTCGGTAACTAGTTGCTTTTTATTCCGGTGTACGAAATCACAGCGGCGCGCAAAGTGAATATAAGTGACGTTTATCGCGCTTGCGTAGCTCGTCCTTTACGTTTGGTACCCAATCTACATCCAATCTGAGTGACGGGGGGGTGAGGTCGAATTTAGAGAGCGGCAGGGAGTGTCCATACTGTACGTTAGTACTAATATATATACTGTGCTGCAACGCTACCACGTTCCTCTTTCACAACAAGGACGGTCCGAATCACACTACTTAGCGTCGCGTCGTGACGACGCTCGCGCCGCGCCGCGAGTTCAGACGGAGCTCACGAGTCACGGTACCGTCGCGCTCGTCACGTCCACGTGCAGTGGCACCAACAATCGGTTCAGCTCGTTAGCCATGTTGCTTGCTGCTTCCTTGCTGCAAATACTTGACTGGTTAACGAACTAGACAGGAATTAGACAAAAGCTACTGAACGCTCTTGTCGGATAACGTGAACTTGTATTAAGTTTATAATGTTAGTATGTCAACATAACATAAACAATTTGATAGAAAATTAAAAACCTGAGCGCTTAAAATCTTATCCTACTCAGCGAGATCAAGGCGACTGGAACGTCACCTCACACTCGGCGAGATCAAGGCGACTGGAACGTCACCTCACACTCGGCGAGATCAAGGCGACTGGAACGTCACCTCACACTCGGCGAGTTTTTTTCCAACAAACCTATATCTACCAAGGCCATGCCCCTTTGTATTGTTTTTTCCCATTTTGTAATGAAAATATCAAGTAGGAGCCTTCAAAAACTGAGAAAATTGCCCAACTGAAACGTCATTTTCACACCCACCAAAAAATGTATACGCATATTAACAATAAAATGAAAACATAGAGGCATAAGAAAAGCGTTTTTTTTATTATTTAAAAAAAAATTGGTCAAGTTTTGGAGGAGGAAACAGGGGACTGCGAAATGCTGTTTTGGTCAATTTTGGTGCTTTTTATTGGTCTGCTCTGCAGCTCACCCTTTCTTGCTGTATACGGAGAGGTTTGGGGGAGGAAGACAGCAACATTTTATTTAAATACATATTCTTTAGACCGCGTTTCCTCTTAGTGCCATTAGTCTGTACCGCTTCCGTGCTTGGCAAGCCTCGTGCATCCATTGGCGCCGTTTGCAATCACTGAATGGCAGCCGTGTTCGTGGCCTCTAGCTGGCTTACAAATTTCTGACATTGGGGCTTGGGGATTGCCGAGCCCTGTAAATGTGAACTTGGCCGTGGGCCCGCGCCGTGGGCCCGCCCCGTGGGCGCAGTATTAGTCTTACTTTCCCCAGATTAGGGCTCTCCCCGGGCCCCAGAAGTGGAGACGTCATATAAAGAAGTTCACTTGTAACTGCCTCCGTGGCGTTATGGTTAAGTCCATTAGCTTCACATCAGGAGGTAATGGGTTTGATTCCCGGCGGAGTCTAACTTTGTATTACTCGGTTTGCTTGGTGAAAGGAAATGTTCTAGGCCCGCCTGGCTAGCTACCAACACAATCTCATCTAAGTATTGCCGTCAAACATTAATGTCAACAGCATTATAGATAAAATAGCCAGTTTCTCATTGCGTTGGGGAATAGTGGTAACCCCGATTTCATCTTCGGCATAATCGTCCCTTACCATCAGGTGAGATGATGCCAAGAGCTCACCATTGTGAATAAAAAACAATAATTAGCTGGAAACAATCTGATATTTACGAGTATGTTTAAGTAATGAACCTTTGTGATTCCCTTTTCAAGAGGCTTAAGCGATAACATTTTAATTCGCTGCACAGCGATACAAATAAAGTGTTTAGGAGCAAATCGCTCGACTCGGAGACTCGGAGACTCGGATCGCGGTTGAGCGCAATACATTAATCCATTATTAATCCCATTGCGAGTTGTGACGATTCGATGAAACGGAAATAATTGCGTTCGTTTGTTTGTTAGTATACGGGAATGGGAGAGAGTTACAGGAGGGGAACACTAATTTTGGTTTAATTCAGCCTTATTCAAATTCAATTCAATTCAAAACAATTTATTTGAAATAGGTGTTTACACGCACTTTTAAATAGTCAAAACAAAAATAAATAAATTGTATATTACAAATAATGTCATGATTCAAATTACAGTCTCAGGTAATGGTATTTGTTATAGAATCAACATATATATCTTTGGCATTTACATAATCTATTATTTTATAATATCCTCTAGAGCACAAGCATTTTTTGACATGAGTCTTGAATTTATGCTCTGACAAACTAATTAAATTTTCTTGAATTTTATTGTAGAATCTTAGACACTGCCCCACAAATGACTTTTAACCTTACTCAGTGTCGAACAGGCTATATCTATTTTAATATATTTTTATTATTTACTAGCTTTTTCCCGCGGCTCCGCCCGCGTGGACATCGTTTTTATGACTGTCTTTAAGGGTAATTAGTAAATTATGTCGTTTCTCACCTACTCAACCATCTCTGGGCAAAAAATCACAACAATCGAGTAATTTTTTAGTTCCCTCAGGAACTGCATTAGATTTATCTATTTTCCCGGGATAAAAAGTAGCCTATGTCCTTCCCCGTGACACAGGCTACCTGCATACCAAATTTTATAAAGATTGGTCAAGGCGTTGAAGCGTGAAAAGGTAACAAACAAACTAACAAACAAACACATTTTCACATTTATAATATTAGTAAGGATTTACCGTAATAAAACTTCTGAAATACTAGGGTTTCTCTTCTCTCTTTCTGTCTCTCTCTCTCTTACCGTGAGGCACAACTGCCCGTGTTATACAAGAAATATATTGCGTTTGCGCGGGGTTGAAATCCTTGGGGGAGCCCTTTATCCAGCAGTGTAAGTCCTTCAGCTGATTTGAATGAATGAATGAATGATGAGTGAGTTAGTAACATGATTCACTAGCGCCACTTGCCCAACTCCACGAGGCATTCGCCTTGCAGAGTACCGGGACAAGCGTCTTTGCGGCAAGACCTACCGTAACTGGTCCTTGTCTTCACCTTATGGTGTTGGCAGGAATAGCGGCCCTCACTGTATGACCTAGGGTAGGTAAGTGTGACCGCTATATCATAAACCTGGTAGTTTAGTGTATCTGCTAGATATACAAGAAGGGTATGCCCCGAAAGGAATTACTCACAGAATTACTCACAAAATTACTTACAGAATTACTCACAAAATTACTCACAGAATTACTTACAAAATTACTCACAGAATTACTCATAACATTACTCACAGAATTACTTACAAAATTACTCACAGAATTACTCATAACATTACTCACAGAATTACTTACAAAATTACTCACAGAACTACTTACAAAATTACTCACAGAACTACTTACAAAATTACTCACAGAATTACTTACAAAATTGCTCACAGAATTACTCACAAAATTACTCAAAGAATTAATCACAGAAATCGCAATCAAAATCATAATTATAGATAGGCGCATTTTAATTAACGAATTTTTAACCGACTACAAAGGACCTCCTCCTCCTCAAGTCAACCCGTATATTTTTTATTTTTTTATGTATGGCCATGCATAATTATTTACAGAGTAGTCCTAGATTAGGTATAATTACTGATTTTCGATAAAATTTATACAGGACCAACTTCAAAAGTATTTCATTACATACATTAGTATGTATTAATAAATATGTACTAATTTTATGTAATGTATTGTATGTATTACCGTTTTGACGATATTAGCTCTATCGTAAAAACTGTAATATAGGTATATACAAGCGTAATATTTTACTAATACTGAAGTTAAACAAAAAATCATAAAAATTGGCTAAGTGTGAGTCGTAGTCGCGCTAAAGAGTCCGAAACGAATAATAAAAACATTATTTTTGTCGCTCGCGTTGATCTCTTTTGTTTGTGATGTGTAACTGTATCATTGTCTTTATACTATGTACTTGTGTGGAGAGGTGTGGTGGTGCGGAACCCTCGGGGTGCTAGTCCGACTCGCACTTAGCCGGTTTTTAAAAGCTTTTAATTAACTTGCAATGTATGTATGTATGTTTGTTCGTGTGAAATCTTGCAAGTAACATTTGAGCCACCTCTCGGTTTCCGATTAAGCTGAAATTTTGCATGCATATGTATATCGCGTGACAATGCAATATTAATAGCTTGTACCTAAACGTTTTTCGGTTTTTCGAAAATTATCTATTTTACTAATAGTAGCACATTGTATCCGAGGTCCGATCAAATGATATAGATACTGCTATTTGTATTTGCTGTCAAGCAGCTTACTATGTTTGGGCTACAGATAATTATCTATTTTACTAATAGTAGCACATTGTATCCGAGGTCCGATCAAATGATATAGATACTGCTATTTGTATTTGCTGTCAAGCAGCTTACTATGTTTGGGCTACAGATAATTATCTATTTTACTAATAGTAGCACATTGTATCCGAGGTCCGATCAAATGATATAGATACTGCTATTTGTATTTGCTGTCAAGCAGCTTACTATGTTTGGGCTACAGATAATTATCTATTTTACTAATAGTAGCACATTGTATCCGAGGTCCGATCAAATGATATAGATACTGCTATTTGTATTTGCTGTCAAGCAGCTTACTATGTTTGGGCTACAGATAATTATCTATTTTACTAATAGTAGCACATTGTATCCGAGGTCCGATCAAATGATATAGATACTGCTATTTGTATTTGCTGTCAAGCAGCTTACTATGTTTGGGCTACAGATAATTATCTATTTTACTAATAGTAGCACATTGTATCCGAGGTCCGATCAAATGATATAGATACTGCTATTTGTATTTGCTGTCAAGCAGCTTACTATGTTTGGGCTACAGATAATTATCTATTTTACTAATAGTAGCACATTGTATCCGAGGTCCGATCAAATGATATAGATACTGCTATTTGTATTTGCTGTCAAGCAGCTTACTATGTTTGGGCTACAGATAATTATCTATTTTACTAATAGTAGCACATTGTATCCGAGGTCCGATCAAATGATATAGATACTGCTATTTGTATTTGCTGTCAAGCAGCTTACTATGTTTGGGCTACAGATAATTATCTATTTTACTAATAGTAGCACATTGTATCCGAGGTCCGATCAAATGATATAGATACTGCTATTTGTATTTGCTGTCAAGCAGCTTACTATGTTTGGGCTACAGATAATTTTCAACAAAGAAAACCGACTTTAAACGCACGTCGCCACCACGATTTACGAAGGTTTCCCTCTATTTCTCTGGGATGTCTCTGGGACCCTTGGAAATCAATATCTGATGATGAACAAAAAAAAACCTATCCTATCCTGTCCAAAAGACTCATCAAAATCGGTTCATAAACGACGAAGTTATCCGCGAACACACATAAAAAAATGTATGTAAAAAAATATACGGTCGTATTGAGGAACCTCTTCCTTTTTTGAAGTCGGTTTAAAAGGGAATTATGTTTGGTCGAGGGCCGAGATGATGGGTCGAGATGCCAGCCGGAATACTGGCTCACGTAGCATCTAATACTTCCATAGTAGTCCTCAAGGGCCATCACAACATACACTAGGTACGTGATAACATTGTGCCCCTGGTGGGCCGATGTGAGCATTGTTTATCGAGTGGGCGGCGCGGCGTTATACTTCCCGCCAGGTGGTTTCAATTACGAGTGGAAACGCAAAAAAAAAACACATTAGTACATTTTTGCATTTTTTTGGATTATGTAATTTTTTTAAAAAGTACTTCGCCGATTTTAGTAAAATTTATAACGGACCAATTTGAAAGCATACCCTTTAGCATTAAACAATAAAAAGCAAAATTAAAAATTTTGAAAAAACCCATCACGACGTTCAAAATGAAATTGATAAAGGATAAAATAATTAAAAACCCCGACTTAAAAAAATGTGCTATTAGTAATAATAAACGTAAAAAGCTTTTTTATGAAGATTTGACCTCTCGCAGAGTCGGACATATGAACAACAGAGTATCAGTTTTCATAGAACTTCCCCGGACGGATTTTCTTTGGTATTTTATTAAGTTCATAGGGAGTTGAATTTTTAATTGCCACATCTACATCTTCGGGAACCCAATAGGTATCGTTCATATGTCCGACTCTGCGAAAGATCAAATCTTCTTATAAAAGCTTTTTACGTTTATTATCACTAGTTACATAATTTTTTTTTAAGTCGGGGTTTTTAATTATTTTATCCTTTTTCAATTTCATTTTTAACGTCGTGGGTTTTTCAAAATTTTAAATTTTGTTTTTTTTTTCAAACTTTTTAAAGAGCATTGGTACATACATTATACAAAATTGATATACTTTGTTTTAAAATATGAATATATAATTTTATTAAGTATTTATAACTAAATAACTTTGCCGGAGGTTTTGTTGTTACTCAACTCGATATCATTAATTAAGCAGAATAATAAATGACGGCTGAAAAGACATTTTCAACATAAGTAAAAAAATGACAATGCGTTAAATCTGCCTGTTTCACTTTCACACCTAAACGATTTCAAACAAATTGTCGGTAAGATCCTTTACTGAATACCGCATCAAATTCGGACTAGATATTACTTTACCGCCACCTACTACCGTAACACCTATTTAACAATCCTGACTAATCAACCACAAACCCATTATTGAAAACCGCATCCAAATCGGCCTAGTAGTTTTGGTTTTGCACAAAATAAATTAACTAAAGAGCGTCCTGGTGAGTTGTCATCGTAACACCTATCTAAGAACATGCACCAATCAAATCCAAATCCATCATTGAAAAGCGCATCAAAATAGCACTAGTCGTTTTGGAGATAAATGGCAACATTGGTTTGTACAAAAAATGTTTACTGCAGTGCCTCGTGGTGAGTTGTCACCGTAACACCTATCTAAGAACATACCCCAATTAAAAACAAACCCTTGACAGAAAACCGCATCAAAATCGGACTAGTATTTTTGGAGATAAATGGCAACACTTGCTTGTACAAAAAATGTTTACTGCAGCGCTTTCTGGTGAGTTATCACCGTAACACCTATCTAAGAACATGCAACAATCAAATCCAAACCCATAACTGAAAACCGCATCCAAATTGGACTAGTAGTTTTGGAGATAAATAGCAACATTAGTTTGCACAAACAAATAATAACTACAGCGCCCCCTGGTGAGTTGTCATTGTAACACCTATCTAAGAACATGCACTAATCAAACCAGAAGCCATCACTGAAAACCGCATCAAAATCGAACTAGTAGTTTTGGAGATAAATGGTGACATTGGTCTGTACAAAAAAGTTTACTGCAGCGCCCCCTGTTGAGCTGTCACCGTAGCAGTTATCTAAGAACATGCACCAGTCAAATCCGAACCCGACACTGAAAACCGCATCAAAATCAATCAAGTAGGTAGTTTAGGAGAAAATTGCAAAATTCGTTTGCACAAACCCTCTCACCCCAAACGCATATACCGTCTCCTTTCCGTCGCGGGTAAAAAAAATGAAAATCTGTTCTCATTCTGCGAAAATATCGCGTAACAAACACAAAGAAAACATACCTCCTCCTTGTGCACGCCGCGCTCGCCGCGCCCGCTGCGCCCGCTGCGCCGTGTCTAACCGTCTGATTTTCAATTAGCACTGTCCAACTTATTTCATTTGAGTTTCCCGCGCCCTCGCCCGCGCTCGTGCCCGCTCTCGTGCCCGGCTGTGTATTTGGAATGACTCAATTCAATTAAAGTCCAATACAGCAACTCGTTAATTAATTAGACCCAATTACATTCAAGTTAAAAGTAAGTACTATTTAGAAGTTTACTTCGTAGTATGGTGTGTTCCACAGACAAAGATGTGATTGCAACAAATACATTGAGCCCAATAACTGAAAGCGAGATATTGAGTCATATTAAGAAACCAAAACCTGAAAAGAGTCTTGGTCCAGAAAACCTTCCAAACGAAGCATTAAAAGTAGGAGTACTTATTCTAATAATATTATTAGAAAAACTGTTTAACATAGTATTGGAAAAAGAGGTAGTCCCAACACAGTGGTGTGAATCAAACATAATTCTTCACTATAAAAAAAAACGGTAATTTAAAAAACTAAAAAACCCGCCTGCGTTTCTGTGTAATTTGGAAATGAAAAACCCTAAAACAAGAAAGTCGTCATACCCGATTGCACTTAACTTAAGAAAAATTGTAGCAGTCGGGACCCATTCTAGAAAGTCAGCCGTGTAGTCAGTATATTGGAGTAATCTGCAATGTAATATAGGTATGTGCTCTCAATTCACTATGCCTCCATTTCTAGAATGGGTCCCGACTGCTACAATTTTTCTTAAGTTAAGTTCAATCGGGTATGACGACTTTCTTGTTTTAGGGTTTTTCATTTCCAAATTACACAGAAACGCAGGCGGGTTTTTTAGTTTTTTAAATTACCGTTTTTTATTTTATTCATTTTTTTAGTTTTATTATTGAATGAGTTCATTTGAATTTGGCGCCAAAAATCCACCATTTCGTTTTTTTTATTTGGATATACCCAGTGTCATTCTCACAGTAAAAACGTATCTAACGACAACCCTCAAGCTATAATTCATCGAGCCGTTCAGGCTGCAGAGCGTGTCAAACATTTGAATTTTGCGCCAAAAATCCGCCATTTTGTTTTTTTTATTTTGATATACCCAGTGTCACTCTCACAGTAAATACGAATCTAACGACACGTCTCAAGCTAAAATCCTTCCAGCCGTTCAGGCTGCAGAGCGTGCCAAACAATTATACATACAAACATACATACATACTCTCGAAAAACATAACCCTCCTTCTGGCGCAGTCGGGTAAAAAGGGAACCCGCTAGATATAAGCAACTACAGGCCCATTAGCCTATTATCTACAATCTACAAACTATTTTCCTCGATTATTTTGAGCAGAATATCACCGAAAATCGACAATAAACAGCCATTAGAACAAGCGAGATTCCGCCCACACTACTTTACAACCGATCACATACACGTCATAGAACAGCTCATAGAGAAATTCAAAAAAACATAACAAACAACTATACATAGCTTTCGTAGATTACTCGAAAGCATTTGATAGCATAACGCACTCATCTATGTGGAATGCTTTGTAAGAAAACAACATAAACGAAAAATACATAAACATTATAAAGAATACATATTCAAAAAGTACGAGTAGAGTGAAACTTGAAATACAAGAAGAGGAGTTCACAATAGGAAGAGTAGTTAGGCAGGAAAACCCTTTCTCTTCAAAGCTGTTCATAGCCGTTCTTGAAAATACCTTCAAAAACATGGAACAACAAAGGCGTATGAATATTGAATAGGAGGCTGACGCATCTTAGATTTGCAGACGATATAGCACTTTTCAGTGAATCAGCCGCAGGCTTAGAAGTAATTATGAAAAATTTAGACATAGAAAGCAAAAAAGTCACATGAATGCTTCCAAAACAAAAATCATGATAAACAGCCTCACAAACCTCAAAACAATAACAATCGACGGCAAGCCGTTGGATAATGTGAGCGAATATGTGTACCTAGGTCATTTGATCTCTTTTGATGCAAACAGCAACATAAAAGAAATAGATAGAAGAATAAACATAACTTAGAAGAAATACTGGGCACAAAAGGAAATTCTCAAAGGAAGCTACAGTCTTAACATGACTATTCATGCCAACACGCTATGGAGAGGAGTATCTTGAAGCTGTGAAGAAAGCAGAAAACCATAAATATAGATATTCGGAAGAAAAATAAGGTGACAGATGCGCTACAGTACACCCTGAGACAAAAATGGAAATGGGCAGGACATGTGGAGCAAGATACAAAGACAAAAGGTGGACTAAACAAGTAACCAAATGGCAGGGACCGCTAGGAAAAGGGAGCTTTGGTAGGCAAAGAAAAAGATGGGCAGACGATATAGTACAGGCGGCAGGGATAGAATGGATGAGCATCGCCACAGATAGAAGGAGATGGCTTGAAATGGAGGAGGCTTTCACCCAAAAAGGGACCGTGTAATTAAAAAATAAAAACTGAAAGAACCTAAATAGAAACACAACATATATTTGGCATTATACGGGAAATAAAGCTTAATAATAAAGAAAAAGCAACTAGTTAATTAATTAAACCCAATTACATTCAAGTTAAATGTAAGTACCAATTAGAAGTTTACTTCGTAGTATGGTGAGTTTCGCAAAATTAGAAATGAAAGGCCGTTTTGTTTCATTGATCTTGTGATGTGTCAAAAATTTTGTATCTGTATCCTCGACAAAAAAGAACATTTTGCAAAAATGTAGAGTCAATACATCACAAGTGCAATTAGATTACAGTGCATTATATCTTACATTTAATACGGTCTGTTCATACAAATACATACGAGTAGGTTGATTGATACTCATACCGCAGACTGACGTAATGGTCACTAGGCGCGTGCCTCATTGCTTCTGCTACTATATTATTGTGGTATCAGTTTGAGATAGAAAAATAGATGTATATAATTCATTTATCAAATGAGGTAAACAAGATTAAAAATAAAAAAAACCTAAATTAAAAATAAAATATTGTCGATTATCACCCAACTCGTATGTGCGGTAACATTTTTTTCTTATCTGTGGGGGCTACAAAGCTCATTGTCTGTCGCTGCCAGTGGTTGCGATGTGCGCACTTCGAAGATATTTTTATCACACCATGAATCACTATTAAAATGATAAAATACGTGTTCCGTGTTTTCCCGAAAATCATCCCCCTAGGGGGTAGAACGGGGTAAATTAACTTAAAAAAGCTAGGAAAATAAAATTTGGCCAGTGTGGTCCTTTAATAATTTAAACACCTACAAAGAAAGGATTTTTTTAAATTCAACCCTTAAAGGGGTGAAAAAAGGGTTGAATGTTTGCATGGAAGTCCGTAATTTTTGAAGGTAGAAACATAGATCTTTATTTTTAGGCATACGATTAGAAGTTCAAAGTTGATTATGAATAAATATCAACGTTTCCCGAAAATCATTCCGTTAGGGGCGAAAAGTGGTGAAGTAAAATAAAAAAGCTTAAAGGTCCGTTCTAAACAATACAACAAAGGGTGTAACTAAAACTTATTAATTTAAATCAAACTTGACGCGAGGTGATAACAATAAAGTATTAACAAGAGAGCCATCACCCGAAGTCGCTGGTTCCAGATATACAGTCATGAAAACGATGTGGCGCTGCACTGGTTCCATTGTAACCATTAAAAATACAATTTAAGGTCAATTCACTTGGGTTACTACTACTAGGATTGTTGTTATTTACAAAATATTGATTTGTTACTAAGTGTAGCATGTAAGGTCTGAACTTGTAACTTATGTAGTACGGAAACAAATACATATACAAAATACAAGCGAACCTGTTTATATCAATTTGTTCCCTTTTTTACATACACTTACATCTGCTATTTGAAAACTGCACTCATCAAAAACCTGAAATAACTCAAATGAACACAATTGTGTGTTGTAATCAACACCGCAACTTCCGCACGAGAAAAAACATCCCATCCCTAGTCCATTTGAATAATTCATATCAAGCTGCAGGATAAAATTACGTGAATGAATCTTTCCGACATGTCGAGCGTTTAGGGACGATCTTTAGTGTGCCCGAAAGCCCGAAACTGTTACTTTTCTGTAACATACTTTTTGCCCACAACGGAACGGAGAAGGGATATGCGTTTATGAAGAGAGGTTGTGCGTTTATGCAAAAGAATGTTGCAATTTATCTCGAAAACTACTACGTCGATTTCCTTGCAGTTTTTTTGCATTTGAAAGGTATTATTTCAGAGCAGGTTTTTAGAAATGTTTTATAGTGGTAGACTGCCAGGGAGTATGGTTGAGGGCAGCAGCAGCTAGGATGGTTGAGGGCTTCTTACTTATAAACTATTCAGCCGATTTTTGCATTATCTATATAATGACACCTATGTGTCATTTCAGAGTAGGTTTCAAGGCATGTTTTACAGCTGTAGACCATCAGTGGGCGTTGCAGCAGCCAGGATGCTTTAGGGCTTCTCAGGAACTATTCAACCGGTTCCGCTGCGGTTTATGATTTGTATAATTGTCACTTCTAGCAGACTGCCCAAAGAATAGGACTACTCTATAAAAAGTTATGCGTGATCATACATAAAAAAAACAATTATACTCGTCGAATTGAGAACCTTCTCCGTTTTTTCGTCGGTCTAAAAGAAAGTAATGTTTTTCGGGTATATGTATTGTTTGTATGTATGTCCGTCTCTCTGGCTGAGCCTGTAGAGTGAGAGGTGTCGTTAGATTCGTCTCGATTGACGAGTGACATAGGATTCATTTTAACCTGACTGCCCAAAAATCCAAAATTTTTTTGGATGTTTTAGGGTTCCGTAACTCAAAAGGTAAAAACGGAACAACTTTAGGATCACTCGTGTGTCTGTCGGTCCGTCCGTCTGTCACAGCCAATTTGTTCGGAAACTACTACACCGATTGAGTTGAAATTTGGTACTCATATGTAAATCGGTGACCCAAAGACGGATGTGTACGTAGATAAATTATTTTAAAAAGTTTTGGGGAATAAATTTAAAAAAAAAACAGTTTTTCAAAATATATGGTGTGAAATATCAAAAAAAGGGTTTATTTTGAGTATCTATATGTATTTTTATAATTCTAAGATAAACAATTTTTAAGTTATTCAAGATAAAAATAAAAGTTTAAAAAACTTAAAACCGACTTCAAAATGAAATTCACTCAAAAGTATTAAATAATATTATAATACTTGGATACACGACATTAACCAACAATAACGAAAACAAAGCTGGGTAGGAATTAAGTTAGGGGCCTAAATTTATTTTTTAAGTTGGTATCAAGTATCAGCATACAGATACTTAGTATCAAATGTTTTAGATTCGATGGCATTGCTGACACCGACCTCAAAAAAATTTTAGGCCCCTAATTTAATTCCTACCCACCTTTGATTTCGTTATTGTTGGTTATTGTCGTGTAACCAAGTATAATAACATTATTTAATACTTTTGAGTGAATTTCATTTTGAAGTCGGTTTTAAGTTTTTTAAAATTTTATTTATTTTTAGTGATAATGCTATCTATCTAACAACGTTATATCCAATCACCCACTTGCCAATAGGAACCATCAAATCATAATTCATAATGCATGTGTTTCATTAACAGATACAGATTCCTGTAGCTTCCATCATCATTTCAACAGCATGAAAGTTAAGGAGTTAAATATTCCATCATCAGCTCATCTGAATAACCTGAAAGAATACAACTATCGGTCTACGTATAATTTTTAAAGAATTATCCTCCAACTCCTAACCGTTAAGGAGTTGTACCTTCCTCCATCAGCGCATCTGATGATGATGATGATGAGATTATGACTACCAGACGCCAAAACTTGAATAATTTTAGGAAATACATGAAACACGTAATATGTGCCTATAAAATTTGAGTGTTGTTCTCGATTTCCCTGGGATCCCATCATCAGATCCTGACTTGGTGACAGTGGGACCCCCTCGGGAGTAAACTCTTTCAAATAAAAAAAGAATTTTGAAAATCGGTTCACAATCGGCGGAGATATCGCGTAACAAACATACAAAAAAAACATACAGTCGAATTGAGAACCTCCTCCTTATTGAAGTCGGTTGAAAATAGGCAAAAATTAACCATTCCCCCCCCCCCCCTTGTCTTCGCAACTACTGGGCCTAAATGATATTGAATGCATAGATTACAAAAAAATCTATAATAAAATCTAAAATCCTTCCGTTCCCTCAGGAATGATGCAATTACTAAGTCTAGAATTAGTAGACCCCTATTTACCTAGCGCAAGGTATGTACTGAGAGGTCTTGTTCTGTTGGTATCAAAAGTCTTGGTGCGGAACCCTCTTAAGTGTGACCCAGAGTCACACTTGGCTCGTTTTTAAATATATCTTTCGTTTCTCATCACCATCTAGTCGCTAACTATAATAGCACATTGTCATACAAGGTTATTGTATTAGAGCTGTTTAACAAGCCCGAATCAAAGGCGAGGGTTTTCAACGTCACGAGTTTGCAACAACACGACACGTGTATACACGACATTTTTCTATACAGTTGTGGAAAATAATAATAAACAAATAAAATAAAAAAAAACATTAAATAAGTTTATCACCAGGCGTAGGATTTTTCGAAATTTTTAATTTTGCTTTCATTACTATTTTTAGGGTTCTGTACAAAAAAACGAAGCCCTCATAGATCACTCCTGCGTCTGTCTGTCTGTCAGTCCATCTGTCATAGCCAATTTGTTCCAAATCTACTAAAATAAATAAAGGATGGTGTAATTCTATGACCCAAACACAGATGTGCAAGTAAATTAATTTATTTTTTTATAATAAGGGTCATTTTCGGAGGACAACATAGAAAATTAAAAAAGTTTTGCAAACCTTACTGTGTCATATTATATGAAATGAAAGAGCTCATTATGAGGATCTCAAATATGTTTTTGTTATTATAGTAAAATTAATAGTTTCGATTTTATTCATGAAAGGATACGGAAATTCTCCCCCCCCCCTGTTCCCCGAAACTACTGAGCCTAAAGATTTGAATAAAATACAAAATATAGTTTATTGCTTGTAGATTACAGGAAATCCTATAAAAATTCTATCAATTGAAAATAAAGTGGTAAACTCAATATAATACGTTTACTAACGAAATATAGTTCACTAAAACACCACTAGATAGAGCTAGTAGTAGTTAACTCGCGTCTTACTGTGAGGATTTCAAATGTGATATTTTGTATTTGACTTTGGCATTGTACGGCACCCTCTCCACAAGAGTTCAACTCGCACTTGACCGGTTTTTTAAAATATATATTTCACATATAAAATACAAACATACAAACAGCTTACACATATTTCACCCAGTTACCAATACGTTTGTTAATTATATACCTTTCCATTTCCGTATTTTAAATAAGAAATGTAAGACCCTTAGGAAACCTGCGCGTGCTCGTACTTACCCAATATAAAATTCACGACGAAAGTAAAGTCTCCCGTCGCCCGGCTCCCGGCTCCCGGCTCCCGGTAACGACGCTGCATTACGTTTTAAAATGTTAATGTTACTTACACCCGTTTTCTCTTTGGTACTGTTGTAGGTATATCTAACCCTTTTATAAAAACTCTACTCTTTATGTTTTACATTATGTATACATGGTGTTCAAAAAATTATGAGTGATATTGTAAGGAGTTAATTTGTATCTTGTATAAAAAATTTTTTTTTTCAAATCCATGTGACAAAACCACTTAATTTAATTTGTCACAAAATCAATATTTTTAAACATTTTTCTTGTATTCTTTACTCTATACGAAGTAATCCCTTAAAATTTCATTTACCATTTTTTTTTCATTTACTGACTATAGATGGAAAAATGTAGAACTGCATCCTTTCACCGCGGCTTGTAAAATGACATTTCCATTTGCTTTCTCTTATGCCTAGTTTACACGTATTAAGTAGCGAAGTAGTCAACTTAATTTTAACTAAATTTTAATTCAAATTAATGTGCGTAAACAATTACTAAAGAGCTGTTAACTCATAAGTTGTAAGTTATGATTTAGTAGATAAGTTGACAAGTAGAATAGAATTGAATCTATTTTTCGAATAAGTAACCTCTCCTCCCGCGCCGCGCGCATGCCCCAGTGGGCGTGGCCTGCTACTAAATTATCATTAAGTACGTGTGAATGCTATATTCAACTAAATTTTAACTTAAAATTTAGTTTAACTATTAAATCACTTACTACTTATTCACTTTACACGTGTAAACGCTTGACCACTTATAATTAACTTATTATTATTTCAAAATTAACTTGATTACTTCACTACTTAATACGTTTAAACTAGGCATTATCTTTATCTTAGAAAACAACTGAACAGAGATGTTATTCATTATCCGCTGTTTCGCAGTATGTTCAAAATGCCACTTGGCTAGATTTTTTGAAGTGAAAACTTCTTTAGCGGCGTTGTGCACTTTTTTGTAATGGGTAAAAAATGTTAAACTCGCGTCAGGACACGTGACCTGATCGAAAATTCGTAAGACGGATGGAGTTGATTTTTTGTTAATTTTTCTGAGATATAAACTTTTTAATCTATCTTCTATCTTCTATATCTATATAATATAATAAAACTGTAACGGGGCCGCGTCTGTACATGAAATATTTTTGGAAAATAATAACTGTGGTGGACATTACTAACGATACAGAGGCCAAACCAACAACTTTTGGAATTTTTGTCTGTCTGTCTGTCTGTCTGTCTGTATGTTCGCGCATCACGCAAAAACTACCAAGCCGATTTTGATAAAATTTTGTATGGTAGTTCCTTAAAGTCCGGGTTAACATATAGGATACTTTTTATCCCGGAAAATTCAAGTGTTCCCATGGGAAAATCAAAAGTATTCATTTATAGAATGGCTCACCACGCAAATGTGGCTTGACCTATTACAATAAAATTTTACACGTTGATACCCTTATCGCGAACTAAAACTGGGACATTGTGAATCCAAGAAAAATAAGGGTTCCTGCAGGAATGCAAAAAAAATGTATGTTTAGAATGGCTCAACGTAACAATATGAACCATTACATTGGGATGGGGTGTTTTCAACATCATTCTATAGTCGGGTATTCTTTATCCCGGAAAACTAAAGAGGTCCCATGGGAAATTATCTATCGATACTTACAATCTATCTATATAATATAATAAAACTGTAACGAGGCCGTGTCTGTACATGAAATATTTTTGGAAAATAATAACTGTGGTGGACATTACTAACGATACAGAGGCCAAAACAACAACTTTTGGAATTTTTGTCTGTCTGTCTGTCTGTCTGTCTGTCTGTATGTTCGCGCATCACGCAAAAACTACCAGGCCGATTTTGATAAAATATTGTATGGTGGTTCCTTATAGCCCGGGTTAACATATACTATATGTCATATAGGATACTTTTTATCCCGGTAAATTCAAGAGTTCCCGTGGGAAAATCAAAAGTATTCATTTATAGAATGGCTCACCACGCAAATGCGGCTTGACCTATTACAATCAAATTTTATACGTTGATACCCTTATCGCGAACTAAAACTGGGACATTGTAAATCCCAAAAAAATAAGGATTCCTGCAGGAATGCAAAAAAATATATCTTTAGAATGACTCAACGTAACAATATGAAACCATTACATTGGGATGGGGTGTTTTGAACATCATTGTATAGTCGGGTATTCTTTATCCAGGAAAACAAAAGAGGTCCCGTGGGAAATTATCTATCGATACTTACAATAATAAAAATAAAGTACTTTTTCAACATATAAGCTACACATACCACACATTATAATCATAGCAGCAAAATGTCAATAGATGGCACTGCAGGAATAATAAAACGCGCTTAAGTTGTGTTAAAACATTAAAATATTATTTCATACTTTTGAGTGGATTTCTTTTATGTATTTTTCAGCATACGCTTTTTACACAACTCTCTGGAGTTATGGCACGTAGCGATGTGTTTCATACACGAACAGATAGGTATTTTTTTATAGATTGCAATCGTGTAAAAAAATTAAAAAACACATAAATCGAGTTTAGCTTCTTTTAACAGGAGGCACAGATATGGGAACTCTTCTGACGGCGACTATTTGCGTGTGGCAGTTGCTCTCCGCCTGCAATATCAATATCTGTGAACCTCATCAATGTATTTGCGGGTCCACGGTGGAGGCAATTGGACATCACTCACTGAGTTGCGGTCGTTGTTTGTGAAGATTCCCACGTCACCAATTCCTTAATGACCTCACTCGGAGGGCACTGGTATCGGCTAGATGGAATATTCCATCTTTGATGCAGCCACTGGGCTTTAGTCGATGTGATGGCAAAAGGCCGGAGGGTTTAAACAGGTGCTATGGCAGAGAGGAACGTGCCTGCTTTGGGACTCTACTTTTTCTGCCTCACTTCTCACCCGTACGGTACTGCTGCTCAATTTGCGGCGAGCAAGAAGCATAATAAGTACTCGATCTTGGAGGAAAATTACTGCTTTGTGCCGCTGGTCTGTGAGATAACCGGCTGCTGAACCCTCAGAGGCCTTTGCCTTCACAAAGGAGATTGTCCGTCGCCTTCGAGAGAGGAGATATGACGTGTGGTCCTACCTGCTGCTAAGGTTGTCTATTGCCATTCAGCGTGGCAACGAGAAGTGCGTCATGGGCTACTTTGGAGCTGATACGACTCGAGGATTTGACCCATATTAATATTTTTAGTAAGTTTTATTACTAGATTGATGCAATGATTTGAATTAGTTTTTCGATAATATAGGTATATGTGTTATTTCATCATATCAGTTTATATACGTCCCCACCAAGGGGCTCGACCTGCCCTGAGTTAGGGAGATCAGGCCTTAGACGATCACGCAGGCCCATTGCGGGTTGATTGACTTCACACATAAGCTTCGAGTTTCTTCGCAGGCGTGTGCAGGTTTCCTCGCAATGTTTTTGTCACCGTAAGAGCGTCGGATAAACGTACATACCAGTATGAAATCGATATTCGTATAGATTTTGTTAAGTGGCAGCATTCGAACCACGGCCTTCCGAACAGGAGTAAGTGGCCCTAACCGTTCTGCCACCGACGCTCTATATGTTATTTAAGATTTAGAAATCCTTACTTATTATTATAAATGTGAAAATGTGTTTGTTTTTTTGTTACCTATTCACACTTCAACACCTCTACCAATCTTGATGAAATTTGGCATGCAAATAGCCTGTATCACTGGGAATGAAATAGTCAACTTTATATTTGTGGAAATTATCATAGCCCGATGCAGTTCCTGAGGAAATTAAAACAATACTCTTTGTTCGTTCTTTAAAATCGTAACGAAAAAATGAGTTTGTGTGATTTTTAGCACAGAGATGAGGTGGAAAATGATATAATTTACTAATAAGTATATCCTGACATAGTTGCCGCGGGATCTGGGGACAACTGTTTTCTACGCTCGCGCACGTCGGTGGCGTCGCAACGGAGCAACCGATTAAAGTTATTTTTTGTATAGAATTTGTTGAGGGGATGGGAAGTGACAAAGACTGCTAATCCGAATAGCCCGATACAGTTCCTGAGGTACCTGGAGAAAACTCATGTCCACGCTTGCGAGCTGATTGCGGCTCGCGCACCACTCACCCTCAAAAAGAGTCATAAAAGCTATGTCCAGGCGGGCGAAGCCGCGGGCAAAAGCTAGTAATAAATATAGAGTACTTTTTCAACATTTTACACATACCACACATTATAATCATAGCAGCAAAATGTCAATAGATGGCACTGCAGGGATACTAAAACGCGCTTAAGTTGTGTTAAAACATTAAAATATTATTTCATGCTTTTGAGTGGATTACTTTTATGTATTTTTCAGCATACGCTTTTTACACAACTCTGTGGAACTATGGCACGTAGCGATGTGTTTCATAGACGAACAGATAGGTATTTTTTTATAGCAATCATGTAAAAAAATTTAAAAATACATAAATCGAGTTTAGCTTCTTTTAACAGGAGGCACAGATATGGGAACTCTTCTGACGGCGACTATTTGCGTGTGGCAGTTGCTCTCCGCCTGCAATATCAATATCTGTGAACCTCATCAATGTACTTGCGGGTCCACGGTGGAGGCAATTGGCCATCACTCACTGAGTTGCGGTCGTTGTTTGTGAAGATTCCCACGTCACCAATTCCTTAATGACCTCACTCGGAGGGCACTGGTATCGGCCAGATGGAATATTCCATCTTTGATGCAGCCACTGGGCTTTAGTCGATGTGATGGCAAAAGGCCGGAGGGTTTAAACAGGTGCTATGGCAGAGAGGGACGTGCCTGCTTTGGGACTCTACTTTTTCTGCCTCACTTCTCACCCGTACGGTACTGCTGTTCAATTTGCGGCGAGAAAGAAGCATAATAAGTACTCGGTCTTGAAGGCAAATTACTGCTTAGTGCCGCTGGTCTGTGAGACAACCGGCTGCTGAACCCTCAGAGGCCTTTGCCTTCACTAAGGAGATTGGCCGTCGCCTTCGAGAGAGGAGATGTGAAGTGAGGTCCTACCTGCTGCTAAGGTTGTCTATTGTCATCCAGCGCGGCAACGAGAAGTACGTCATGGGCTACTTTGGAGCTGATACGACTCGAGGATTCGACCCATATTAATTATTTTTAGGAAGTTTTATTACTAGATTGATACAATGATTTGAATTAGTTTTCCGATAATATGGGTATATGTGTTATTTCATCATATCAGTTTATAATACGCCCCCACCAAGGGACTCGACCTGCCCTGAGTTAGGGCGATCAGGGCGATCATTGCGGGTTGATTGACTTCACACATAAGCTTCGAGTTTCTTCGCAGGCGTGTGCAGGTTTCCTCACGATTTTATTGTCACCGTAAGAGCGTCGGATAAATACCAGTATGAAATCGATATTCGTATAGATATTGTTAAGTGGCAGCATTCGAACCACGGCCTTTCGGACAGGAGATAGAGGCCCTAACCGTTCTGCCACCGACGCTCTATATGTTATTTAAGATTTAGAAATCCTTACTTATTCTTATAAATGTGAAAATGTGTTTGTTTGTATGTTACCTATTCACACTTCAACACCTCTACCAATCTTGATGAAATTTGGCATGCAGGTAGCCTGTATCACTGGGAATGAAATAGTCAACTTTATATCTGTGGAAATTATCATAGCCCGATGCAGTTCCTGAGGAAACTAAAACAATACTCTTTGTTCGTTAAGTTATTTAAAATCGTAACGAAAAAATTTGCAGGTGTGATTTTTAGCGCAGAGATGAGTTGGAAAATGATATTATTTACTAATAAGTATATGCTGACATAGTTCCCGCGGGATCTGGAGACAACTGTTTTCTACGCTCGCGCACGTCGGTGGCGTCGCAACGAAGCAACGGATTAAAGTTATTTTGTATAGAATTTGTTGAGGGGGTGGCACTTCCCACCCCAAAGTCTTTACAAAGACTGCTAATCCGAATAGCCCGATACAGTTCCTGAGGTACCTGGAGAAAACTCAAGCCCACGCTTGCGAGCTGATTGTGGCTCGCTCACCACTCACCCTCAAAAAGAGTCATAAAAGCTATGTCCACGCGGGCGAAGCCGCGGGCAAAAGCTAGTGTAATATAAATGCACAACGTTAATATTCAAGTTTTCACTTCTGCCGGCACTCCCGGAGTGCAACCCGTCTTTTTTTTTTACAAGTAGGTAGTTGCATGGGTGTTTTATTTGCAGTCATCATCATATCAGCTCATATACGTCCCCACCGAGGGGCTCGAGCCTACCCGGAATTAGGGCCTTAGTCGACAACGCGGGCCCAGTGCGGGTTTCTTCGCAGGCGTGTGCAGGTTTCCTCATGATGTTTTCCTTCACCGTAAGAGCATCGGATAAACGTACATATGAAATCGAAATTCGAAATAACATCTTATTTGCAGTACCCTACTATTACTTTTTAGGGTATTAAACTGGGAACCCTTATAGTGTCACCGTGTCCGTCTGTCCGCGGTTTTACTCATAGTCTCTTAAATACTAGAAAGCTGTAATTAAGCATGGGTAAATGTAGAGTAATAAGTAAGACAAAAATAAAACATTCTACATTGACGTAGGGTGCTGTCCTAGGTCTGTCTACTTCTATTTCTAAAAATTGGTAGTTTTAAAAACCATAACTATCGATTCAACAAAATTTTTATCATTCACAATAGTTACCTGAGCTCTTCAAAGACCCGAGTACCCAATTGACCACAGATTTTTTAATTTCTAAACATTTAAGTTAGATACTTGAAAGGCAGCTTCATTGTTGTTATATGAGCTAGTAACTATGTATAATAGTCGAGAAACCGCCAAGTTGTAAAATGTCCAAGTTGCAAAAAGTCTTAAAATCTTAAGTTTTAATTAAAATTACCATATCTATCACATGATTGACTAAGCTTAAGTAAGAAATAAATTTGAATAAAATATTCATCAAGTAGTTTAACTTCAATATCAGATTTGCTAATCAAATTTAAAAAATTCATGTTAACATTCAAATCGCTAAAATTAGATTAAACACAAATAAATAATCATCATCATCATCATCATCATATCAGCCGAAGGAAGTCCACTGCTGGACATAGGCCTCCCCCAAGGATCTCCACGACGACCGGTTCTGCGCTGCCCGCATCCAGCGGCTTCCCGCGACCAAAGTAACCGACATAGCTCTCAGAATTGCTAAACTTAAGTGGCAGTGGGCGGGGCACATTGCTCGTAGAACAGATGGCCGTTGGGGCAGTAAAGTTCTCGAGTGGCGACCACGCACCGGAAAGCGTAGTGTAGGCAGGCCTCCCACTCGGTGGACCGATGACCTGGTGAAATAAATAATATATAAAATTAATATGTCATTAGAAAAACTGTTAATATTAAAAGTCATAATCTTTTCTAATTTTTTTTCTGTCTTTATATTTTAGTTTACAGGGTGTAGCTCAAAAGAAACCCCCATATCATCCGAAAAAACTTATCATAATCTTGAACCAGTACGTATTCTTGTCTTTGATTTTTTTCAGTAACCATTTATTTTATGAATTAAAAAGATCACTTCAGTTATCAATATGAAAATAGACTGTCTTTTGTAAGTAGTATTGACGAATCGATTGAGCTACTAAGTAATGAGAAAACAACAGAAACAAAGAAAATCAAAGTCAAATAGAAAGTAAAGGAGAATTGTCAGAAAAAAGTGTTAAGAAACAAAATAAGAAGAAAATAAAATTGTCGAACAATAAAAAGCAAAACTCAAATAGTGTGTCAGGAAAAATCAGTCAAAATGATAATTCAATGAACGAAATATGTATAAGTCAGTCAGAAAATGAAAGTTGGAGTCAGAATCAGACAGATAATGAAAATAGACAATAAAAAATGTACAAAAAAATAAAGAAGAATATAAGAAGTTACAATATGTGGAAGAACCCGTAATGCTAATAATCATTCAGTAGATGAGAGAAATGATAAGAAATTAATTAAAAATCCTGAAAAAAAATCAAAAGGAAGAAAATAAATGTATTAGATGTTAGCAATGAAAACTCAAGTAAATGGTCAGAAAAAGAGAAAGTAAATAATATGAGTAATAATCTTTCAAAAAATGAAAGAAGCAGTAATTATACCTTTAATAGTGAAAAAGACTTAATTGGATTAAATGCACATAAACATGATAACGCCACAACATAAGATTTGACTACAAATAACCTGAAGCAAGTCACCGAAAAAATACCACCAACGACGTCAACTCCAAAACAAGCTTCATTGAAACATTATAGTGCAAAATAATCAATTGACTTGTCTTCTATTTTGATTGATAAATCTTTTGAAAGTAGCGTGGAGAAATTAATTCAGCAACTAAGTAACGAAAAAAGCGCAGAAAGTGACAAACCTAAAAGACAAAGAGAAAGTAATGAAGAAACACCGAAAAAAAAGCGTTTAGAAATAAAATAAAACAAAACTGTCAGACAACAAAACAGAAAACTCAAATAACAAGTAAGTTATAGTATTAGCTAGTAGGTAAAGAGCTGGCACTGCAGTTGCTACCCAACATTGCGCAAGCCTTTAAAGTAACTAGGCGCCCTGTCAGCATTTCAAGTATTCCACAGGATGCAACCCGATCTAACTGTTTACCGGATTAATGTATTGTAATTATTATCATTGTTTAATTCATTCATTCTATATCTAGCATCGAGCTGAATTAGACCAGGCTTTATTTGTAACTCTGTCATTTTAAATAAAATTAGTTTAGAGTCATTTTGGTTTTTTTGGGTCCTCCGGTTATAGCTATAGTAATTGGTAAGTAAATAACATTCAAAATAATAATTTGATGAACGAAATGAGTAACATTCAGCCAGAGAATGAAAGTTGAAGTAAAACAGTCAGCAAAAATAGTGATGAAAAACCTGTACAGAAAAAAAAGAAACAAATTTATCAGGTAGCAAAAATAGTAATGAAAATAATAATTTTATAGGTGAAAGTAAAGATGAAAGTTTCGAAGTTATCGCAGGAAATAATAGTGGCGAAAAAATAAAAAGGAAAATAAAAACTGTAACTGACTGCAGTAATGACAAATCAAATAACTGGTCAGAAAGAGACGGAAGCAGTGCTCATTCATTTAATAACAGGAGTGTTAATAATTCATTAAATGATATTAGTAGGAATCATCAAGGAAATAAAAGGAGTAAAAATCTTAATTTTGATGAAAGGTGTACAAATCAGTCTAAACACGAAAGTACTGAGCAATCTTTAAATGTAAGAAGTAATAAAAAAAACGGAGCGAAAGAAATGCTGGGAAACGGCTAAAATAGAAAAGAAAAAGTGTGTGTGTCAGCTCCGACGCACGACTGGAGTTTACTACTTAAGAACGATTGTCTAAACAGGCACAAAACAGGGCTTGACTTTGGTTTTAAGTTTACTCTGCACAGTTCTTATAACTGATGATTCCAATTTCCGGCCTTTTTTCATAGATGATGTGTCAGGTGTTTTAGCTCCCATGATCGCAGCTACTAATGATCCATCTGGTGTTTGGCAGCGACTAACCTCATATGCTTTGGATGCGGTTATACGAGCATATCTTAGGTCCTTAAAGGGCTCTTACATTGGTTTCGAGTTTACTCTTCAAATCAAGAGCATTTTTGTTAAGTTTCTCTTGTAAAGTTTCTAGTAATTTGTTGACATCATCATTGACTCGCTTGAATAAGCAAATGATGAAGTGAAAACTGTCGGACATCACTGTGTTTAAAGTCGTTCTGATACTTCAACAGTTCACAATTAATTTTCTTCTTTTTTGCTTCTTGAAGAAAACCGTGGAAAAGGTTTGTGCTGGTTTCATGATGTGGAGCTGGTTTTTTTGCAAATTTGATCTACAGTGACGTATTTCATAGTAGCTCCTACTCTCGAGAGGAATGGGTTTTTTCCAGTAACATTCAACCTCGGTGCAGGAAGGTTCTTCACTGCGACGAAGGGTCCACATTAAAAATGCCACTGCATGCTTACAACCACCAGCTGAAGCTGCACAGTCCAAGCACTGGCAACTGACGATTTCACCTTTAGTCTCGTCTATCACCATAGTAACTTTATATGAACTAGCCCTCACTTGTGCTCGGGGCAGATCTTGCAATTGAGTGTGCAAAGTCCTGATCCACGATGTAGTTGCACGTACCCAATAGCATCGTCACCATAAGATTCTCGTGCAGCCCTGAAAATGCAAACTAATTACGTACTGTAAACAAAATTTATTCTTTATAACCTAAAAAACTACAACTGAAAGAAAGACTAGTATTTCGCCTTCGCAGGATTAAGGTCACTTACGTAGGTAGTGTTATATTATTTTATAGTACTTACATTGCTGTACATTTCTGAGCTCTGCAGAATAAAAATCGGGGTTATTTTTGAAGAACATTCCAACCATGATTGCATCCACTTTGGGAAAGTTTCTGCTATCTGCTTTCACAAAATTAACATCCTTGATGGAGTGGAATACCAAATTATATGATGGAGATTGAAAAATATCACAAATTTTCACGATAATATTCTAAAATCTTATTTAAATAGATCAAAAATCGTAAGACTGCAACAATGACAGATCCAATGACTTATATATTACTGGCGTAAGGACCCGGCCAACGCGCGCGACTAATGGGCCCAGCGAATTGGTGCGAAAATCGAAAGTTTCGCACACTCGCGACTCAGTCGTCTGCGGGACATTGTTCAGTGCGGTGGAAAAATATTCCATATAAAAATGCCTTATTGTGTTGTAAGAGGCCGTAAATATCATAAAAGAAAGGCTAAAAAGAAACATGGGATGTCGTATTATCGATAAGTAACCTTACATTGTATTTTTTCTTGTAAACAAATTAAAAAAACGATTTTTTAAAGCGACAATTCTATCAAGGTTCTTTTAACTCGGCACGTCAGTCAACTCTCGCCCACGCTAGTTCGTACGAATTATGTCAGATGGCGCTACTTTTTGCATGTATGAAGAAAATCTGACTAAAATATGCAGACGGGCGGATCCTTCTATTCAAATCTGTGGACAGATCTGATTACTGTGTTGTGACGTCATCTTAGATTCAGCCAATCCTGACTGTTTTATATCACGTGAGAAAGGTGCGCACAACAGGTTGCGCGCGAAAAACTTAACGCGATCACTAGATTTTACTCCTCATATTTTTTTCATACCGGACGCCTTATATGAAAATCGATTCTTAAGGAGTAAAGTCCAAAAATATAAAATTAAACCTTCTTGTAGCGAGACTTGTGCAAGAAAATGTTTCTCAAAGTTTACAGAAAAATATAGATACCAAATGTGGTTAAATTTTCGAGATTTGAATAAACAAAGCCGAAGGAACTTTATAAGCCGAAATGTAAGAAAAACCCCAACAAGATTTAAAACAACACAAAATTCATCCCGACACAACACTCCTATTTGGGTATTGCGGGGCACGAAAGTATGTAAGACATTTTTTCTTAACACGCTTGGATTCTTTAGCCCAACACTAGTCATAAGAGTATTAAAAGCTAATTACAAAAATAGAGTTATAGACGTAGACATTCAAAATGCAGCACCAGAACAAAGAGGTAGAACAAAACCATGGAACTATTTTGAAGAAGGATACAAAGAAAATTTAAAACAATTTATAGGAAAGGTTAAACCAAGTGTCTCACATTACAACCTTTAACATGCACCAAATAGACGATACTTACCTTGTGGCGTATCTTTTACGGATTTATATAACCTTTATGAAACACATTGTATGGACTCTGGGATTAAAACTTGTAGTTGGGGATATTTTTATGAGATTATCAAAGAGTAGAATTTATCGACATCAAACCCAAAATAATATTTATGCACCAAATATACAATAAATAAGTTAGGATAAGTTATTAAAGTCTAATTTTTTGCAAACTTTCTGTACTTTCCTTGAAATGATATCAGTTGGCCCTTTTGGGAAGTGGTCATTTTACGATTTTGATTGTTAGTTATTTGTCAAGATTTTTCAAAACGATTGTAATATAAAAATAGTTAGACTTATGTACAACAAAACGAACCCCTTATTTAGCTTAAAATACTAACTAACATGCTAACTATTCTATGCCTCCGTCATGCCTAACTGATATAACTTATAGTTAGAACATAACGCGTGACAACCTTTGTATGAAACCTTTGTCAAGCCTAACTGTTTTTAGCGAATAAAATGCAAAATACGTTTATTTTTCAAAAACAATCCAACACCTTTTGTTGCATATTATTTTTGGAAACTTTCGTGTATAAAATAATGTCAATAGACAATATAGTTTATTTTCTACGTAATAAAACAAGTTTTGCGCTAAAAACCTCAATATCTCAGCTCGTGTTTTTTCGCGATGCAATAGATTGGTATGACACGGCAGACTATTTCAGGACATCTGAAAAAAAATGGTAGGACATTTATTCAATTTAAAAGAAAAATGATGACGCACGTCTAAGTATGCTTTCTTAGTTTAGGAGTAATAGTCGAATGTCAGAAGGTGTGCAGTTGGATTTGTAAAAAAACATAGATTTTCTTTAAAAAAAGTTCCTTTACTAACGCAAAAATAGTTTTGGTTATAAACATATACATTTCTTTTTTAAAAGATTACGAAACCCTGCCTTGCGCGTGATCTCACACGCACACGCACACGCACTTGCCCACTTTTTATATGGCTTGAGGCCTGGTTATGAACATATTCTTGCAAGCGATTCTTTTCTGTTTTATTCATTCATGTAATTAAATAATTTTAAAGTCGCAATAAATACTAAGCAATAACATCGTGTTCTCTTTTGTTGCAGGTCTCCCCCCTAGCCTGAGCGAGTCCAGCAGCCGCCACCCCCCTCTCCACCACCTGGAAGCGGACGCAGCGGAACTAGTCCGCGATGCTCCCCTGTATCCCCCGCTTGAACACCCCTCGAACACCCCTCAAGCACCCAGTACTAGCCAACTTCTCAATATCTCTAATAAATCACTTATTACCCCTACTCAGACCCTAAATACTCCTTCTCAGCCCCTAGGCACTCCCGATAGATCACTGAGTACCGCTAGTCAACCTCTTAATACTCCAAATGTACCACTAAGTACCCCTACTAAACCAGTAAATACCACTTCTCCACAACTGAGTACTTTTAGCGAACTGTTTGATACTGCAAAGCAAGCAAGTACTCCTAACCTTCCGCTCAACACCGAGGAGCTGGAAACCAGTATAGAGCACAACAATTTAGTGGTGACGCCGATGGATGGTATCAGTGAGACTGAAAAAGCAACGAACGTACAAAATGAGGAGAGAGTTAAGAGAAGCAGTGGACAAGAGTGGGATAATGCAGCTAAGGCAAGTCGTTAATAAAACTATCTAAAGTCTCCGATGACATAGCAATGAAGTGGCAATGGGCAGGTCATACTTTAGTTCGTAGAAATGATAACGTCTATGGGAGAGGCCTATAGATGCCTTCCAGCGGTATTTTGCACAATTGATAAGCCCTTGGCATAATCTCACCAGATGGTAAGTGACGAATATGCTGAAGTTGCAAGCTGGCGTATTAACTTGCTGTTTACAATAAATAGCTAGCCAGACGAGCTTTCTAAAATGCCTGACCACCAACCTAACTGAATTTTACAAAGTTCGCCGGGAGTCGAATCCATGACCTCCTGTTGTGAAGCGAATGGACTAAGTGTTATACCACGGAGGTGAAAAATACGCAGGGCAAAAATTTTCAATTTTGTTACATCTGTATACATCTGTATACCTAGTAAGGATTCAATGTCGTACAAATTTAAGAGTTTGATGATTTTCTTGTGGATACCATCATCAGATCATGACCAAATTTATATGGGGCCCTTTCTAAAAAAAGTTATAATTGAAATAGGACAACGTGTCAAAGATTAATCACCAAACAAAAATTAGAAAAATTCGTTTATTTGACCTCCTTTTTAGTTTCGAGCGACGAAGGAGTGCAGGAGTGCAGGAGTGCAGGAATTGTTGTGCTGGCAAACAAATCTAAGTTGTCATTTTGATGGGGTTCAATTGTCTTACACTAATAGTCTAAAGAACAAATAAAAGTGTGTGTATGTGTTTGTGTGTGTGTCTGTACGTCCGTCCTACAGGACGAATTTGAGTGAAATTCAGCTTAGGGCAATATGGTTTTTAAATCTCCAGGCGGTTTTTTTTAATTGCCCCTATCTTGATTTTTTAGGGTTGCCATCATAGTAAAACCGCCTCCGTGGCGTAATAGTTAGTCCATTCGCTTCACACCAGGAGGTTGCGTGTTCGATTCCCGGTGGGGTCAACTTGTAAGACTCGGTTTGGTTGGTGAAAGGGCATTTTATAAGCCCGCCTGGCTAGATACCACCATCTTATCTAAGTCTTGCCGCCAAACATCAGTGTTAACAACATTGATGTGTTCCGGCTTGAAGATAAGATAGCCAGTTCTCCATTGCGTTGGGGAATCTTGGTAAGCTTGCTTCCATCTTCGGCAAAAGAACGGGCGCCCGCCGGAAATACTAAAATGGTTGAAGTTTGCAGGCCGCGGACGGAGTCGGGACCCGCTTGGTGGAGGTGGAGGTGGAGGTGGAGGCCGGAGGTCCACGTTTAACGCGTTAGGGCTGCGGCCTGCAATGAATATGATGAAATACGAAAATCAATATTATTTAAGATATGATAATTTGAATAACATAATCAAAAGAGTACCCGAGTACCGGCTGTCATCAGGATCACTTCCGTGCGTTACTGAAAAACTGACAGTTTACTTTTCTACATTACTACTCTTGTATTATGATTACAACTTTACTTAGAACGCTACATTACAATTATGTGTCATTTCTGCTGACTCTAGTCCGCACGCCGCCGCCGTATCCTACTATTCTCCAGAGGAAACTCACACCATCAAAAAGTTCGAATCATAAAGTTGCGCACAGACTAGAGCCAGTCTCGCGGTGAAGCAGTATTCCCATGTGCATTTACTCAAATGTGGATGCGCTCCGCCCGAGCGGCGCTCGGCATGCGACACATTGCCTCCGGGTACGCCCGAATCACACTCGGCATAAGACACGTTGCCTCAGCGCGTTATCTCCGGGTACGTTCGAACCACAAGGCATGAGGACACGTTGCCTCAGCACGTTGTCTCCGGATAAGTCCGAATCACACTCGATACGAGCTTTGCGTGGCGAGGCTGCTCACCCTGCCTGCCTCTAGTTTGTATACACCGCACTTTCATCATATCAGCTCATATACGTCCCCACCCAGAAGATCGAGCCTATAAGTACCATGAATTAAGACGATAGGGCCTTAATCGACCACGCGGACCCAGTGCGGGTTGATCGACTTCACACAAAACCTTCGCGTTTCTTCGCAGGCGTATGCAGGTTTCCTCACGATGTTTTCCTTCATTGTAAGAGCGACGGACGAGCGTACATATGAAATTGAAATTCGATATACGTGGCAGAATTCAAACTACGACCACTCGGACAGGAGGAAACGGCCCTAGCCGTTACGCCACCGATGCTCCCCTAGCCGTTACGCCACCAACGCTTACGACAGACCCAAACCTTTCTCTTCAGACCAACCGGCGCGTGAAGACGGGCGACACGATCCTGAACATCCGCGGCGCCGTGCGGGACGCCATCGGCGACGCGGGCGCCGCGCCCGGCCCGCGCGCCTCCTCGCGCCTCGACACCTTCGTGATCAGGCCCGCGGCGGCGCCGGACACCAGGCAGCCGCAGCGGGACCAGCCCAGGTCCCCGGTGGGGAATCAGGTACGTACCTCCCCGTTACAGTAAATCACTTCTAGTGATACAATCAACACAGGCACTGAAGTAGAATATGTGTAGGTATAGACAGACCTGCATAATATATTTCTTCTCATTATTGTGTCGTTGGTTGGGGGACGTAGAAATAATAGTTTTTCTGAGGGAGCACACTTACATTTTGGTTCTATTTTCTGAAGCTACATCTCATGTTAGAGGCGCGGACGCAATGCTCGTTTTTATGATTTACTAGCTGATTCCCGCGGCTTCACCCGCGTGGACCACATTTCTATGACTTTTCGAGGGTGCGCAGTGCGCGAGCCGCAAGCGGCTCGCGAGCGTGGTAAAAAGTAGCCTATGTCTTAACCCAGGTCCTAATCTGTCTACCTACCAAATTTCAGCCAAATCCGTTCAGTAGTTTTTGCGGGAAAGCGTAACAGACAGACAGAGTTACTTTCACATTTATAATATTAGGGATAGGGATGACTCACGTACATTTAGGTTAGTCTAGTTAGTGACAGCTACATAAGACAGCTGTTGCTTGTTACTTTAATTGAAGGCTGTATTTACGTTCCGATACAACGCATACTTACAGTTCGAAGACCATGAGAAACAATCAATCTATGAATTATGATTACGACCTATCAAAGAAGCTGGTACTGTACGGATTGGAAGAGTATAAATGGGAAACGGAACATGAGCTGCATGATCGAGTTATAGGCATATTTCAGGATACCATGAATTTGAATCTAAACGGATATATAGAAGAATTGAAAAGAATTGGGAAAAAAGGATGGCAAAGGCCGTTAGTCATAGAATTAATTAGTAAAAAAATGACCAAATATATTTTACAGCACGGCAATTATTTCAAAGGCACTGGTTTAGCTATATCAGTTTATCTCGATGAAAGTTCAAGACTGAAAAGGAAAACATTGCAAGAGCATCTACGTAAAGAACGGAAAAGTGGAAAACACGCCATTATAAGGAACAATAAACTTTACGTAGAAGGAAAACTATACACGCATGATACTGATCTTCTTACTCTTTCTGAATATGTACTGGAACAGTCTGTGCGCAAAGCAACTGCTCCCGCGATCATCAATAACTCATCGACACAGCAGCTCGGCCAGAAATCCCAACAAAGTTCCTTTCGGAAATAAATTCTCCATACTTTTTCAGAACGTCCAAAGCTTCAATAACAAAACACACATACTGGAAAGCTTTTTGGCTGAACGAAAATATGAAGTAGCTTGTCTTTCAGAAATATGGGTCAAAGAAGAACGAAAAAAATTTTTGGACTTAGAGGGATACACCTTAGCTTCAGTTTTTACCCGACAGCTTCGAAATGGAGGTGGTACGGCTATATTTGTAAAGAACGGAATTGAATATAAAGAACTGACTGAATTTTTGAACTTGTCTGTAGAATATTTAATCGAATGTTGTGCAATAGAACTAACTAAACAAAGTATTATTATAATAAGTTTGTACAGGAAAGACCGAAAGATAAAAGATTTTCAGGACGTTATACAGCAAATAACCAATAAAATTAAAACTAAATTCCCAAACAAGCAAATAATATTTGGCGGAGATTTTAATATTGATGCTCTGAAAAACCCACCCGAATACCGAAACTTATGTAATTCCTTTTTAGAATGCAATATGCGTCAATTAATAAAGGAGCCGACTCGTATTACGCGTGACTCTTCAACCTGTATAGATTTGTTATTTACAAACAGTAAACATTATTCTGTTGCGGTGAACGCAAATGGCCTTTCTGACCATAGCAGCATATTGTATTCATGTAATATTAATGAAAAGAACTCGATAATAAATACACCGTCTATATATACTTATAAAAGATGTTTTTCAGATTCAAATTTGATGAAGCTTAAATTAGATTTGCACAAAGTAGATTGGAATAAAATAATTACGACGACAAATAACATAAACGAAAATTATAATGCATTAGAAAACAAAATCAAACAGCTACTCAATTTATACATACCTAAAAGGCGCGTCAAAATAAATACAACAATTAAAAAGTCTTGGTTAACTACCGGATTAAAAAAATCGTGTAGACATAAAAGACTGCTAAAAATTTTTGTAAACAAAACTAATGATAAAATACTAAAAACTTTCTATGTAAAATACCGAAATATTCTTAAAAAAAGTGTAAAACAATCAAAAAGATTAATTTATATAAATTGCATGAGTAAATCTAAAAATAAAATAAAAACTATGTGGAAAATCGTTAACAATACATTAAAATACAAAGATAGAAGAATGAATAGTCCTATTAAACTAAAATCTCAAAATTCAACAATAGTATGTCCATTATTAGTTGCAAACAAGTTTAACGATCACTTCATAGAAATCGGTCAACAATCACCGACGGTATCAACCGGGCGGCCGCCGCTAAGTCCCGTGATCAACTCATTTTACTTACAGCCGGTAACCGAACAGGAGGTCGGAAAAATAATAAGAGACATGCCTAACAAGTACAGCTATGGAATAGATGAAATCCCTTCTATTTTAATTAAAACCTGTTATCAAGAGTTAACAAAGCCACTGACCTCACTTTTAAATCAATCTTTTGATGAGCAATGCTTCCCTGATAAGCTTAAAATAGCAAAAATTAGACCTGTGTTTAAGAAAGGCGGGAAAGCAGACGATGTAAATAGTTACAGACCGATTGCACTGCTCCCGGTCATATCTAAAATATTTGAAAGGGCCATGGCAAATCGAGTGTATAAATTCCTTGAGAAATTTGAGCTGTTAAGTACTAACCAGTTTGGCTTCCGGGAAAATAGAACGACAACAAATGCAGTTATTAAATATATAAATCAGGCATTGGAATACATTCGAAACAACTTTTATGGGGTAGGTCTTCTTTTGGACATGTCTAAGGCTTATGAAAAAGTTCGGCATAGTATTCTCTTGGACAAGCTGTATGGGATAGGTATCCGTGGAAAAGCTTATTTATGGTTTAAATCGTATATGTCTGGCAGGAAACAGTTAGTAGAGGTAGACCATCACGACGCAAACACTGGTGAGATAGGAAAGGCACACTCTGAGGTGCGCGATGTAACGAATTCTATTCCGCAGGGCAGTGTACTCGGGTGCGTACTATTTCTTATTTACATTAACGATTTGCCAGCAATAATGAACCAAACATGCATTATGTTTGCGGATGATGTGTCCCTACTTTTTAGATGCAGAAATGACAGCGAGAGTTTGAGACAAATAGAACACATTTTTCTGGATGTTAAAAGCTGGCTGACGGATCATAACTTGGAAATAAATTTAAGCAAAACAAATCTAATCCAATTTCGGCCTTATCAACGGAAACCTGTAGACCTAAAACCACTCTCCAATAAATTAAACATAGCTGAAGTAAGAGAATTCACACTGTTGGGCATTACCGTAGACACATTTATGGACTGGAAAAGCCATATAGAAAAACTAAAAAGTAAATTGTCACAGTTTATATACGCGTTAGCAATTCTTAAAAGAAATACGCACCTTGAGTCCGCCCGTGCGGCCTATTACGCGTATGCCCATGCCTGGCTCCGGTATGGGGTAATATTGTGGGGACAGAGTACAAATGCACATGATATTTTTGTCCTTCAAAAAAAATGCGTGCGCATACTGTACAATATAAAACAAAGGGAAAGTTGTAGGCCTTTCTTTAGAAATGAAAAAATCCTACCCTTGCCGTGCATATACATCCAGGAAATTGCTATCTACGTACGTAAAAATATAGAAGAGTACAAGTTTTGTACTAGTGCTCGCCGGAGACTTCAGCTCGCTCCGCCACCAGCACCTAAATTAGAAATATATAAAAATGGACCCTATTACAGATCAATAGCTATATACAATAAATTACCACAAAATATAAAATCTGAAAATAAAGATAATAATTTCAAAAATAAAATAAAACAATTCCTACTTAGCAGGTGTTATTACTCAGTCAATGAATTCATGACAGACAAAATACCTACTTAACTTAAATTTGCTGTTTTTTTTAATTAGTTTTATTGTTTTTCCAATGTTTAATACTCAAAATAATAGTATTATCTTTCGGACTACTCCTCTTTTTATCTTGCAATGCCCTAACAGGGCTCATGTACCCTACTACCCTTAGATATAAGAACTTTATGCATGTACATGAAAGCAACTGAATAAATGAATAAATGAATAAATAAATACTTATTAAAATTATTTAACAACACATGAATTACATAGCTCGTAGAAAGAATGCCCTTTGGGGTAAGTTTCAAGTGGCGATTGCGTAGCTTAGCGCGTAGGCAGGACTCACACGCAGTGGATCGATGACCTGATGAAGGTCGCGGGATGCCGCTGAATGCAGGCAATGCAGGACTGATCGGTGTGGAAATCTTACGTCCCTGTGCGCGGTCGCCACTCGTGATCTTTAATGCCCCAACTTAAAAATCTCAAAATAATTTCAAACTTCTTAATAGACTCTTAATATTTTTTTATGTGATATTTCTGTCCATCAGGCACCAAAGAACGAGCGCGAACTTTTGGTGGAGGCCCACTCTCGCGCGCGCATCCCCTGCGACCTCACGAACGTCACCGGCTTGCGCTGGTACAAGGATCATGAGGTTGGTAGATCTTTTACTTCTTAGTTGAGATATCTGATGCATGCACTTTGCTTGCACAGCTCCCATTCCTTATCGCCATAATTATTTGGCCATTTTATGGGTAGGTAATACTAGAGGTGGGGCTGAAAACACATCTTGTAAAATCGATGCCACTTCCACACTGGAAACTCAACCGATCACACTGATCCAGCTATGCAGCAAAGGTGGAGACAGGAGTCCCGATTTATTCCGCCTACAGTAGATAACTACAAACGACTCTTGGGACTTATTTTATCTCCTGCAAAATCATACGAATGTCGAGGTTTCAGGAAGGAGTACGTCCCTGTGTGTGAAATGTAAAAAACGAGCAGCCATACAAGGAGTACCGATAATTAGGGACATCTCAATTAAGACTAGACATAAATAAATAATAACAATAAATTTATTTCATTACCAAAAACACAGTTAAACGATAATACAGTAAGTAATGGTCCCCACACTGGGCTAGGCCTGTACCGCGGGGGCCGGAAACAAAAGCTTTACCAGGCTACAAACATAATATACACAGAGAGTACTAAGAGAGGTACTTAACTTTATTAGATAAGAGATTTTAGATGTCAGACTTCTAGTCACTCTGGATGACAACTGCTCCTAAAAATGATGGGAGTCTGTCAAGTCCATAGATTGGTTATCCAAGGCATCCTGTACACTTTCGATAGCCGAATGATCATAGAAGGAGGAACTCTGCGATATACGAGTAGCTGCATTGCTATTTCGACGCCCGCGACCCAAATAATGAAGGACTGAACCACAAGGCCATCCATAACCTGAGCACCCCTCCCACATATATATCTCACTTTATAGCCATATAATTAAATACCTGGCTTTGTGATTATTTCATATAGATCTTTGTATTATCGTACGGCATTACACTCGTAACCGCAACAAACTAACAGATTTGGTCGGCAGTCCGAGAAGAGTTTAAGCATTAAACAATAAGTAAGACACGGGCTTATTTGCAACATCCTTCTTCTTGACTCTTCTAAATTTTGATAATTTCTTTTCCCTGCCCGTGATTCGCCATAGATTTGGCCACGTAACGAACATGGCTGGCATGCCGTACAACAGACTCCTTCCACATCCGTAGTGAGAGTGGGATAATTGGACTGTAATTAACATTTAATCTATTTTTCTCAGTAACGTCACTTGTCACAGTAACTTGGCTCCACTTCTCCGGCGAGCCGTGAAAAGACATTGCTTCTCTATTGTAAGATTTTTCTTTTGGCGTGTTTTTCTGAGACACGCCAAGCGATAGTAAAGTCGCTTGATTTTAATGGAAAGTCATAAATTCACATGCCTTATTAATGCAACCGCAACTGCGCAGTCGACAGCTTCCATCAACTTCTCAAAGCGCGATTGGCCAACATTGAACAGTCTATTTTTATTTTACAGTTTAATGAGTATAAGCCAGAGTATTGTTTTATTGCGCTAAGGTAGTTTATCAATTACAAATATGTAAGCTTTCTTAGCCATTACTGTAAAGAGTGGAGGTATGATTCAATCAGTTAAGTGATTGATTGATTTTTGGTCCAAAATATAGCAAATTTCTCTAATAAACTTACAACAATCATCTTATAAGCCGAAAAACGCTTACTGCTGGACCAAGGCCTCTTCCAAGGGTTTCCGCAACGACCGGTTCTGCGCTGCCCGTATCCAGCAGCTTTCCTTGACATTCACTAGGTCGTCAGTCCTCAGTGTGGGAAGCCTACCTACGCTCCGTCTTCCGATTACTGCCGTTTTTAAAACATAAATTCTGCGAAAAACAGCAAATCAACGTGCCTCTGTCGTCGTCTGGCGAGGCGATGTGGCGGGAAGTCGACGTGCTGGTGATAGCGAGGGCGACACGAGCTGATGCCGCTGCCTGGCGCTGCGCTGGAGTCGACAGGGCTGGCAAGAGTGTCACGGGCAAACCAACTGTGCTTTTGATTTATGGTGAGTTCACACTTTTCGTAATCACATGTAAGAGAGAGGGAGAGAGAGAATCGAGAGGATTTACAAGCAATAATGGCAGGCAGTGACATAGCTAACTAAGAGAAAACACCTTTCAGGAATAATCTGATGATAGTTGCGCTGTAAGAAGAAAGAGGTGTATAAATGTGTGAGCATTGCGTCGAGACTTTTTGATCTGCAGTGTGACGAGAAACAATTGGAAAGGTAAAACTCAAGAGTCCCAGAGACTCGAGTTTCCATACAAACATAGTTCCGCTTTAATTAAAAAACATAACCCTCCTTCTGGCGCAGTCGGGTAAAAACTACAAGCCTGATTGAATCCACACTTTGCGAATATTGAGTAGACACATATCAATGTTATTAATAATTAGTTTTCGATGTACTAATATAAAACGGAAAAATAACAGAAGTTTCAAACGCTCAGTAAAAAACTAATTTATGCCTTCGTTTAGTTATATGTTTCAATTTACTACGATGAAAACTAATTACAAACATCAATATTGTGTATTTTTAATATATTCGCAAAGTTTGAATTCAACCCGGCGTGTAGTTTTTGTATTAAAGCGGAACTACGTTTGTATGGAAACTCGAGCCACCTGCGGATGTTAAGATGTTATTTCTCGGCTTCACAAATTCAGTGTATCAAAGAAGAAAACGGGATTGTATTTTTCGTATCTGAGAAAGACAAAGAAGTAGGATCAGAGAAAAGAGACCTTATAAACATTTGATTTTTTAACTTTTCATAGTTACGTGACAGAAATTAACACAAACGAGAGCGTTAATAGCGATCCTACAGAAACCACTTAAGATATCGGGATATAAAGTAGCCTGTATGTTAATCCAGATCTTAATCTGTCTACCTAGCCGTTCAGCTGTTTGGTGACATTGAATAACAAACATCCATCCAACCATTGAAACTTTCACAATTATGATATTGTAGGATTACTTCATTTATTTCATCACCATCATCATATCAGCTGAAGGACGTCCACTGCTGGACAGAGGCCTCCCCCAAGGATTTCCACGACGAAGTTTAGCAATTCTGAGAGCTAGGTCGGTAACTTTGGTTCTCCTTTGGATCTCCTCGTCTCTGATTCGATCTCAGAGAAACTCCGATCATAGCACGCTCCATTGCCATTTGGGTGACCTTGAGCCTACTTATGAGGCCCATGGTAAGCGACCATATCTCAGTTCCGTATGTCATGACTATCAACACATACTGGTCGAAGACCTTGGTCTTAAGACACTGCGCTAATTGGAACGTGAAAATATTGCGAAGCTTCCCGAACGTTACCCAGCCGACTTGGATTCGACGATTGATCTCTTTCTTGAAGTTTGACCTACCTAACTGGACTGATTGTCCCATGTTCGGCAACAACTTCGAGCGTAGAGCCTCCAACTTTCAGAGGAGTAGTTGCGACACGGACTTTTGACGTAATTTTCGTCCTATCTTGTGTGCCTAAGTTCCATAGTCTCAGCCATGACCACAATATCGTCAGAAAATTGAAGGTGGGTGACGTCTCCCTGTCTCACCCCTCACTGCAACTAGATAGGTTCCGAGTTTTGATCCTGGAGACGAACCGATATGGTGGCGTTTTCATAAAAACACTTCAGTATCTCGATATATCGATAGTCAATTTGGCACCTCTGGAGAGACTGTAACACAGCCCAAGTTTCGACCGAATCAAAGGCTTTCTAATAGTCCATGAACGCTAAGCATAGATTGATTGATGATTGTACTCTTCGGTCTTCTGTATAATCTGCCGCAGCTTGCCGCGTTTGTCCCTCGAGCATAACGGAACTAAATAACTTTTGAAGAGCTTCAAGTACCGGTGTTCCACCTGCTTTCAGAAGTTCAGCAATAATTCCATCATCACCCGGTGCCTTATTGTTCTTGAGCTGTTTCAGAGCCATTCTCTTTTTGAAGAAAAGCACGACCACACTTTTGTGCCATGCCTTGGGCGTTTGTCCCTTGAGCATAACGGAACTAAATAACTTTTGAAGAGCTTTAAGTACCGGTGTTCCACCTGCTTTCAGAAGTTCATCAGTAATTCCATCATCACCCGGTGCCTTATTGTTCTTGAGCTGTTTCAGAGCCATTCTAATCTCGTTTAGGCTGATGAAGTCCGGGATATCTTCGGTATAGTGTCGGGTTAGTCTGGCTGTTGGGTCTTTGGCCAGATCGCTGAGAGGTAGACGTGTTGGTGAAATCAGAGATTTTTTTTGGTTCTGTTTGAACGGCGATTTAAAAAAAATCTTAGACCCGACAGTTTGAACAATTTTCACGAACTTGTTATTATAATTGTTCACATTATCGCAATCCCCTAGGCATTTGAAGAGATTGTTCAACTGGAGCTGAAATTTCTCGGGGTTTTGGAGTTAGATAGAGGCTAATCGGAGGGTAGACTTCATCAGTTGACATCTTTCTAGCTTGGTTTTAGATTCAATGTGCCTTTTACCATCCGGTGATCGCTTCCTGTTTTGACTGAATTGATCACTGATACATCATTGAATATTTGCCTTCTCGTCGACAAGATGAAGTAAATCTCATTTTTCGTTACACCATTGGGATGCAACTATGTTTACTTCCGATTTTAAGACTTCTTGAAGAATGAGTTTATCATAAAGAAACCCCTTTTTTTTCATAAAGTTGGCCAGCAGCTGGCCATGTGCATTACTCTCTACGTATCAAAATTGCCCCACTCTCAGTTCACCATCACTACATTTGCCAGTTTCGCGTTAAAGTTTCCCATAATAACGGTGTAATGGGTTTGAGAGCTATTATGTAAAGCTCTAGAGATATCCTCATATAGGATCTCCACTTCGTTGTCGAAGTATTCCGCGGTCGGCGCTTATACCTTTATGACCTTCAGCGAATACCGTTTGGTGATTTTGAGTATAAGGTACACTACCCTCGTCGAAATACTCTCGATCCGGACCACATTGTGGACTAGAAACCCGACACCACCGTGGGATAGTTAGTCACCCTCCCGGAAATAGAGCAGGTTTCCGGATGTAAAGATTATAGTGTCCTCCCCCTCTCTTCGGACTTCATACAATCTTACGATATCCCATCGTAACCTGCTCAATTCTTCCTCGAGTACTGTTAGCTTCGCGCCGGTTCGCAGTATGCGCGCGTTGTAGGTTGCCAGGGCCAGATATCTTTTGGTTTGGAGCTTGGCATCTGTCGGAAATTCTTCGCACCCCATGCCCCGCCGTTACCTTGACCGCTACCAGAGCCAGGAATAGTGGGGTCGCAGGGAACTAGGAGCCGTTTTTTAGTTGTGCAGATCATTGGGGGATGTTGCCGTAATCGCCACGCTTGGCAGGCGAGTTGGTGATCGCAGTGTTGTTGCAGGTCGGCTGCAAGTCGCGGAAAGGACGCTGCTGCCCATCCTTAGGTTTAAGCCCCTTAGTCGACTATTACAATACTTATTGGAAGAGATAGGATGGCCCTATTCTAAGACGGGAGCCATACTGGCAATTCATTTCATTCATTTATTTATTTTTCATAATTATATGGCAAAAAGATGAAGTAAAATGAAACATTTTTCCACCAGAGCCAGTGCGGTCAGTATATCTAGCAGTAGACGGGCGCAGGCTAGATGCTGGAAACACGTGGGTGCCAGTCAGGGACAAGACGGTGTTGGAGGTGCGCTGTCTGGCTGAAGGTAATCATGACAATAGGATTTGGATAGGACACAATTTTTAGCTTTCTGAGTAACACTTGCGTTCGAAACACTGAGTATCCCTAGCACACCATCGGTAGTAATGAGCATCTCGTTAATTACTGCGTGATATAGAAGCACTGCCCACACTTTGAAGAATAATGAAACCACCATTAACGTAACAACGTGCACCTGTGCATGACATTTCTAAGTCTCTTCTCTTATCGTGTAGCACAATTACACGTGCTTTGCAAGAAATAGACTGATGTTGCACTTAGCCTCACCCGCAGTCGCATGTAGGGCGTTTATATTTGCACCTACGGACGTGTGCAACGCGACCTTTATAAATATCTGGAATCAGATGTGCAGGTTTTCACCCGATGTTTTCTATCACTGTTTATGCAATCGGTAAGTAGGTACGTAAGTTTCTAAAACTCATTGGTACATTCGACTTCCTTATTCGAACCTGGGACCTCTGGTTAGGACGACTGAGTCGTTACATTTGAGCCACCGACGCTTTTGACAGGTAAGATGGTTATATTCAGTAATTTCTATAAATATTGACGTCGTGTCCGACTCCGAGGAACGCATCGCCTGTAGGTACTAAACCAGCTACTCCAAGGGCTTGACCAAAAGCAGCGACTTTGCTTACCTGTAGTTAGTACAGTAATTAGTACAATACCGGTATATCCAAAAATCTTGATATTTTAAACAAGGACTTTGTAATACTCTAGCGAAATGTAAAATGTTACGTCGCTTGTTCAGGAGGCGTCCCGGCTCCAGAGTTGTCGTGGCGACTGCTAGCCGTGGAGTCGGCTCTAGATCACCGGCCTTATCTTCGAATACATCACACAAACTATTCTATAGGTGGGTTACATAATTTCGTATAATAATTAAATTTTACTCACATTTAAGGTAACCGACCGTAAAAAAAGGAGAAGGCAACCGTAGGTGCAATACGAGGGAAACTAGCGGGCTGGCTAGGGAATGCAAGGGAGATGATTTTGACTCTTGACAGAAGTTCCTGCGTGGATAATGTTTCGTCATACCATGACAATGTGACAATTTTACCAAAACCGTCCGTGCGAGTCGGGCTCGCACACCATGGGTTCCGTTCTAACTACCACACAACTAACTACCACACAACTATTTTCAAAAAAATAATTGGACTGAAAAACAAACTTATTTTGAAGTTTAAAACAATTCTCTCATAAATCGATATACATGTCGGTCCATTTTACAACTTTAAATATAGGGTCTTAATAAAGGTATGCACTTATTTTTAACTGGAACTTGTACTCATGAAACTGAACCACTTTCCCCAAGAAACCGATAGTCAATTCGTAAAAAAAAATTTTGGACTTCCCAAGCAAATCGATCAGCTGGCGGGCAAACTATGTATGGAAGTCCAAAAAAATTTTTTGCAAATTGTCTATGGGTTTCTTAGGGAAAGTTGTTCAGTTTCATGAGTACAAGCTCGAATTAAAAATAAGTACATACGTTTGTTAAGATCCTGTATAAGTTTGTAATTGCACAATACTACAAATTAACGATTATTTATTTCTTCCTTTACCTGTGCTTCTAGCCAAATTTCATGATTCTACGTCAACAGGAAGTACTTGCAGGGTTTAGATTTATCTGCGAGTGTCAAAATACGAGACGCTGACTGTCGACGTGGATATGGAGCGGGAGCGAGGGCGCTGGCAGTGAGGAGTAACATGTTGATTCGCAGGTTTGCCAAATGTACGAAACAAGTCAAACTTACAATATTTAGAGCATACTGTCAGTCCTTCTATACCTGCAGCCTGTGGATCAACTTTACTCAAAAAGCTTACAGCGTCCTACACGTCCAATACAACACCTCCTTTAGGGCGCTGTTGGGGTTGCCGCGCTTCTGCAGCGCCTCAGAGATATTCGCGGTGGAGCGAGTGGATGACTTCCTAGATTTGACGCGCAAGCGAATCGCCTCCCTGATGCGGCACGCGATATCCCCAACTAAACAGCCTTCGCACTGTAGCGCGCGGCGCGGCGCGGCGCGGGAAGGGTCGATGGACCGCTTGTGCTCACTGCTCGCTGCACCGGAAATCATGTGACGTCCGTCCACAAATCGGGCTGCAAAATAATGGTGGTTTTCTCTTTAGTAATTTCTTTGTTATTTGAATTTTAATTTATGTTTTACTAACATGGTTTTTAAGTAAAATTGTAGTTTGTAACTAACATATTTTGGAGTGCAATTGTCTGAAAATAAACTGAATTTAATTTAATTTAAAACTATACTGTATTGCGTTCACTTAAAAACTTGATTTTTTTAAAGGACCGCACATTTAAGTATTAGATATTATTTTCAACTCGATACCTTTACACGTTCCTAAGAAAAAGTATTTTTCTCAAACATGCTTGGAAATTTGAGCGTTGTTTTAACAACCTTCTTCGAGATACATCGAAATTGCTGCACTGGCCAAATATATGTCAGCAGCTGCCGGTAAATTTATATGAAAATCCATATCTGTCGTGTATAAGCGGACAAATAAATTACTATGTAAACTCATATCTGTCGTGTAATTTAAAAATGCATTTCCTGCATTTTTCTAAATTGTCGTCTGAATACACAGTGGACCTAGTATACTACCTTGGGGCACCCCAAAGTGATTATTGATTAACAATCTGTTGAGATTGGTAATTGCAAACCGTTTTACCTTCCAGAATAGTTACTTCTACAAAATGGGCTCTGTTTCCCAAATAAGACTTAAACCTATTCTATGCTTGTTCCCTTATACCACAGTGCTCTAATTTACTAAGTAGCTGGTCACTATAATGATAAAAACATGACATTGAATAATAATTAATTATTTGAAATGCGAATGGACTAATTTACACTTTTTTTTCATATTAAGATATGAATTTGAATTATTTAATTGTTTTTTAAAATAACTCTTCGGACATTTAATGATGATAGATTAGGTAATATAATTGTGTGATTTTATGGCTAATAAACTCGGAGGTGCTGACAAATTTGGTAACGATAATGGAAATGGATAAACAGGTGGAGAGGATAAATGGCAACTCTCATTCTGCCTGCGCAAAGTGGTTGAGTTATGTACTTATAACTTATTTAGTTATCGTGACCAAAAAAAACGATAAGGGAAATGGTTGAGTAAGATATGAAATGAATGTTCTAGTTGTACTCATGACAATTGTGCAAAAACTGACCATATATTCGGTTGCGTTATGGAGCAACGCCCGTTAGTAGTAGGAGTTCTGGACCAGGCCCCCAACACCCTGCCGGAGTACTAAAGTTGGAAGTTGTTTTTTTTTGGTCACGCTATCTAGTTTTTCAGGCGCTATAAGTACATAACGCAACCACTTTGCGCAGGCAGACCGACATATTTACCATCAGAGGGTTGCCATTTATCCGCTCAACCTAAGTTTATCCATTTCCGTTATCGTTACCAAAGTCGTTATGTGCCTCTTAGTATATGTATAAATAGGCATGTTTTACCATTCTTTTGTAACGTCATGTACTTACCCTATTTATGCTAATAAAGAAATATGAATATGAATCCGAGTCTGGCAGTTCTATTAAGCAGATTTGCCTATTTTTTTTAAAGAAAGGTATTTATGCACGAATTTGTTACCAAAGCATTGAAAACCAGCTCTTCTCAAATAAATAAAACAAATGAAAAATAATATTAAGCCTAATCCGAGTCCTTCCTACCGTTCTATTGATCCGATTTGCCATTTTTATCACGCTTTTATTAGCTTCACCTGTATGTTTGTATGTAACCGACTCCTTTGGACTCGATTTTGACCCACTTTAAACGGACAGATTTAATTTAAACCTTGTAGACTTATCAAGAATCAGCGAAAATATAGTAAATACATAAGTTTGAACTATAAAATAAATAGAGTTTAAAAAAACACGCTTTTAAAGTACATCAGACTAAAAAGTAAAAATAATCATGGCAACCAAGGACGTAACTTATCAAACGTTTTATTTATATTTCGAATTGACTTGCAAATACAATTTATTGTTTTGCTGTTTATTGAAAAAAAAAAATGTACACTGTGGTGCGTGAAAAATTATTGTTGTTCGTTGTCGTCCACTTTAAATTTCAAAAATCGTACATTCAACAACTGTATTTTCAAATAAAAAGTTCTGCCTAGGTACTACTCAGCTTTTATTTCCGCGCATTATTTGAGAAAAGTGCTTTGGACTTACATATCTGTGGCCCACATCTAAACGGTCGTCCATCAATGCCCTTTTGCTGCCCACTGCATTTATGTACTGTTTACCGTCATCTGTCAGGCTTACCTATTAGTCAAAAGCTAGTTATCATATTAGTACGGATAAGGATTGTTAACGTACTGTATCAAGACTTCCTGATAAACAGATTGTATAACAGTGACCTCTCCACCAGACGGCCTGTCCACTTCGCTGGTGGTGGTGACGGCAGCGAGGGAGCTCCACAACGCGACGCTCCAGTGCGAGGCTAGACAACGGCGCCCCCCTCCCGCACCTCCTGCGGCTCCCCAAAGTAGTGACGTCATCACCGCCAAGCTGCAGATTCATGTTACTTGTGAGTACCTGAGGCGAGGGTTCTCTTATCGTTTTGGAGTCAAATGCTGGTTCATATGTTACTCTCACAATATGAAGCGATGGCTTTAGTATTATGGCCATTCTGCGTGCAATTCGAACCTATGGTCATTTTAAAACCAACAAACCCTTGCACCTTGTTGCCAAAGAACCTGTCGATGTTGTGTAGATGATTCACAAAATAACTGACAACGCTAAAAGAATTAAAAACCGACTTCAATCGCAGCAACTCGCTACAATTTTGCTACTTATTTTTTTTGTTTATGTTAATTTTATATAAATAAGTACTTAACCGAGTCTGGAATAGAGGCATACCCTGTCGAACACATACATATCGAATCTAATAAGAAAAAAATTATGAAAATCGGTTTACAATCGGTGAAGGTATCGTGTAACAAACACCAAAAAAAAACTGGTGCGGTCCGGGGATCCCCGTCAGGACAGTTCAGGTCCATTTACAGGTCGTTATCTGGCTATACTTTTATAGGCCGTGCACCGTGCATTATCGGGTCGCTTATTATCGTATGGGTATACTATAATGTATCTTATACGTTGAACGAAACGCGTAAGCGCTATGAAAATCCTGGCGATTACGACGCTTTGATCGCGAGAAAACTTTTTTTTTAATTCACGATCGGTAAGCCCTTGGCATTATCTCACCTGATGGTAAGTGACGATGATTCCGAAGATGGAAGCGGGCTTACCAAGATTCCCCAATGCAATGGAGAACTGGCTATCTTATCTTCATGCCGGAACACATCTATGTTGTTAACACTGATGTTTGGCGGCAAGACTTAGATAAGATGGTGGTAGCTAGCCAGGCGGGCTTAGAAAATGCCCTACCACCAACCAAACCGAGTCTTACAAGTTGACCCCACCGAGAATCGAACCCGCGACCTCCTGGTGTGAAGCGAACGGACTAACCATTTCGCCACGGAGGCGGTTAACTATACTTTGTAGGTGGTTTACCGCTGCATGATTTATTAGTTTGATTAGATGACATAACTAATGCAGCGCTGCAGCGAACTTTGGTTACATTCGCACGCAGCGCATTTCGTTGCGTGACTGACGCGTGACAATGCACTCACTTTCCAAAAAAATACAATAGTCGAATTCAGAAGCTACAACTTTGTGGAAGTCGGGATCTGACTACCTGCGAAGTTATGCGTGGTAATACATAAAAATGAATTGTACAGTCACGCTATGCATACTTTCTAGCGGAGCCTTCACCGTCTGGCGTACGTATATCGTCCATAAATAAACATTACACCTTTATAGGATAGGCAAACATTAAAACATTAAAACTTTATGTTGTAATTAGGAATTAATTAAAAATTAGAAACCCGACTGCATAAACTGTTATTACACTGAAAGAAAGACACGCCTGTGCTCTGGACCTCTCCAAAGTTTTCGATTTGGTATCTTACGTTGTTCTTTGGGGAAAGATGAAAGATAATAATGTACTATCTAAACTCCTTAACATTTTTAAATACTGGTACGCAAATCAAATAAACTTTGTGAGATGGGCAAACACTCTCTCGGAGTCGTACAGGTTGGAGTGCGGGGTGAGGCAAGGTGGCTTGACGTCTCCCAAGCTCTTCAACCTGCACGTAGAGTACTAATATATATACTGTGACGTAGACGACCTGCTAGTCGGCCTCAGTAGCATGCGTGTCGCGTGTCGGGTGCCGCGTGGATGGTGTTAGTATTTTAAATTACAAATAAAAACTTATTGTTATTGTACCTATGGGTTAACTAAACCAAAAAAGCGCTGGATGCTCTACGCATCCCATACAATAATGTCTTTAGAGTGTTGTTGGGTCTGCCCCGCTTCTGCAGTGCTTCAGAGATGTTGCACAGGCTCGAACGGATGGTTTTCATGCCATCATGCGTAAAAAGCAGCATGTCATTGGTGTGTTCCGGCATGAACATAAGATAGCCAGTTCCCCGTTGCGTTGGGGAATCTTGGTAAGCCCGCTTACATCTTCGGCATCATCGTCATTTACCACCAGGTGAGATCTTGTCAAGGGTTTACCAATTGTGAATATAAAAAAAATGTCTGCTAGAGTGCGGGGCAGCTCTAACAGTATACTGATCACTGTTATGTCATTTTAATTATTAAAATGTTTGTTGTGATGTTGATCAAGTAAATAATAGCTATTATTTACTTGATCGGCATCAACATTTTAATTAATATCACTTGCATCTTATACTGCAATATAAAAATATTTAAATCATATTAACATTAATTTTAAGACTGTTACTAACACAATATGGATTATGTTATCTGACGTAAAATATATAATAATTAAAATAAAACAATACAAACTTAAACCCTCTTGTGTGGCTAGTTGGATAAAAATGTATTCTATGTCACTCACGGCATCAAGACGAATCTAACTACGAATAACTTAGGAATCTAACGACATCTCGCAATTCAAAATCCACTAAGCCGTTTAGGCTACAGAACATGCCAAAGTAATAAACATACATACATACGAGTACATACACTTGAAAAACATAACCCCCTTCTGGCACAGTCGGGTAAAAAGCGCATTAATTCATTGCCCTTTGAGAGACTTTAAGCCCTTCTGACTTTGGATTGCCTTTCTAACCTTACCATTTGTTACAACCAGATCCACCGTCCTTCGTGATCTCCCGCTGGCCAGGGTTCGGCGTCGCGCTGGCGGCCGGCGGCGCGGCGGCGCTCCGCTGCGACGTGGACGCCAACCCGCCCGCCCGGGCCTGGTGGCTGCGGGACGACGCACACACTAGCAGGTGACGAGATCGTCATACACGGTGATCAGGTAGTGCTATTTAGGGTCATTGAAATTTGGGACCGCGGTTTGGAGCCCCGAGCCGGCTCGTACCTGGTTCGACACATTTCACTGGCCATACAGACAGCGCAGAAACGCAGTCAGTGTGATAGGCACTTTGAGCTAGATGCTGGCCTGAATACAGCTCCTTATAGATGGTTTTAATAGAGGATTTTTAACCTTTTTATTTATTTTTAAACCCCGACGCAAAAAGTGTAATAAGTTAAACTTGTGTAACTGTGTGTCTGTCTTTTGCATCGTAGCTCCTAAATGAACGAACCTATTATGGTTTAGTTTTCTTGAAAGGTGATTTGATCGAGTGTTCTTTGCTTTGATTAAAGAATATCTGTTCCGCCGTTTGGAGGTCATCGGCTTTTTTAGCTAATTGAGCATTATCCGCAGGTCTGATCGATTCGAAATTAAGATAGATAAATGCTTTTATTCAATACACCGCAATATAAAAGGATAAACTAAAATTAATTAAGTTTCCTGTTACTTCGATGATACGAGGAGGACACGTGCTGCTCTGCAACTTTTTTTTATTATTATTATTGTACAGCGGCTCGCCATCGATGTGGCGCGGTGTGCGCGAATGTGCGCGTTGAACAGTCACACCTTTCATACATCCTCCGAGCACTTTTTGTTTTCTTTCCTACACCCATGAAAGCACAACAACTATGTACTCACAAAATGCGTTTTAAATGAGTAAATTGCGATCGCGCTTACTTTTTAACATTACTTGTCTAATTAAAAAATATGGATAAGACAAATATGGATAAGACAAATTCCCTTTATTGCACACACAAGAAAAGTACAATATTAAAAAAAAAAACTTTATGGTAGGTACTATTGAAAAAAGGTTTTATTCTTGTTAAGTATTCCAAAATAATAATTTAAATCGTATTAAAAAAGTTTTTATTCTTGTTAGGTATTTCATAAAAATTTAAATTACTAAACCTTATCATGAATAAGTTCCTTCCATTGATGAAAACCGTACGAAAATCCGTTTGGTAGGTTAAATGTTCACACCTAGTTTCCCTCCAACTCAACCAATTTAGATGGGCAATAGCTCAACCGAAAGAGATCATTCCAGCGAGTGATCTTAAACCAAAATGAACCACGTAGGTACTTCAATTAGGAACGGAGATATTGAGTGAGAAAGCAACGAAAATCGCGTCTGAGACTAGGGTTAGAACTTGAGAAGGGCAAAAGGTGGGTGATTTTCAATACTTGATGACAAATTTGTGCAACAATATCTTTCATTTAAAAAAAGGCAAATTAAATAAATAAATAAATATTCTGGGACAAATCACACATGGTCATCTGGCCCCAAAGTAGGATTCCCTGTGTTATGGGTTACCAGAGACTGATATACATACTTATATACGTTTAAATACATACATATATAGATATTTAACACCCAGACACAGATCAAACAAATCTGCTCATCACACAAATGCTTGCCCTGGGTGGGGATCGAACCCATGACTCTCGGATCAGTAGTCAAGGGCACTAACCACTGAGCCACAGAGTCAGTCAGTCAGTCATTTGGTTTTATAGAACTGCCGGACGGACTCAAAATAGATTTCATAATTATTATTATTTTTTATTTATTTGAGAAAGGCGAAAAATAGATGATATTAATTAACGCTTGATGACAAATCTATCAATCAATCAATCAAAAATATTTATTTTAAATAGGTATTTATTTACACACACTTTAATAGTAAAGTTGCGAAGGGCGAAAGTTAGGTGATTTCCATTGCTTGATGACAAACATGTCCATCAATAGCTTTTATTCAAAAAAATACTCAAATCGTTTTGATACAGCAACCTGATGACAATCATCATCATATCAGCCGAAAAACGTCCACAGCTGGACAAAGGCCTCCCCCAAGGATTTCCACGACGACCGGTCCTGCGCTGCCTGCATTACTCCGAACCGTTATCTCGAACAGTGCGCGTGAACTAAACACCTGCGCGATCAGCCCGTCCGCTGTATTCAAATATCGAGATGTATCAAGTGTCACTCCGCCATCTACATTTTGTTGATTCTTTCTATACTAAGATTGTAAAATGCCGAAAGACGACATTACAAATGTGAACATTGCGTCCAACTGGAACTTCTTAGTTCTACTGCCATTCCCTTGAGTAAGGAACCCTGTTGCTGTGCAAATGCTGCTGATGGGACAAATGAAGTGTAACGTCAATTAATGACATACTAACCGGAACTAAGAAGAAGCAGATGCCCTTATCGAATTCTGCTCTAAATATGCAGACATATTTTACTTACCAGGTGATATTTATCCCTGTAGATATATCTTATATTAAGCCCCACATAGATAACATGAAAAGTGTTATCGGCACAATACATCTCGGTCCCTGTGTCAGCAGAACACTGTTATCCCTGACTCTGAATGCCATCACGTCTTATAGCCACTTGTGGCACATTCAATAACAATTTAAAACAATATGACACATCTCTTCGCGTACTAGAAGAGCCGCGCGGTTCTCTAGCATACTTATAATTTTTAAACATATATTTAGAACAGTGGACGAAGATGATGCTGTCAAATACAGCAGCGCTCTTTAAATACTAGATGAGAATAATAAAAATATATCCACTTTATTAAAACAAAATATTTTATTAGCAAACTCAGTAATCGCGAACTTTAATGAAACTATAAACATAATTAATTTAAATGAAGCACATTTGATTAGCGCCGTTGCTCAATTGTCTTCAAATCCTAAGAATCTTAGTGTGATAACAAATGAAATTAGTGTTAGAACTAGTACTAGTCAAATTTTAAATATCTTAGAATTTAATTTACTCACTTTATAATTGAAGACTTGGTTGACGCTTTATTGTTTACTAAAAGTCATACCTTGCATCCTTCAATTATATCTCCGAGGCAGCTCTACAAAGAGTTAGTTAGTAATGTGAGATACTTACCTACTTATAAAGAGTTTCCTATTACAATACATTTAGATAATTTACATTCCTTTATCTCTATGTCAGAGATATTCTTTTATTATTCAGATGGTAAAATTTAATTTGTTGTCAATATTCCACTAGTTCATCACATGGAATATAATTTTTATAAAAACACCAGCTGTCCCGGCAAACTACGTACCGCCTTACATTACATTACACTACCCTACCCTACACTGCACTACCCTACCCTACACTACCCTACCCTACACTACACTACCCTACCCTACTCTACCCTACCCTACACTACCCTACCCTACCCTACATACACTACACTACACTACCCTACACTACACTACATTACACTACACTACCCTACCCTACCCTACCCTACCCTACATAAGAACCTTCTCCTGACAATAACGAACTCGACAAAAAAAGAATTAGCGAAATCGGTCCAGCCGTTCTCGAGTTATGCGCTTACCAACACATTTCGCGATTCATTTTTATATATTAGATTCCTGTACCGATTCCATTAGACTTAATAAACCCCAACTCCTTTGTCCTATCTACTAACTTTATAGCCTGTGTAATCCTGTATTTACTGATTGCTAAAAGTGGTTATGTTAAAAAGTATCTTAAACTAAAGAAAGATAATGAGACAGACATTGCAAAAATCCTACACCAGCTCCCAGGATCCGAGTGTCTAATGGTTCTCCGTGTTATTAACTCCGTGATAAAAAGTTTAGTCCTCCGCGGGGGGCTGTTATAACTTTCCTTTTTTTATATTTTCGCCTAGATGCAAGCATTTTCCATAGCCCTGTACGACGGAATCTACCTTCCTAACCAGTCCTGCTCCGACCGCCACGCAATTCAGTCCTTCCTTACGCACTCTGTGAAAAGAGATTTATTTTGTGAATTTTCTAATGAAATATCTAGTTTAAATATCTAGTTTGAACAATAAAGTTTTTTTAAAACGATCTCCGTGAATCTCCGTCGGAGAGTTTGGAGGAATTTTGAACCCTAGATATCAGCCAAAATACGTTTACTGCAGGCCATACGCCTACCCCAAGGGTTTCCTCCACGGATCAGATAAATGTTTTTCTCAAATACCGGCCGGTCCTGTGCTGCCCGCATCCATTGGCTTCCCGCAACTTTCACCAGGTAATATATTTTAATCTTTAACCAGTTCGTCCATCCACCGAGTGAGAGGCCTACCTATGCTATGTTTTTATGGTACGCGGTCTCTACTCTACAATTTTACGGCCCGAACGGCCATCCCTTTTACGATTAATGTCCCCCACCCACTGCCACTTATGTTTAGCGACTCTGTGATCTATGTCTGTCACCTTGGTCAAAGAATAGAGAATATTACTGCGTTGATGGTTCTCCTACAGATCTCCTCATTTCTGATTTAATCACGTTGGGAAAACATCATCACTACCATATCTTACCATAACAATCCTCTAGCATCTATAATCTATTGCAGTGGAAAAAAAACTAAAGCAAAGCACTGTTCAACCCTTCACTGCGTTTGGCTTATTGAGGTGTCACTACATTCGATTTTGAAATCAGCTGGCCATGTTTCCCCTTCCAGTCTAGAACTGTGACCTGATTACACGCGTGCTCTAGTGCTATCGAGCGGTACTTCCATCGACAGCCACTCCAACTCCTCTCACCTGACGCCTCGTTAGGGACTCGTCTACGTGAGCGACAGTTTGCAGTCGAGGACTGTTCTCTGCTTGTCACTCTGCCGTTGACGGAGTGTAAGATTTGATTGTTTGTTGGTGGTTACAAGAAACAGTTGCACTAAGTTCAGTTCGTGTGACGTGCAATTTTATACGCAATCCAATGATTGGTACTTATTACGTAACGTACATATTCAAAAATGTGTGGTTATAATCTGAAAATGCGGTCTGATGTTTCTAAGAAACTTGTGATTAAACTTGACCCGACCCGAACTGTAAACTCGCGATGTACTCGTTTTAAAAATATAGCCACACTCATTAACGATTGCGCGATGTAGGCAGTAGGATACGTTCAGCGCCATTTATAGTAGTGTCTCAACATTCACAACCCTCTATATCTCGGCAACTTCTTGACCGATTTTGCTCCTGCTCGAACTCCAAAACTGTTTTTGTCTTTTTATTCGACGAACAAATATCCATCCATCCAAACTTTCACTTTTATAATATTATATCGGTCAGTTTTTTTAAGGGTCAGTATGGGGAAATTCTAAACTATAAGAGATAGAGAAAACGCTCGTAGGAACCGTGATCTCAATTTTAGAGAAAATAAAAATGGCGTTTTAAAAAATAAAAAATCCTGATAGGTTCGAAGATATGGATTTTTTTGAAATCATTTTTTTTTCGATTTTATATTACTATACAAACCAAAAACTGTATGGAGACCATAGGTCTAAAGTTGCTAGAAGTTGTTAAAATTCTTGAAATTAACATTTTATTTAAGAAACATTTTTATTATCCAATTGATAGGATGGATAATTGAAATGCAACAAAACCAAAAATCTGCCGCTCGCCTTATTGTTAGTCCCACAAAACTAAATTTATCTTAAAAATTGTTCGAAATGTCCTCCACTCTCGCCCACGCACAGTCCACTTCGGCGAAGCACTCCCCGAGTTGCATTTCATCAACAGAGTCATAACGATTTTTGTACACTTCATTGTTTAAGTGACCCATAGAAACAAAGCCACGTCTGCCTGACTGCTCTAAAAGGAGGGTAATGTTTTACAAGTGTATGTATGTATTGCTTTTTTTATGAATTAATGTCCGCCATGTATGGTCGGGCCTGGTCCAGAATTCCTACTACTTAACTAGCGGGCGTTGCTCCATAACGCAATCAAATATTTTGTAAGTTTTGCATAATTGTCATGAGTACAACTAGTACTTTCATTCTATATCTTACTCAGCCATTACCCTTATCGGTTTCTTTCGGTCACGATAAACAGCTTTTCAGGCGCTATAAGTACATAACGCAACCACTTTGCGCAGGCAGACCGACATATTTAGCATCAGAGGGTTGCAATTTATCCTGTCAACCTAAGGTTATCCATTTCCGTTATCGTTACCAAATTTGTCATGCCCTCCTAGTCTTAATCAAGCGTCACGTCACGCGGCTGCAGGTAGCCAGGTGGGGTGCGTTGTACTCTGAGCACAAGCGTCACGTCACGCGGCTGCGGGTAGCCAGGTGGGGTGCGTTGTACTCTGAGCACAAGCGTCACGTCACGCGGCTGCGGGTAGCCAGGTGGGGTGCGTTGTACTCTGAGCACAAGCGTCACGTCACGCGGCTGCAGGTAGCCAGGTGGGGTGCGTTGTACTCTGAGCACAAGCGTCACGTCACGCGGCTGCAGGTAGCCAGGTGGGGTGCGTTGTACTCTGAGCACAAGCGTCACGTCACGCGGCTGCAGGTAGCCAGGTGGGGTGCGTTGTACTCTGAGCACAAGCGTCACGTCACGCGGCTGCGGGTAGCCAGGTGGGGTGCGTTGTACTCTGAGCACAAGCGTCACGTCACGCGGCTGCAGGTAGCCAGGTGGGGTGCGTTGTACTCTGAGCACAAGCGTCACGTCACGCGGCTGCGGGTAGCCAGGTGGGGTGCGTTGTACTCTGAGCACAAGCGTCACGTCACGCGGCTGCGGGTAGCCAGGTGGGGTGCGTTGTACTCTGAGCACAAGCGTCACGTCACGCGGCTGCGGGTAGCCAGGTGGGGTGCGTTGTACTCTGAGCACAAGCGTCACGTCACGCGGCTGCGGGTAGCCAGGTGGGGTGCGTTGTACTCTGAGCACAAGCGTCACGTCACGCGGCTGCGGGTAGCCAGGTGGGGTGCGTTGTACTCTGAGCACAAGCGTCACGTCACGCGGCTGCAGGTAGCCAGGTGGGGTGCGTTGTACTCTGAGCACAAGCGTCACGTCACGCGGCTGCGGGTAGCCAGGTGGGGTGCGTTGTACTCTGAGCACAAGCGTCACGTCACGCGGCTGCACCAGCCAGGTGGGGTGCGTTGTACTCTGAGCACAAGCGTCACGTCACGCGGCTGCGGGTAGCCAGGTGGGGTGCGTTGTACTCTGAGCACAAGCGTCACGTCACGCGGCTGCGGGTAGCCAGGTGGGGTGCGTTGTACTCTGAGCACAAGCGTCACGTCACGCGGCTGCAGGTAGCCAGGTGGGGTGCGTTGTACTCTGAGCACAAGCGTCACGTCACGCGGCTGCGGGTAGCCAGGTGGGGTGCGTTGTACTCTGAGCACAAGCGTCACGTCACGCGGCTGCAGGTAGCCAGGTGGGGTGCGTTGTACTCTGAGCACAAGCGTCACGTCACGCGGCTGCGGGTAGCCAGGTGGGGTGCGTTGTACTCTGAGCACAAGCGTCACGTCACGCGGCTGCGGGTAGCCAGGTGGGGTGCGTTGTACTCTGAGCACAAGCGTCACGTCACGCGGCTGCGGGTAGCCAGGTGGGGTGCGTTGTACTCTGAGCACAAGCGTCACGTCACGCGGCTGCGGGTAGCCAGGTGGGGTGCGTTGTACTCTGAGCACAAGCGTCACGTCACGCGGCTGCAGGTAGCCAGGTGGGGTGCGTTGTACTCTGAGCACAAGCGTCACGTCACGCGGCTGCAGGTGGCCAGGTGGGGTGCGTTGTACTCTGAGCACAAGCGTCACGTCACGCGGCTGCGGGTAGCCAGGTGGGGTGCGTTGTACTCTGAGCACAAGCGTCACGTCACGCGGCTGCAGGTAGCCAGGTGGGGTGCGTTGTACTCTGAGCACAAGCGTCACGTCACGCGGCTGCGGGTAGCCAGGTGGGGTGCGTTGTACTCTGAGCACAAGCGTCACGTCACGCGGCTGCGGGTAGCCAGGTGGGGTGCGTTGTACTCTGAGCACAAGCGTCACGTCACGCGGCTGCGGGTAGCCAGGTGCGTTGTACTCTGAGCACAAGCGTCACGTCACGCGGCTGCGGGTAGCCAGGTGGGGTGCGTTGTACTCTGAGCACAAGCGTCACGTCACGCGGCTGCGGGTAGCCAGGTGGGGTGCGTTGTACTCTGAGCACAAGCGTCACGTCACGCGGCTGCGGGTAGCCAGGTGGGGTGCGTTGTACTCTGAGCACAAGCGTCACGTCACGCGGCTGCGGGTAGCCAGGTGGGGTGCGTTGTACTCTGAGCACAAGCGTCACGTCACGCGGCTGCAGGTAGCCAGGTGGGGTGCGTTGTACTCTGAGCACAAGCGTCACGTCACGCGGCTGCAGGTGGCCAGGTGGGGTGCGTTGTACTCTGAGCACAAGCGTCACGTCACGCGGCTGCGGGTAGCCAGGTGGGGTGCGTTGTACTCTGAGCACAAGCGTCACGTCACGCGGCTGCAGGTAGCCAGGTGGGGTGCGTTGTACTCTGAGCACAAGCGTCACGTCACGTGGCTGCGGGTAGCCAGGTGGGGTGCGTTGTACTCTGAGCACAAGCGTCACGTCACGCGGCTGCAGGTAGCCAGGTAGGGTGCGTTGTACTCTGAGCACAAGCGTCACGTCACGCGGCTGCAGGTGGCCAGGTGGGGTGCGTTGTACTCTGAGCACAAGCGTCACGTCACGCGGCTGCGGGTAGCCAGGTGGGGTGCGTTGTACTCTGAGCACAAGCGTCACGTCACGCGGCTGCGGGTAGCCAGGTGGGGTGCGTTGTACTCTGAGCACAAGCGTCACGTCACGCGGCTGCAGGTAGCCAGGTGGGGTGCGTTGTACTCTGAGCACAAGCGTCACGTCACGCGGCTGCGGGTAGCCAGGTGGGGTGCGTTGTACTCTGAGCACAAAAAATATAGAAATACCATACAAGTAAAAAAAACTGATTATGAGAAAGTATGAAAACAAGAGTTTTCCACCTGAAATAATAGCCTTTATATTCCCTTCACGGTGATAGCCGCAGTCGCAAGCCCTCCGCGAAATATCTTTAAAATGTGCTCGTCAAGATCTTTCTTTTGATATCAAACTTTATACGAAATCCAAAAAAAAAAATTTTGTTGGAAAATATACCTACTATACCTATAAAATACGCGATGTAATTTATTTTAAATACTATATATACTACTAGCTTTTGTCGGCCGTGTGGATATCTGTTTTTATAACTACTGTACAGCTGGTGCCAGCGACTTCTTGGGATGGTTCTCTTGGTTAACAGTTTATTATTAATACCGTGTGGTAAGTTATCCCGGGAAGTAGGTGTATGTTGGGCGTACATAAAAATGTTTTAAAAAGTTACAAAAAAGTTGAAAGATACATGCAATATTCGACACGCCTATGTAAGGAAAAACCACTGGTTATTTCGATTACTTCGTGAACTCCTTGATTTTCCGGGATCAAAAATGAGGTGTTAACATATTGAATATAGCTAATCTAACAGTGAAAGTTTTATAGATACAATGTTCTTTCTCTCGTGAAGGAACCTTTTGATTATCCGTGATTAAAAATATGACGTCACGAAAAGTATCCTATGTGATATTTGACACGCCTAGTTGAATTGAAACAATGGGTTATTTTGATTCCTTCGGGAACCCCCCGATTTTCGTTACTATAAGCTGGTGTTAACATATGAAATACGCCTAATCCAACTGTGAACATTTTATGTTCATACTGTAAGTCCTTCCAGAGACACGTCGCTACTCGCTACTCGCTACTCGCTACTTGCTACTGCTTTCCCGTGGGACCCTTTGACTGTCTGGTGCTGAAAGTATGACGTCACGTTAAGTACCGTGTTGTGCCCCACGGTTATCATACGGCTAGTCCACTTCAGTTCCTTCCCCTCAATTAGCTCTCTACAAAATATCAAAAAGCGAGAAAATTAGTTAAAAATTAACCCTCGGGAACTCCATAGAACTATATTGATTAGCAGTCTTGTCACTTCCCACCCTCTCAAGTATTTCTATGCTACAATCGATCAATCCGTTGCTCCGTTGCAACGCCAAAGTGCACGAGCGTGTATTTCATGTACAGAGATCCTTCAAGAATTATGTTGGGCTATGCCACTTCATTTCTAACCCACTCATCATCATATCACCTCATATACGTCCCAACCGAGGGGCTCGAGCCTTAGATATTTTATTGTGCAAAATATCACAAAGCGTGAAAATTAGTTTGGTCAAGATCCCTCGGGAACTATATCGGGCTATCCTGATTAGCAGTCTACGTCACTTCACCACCTGAACTATTACATTAACAAAAATCACTGCAATTGAATGAATTAATGAATGAATGATTTATTTATTGTATTGCTTAAGTACGCAAACAAAAATAAAAAAGAGAAGTTAAACAAAAAAATTCGTTACCCCGTTGCGATTCCGACGTGCGTGCATGGAAATGAGTTTTCTCCAGATCCTCGGATTTCGGGCTATGCTATTTAGTAGCCTATGTCAATTTCCATCCTCTCAATCATGTCTTTGCAATAACCACGACAATGCCTTGCTCTGTTAGGATAAAAATTAACCTTTGTCCTTCTCCGTGACACAGCTTACGTGCATGCCAAACTTCGTTAGATTGGTTGAGCCGTAGAAGCGAGAAGATTTAATTTATATGATTTCTCCATACAAATTTTGAAACCCCGTTACACCCCTTTGGGGTTGAATTTTCAAAATTCCGTTTTAGCGGATGCCTACGTCGCTATCTGTGTGCCAAATTTCAGCCCGATCCGTCCAGTGGTTTGAGCTGTGCATTGATAGATCAGTGAGTCACGGTTTCCTTTTATATATACATACATACATACAGTCATACATAGACTGTAAAAAACGAACGTAATCCTCCTTTTTCCGTAATAAGGTAATTATTGTTATACAGTCGAGATAAACGAGTAAACACAGATTTTTGGACATAGGGTACAAACTGTTTACTTGGAATAATCATCATCATCGTCATATCAGCCGATCTCTCCTGACGGAAAGTGACGATGATGCCGAAGATGCCAGCAGACTTACCCAAGATTCCCCAGGAACTAGCTATCTTTTCTTCAAGTTGGGAAATATCAATGCTGTAAATATTGATGTTTGGTGGCAAGACTTAAACAAGATGGTGGTAGCTAGACCACGTGGGCTTAGAAAATGCCCTTCTACCAAACCAACCGAGTCTTACAAAATTCCGGCTTCTGTATTCCCCGATTCCTATAATTTAGGAATCTTCAAGACGACAGTGAATAGGCACTATTTAAGCTTGCGTGTTACATCCTCGGCTGCATCGGCACTTACCATCAGGTGAAGTGCAGCCAAACGCACTCAAATTTTTAATAAAAAAAAAAGATTTAGCCGGGAATCGAACCAACGACCCCTTGATGTGAAGTTAATGGACTTAATCATTATGTCACGGAAGCGGTTCTCCAAATAATAGAGAATGCGCAACGGTAAGCCTCGGTTTGGTTGGTGACAGGCATTCCCTAAGCCCGCCTGGTTAGTTACCACCATCTTAGCGAACCCTTGCCGCCGAAAATCAATCTTACATCGATATGTTCCGGCATGTCGACAATGTCGACAAGATGGCCAGTTCCCATTGCGTTCGGGTATATTAATCAGCCCGCTTCCATCTACCGGGCCTTACCGTCAGGTGAGTTGATGCCAAGGACTTATCAATTGTGGATAAAAATACTCTCAATGTGTATTTTATGGCTTTTTAGGCTAATAGTAAGGTATTTTTTGTTATTGTTACTACAGTAAGAGCAAAACAACACCAGTCTAAACTAAATAACTCTCTAATTTTATAATAATCTTGTTTTTTTTTCTCCAGTTCCCCTCCACCCCTGGAAGCTGGTGATGAAGCACGAGGGTCCGCCACTCTCCGCTGGGCGGCGCTGCGCACCTCCCACGCCGGCTGGTACCGCTGCCGCGCCACCTGGCTTGATGCCGAGTACTCCTCCATCGGGTACTACCTCAACGTGCTGTGTGAGTTACTTACTTTACGTGGATGACATTATTCATCATCATCATATCAGCCGGTAGACGCGCACTGCTGGACAAAGGCCTCCCCTAAGGAGTTTCACAAAGACCGGCCCGCGCTGCCTGCGCTGCCCGCGCTGCCCGCACTGCCCGCACCCAGCGGCTTCCCGCGACCTACACGTATTAGTAGCCCGAGCGTGACACGTCCGGACGACATTGCTCGTGTTGTGTTTTTATTCACTTAACCTGTTTTAAGGGTTCCGTTCTCTAATAGTACTAATCCTAGGATAAAACAACAAAAATAGTAAAAAACGGCAAAGTGTGAGTCGTATCAGCGCTATAAAGTAAGAAGTAAATAAAAAACCTAACCACTCCGGGAGTGGCGACAGAAGTGAATTTTTTTACAGTTTTATAAGTTTCGACCCTCCGAGTGTTCCTGGCGGTGTCGGTTACATTAAAGGTTACAGTATCGCGAGTTTAATGGTACTTGCCCATCTCAATGCTCAATGCACTTTATAAAATCATTTTTCTGTCGCTTGTATTTACGTCGTGTTTGGAATAAATAGATATTATAGTTGTATTCGTGTGGAGAGTTGTGGTGGTACGAAACCGACTTCAAAAAGGAGGAGGTTCTCAATTCGTCTGTATGTTTTTTTTCTTGTGTTGACTATAGTTAAAGAGTGTCGTGTTGTAAAATCTTATACGTCCTCGCCCTGCCCGTTTGGTGTTCCATACCTGAAACCCCTAATTGCTTCGAAAGTCGTATTTATTGCTCCTACATGGCCGTTTAAATCTCCCCCTATCAGTTTGCGTTCATTGGGAGGCACATGAGGTCATCACAATCGTCCCAAAACTCGGACTTGTACACCTCGCTCGGTGCAGCCTATCTGGGGAGCATAGGTGCAAATCACGTTGATGACTTGCTGGTTTTCCAAAGCCAGTTTTACAGCAATCACGCGGTAGTTTTCTAGTGATATTAATAATGCGGGCATTGAAAATGTTGTGTCCAGGACTTTTGCCACCCTGTTTCTGTTATTATCGTTGCCAAAGTTTATCGCCTAGTAGCCATTTCCAATGTCCTTGAAGCTTCTTTCTACCGTGTTTCCTGGATGCAGCAGATGCAGCTTTCGCGGAATATTGCTTATGTCTTGAGATTTTCCAGTAAGAGATCCAAGATTCCATGTTGCCAGTCTTATTATACTTAATTTTAGATGTTTACGCGAACGCTTGTTCTTGTTAAAATTAAAGTAGCTTCCGGGGGACGCCCTAGTAGTTAAAACATCGTTCCTCGCATTATTCGCATTCGCGTCGCTTTCGGAATACGCCTTAGTAGTAAAAACAACGTTCCTCGCATTCTTTGCATTCGCGTCGCTTTCGGAAGACGCCTTAGTAGTAAAAACAACGTTCCTCGCATTCTTTGCATTCGCGTCTATTTCGGAATACGCCTTAGTAGTAAAAAAACGTTCCTCGCATTCTTTGCATTCGCGTCGCTTTCGGAATACGCCTTAGTAGTAAAAACAACGTTCCTCGTATTCTTTGCATTCGCGTCCCTTTCGGAATACGCCTTAGTAGTAAAAACAACGTTCCTCGCATTCTTTGCATTCGCGTCGCTTTCGGAATACGCCTTAGTAGTAAAAACAACGTTCCTCGCATTCTTTGCATTCGCGTCGCTTTCGGAATACGCCTTAGTAGTAAAAACAACGTTCCTCGCATTCTTCGCATTCGTGTCGCTTTCGAAATACGCCTTAGTAGTAAAAACAACGTTCCTCGCATTCTTTGCATTCGCGTCGCTTTCGGAATACGCCTTAGTAGTAAAAACAACGTTCCTCGCATTCTTTGCATTCGCGTCGCTTTCGGAATACGCCTTAGTAGTAAAAACAACGTTCCTCGCATTCTTTGCATTCGCGTCGCTTTTGGAATACGCCTTAGTAGTAAAAACAACGTTCCTCGCATTCTTTGCATTCGCGTCGCTTTCGGAATACGCCTTAGTAGTAAAAACAACGTTCCTCGCATTCTTCGCATTCGTGTCGCTTTCGGAGTACGCCGTAACTGTTATACCCTTTTCCTTTAGTTGTATTTTCATTTTGTTAAAAAGATTTTTCCTCACGATGTTTTCCTTCACCGTAAGAGCGTCGAAGAAACTCGCAGGTTGTGTGTGAAGTCGACCAACCCCGCACTGGGCCCGCGTGGTCGACTAAGGCGCGATCGCCCTAATTCAGGGTAGGCTTGAGCCCCTCGGTGGGGACGTATATGAGCTAATATGAATGAATGAAAAGGAGATTTTTGGAGTTTACTCCATAATAATCGATTTTTCCCGGGGTATGAAAATTTACAGGGAGTAAAATCAGACGTTATACGTTATGCATTATTTGTATAGTATAGTTATTAATTTTATGCGCAACTTATTTGGGTATATGTATGTATGTATACATGTATGTACTATGTATGTATGTATACATTTATGTACTATGTATGTATGTATACCAAAGAAATAAACATACATACATACATGTATGTTTATTTCTTTGGCACGTCCTGTAGCTTAAGTGGCTTGATGGATTTTGGAGTCTGAGGTGTCGTTAGATTTGTCTTGTCAGAATGGAAAAAAGTGGCCGCCATTTTGAACTTTTTAGTTACTAGACGGAATGCTTCTAAAATCGATATCTGATTGTAATGAATCCGTTGTCAGAATTGAAAAAAGTGTCATACATTTTGATTTTCTTAGTTACTTTACCGATTGCTTCCAAAATCGATATGCTTGGGTCCGTGAAGTCCCTTCTCACGAACCTGTTGTTAGAATTTAAAAAAGTCGCCGCTATTTTGAATTTTTTAGTTACTGGACCGACTGCTTAAGTCAGTAATCACGAATCCGTTGTCATAATTGAAAGAATTGGCTGCCATCCTCTAGCACTAGCACATTTATAATCGATAGGAAGGAGTAAACTCCAGTCGTGCGTCGGAGCTGATACATACACTTTATTTTTTTGGCTTTTTCTTTTATGGCCGGTTGCCACCTGATGCCAAGACTGCTATCTTCCTTACGATGTGGGCGCCGCCGTTGGTCCTTGTCAGACTCATCCGCCGCCATTCCTTCTGCAAGCCCTAGCTAGACTAGCAGCATTGTCGTTGGCCTTAGCTCCAAGATACTCGTGAGCAACCCAAACACTTGGGTTTTATATCGGAGTGTCCATCTCCGGCCTGTCGGTCCGCGGGGGCTATTTTGTTTCACCCCGACCCTGCAGATAACACTGATGTACTTATTGTAGTTAACTGAAGTAACGTATAAACATGTAATTTGGCATCGAGATAAGTTATTAGGCGTATACTACGGAAAAGAATCGAAAAAATGTGAGAGTCAGACTTGCGAAATTAGGGTTCTCTAGTAGTACTGTTCATCAAAACTATAGCCAACTTCCAGGTAACTTAGAAACTTGCATTTAAGTAAGCTATTGAGTAACCAATAGAGAAACTAGCCAAATGCGAATCGGAATCGCAAAATTTTACCACCACTACTCTTCAAAATAATTATATAGACTACTCTAGGTGACTTTTTAACTTGAGATTTAGGATTTAAATAGGTTATTGAGCGTATTATAAAATAAAAAAAAGTTTAAAAAAACTGAAAAACGACTTCAAAATGAAATTTACTCAAAAGTATAAAATAATATTATTATACTTAAATTCACGACATTAACCAACAATAACGAAATCAAAGGTGGGTACTAATTAAATTAGGGGCTTAAATTTTTTTGAGTTCGGTATCAGCACACAGTTACTTACGTATCAAATGTTTTAGATTCAATGGTTTGCTAACACCGACCTCAAAAAAAATTTAAGCCCATAATTTAATTCGTACCCACCTTTGATTTCGTTATTGTTGGTTAATGTCGTGAATTAAAGTATAATAATATTATTTCATACTTTTGAGTACATTTCATTTTTAAGTCGTTTTTCAGTTTTTTTAAACTTTTTTTTTTATTTCCTTTATTTTGAGTGATAATGCTGTCTATCTAACAACGTTAAACCCAATCACTTACTCGACAATAGGAATCATCAAATCATAATGCATGTGTTTCATTAAAAGATACAGAGTCCTGTGGCTTCCATCATCATCTCAGCAGCATGAGAGTTAAATCTTCCATCATCAGCTCATCTGAATAGCCTGAAAGAATACAACTATCGGTCTATGCGTACCAACGTATCTATCTATATTTAAAGAATTATCCTCTAACCCATACCCGTTAATGAGTTTTACCTTTCTTAATCAGCTTATCATTATGAGATAATGACTGCCAATTTCAAATACTTTAATAGCTTTAGAAAACGTATGAAACACGTAATACTTGCCTATAAAATTTGAGGGCTGCCCTTGATTTCCCTGGGATCCCATCATCAGATCCTGGTACCACTCTTGGGATATCTTCTTTCCAACAAAAAAAGAATAATCAAAATTGGTTCATAAACGACGAAGTTATCCGCGAACAAACAAAAATAAAATAAAAAAATATATACGGTCGAATTGCGAAACTCCTCCTTTTTTGAAGTCGTTTAAAAAAGAAAAAACCAGCCAATATCGAGTGGAGCTTGCGCCCTGAGGTTGTCGTACCATTAAAAATATAAATTGTATGTGTAATACTTGAATAGAGGTAATAAATATGATATCTTTACAAAAAAAAAAAAAAAACCAACAAAACATATACGAGTATGTGAAAAGGAGCCGAGTAAATACAACACATTTACAGAGATCTAAACGGGTAGGTACCAAGTTCTATAGTAGTCTTTTAAATCATAGCTACGGCACTTCAAATTAAAATATTTCTCTTTAAATTCAGTGTTATATAATGTTTATTCTCTAAATATTAGAGAATGTACAACGGTTTTAATTATTTTTTTAAAAGCTTTTTATGTCCTGTGCTACTTAATTGTGTGATGGACGGAAGGACAAACAGACAGAAAGATACACGAGTAATCCTATAAAGGTTCCGTTTTTACCCTATGAAGTACGGAGCCCTAAAATCTTTTAGGGTACCTCCCCTATATGTAAAGAGGAGATGATTTTGTTTTGTAGCCGTACCCTATCGCGTGAGGTATCGTTAAATAGTTATTTGTAGCCGTACCCTATCGCGTGAGGTATCGTTAAATAGTTATTTGTAGCCGTACCCTATCGCGTGAGGTATCGTTAAATAGTTATTTGTAGCCGTACCCTATCGCGTGAGGTATCGTTAAATAGTTATTTGTAGCCGTACCCTATCGCGTGAGGTATCGTTAAATAGTTATTTGTAGCCGTACCCTATCGCGTGAGGTATCGTTAAATAGTTATTTGTAGCCGTACCCTATCGCGTGAGGTATCGTTAAATAGTTATTTGTAGCCGTACCCTATCGCGTGAGGTATCGTTAAATAGTTATTTGTAGCCGTACCCTATCGCGTGAGGTATCGTTAAATAGTTATTTGTAGCCGTACCCTATCGCGTGAGGTATCGTTAAATAGTTATTTGTAGCCGTACCCTATCGCGTGAGGTATCGTTAAATAGTTATTTGTAGCCGTACCCTATCGCGTGAGGTATCGTTAAATAGTTATTTGTAGCCGTACCCTATCGCGTGAGGTATCGTTAAATAGTTATTTGTAGCCGTACCCTATCGCGTGAGGTATCGTTAAATAGTTATTTGTAGACGTACCCTATCGCGTGAGGTATCGTTAAATAGTTATTTGTAGACGTACACTATCGCGTGAGGTATCGTTAAATAGTTATTTGTAGCCGTACCATATCGCGTGAGGTATCTTTAAATAGTTATTTGTAGACGTACCCTATCGCGTGAGGTATCGTTAAATAGTTATTTGTAGACGTACCCTATCGCGTGAGGTATCGTTAAATAGTTATTTGTAGCCGTACCCTATCGCGTGAGGTATCGTTAAATAGTTATTTGTAGCCGTACCCTATCGCGTGAGGTATCGTTAAATAGTTATTTGTAGCCGTACCCTATCGCGTGAGGTATCGTTAAATAGTTATTTGTAGCCGTACCCTATCGCGTGAGGTATCGTTAAATAGTTATTTGTAGCCGTACCCTATCGCGTGAGGTATCGCGTTAAATAGTTATTTGTAGCCGTACCCTATCGCGTGAGGTATCGCGTTAAATAGTTATTTGTAGCCGTACCCTATCGCGTGAGGTATCGTTAAATAGTTATTTGTAGCCGTACCCTATCGCGTGAGGTATCGCGTTAAATAGTTATTTGTAGCCGTACCCTATCGCGTGAGGTATCGTTAAATAGTTATTTGTAGCCGTACCCTATCGCGTGAGGTATCGCGTTAAATAGTTATTTGTAGCCGTACCCTATCGCGTGAGGTATCGTTAAATAGTTATTTGTAGCCGTACCCTATCGCGTGAGGTATCGCGTTAAATAGTTATTTGTAGCCGTACCCTATCGCGTGAGGTATCGTTAAATAGTTATTTGTAGCCGTACCCTATCGCGTGAGGTATCGTTAAATAGTTATTTGTAGCCGTACCCTATCGCGTGAGGTATCGTTAAATAGTTATTTGTAGCCGTACCCTATCGCGTGAGGTATCGTTAAATAGTTATTTGTAGACGTACCCTATCGCGTGAGGTATCGTTAAATAGTTATTTGTAGCCGTACCCTATCGCGTGAGGTATCGTTAAATAGTTATTTGTAGCCGTACCCTATCGCGTGAGGTATCGTTAAATAGTTATTTGTAGCCGTACCCTATCGCGTGAGGTATCGTTAAATAGTTATTTGTAGCCGTACCCTATCGCGTGAGGTATCGTTAAATAGTTATTTGTAGCCGTACCCTATCGCGTGAGGTATCGTTAAATAGTTATTTGTAGTCGTACCCTATCGCGTGAGGTATCGTTAAATAGTTATTTGTAGCCGTACCCTATCGCGTGAGGTATCGCGTTAAATAGTTATTTGTAGCCGTACCCTATCGCGTGAGGTATCGTTAAATAGTTATTTGTAGCCGTACCCTATCGCGTGAGGTATCGTTAAATAGTTATTTGTAGACGTACCCTATCGCGTGAGGTATCGTTAAATAGTTATTTGTAGCCGTACCCTATCGCGTGAGGTATCGTTAAATAGTTATTTGTAGCCGTACCCTATCGCGTGAGGTATCGTTAAATAGTTATTTGTAGCCGTACCCTATCGCGTGAGGTATCGCGTTAAATAGTTATTTGTAGCCGTACCCTATCGCGTGAGGTATCGTTAAATAGTTATTTGTAGCCGTACCCTATCGCGTGAGGTATCGTTAAATAGTTATTTGTAGCCGTACCCTATCGCGTGAGGTATCGTTAAATAGTTATTTGTAGCCGTACCCTATCGCGTGAGGTATCGTTAAATAGTTATTTGTAGCCGTACCCTATCGCGTGAGGTATCGTTAAATAGTTATTTGTAGACGTACCCTATCGCGTGAGGTATCGTTAAATAGTTATTTGTAGACGTACACTATCGCGTGAGGTATCGTTAAATAGTTATTTGTAGCCGTACCATATCGCGTGAGGTATCTTTAAATAGTTATTTGTAGACGTACCCTATCGCGTGAGGTATCGTTAAATAGTTATTTGTAGACGTACCCTATCGCGTGAGGTATCGTTAAATAGTTATTTGTAGCCGTACCCTATCGCGTGAGGTATCGTTAAATAGTTATTTGTAGCCGTACCCTATCGCGTGAGGTATCGTTAAATAGTTATTTGTAGCCGTACCCTATCGCGTGAGGTATCGTTAAATAGTTATTTGTAGACGTACCCTATCGCGTGAGGTATCGTTAAATAGACAGAAAGATCGTAAAATAGTTATTTGTAGACGTACCCTATCGCGTGAGGTATCGTTAAATAGTTATTTGTAGACGTACCCTATCGCGTGAGGTATCGTTAAATAGACAGAAAGATCGTAAAATAGTTATTTGTAGACGTACCCTATCGCGTGAGGTATGTTTAAATAGTTATTTGTAGACGTACCCTATCGCGTGAGGTATCTTAAATAGTTATTTGTAGACGTACCCTATCGCGTGAGGTATCTTTAAATAGTTATTTGTAGCCGTACCCTATCGCGTGAGGTATCGTTAAATAGTTATTTGTAGACGTACCCTATCGCGTGAGGTATCTTTAAATAGTTATTTGTAGACGTACCCTATCGCGTGAGGTATCGTTAAATAGACAGAAAGATCGTAAAATAGTTATTTGTAGACGTACCCTATCGCGTGAGGTATCGTTAAATAGTTATTTGTAGACGTACCCTATCGCGTGAGGTATCGTTAAATAGACAGAAAGATCGTAAAATAGTTATTTGTAGACGTACCCTATCGCGTGAGGTATGTTTAAATAGTTATTTGTAGACGTACCCTATCGCGTGAGGTATCTTAAATAGTTATTTGTAGACGTACCCTATCGCGTGAGGTATCTTTAAATAGTTATTTGTAGCCGTACCCTATCGCGTGAGGTATCGTTAAATAGTTATTTGTAGACGTACCCTATCGCGTGAGGTATCTTTAAATAGTTATTTGTAGACGTACCCTATCGCGTGAGGTATCGTTAAATAGTTATTTGTAGACGTACCCTATCGCGTGAGGTATCTTTAAATAGTTATTTGTAGCCGTACCCTATCGCGTGAGGTATCGTTAAATAGTTATTTGTAGCCGTACCCTATCGCGTGAGGTATCGTTAAATAGTTATTTTAAAACTACTGCGGGTTTGCTACAACAATTTTTCTATTCAGGGTTCCGTTTGAATAATATTAAGCTCTACAGTGATTATTTTTGTTTGACACGAGTTTCCTACCCCTATCCGCTAAACCGCTATTTCTAAATGATAAATTGATGACGTCATATGGCTTACAAAAACTGAACAATGCCCATAATTGAAAGTATCAAAACGCTTATTCCCAAGTAACATCAGAAACACGGCGGTACTCGAGATTCAAGATTCAAGGTATTTATTCAAAATAGGTGCAAATTGATATTCATAAAATAATAATAAACATTTCATTTGTAAAAAATCAAAAAATAAACAATCATTAGTCAATAATGTCTAAATTCAATCCTTGAAATAAACCAGATTATGTAATTAGAACATGAAAACAATATGACACGAAAAGTTGTACATAAAAATCATTGAATACCTTTGACAAGAATAGGGCAGTTCACACGGACATCACCCGGTCACGAGTATAACGCGAGAGTCAGCCATCGCTCCCTTCAACCATAATAGTGGGAAAGGAACGACCCGGCTCCCGATGCGCCACCACCCGCACACCCGCACACCCGCACATCCGCACAAACGTTCAAGCGAGCGCGCACTAGCAAAGATACAGCAATTTTACGGCAAAAGAATAATCGTATTCTTATTAAAATGATTCATTATATTTTTATGTTATTCACCGAAATCAAACGTCAATGTTTTGTAGCACAAGAAGATGACACCGAAGCGGTGACGGAAACCGAGCCAGACCTGGAGGAGCCAGACCATCAGAAGGTAGACGTACCTCTAGGCGGAAACGTGCAGCTGCACTGTCCTAAAGGTGAGCTTAACACGAGTCAAGCAAAAACAACAATGTGAACGAGCCATAAACGGCCTCACTATGGGGCGAGAAGCTCTTTCTGAACTCGCGAAGGTCAGCCCTTGCTCCACATACGAGGGCCACGTCCTTGCAGGGCTACTGGCTAACCCCACTGTCAGAAGTTTCTCCCGATCCGCCTATAAGACATCTGGCACGGCTTAACGACTGCTATCTAGTGATAGCGGCCGGCACCGACAGTTTAAGTCAACAAGATTTAGTGATTTTGGTAACATTTGGAAGCCATTCCATACACGACCGGCAAACGATCAACATGTCCCGGGAGGACGGACTACCTGTCTCCACATCGGAGAGCGTGCAGGCTGAGCACTTACTTCACTCCTCAGTTCAATAACAACCAAATGTTTGTTTAATAAAGTAATACTTTTCTTTTTCTTATCGTGTGGCACAAATAACCGTGCTATCCAAGGGATAGACGGTGGTTACCCGATGTTGCACTTGCATCACTCGCGATCACATGTAGGGAAATTCGATTTACACCTACGAACGTGTGCAACGCGACCTTCACACATCTGGGATTAGATGTGCAGGTTTCGTGAATGTTTTCCTAGCGAAAACGATTGCATATGTACTCGTAAGTTACTAAAAAGTCATTGGTACATTGCCCGTCCGGATTTGAACACGGGACTTCTAGTTAGGAGGACCGAGTCGTACCGTAGAGCCACCGACGCTTTTCAAAGTTGTAAAAAAAATTTTTTGAATGTCAGAATTTAGAAAATAGGTCCACAATTGACAGAGAAATCGGTGAACATACATAAAAAACCATACATACAGTGGAACATAGAATCTCCTATATGTAATTGTTGTGGTGCAGGTAGCGTGGGGTGCTGGTGGCGGCGCGTGGTGGGCAACTCCAGCGAGTCGTGGGCGCCGGCCGGTTCGCACCACGCCCACGGGGTTCTAGGTGAGTCCATGGCCTAGTGACAGTTCAATTGTCAACAGTACCATTAGAACGGCTACTCGTCATTGTTGTCGTGGCGACGGGCGACGTGCTGGTGGCGGCGCGTGGTGGGCAACTCCAGCGAGTCGTGGGCGCCGGCCGGCTCGCACCACGCCCACGGGGTTCTAGGTGAGTCAATGGCCTAGTGACAGTTCAATTGTCAACAGTACCATTAGAACGGCTACTCGTCATTGTTGTCGTGGTGACGGGCGACGGGCGACGTGCTGGTGGCGGCGCGTGGTGGGCAACTCCAGCGAGTCGTGGGCGCCGGCCGGTTCGCACCACGCCCACGGGGTTCTAGGTGAGTCCATGGCCTAGTGACAGTTCAATTGTCAACAGTACCATTAGAACGGCTACTCGTCATTGTTGTCGTGGCGACGGGCGACAGCAGATACCTACCTTTTGAACGAAATACTACATTTTTCACATCGTAACAATTTCAGCTGATAGACTTTTTCGCGAGAGATCTGTCTGTTGGACAAAGCCAACTGACCAAGCTGAAGACTGAGGACGGCAGGACCATATCGTCTAAGACTGAGTTGCTGGAAGAAGTTGAGAAGTTCTATGGACAATTGTACAAGACCACACGTTTGCCTGTCAGCGATCTGGCTGAAGACCCAAGAGCCAGACTAACCCGACACTATACCGAAGATATCCCGGACGTCAGCCTGTACGAGATTAGAATGGCTCTCAAACAGCTCAGGAACAACAAGGCACCGGGTGATGATGGAATTACGGCTGAACTTCTGAAAGCAGGTGGATCACCGGTACTAAAAGCTCTTCAGAAGTTATTTAATTCCGTTATACTCGAGGGACAAACGCCTAAGGCATGGCACAGAAGTGTGGTCGTGCTTTTCTTCAAAAAGGGTGGCAACACCCTGCTGAAGAACTACAGACCCATCTCACTTCTGAGCCATGTCTACAAGCTGTTTTCGAGAGTCATTACAAATCGTCTCGCACGCAGGTTTGACGACTTCCAGCCTCCCGAACAAGCCGGTTTCCGAAAAGGCTTTAGTACCATAGACCACATACATATGCTGCGGCAGATTATACAGAAGACCGAAGAGAACAATCAGCCACTATGCTTGGCGTTTGTGGACTATGAGAAGGCCTTTGATTCAGTCGAAACCTGAGCTGTGCTACAGTCTCTCCAGCGGTGTCAAATTGACCATCAATACATCGAGGTGTTGAAGTGTCTGTATGAAAACGCCACCATGTCGGTTCGCCTCCAGGACCAGAACTCGAAACCTATCCAGTTGCAGCGAGGGGTGAGAGAGGGAGACGTTATATCTCCGAAACTGTTCACCGCCGCCCTGGAAGATGTTTTTAAGCTTCTGGACTGGGGTGGACTCGGCATCAATATCAACGGCGAGTACATATCCCACCTCCGATTCGCTGACGTGGTCATGGCTGAGACTATGGAAGACCTAAGCACAATGCTCGATGGTCTCAGTAAGGTCTCTCAACAAGTGGGTCTTAAAATGAACATGGACAAGACGAAAATAATGTTAAATGTCCGTGTCGCACCCACTCCTCTAAAGGTTGGAGACTCTACACTGGAAGTTGTTGACGAATATGTATACCTGGGACAAACAGTCCAGCTAGGTAGTTCCAACTTCAAGAAAAAGATCAATCGACGAATCCAACTCGGCTGGGCAGCGTTCGGGAAGCTTCGCAATATCTTCACGTCCCAAATACTGCAGTGTCTCAAGACTAAGGTCTTTGACCAGTATGTGTTGCCAGTGATGACTTACGGAACTGAGACATGGTCGCTTACTATGGGCTTCATAAGAAGGCTCAAGGTCACCCAAAGGGCAATGGAGCGTGGTATGCTCGGAGTTTCTCTGCGTGATCGAATCAGAAACGAGGAGATCCGCAGGAGAACTAAAGTAACCGACATAGCTCACAGAATCGCTAAACTGAAGTGGCAGTGGGCAGGGCACATAGCTCGTAGAACAGATGGCCGATGGGGCAGTAAAGTTCTCGAGTGGCGACCGCGCACCGGAAAACGTAGCGTAGGCAGGCCTCCCACGCGGTGGACCGATGACCTGGTGAAGGTCGCGGGAAGCCGATGGATGCGGGCAGCGCAGGACCGGTCGTCGTGTAAAAATCCTTGGGGGAGGCCTTTGTCCAGCAGTGGACGAGTTGTGGCTGATATGATGATGATGAGATTTTTTCTATAACAACATTATTTTTTATTGTTCGTTAATTATAAAATGTATTGTATAGTGAGTAAACAAAGTTAACACTCGAGTTCACTCCATCTATAAAACGCTTTTTCTAAGGAGTAAACTCCAGAAGTACTTCCCTAACCCTCATTGTTTCCAAATTTTTCTAGCAGTTTAGGCGCTCAAACACCGGACTGATGTGCATGCACTTCACGCATTTTTAGGGTTCCGAAGTCAACAAGGAACCCTTATAGTCTCGCCAAGTGGCCTGTTTACCTAAAACGTAACGTAACATGTTCAATGGAAGCAATTTCAAAGGCATTTTCTACTCGCAAATTGTACAATCCGTGCCGAGTAGCCTACCTACTATGATTGGATTTCGTATAGTTTGTCTCAAATTTTGGATTCGATCAAGCAGAACACTGGGTTTTTTTTTCTTACCCTAATTATGTTCGTTTCCCTGATTGCAGGCATAAAAGATGCTCTTTACCAAGAAGGTGGCGAGTACCGTTGCGTCGGCGCGCGTGCACCTGACCTGCAACGCCTTAAGGAGCTGAAGAGAGTCACTCTGAGAGTCACCGGTGAGTTCATCATCATCTTTTCAGACGTCTACGTTTGTTTTCCTCCCCATTGTCCACTGCTGAACAAAAGCCTCCCAAGGATTTTTACAACGACCGATCATGCACTGCCCGCGTCATGCACGGTCCGCGTCCATCTAAGAAAATAATTTGTTTTTTTTTGGGTATCGGAGCCAAATTGGCAAAAAACGGAACCCTTTTAATTTCATCATGTCCGTCCGTTTGTCGGTCCGTATATCATAATCATTTTTTTAATGGACATACTATGTATACTCTTTGGCTATTCTGGCTATGAAAAACTCTATGGCATTGTTTGTTTCAGACCCTTGAATTTTGTCACTCGCTTGAAAAATATTCTCTGGTGATAAATCAGTAAATAAACTGTCGTGTATTCGGAATAATTCTGTATTTACTTATTGCACCTTTATCATAATCTGCTAGAACTGCCGTCAAACCTGACATGATAGCAAAGTAAAATAGGTACCTGTAGAAAAGCGGAAAATCATATGTGAAGTCAAAAATTCACCATGTATGACAAGTCATATGAAAGTGCGTCGAGGGTGAAGATCGAGTGCCTTAGTAATGGAAAAGACTTCAAGCACTGGAAATACAAAATCCGCAACGTACTTAAGGGCTATACCCACAGACTTATATCTAATTGTGGCTATACCAATATGTTGAAGATCATTGACGGCACACTTAAAGCTTCGCAAACACCGGTAATTAGAGCCTCAGTAGCAGAAAAAGCTGAATATGACAAAAAGGTGGAAGAATTCCAACGCAAAGACAGCCTTGTACTGACGCTACTGACGAACAACATGACAAATGAAGCACATGATCAAGTTACACGCTTCGATACAGCTAAAAAGGTATGGGATGAATTAGAAAGTCTCTACTGTGGGTGCACTGAAGAAAAGAGTTATGATTTATGTCTGCAACTCTTTAGTTACAAGAAAGATCCTGAACATGACATAAAGAAGCATATTTCTGCAATGAAGAATATATGGCATGAGATGAGTAATGAAATTTCAACCCAATTGCCTGATATATTACTGATCTGCAATATTTCTTGGGACCTTGCCTTGAGCATTTTTTCGTCCTTAAGTCATGTTGGCTTCTAGTTAACAAAAATGACAGGACCATAGAAAATTTAAGTGCACTGTTAAGTACTCCTTAAGAGAAGGCCTTAAAGAGTCCCCAGGAGGCTTGAGATTCTACTTAATATATCTGTAAAGTTTGGATTCAATCCAGCATGTAGTTTTTATATTAAAGCGGAACTACGTTTGTATGGAAACTCGAGCCTCCTGGGGACCCTTAAAGAGCAATAGCGAAATAAGTGAAGACAAAAAGGAAGTTCTGGTATTCAGGACAGATAAAATAAAAGGAAAATGAGCAGCAATCTTCATGTGCAAATACTGTGGATTAGCTGGGCACAGAGTTCGTAAATGCTGAAAATAGATAAAAGATGGAAGCCCACCAAATCCAATCACACCGTCGAGCAGCAACTGCTAAATAAATGTAAATCTGACTGTGTTAGCCGTAGGAGATAATCTACCTCAAGATGACAAAAATCGGTACGTTGACAACGGCGCAACAACCCATTTTACGCATCACCGAGACATCTTTGAAAGCTTCGAGTACTTTGACGATTCACATAGTGCTAATGTTACTGCCGCTAATGGACAAACCAACAAAGCCATTGGAAAAGGCAATATTCGAGCTGAAGCCAACTGAAACGGTATAATTAAACAATTAATGTTGGCAAATGTTTGGTATGTATCACAAAATAAAAGAAATTTGTTTTCTGTTCTTGCAACACATGATGTGAAAAACATTCTTGCATCTAAGGCAAAGCAATGCATAATCAAATTAGATGGAGTGGTCAAAGCAATGAGAACGAGAAAGATTAATCGAGGCCTATACAAGTTGGAGATTAACTGTATAAGATCAATCAAACTAGAAATTGACCAAGCACAGAAAACCTCACTACAGTTGTATCATGAAAGGCTGGTTCAACAAAATAAAAGACACGTCAAGCAAGTTATTAAAAACGAGTTCGGGGTGAAGATGAAGGCAAGTCTGATTGATCTATGTGAAGGCTGCATACAGAAAATTTTTGAACGCCACCTGGAGGGAAAGTACTCTACATACTGGAGATAGACAATTTTACTCAAAGGAAACATTCCTTTATTTTTAAAAAGAAACAGATTCGAAAGTTCACTTGCCACACCCGGGAATCGAACCGGGTAAAATCCGAAAAAATAACACCCTGTACTTTTACAGCATCGATCGATAGGGTCAATCATAAGGATCAAATCTCTCTAACAAACGTGGTAAATTAAATGAAAGGAAAACCATTAAATCTAAGCTTGTAAATTCAATGGGATAAGATAAAGCACTTTTACTTAATGGTCCATCAGATTAGTTATGTGAGTAATTATTAACTATCGTTGACGTCATTTATTTATTAAAATGACGAAGAACTATTTAGATAAGAAGATTGCATTTTGCACGGGTTTGTAATGCTGGCTGGACACAACATTTAAAAATGGAATATTTAAAAATAGAATAGTGAAATAGAACGCACTGCAATAGTCTTTTGTTATTAACATTTTACTGTTTATACAAATCATTTCATATTTGTCAGCTCACCGTTATAATGGCTTATCAAGAACAATTTCATTCAATGGAAGCTTATTTTTTAAATCACAAAGATGTGAATTTAGCTCTACGGTGGTATGGAGAGAGATATCGGGACCGACAAGTAGCAACTCGATTTGTTTTGAAGAGAATGGTTGGTAATTTAAAAACACTGGTAATTACAAAAGGCAACAGCAACGTCCTCAGCAGGACTTTTCCAATTTTGATGTAAGTGTTTTAACATACTTCGCAGCATATTCAAAGGCTTTAAGCAGAGAAGCTACCGAAGAAATTGGAACCACCCAAACTCGCGTACTTAAAGTGCTGAAAAAGTATAAGTATAAATGTTATCGTGAAGGTCGGTTGGTTCAAAAATTGCATCCTGGGGATCATGAGAGACGACTACAATTTTGTCAAAACATGCTGACAGAAGTTGCCCGTAACCCCACTTTTTTGAGTAACATTGTATAGTGACGAAACCAACTTTAGTAATAACTGCATGTACAACCGCCGCAATTACCATTATTGGTCTCGAATGAATGCTGTTCGTGTTCATGAAACTAACAGTCAAGTAAAATTCTCTTTTAACGTCTGGTGCGGAAATATGAGAAATACAGTTGTGTTAGTCCACGTGTACGAAGGTCATCTAAACACTGTCAAATATCTTGAAATACTGGATCTCCTAAGAAATGAGTTAAATGTTTTACCTGAGGAAGCAGCATCAAAACTTAGACAGTATCTAGCTGCAGCTAAGGTTGCAGGATATACTGTAAAAAAGTTCTCAGTGACAATGGCAATTTATCGGCGCAGAATTTAAGAAGATCCTTCAAGAACGCGGTATTACACAAAGACTGACAATGACACATACTCACAAGCAAGCTGGATGTGTAGAGCGAGAGAATCGCACAGTTATTGAAGCAGCGCGTGCCGTGATGCACGCTCGTGAAAAGATTCTAGAGGAAGTATGGGCAGAGCTTAAAGGAACTGTTATGTACGTGCTAGATCACACTGGTCCATCAAGCGTAGCAAATAAGTCCCCATATGAATTGTGGTTTGGGAAGAATATCAATCAAGCACCTAAGGATTCTCGGCTGCAAATGTTACGCCCACGTATCTAAAGCTAATAGAAAGAAGCTTGAAAAGAAAGCAGAGCTGGGTATACTGATTTTCTATAAGGAAATTGAAGGCTACATGATCCGAAAGAAAGAAAAGTCAAAACTGATGAGATCTAGAGATGTGACGTTTAATAAGCGACCAATACTAGAAAAACCTGCAGAAAAATATAATGATATCTCACAAAAGCCTATGACATCAAAAAAATTGATTTTCCATTGATTCAAAATGCCAGAGAGAAATGTTGATGATCAGAGAAACAAGGACATTGCGGAAAGCCATCAAGATCAGATGTTTATACACTTGAATAAAAATGAACCTTCATCGTCAAGAGATATTGATGACATCAATCATTTGATGAATGACGCTGATAACGAACAGGAAGGTGACAATCTAAATCAGAGTAAAAATTCAAATACTGATGAAAATGATGATACAGCTTATTTAAATGACGAGAAAGTACACAATGAAGAGCCTGCTGATGATTCAAACCTTTCGCATAATGAAATTGGAAGAGAAGGTCAGGGATACTAAGAGCTACATCTACGTAGAGACCTCCAATTCGATTCCAAGATTATGTGATGGTAGTAGAGGCTAACAGCATTGCTGAACCAAAAACCAGTAAGGAGGCAATGAACTCTTCAGAGCGTGCAAAATGGCAGCAAGCCATATATAGTGAAATAACACTAAAAAAAACTTGGGAGCCAATGGAGTAACCTAAAAGTAGAAAAGCAATTCTAGAAAAGCAGTTATAGATTACTTTCCGTTTAAGTCATCTGGGATATGGATATATATGGTATCAATGCATTCAGTGTCATGTCCTAAACACAAATATATATAAATAGAGTTAACACCGACCAAATCATCGGACTGAAATACTCCAACTGTCGACAGGCGGCGCCACAGCAACAGCCCTGAGCGCAGAGCCAGCAGCAGGCGGGTGGCGACTGGAGTGTGGCGCATGTGGGCGCGCGCTGCGCGTGTTGTGGCTGCGGGGGGGGCCGGGGGGCGGCGCGCTGCTGCCCGCCTCCCTCGCGCCGGACCTGGCGCAGCACTGCTGGCGCGCCGTGCTGCATGTTTCCGAGCCTGACGAGGTGAGAACTAAATATTTCATCATCGTCATCATCTTAGGCAAAAAACGTCCGCTTTGGTACGAAACTTTTCACAATAGACGTCAAATTATCGCGATTCTGTATCAGATGCATTTAGCGACTTCTTGCAAGCTTAACTTTAGTACGCCGCGCAATACTCTCCCAGCTTGCCGCGGCCACGCGACACACGCGACACACGCGACACACGCGACACACGCGACACACCCGGGTGTTAGTTCATACAATCAATACGGCATTGCGATGATAGGCGCGCGGTGAGCACGCGCATGGTTCAATATTTTTAGTAACGGTACACCTGAGGAACTTATACGAGATGTTTGAGTCTTCTAAGAAAAGAGCTAAGAAATCATAATTTTTTTTGAATCAGCATTTGTTTGTTTTGTAATTTGGAACTTTATGTATTTTTTTACCAATTATGTTTTTATATACTATGTATTTATCATCTTCATCATCATATCAGCCGAAAGACGTGCACTGCTGGACAACGGCCTTCCCCCAAAGATTTCCACGACGACCGGACCTGCGCTGCCCGCATCCAGCGGCTTCCCGCGACCTTCACCAGGTCGTCCGTCCACCGCATGGGGGCTTGCCTACGCTACGTCTTCAGCTGTGCGGTCGCCACTCGAGACCTTTATTGTCCCACAAGTCATCTGTTCTACGAGCTATGTGCCCTGCCCACTGTCATTTTAGTTTAACGATTCTGTGAGCTTTGTCGGTTAAGTTGGTTCTCCTACGGATCTCCTCATTTCTGATTCGATTGAGTAGGAAAATTCCCTAGCATAGCTCGCTCCATCGCCCTTTATGTGGCGCATAGTAAGCGACCATTTCTCAGTTCCGCATGTCATCACTGGCAACACATACTGGTCAAAGACCTTAATCTTAAGACGCTGTGGTATTTGGTACGTGAAGATATGGCGAAGCTTCCTGAACGCTGCCCAGCTGAGTTGGATTCATCGATTGATCTTTTTCTTGAAGTTAGACCTACCTAGCTGAACTGTTGTAAGTTACTTACTCTAAATAAATTCCAAAATTTACTTTTTTTCTTCTTGTTTACTAGGTTTGGTGCATCGCGGTGTCTCCGGGCGGCGGCGCGGTGGCCGTTTTCCCCCCTCGCGCACCGCACCCCTCTCCTGCGCCGGCGCGTCACTCCGTGCGGGCTCTGCTTAACTCTGCCGCCCTAGTACCAGCGATTCCGCCAACCATCCTACTGATTACGTCTCTGTTCCTCCTCAAGTGATGTAGTGAACTCTTTCAATGTGGAATGTACTAAAAGGAGTAACTCCTCCTAACGTGAGAGCTCTGCTCAGCACTGTTTCTGTGCTCTCATTACTTGCCCTAATGTTGCGATGTTGCGTCTCTTTGCCTCTTTAATTATGGCCTCTATCTTAATTTTATTTTTTTCCGGAGGAGGAAGGACGAAAATGCTCATGCATACCAGTACAGCCGGCATACCAATACCGCCGCTATACTGGTTATGTGGGGCTCACTCATGTTGAAGACTGTGCCTACCCACTAAAACCCCCTGAAGCTTTGGTAACTTAGTTATTCTTAAAGATTACCAGAGCTACCCCCACCCTGGAGAGGAGGAGGCGAGTATAAGTGGCCTCTACCACTGTGGACTGTGTTTAAATAAGTAACATCTCCTTGGTGAAAGTTTTGGAAAAGCCAATCCTCGTCTTAAGGTTTTCGTATAGACTGTATATTTATGCCGCCCTGGTACATCTATTGAGCTATTCGTTCTTTGTTTTTCTTTCCTTCATCAAGTGAAATGTTGTGAATGAACTCTTTGGAACTATAAAATGTATCAAAGACAGTAAATGATGAAGATGAATTAAAATCTTCTTGCGTTAAAATGATTCAAGGTAAAGTACGATCTAATCTCTGAGGATCTTATTGTCTATATTATGTTACTAAGATACGTTTGAGGTCAGTGTTTGTAAATTAGCAAAAAAAAATGATAATTAAATTCAGCAGTACCTCGGCCTAGCTCAAAAATAATGTAGATGGTAGATATTTATATACGAATAAAATTCTGAAGAATACCGAAGCCAAATGAAGTCTACCAATGTCAAATTGTCACATTTATTGTAACGCTTGTCAATGTACGAGTAGGAATAGGTACGTATACGAAACTGTTGTTGGTTATGTGTGTGTGTGAAGTGTCATCTCAAAATGTCGAACCTTTTTACGTCCATGTATGATGCAATCGAATCTCTCGACTGTCTCTGTAGACATTTTTATTACTATAAAAAAACGTCCAAACGAGACGCAATGTCTAAACTAAGTCTTTGTATCCTTGTACCTATCCATAATTTATTGATTAGCTGTCTCTTCTATACCGCTAGATTTAAGTCTTTTCTTATAAATACTCCATTCCTTTCGATCCCTCTTACTTTTTCTTTATTTTGTTTTAAAAATAAATTATTAAAAAACAGGAATCGAATGTGCCAAATTGTTAATATATAGAAAAAAGATTTTTCTTATACTGAAAAACTAAATTGTGTTTAGTGCAATGTGAACACCAATTTGACAAAAAATTGTGTTTAAAAGAGTTTAAGGAAAGATTTTATGTGCTAGTGGTAGGCAAAATTAAACTAGAAGTATTATTGCCAAATCGATGTATAATGAAATTATAACGAGATTTGAGAGTTTTACTTACAATATACCTACATAAAAAAGTCCATGCTAGCAATCTATTTTATGTAGATGTCGAATAATTAATCAATATAAATAATATAGTATAAAATTGTGTATCATAGCTTAAACGAATCAACATGTAAATTTCGATGTCAATTTTAGGAGCTCGTCAAGTTCGGGCGTTTTGTATGGACAAGTGAGAGCTAACGTTTGCTACCACAATTTTTGCAACAATTTTGTAGTGTAAATGTAAAATTTTATCAGATGTTCGATGTTGACAATGTTGTTAGTTTTTCTATTAGATTGTGTTTTTCTATTTCCCTTCTACATCCACTTTCGCTATTTTTACTGAGTATTCTTTTAGTAGATACAGAGTATTTGTCGTTATGTTGTTGAGAATTGTGATACCACTGGCGGAGGTGAGGGCGCTGCCATCGTAACTACTAAGCACTAAAAGCATTAAAGTCGTCAATATAAACAGAATAATTACTCATTAGGTTTACTTATATTAATATAGATATTAGCGAGAAACGTATTTTTGTACTGGCTCTTGTCAATTGGGTCTGTTTTACATGAAACGAGGACAAGTTTTATTTTGTACCTGGAAAGGAGAACGTAATTATCCGTCCATCGCGGAATTATTAGGTAGTTAAGGAGCTGTAGAGTTTTTCTCTCTTGTTCTATCAAAGATAACACTAGTTAATAGGAACGATGGTTTCTATCAAATATCTAGTTTCTTTTTAAGAGTCACGTCCTTCTTGTAAGCTCTTTCTATCTCTACTACCGTGACAGTATCTACTGTAGAATATACAGATAGACACACAAAATTAGGCGCAGTGAATAAAAATAATCAGTTAAAATACCCAAAGCGAATAGTTTTTGTAAAAATCTTATGCTTTTAGTAAAAAAAATGATAGGTTTAGGTGTTTTTATATACGTATTGGCGCATATGAAATGTATTGCTGGAGGAATATGCTCGGGATTTATAAGACGCAGAGGTAGAAGCTCAATACGTTGGTCAGATTAGATTCGTTCCACAATTTTTTTAATCAACAGTTGGAAAGCCTTTGGCGTCATCTCACCTGATGGTAAGTAAAGTTGATGCGGAAGATGAAAATGGGCTTTTCAAGATTACCCAACGCAATGGAGAACTGGCTATCAACAAGCGAGAACAAATAAATGCTATTAACATGTGAGATCTGCGACGCCATCCGCGTGACCTAAGATAGGTCAACTTGGCGAAATATAGTTTGCGAAAAAGTTATTCGGCGAGGTCAGGTTGGTCGTGGCATTGATGATAAATGATGCAAGGAGAAGGAGGTCGGTATTTCTGTTGATTGTTTTACATGTACTAAAACTATCCTGACGCGCCTTACTTTTTTGGTCTACCTGTACTCCTATGTCTATACGTAGTATCTCAAAGCTTCATACCTTAGAAGCAGCCCCGACGCCTCCGCCCCTCATCTACTTGGATGGCAATATTTGGCACACACTATACCCGGACACATACTTCTGAGAAATATATTTATAGTTATTTAATATTATACAGAATTTTATTTTAGAAGAATACGAGATAAATGGTTCCGGTACCATGTATGATTAAAATGTAGCTGAAATGTTGTTTGATAGAACAGTTCGTTTCATACGCAAAGCTTTCTAAGTGCAGAAAGTTTCTGTAATCCAACACCTTCGGTAATGTTCTTCGAAATTTGAGAGCATGAATCATCCCAGTTCTGAAGGACAATTATTTAAGAAATGAGAATTTTGTTGGTTGATAGTGAAGTAAGCTTCTTGCATTAATGAAAAACCTTTCGAAATTCTAAAATTGTACGACTTTGCATTCTTTGATCAAACAAGTAGCAAGAGACATAAAACGAAAATATTAATTAATAAAAGTACTCGTAGGTAAATAATCATTTTGACTAGAAATAATATTAAAGAACCTAAAAACCAACTTCGAAACTAAATTCACTCAAAAGTATGAAATGATATTTTAATTTGTGAATACATGAAATTAACCAACATAGCGAAATCAAAGGTAGGTTCGAATCGAAATTCGAAGGTACGAATCAAATTAAGGGCCTAATTATATTTCGAGGTCGGTGCCAGCACACAGCTACTTACCTATCAAATGTTTTAGATTCGATGGCTTTGCTGGTACCGACCTCAAAAAAATGTAGACCCCTAATTTGATTTTGTTTTTGCTGGTTAATTTCGTGTATTCACAAATAAAATAGTACAATAACTGCAGCGGTCAGCAAAATAGGTATTGATGGACGAACGTGTAAATGTGGGCCGAGGCGAATCCGAGGCACACATACGTAAGTCCATCGATGCCTAGTTGTGGCCAAGGCTTGTATAGTACTTTTCTCAAATATTGCGCGGAAATTAAAACTTCAATAATTACTTTTCAAAATCAATGATGAACAACGAACAACAACATATTTTCACGCACCAAAGTGTTACTTTTTTTTTTCTTTAATAAACAGCGTTCTATTTGCAAGTCAGTTCGAAATTTAAATAAAACCATTGATAAGTTACCTCCTGGGTGGCAAAGTTTTGGAGTAAAATATTGTTCCATTTTTAATTACACGACAGATGCAAACTCATGCATAGTAATTTTTCATACATTTTTTGCCGGCCGCTGCTCGCATGTATTTGGCTAGTACAGCAATTTCGATTTATCTCGAAGAAGGTAGTCAAAATAATGCTCAAATTTCCAAGCGTGTGTGAGAAAATATTATTTGATACTTTTGAGCGAATTTCGTTTTGAAGTCGGTTTTTATGTTTTTCAGTATTTCAGTTTTATTTTTCTATTTTTTATTACAATGCTATGCATGTAACAACATTAAACCCAATCACCTACTCGCCAATAGAAATCATCATTATCCTCAAACTACTAACCGTTAAGAAGTTGTACCTTCCATCATCAGCTCATCAACATGAGATGGTGACTATCAGACGTAAATACACTAATAGCTTTAGAAAATACATGAAACACGTAATACGTTCTTGTATTATTTGAGGTTTGCCCTCGATTGCTCTAGGATACCATTATCATATCCCGACTTGGTGACAATGGGACCACTTTGGGAGTATACTCTATCGAACAAAAAAATAATTTTGAAAATCAGCTTACAATTCAGAGTAATCGGTGAACATACATAAAAAATACATTCAGTGTAACATAGAACCTCCTCCTTTTTTGAAGTCGATTAAAAAAGAGGAAATTGATAATGGACTCGTTTTTGAGTGCAGTCAGCGTAATATATGGAAAATAAAGTAGTTACCCTTCCTAAGGAAATTGATAAGTAATAGACATGTTTCAAACTATCATGTTGAACCATCTTCGTGTTATAATTAGGCCAGTTCCACGTAATATATTAGTCATTGGCCAGTTCACACGGATAGCACCCGGTGACGTGTAACGTGAGGTGAAGTTAGTTTAGTGTAACTTGAGAGTCGGCCATCAAAGCTCTGATAGTGCAATTTAAAGAAATACCAAAACGCCGTCAGTACGATAATATCTAAAATTTTTATTGTAGCTTTGAGCAACGTTTGAAATACGGCACCAGCTAGAATCTAGTTAACCTTTTGCAGTTACCGGCAAGTGGGTGATCTCCGTAGCTCCTGTGTCCGTTGTCCCAAAAAATGTGTCTTCAAATTTCTATTTTAAATCTAATATGAGTCCGTATGGCCGTTCTATCCAACCGATTTCCCATTTATGCGCAACATAGATGGCGAGCCGCTTGCGAGTTGCCTACTGCACACCATCGATGTATCCTCGTTTATTATTACATTTAATAGGAACCAACTCATATAATGTATGCTTAGTAACTTTTTTTGGTTAAATTTTGAGTGCATTTGGCTGCGCCTCTAAGGGTGAGTGCCGATGCAGCTGAGGATGTAACACGCAAGCTTAAATAGTGCCTATTCATTCTCGTCTTGAAGATTCCATAATTATACGTATCGGGGAATACAGAAGCTGGCAGGGAGTTCCTCTCCTTGGCCATTCACGTGATCATCCTTATTTCATATCAGCTCATATACGTCCCCACCGAGGGGCTCGAATCTACCCTGAATTAGGGCGATTCACATAATGGTTATTAACGATAAAGAGATGGAATCGCCCTCCGCGTCTGGTTATCTTAAGATGAAATGGAGAGGGGGGAATAAGCTCGTGAAGTTCCCGGGCACACTCTCTGAAATGAACTACACGAAATTCAAAACTGTGGGTAAAAAAACCTTCTACTGGCTTTGTTTTCGCCATGTTGTTTTATCATAAATTTTACAACATCCCCACTACTGGAACGTGAGGCCTTTTTCCAATCTCGGCAAGGTAAGTTGATACAGGCAAGTTCAGATCTCAAGATCGTGGTGCCGAGTACTAGTTGCCACCAACAGTTAAACCTGCCTTGAAAAACAATAAAACCGACAACATATTTTTTTATTTTTTTATTTATTTAATAGGAGGACTAACAGCTAATAATATAACATTATGAAAAATCACATAAGAAACAGAAAGCCACTTAATAAGGCCCGATCGCCCTAATTCAGGGTAGACTCGAACCCCTCGGTGGGGACGTATATGAGCTGATATGATGATGAAATATTGTACATACGATTCCAAATTTCAGAGGCGTATTCCAACTGTGCCACCCATATTGAAGTTTCCGGCTATAATAAATCTATCCGTGGGGTTATCTAGCATAGTATTAATCAATTTCAAAAGGAAATAAGATAACTGTTGTGACAAATTCAAGCCGCAATTCTTATTGATAATATAAACTGCACAGAAACGTATTTTCGTATTTAATTTGGTATTAACCTTATCTTTGTTTAATAAACTTACCCAGAGATCTTTAGCGATAGAATGATAGACAGTTTGGGGTATAACAGAAAGTTCCTTACGCGCAGCTAGCAACAATCTACCTCCGTCAGTTCGGGTGTAGCCACTAACAGTCCAACTTACTTACGCGCAGCTAGCAACACTCTACCTCCGTCAGTACGAGTATAGCCACTAACAGTCCAACTACTCCAGGTGATGACGAACCCGCGTGGGTTAGGTACGCGCGCTTTTTAACCAAATTCAGAAAAAGAGGAGGTTCTATAGTCTACTGTATGTATATTTTTATATATGTTCACCGATTACTCTGTCCAATTTTCAAAATTCTCTTTTGTTCGAAAGAATATACTCCCGAGGTGGTCTCATTATCACCAAAGTTAGGATCTGATGATGGAATCCCAGGGAAATCGAGGGCAACCCTCAAATTTTATAGGCACTTTTTACTTGTTTCATGTATTTTCTAAAGCTTTTAGGGTATTAACGTCTGAAAGTCATCATCTCATATGATGAACTGATGATGGAAGGTACAACTTCTTAACGGTCAGGAGTTGGAGGATAATTCTTTAAATATTATACGTAGATACGTATAGACCGATGGTTGTATTGGTCACCGAGTCAGGATCTGACCCAGAGAAATCGAGGGCAACTCTCAATTTTTTTACGAGTAGGTACATTACGTGATTTATGTATTGTCTAAACATAATCAAGTGTTTGCGTCTGTTGATGCAAAGGAAGGTACAACACCTTAACAGTTAGGAGTTGGAGGATAATTATTTAAATATTAAACATAGATACGTATAGACCGATAGAAGTATTGTTTCAGATTATTCAAGTGAGCTGATGATAGGTTTAACTCCGTAACTTTCATGCTGCTGAGATGATGATGGAAGCCACAGGACTCTGTATCGGTTAATAAAACACATGCATGCATTGTGATAAGATTCTTATTGACGAGTAGATGATTGGGTTTAATGTTGTTATATAGCATTATTACAATTTATTATTATTTTTTAGTTTTAGAAAAGTTGACTTTTGTGTGTAATATTCTTAATTTTGACTTACTTTAGTCAAACAATAGCTAAAGTTAGAAGCTATGAAATCTATGCTCTATTTCGTCCGGTGTTAGTCACGTATTGTTGTCCAAATGGTGATATTCGTAGGCTTTTAGCGTCCATCCCAACATGAGCGTCGTCGCTCGGTGCCAACACATTCATAGATATATTATTATTACATTATACTGTTTACTTTGATATTGGATGTACAGATAACATTTATTACGAATTTCATCGCAATGTGTTTATGGAAATCGTGTACCGAGTAAATGAGGATAAATAAAAATAATAAAAAGGTACAATGTTGTTTTGACTTTTCCTTTCTACATATTCAGGGCCCTCCGCTTTAGTAATATCTATCCCAACAAAACATAAATGTGAAAGAGAGCCAAGGTCAGTACAAAACATTACAGAGATCATTTTCAGGTACTGTAACGCGTAGCTGTTGTTTGTTGGTCTTCCTTTCGATCTATTTCGTCTATTTATCATGCGCTGGCACATTAAAATCTATGTGTCGCATTTTGAAAACAAAGTGTGACACATGTGTTTTCAAAACCCAAATTTTCCTTATCCTTCACCTTCACTAATGTGATAATTATTGTTTCTGTAAAATAAAATAACTATCTAAAACCTAATTATCTCTTTAAAGGTTCATCTCGGGTCTTATATTCTTGTTATAAATTTATCTGTGTGCACGAACGGTGGTTATTACCCACGCCCTACCGTACCTACCTAACCTACTCCTACTCGTCGTGCCATACTGGCGCCCATCGTAAAAAAACATGTCGGAAAATGAAATAATCTTTGTTCATTTCACTTTCCTAGCGCCTAACGCCATCTAGCTATATTGCAATATAACTCTTTAGTGATAGTCTTTAGGCTCTCTGGTGCGTTTTATTTGCACGCTTATTGTTATTTGTAGGTTCTTATAACCGTTTTGTAGCCGTTGTAACGTAGTTAATTTATAACAGGTTATCAGAGTGAGCAATACTCTAAAATCTGTGTAAATGGAGTTGATTGAAACTATCTCGTAAAAGAAAGTGCTACTCGTAGTGTTTGTTGTTGCCTGAGGAATCCTATCGTTGAGAACCATGTCCAGTGTGGCTGAGGACGAGCCAGATAAGATGACTACGTCCCCAATTGCGCCTCATTCATCATCACAAGTGGGATTAACTCAGGCATGACTTAGCGAGTCAAGAACGACGGAAATAGATGAGTCAGTTCTAAGTGCCCTATTGGAGTCGCATAATCGTGTCGTGATTTATTGTTTAAGTTGAAAAATCAAATTTTATATTGGCAACACTGCTCACTATTGTCGGCCGTCACGCGCTGGTGATCAGCTGAGCTCGGGGTAGGAGTGGGATCTTCCCCACCCCTACCTCTCTCAAGGTTTGCTGCTCACGGACTGAGCGGTTGGTATTCAGTCTACGATGAGATCAGTCGACGGAAGTTTCAATATTTGTGCTTAGATATTGTAAATGAATACAGATTAATACAAGTAAAAGTCTACTGAGTTTTTGTTCGTAAAAACTCAGAAGCGGGACACTACCCTCAGCCCATAAAGGTATGTAACTTTTTAAACTGTACAAAAGATATGAGTGCACGTGTTTTATTAAGTAGTTATTTTGTCATACCTTCTGCCTTAAAATCATAAAATCTTTAGTGTTACGTTTTGAATAACTACGAATATCGGATTAGCGTTGGCCAAGGCTACTCTTTGGTAACGTTTTTCCGGTAAGTTTTTGCAATTTTGATCGTAACGACCATTGTCTTACGATGATATATTGCATAAATTTATTTTAGTTATTCGAATTCAAACATAGAAACGGGTATAACGGGTAGAAGCCATGATCAACGCTGATCCGATTATGACGAACAAGTCATAATCGGATCAGCGTTGATCATGGCTACTCTATTGACTACGTTGTTCTGGTAGGTTTGTGTAAATATCATTGCAAGGACCATTGTTCTTCTATAATATCTTGCACAAACTTCGAATGGCGGCTAATAACCTACTTATTTAAAATTGCTACTTGCCGGACTATCGTTGCGCAAGGCTACTCTTTGACAACTTTAGTCTGGAAAACGATGTAAATGTTATTGTAAGGGCCACTGTTCTTCAATAGCATCTTGCATTGCTGTTAATTTGAGAAAAGCACATTGTTTGAAATTTTAAACTGAGGGTATGACAAATAATTAAGACATTGTGACATTAAAATGATGGTTATTTTCAAAGTTAGTTTATTTATAACTAGGCATGGCATAGACGAGTTCAATGAGCAGGTGTGTCATACATATTGGACCTAGTAAGTCCTCATATTGACCAGGTGTGTCATACGTGTACATATCGGACCAGGTGAGTCTTCATATAACTAAGCAGCCCATAGATACAGTCTAGTTGATGTCACAGTGACTAGGTATGTCACTGCGACGGGCCAAATGTGCCCATGTATAAGGCTATGTATGCCAAACCCAAGACTTCGTCAAAGGTGGGCAGTTCCTATTTTATTTATAGCTGGAAGTTGGAATTAAGTAATGTGCAATAATCCTGTTATACAATTATCGCGTTTTAGTTTCATTTTTAATAAGTTTCATCTTGTGACAGGACCAGTCGAAAGATAATAAAATGAAGTATAAAAAGTAACTATTTAGTAATCTGTGATATAAATAAGAATAGTAAGATACCTAATAAAATTAATGGGTTCAAAATATACCTTAGAAGTGGAAAGTCAGTCTCTTAAAATTCTTGAAACTATTGTAAATACCTGTATCGGAGAAAACAATGATTTGCCTCACGACAGATTGGAAGTGGGAAGTGAAGTGATATTTGCTCGTCAACGTGGACACCAAAAATAAATTATATTTCTTTACAACTAGCTATTTCTTAGGATAGGTTAAAACTGTTTTGATAAAACGATGTCAAAAAAATAATTAACAAACATCACTGTTCTTCGAAATTATTTTGCATTGGTTAAAAAGGGAAAGTATAACCCGTTGGTTTAATAAACCGTAATTTGTGGACTACGAGTATATCATTGAAGAAACTCTTTTAGAATGTTATTCTAGTCGGAAAGTTTAATTCCAGTACCACACTGCAATATAAAAAAAAGATAGTAAATAATCATTACTATTACTTATTATTATTTTATTAAATTATACTCGGAAGGTATGTCAGACTTGTTTGTTTGGTTGTAAACTCTTATTACAATACAAGAACAACAAAATATAAATTTGTACGAAAGCAGACTTATCCGAAAAGGGGATCTGTTCCAGCCAACACTGTATTATTGAAAGACTTAATATTTTATGTATACTTGCGATTTTATTACTGCTGTTATCGATTTATTATGTTTATTTATTTATCGAAGCTAGGGTATTACTACCTAGTCGTGACGTACCCACGTCGTACGTGGTGGGCCAAGTGCGCCTATATAAGATATGTAGGTATCTATCAAGTGGCTAGATGTGTCACTTTAGGCCAAGTGTGCCTAAGTAGATATGTGGCTAAGTATGCCAACTTGGGCCAAGTGTGCCTATATAGCAACTAGTGGCTAAGTATGTCACTGTGGGCCAAGTGTGTCTATGAATTTCGGGCCAAGTGAGCCTCTGTAGGATATGCATCAACTGGCTAGATATGTCACTTCTAACTCGGTACGCCTACGGATTTGTTCAAAACTCAAGGCCAAGCGTGTCCAAAACGAACAGATTAACAATCATGATTCTAGTAACCCCTGGTTATAAATGATTATTTTAGAGCATACGTGAAAATACCGTCATTATTGAGAAAGATAAGAAAATACGCAAAGCGAAACCCATTATATCTGGTTAGTTGAATCGGAATCTGAATAATAAAATACTTACTATTTTGAAAATAGAACAAAACTTGACATTACGTTGTCAACCGTACACTATTACTGCTTAGTAGTTACACACAACGTCCATTATAGGCTGGTCTTTTTCCTTAAAAATGCAGTCAGATTTCCGATATCTTTAACTGTTTTCTGAGGTAATTGCGGTTTTTCAGTTTTTTATTATTATTCTAATTTATTTGTTTGTTTGTTTGATTGAAGCACCATACCTATATTATGCCTCGGCAGAAATGGCAACATACCTGCAATTTCCACATTTCTTACTTGTATAATAATATAACAAGCGTCTAATGCTTTTTTTTAATCTCTCCGAGGTAATGGATGATCTTGATAAGCAAGGGCGAACTCAACAGCGGAGGCGGCGGAGGCCTCCATCGCCGTCACCAACGTTACGACAAAATATCTAGATACCGTCAAAGCTCTCAGATTCTCCGACGACTTTTTGGATGGTTGAAGAGGCCGGTCACAGTACATCAGTCACGTCAACACCTCATTGATTTTCGGACGTCAGTAAAGAAATTGGCAGTGGAGTTTCTGCCTACGACGAAGTATTGTGAATTTTGTCCCCTTCTCCTCAAATGAAAAATTTGTTTCAAATTATATTATGCTGGATAGGAGCCTTGATTGAACTGTTGCAAATGTTCGAAAGAAGTTTGCCAAATCAGTTCAGCTGTTTTCGGGTGATGCGTTTACCGAGGGACAGCACTTAATTTTTATTTAAATAATAGATGTAAGAAGTCACTTTCACAGAACATAAATATTATTTATATTTAGAACGTAAATTCCTCATAATTTAGTTTGTTTTCCTAAAATATTAACTATTATTTCTTAAAAATATTCAAATTTCTAGTATGTAAATACACTCTTACCTCTGTATAGTTTGTGACTTCAACAATAATATTTTTTGTTCAGTAAGTAATATAGTCCTCAGTGTTTCAGCTTAATTAATAAAGTTAATTCGAAAACCTTGCTTTTGTAGCACTAATATAGATTGAATGTTTACAGAATATTCCCAAAATATTATACTGTATGTTAGTCAACAGAGGGTAAACATAACAAAAAAAGATTTAATTTACGCGAGGTCCACATAAGTCACACTAATTTAGTAAAATCGACAACTTTCATTTTGTTAACTTTTAAACATCACATTCCACGTGTGCATATAGTTATTAATTGATTGAACAATGATTTACATAATACACCCTCGAAAGCTTTGAACAAATCTAAGAAGAGTTTAATACATTATTTTTTTTATTTTCCATATCCATCTAGGTCTGTTCTATATTATCGCTTTCTCTATCTCTTATCGTGTGGTACAATTGGCCGTACTATCCAAGGGATAGACTCACTAAGTTCGGTAAGACGACTCATGTGTTGGGGCCATCAGTCTACAACAAGCTGCCGACTCATGTCACTGAAGCTCCCACACTGGCAAGCTTTAAAGCAAAGTTAAAGCGTTGGCTTCTCGAGCACACGTTTTACAGTTTGAATCAATGCCTAAATTTAAAATAACATCATCTTTTGATAAGTAATTTTTATTTTATGATGACATATTATTATTATTTTGTATTGACTGACTGTTTTTACAATCCAGTATTTTAATTTAATGTTAACATCTAGTATTTTAATATTTTTATTTTGTATTTTAATGTAATTGTTTAAATCGAAATTGACGTGTAAACATTGTTTATCAATAAATGATTATGATTATGATAGACGCCGGTTGCCAGGTGTTCACCCGCGGTCACTATAAAAAAAGTATAGCTGAAACTAAGCTTTTGTTTGTTTTAACTCATGACAATTAGACATTAGTTAAGGCCTTGACAATTTTGTAACTAGTTTAATTATTAGAATTTAATATGTTTTACAAGTTGAGAAATCACATTAGTTTTAGATGAGTTTCTCAAGTATTTTACAGAAATTTGGCAACAACGCTATTGGCGTTAGTACTAATACTTTGCTATAGGTCTTTAGTTGTTTTTGATCCTTTTTTATAAATAGCAAAAAAAAATACGTTTATTAAAAGCAGTAAGATCACACAAAATACAATTGGCATTGTTCCGTTTTTTATGAAGCGTGTAAATAAAATAAAAAACTCTTTGGTGACATGACGATGCTATACTAATATGTAATTTAATACCACAAATTAACAGAATTCATTCCATAATCGTCGTTAGTACTGTGACGGTTTGTCTCATAGTATTTAGGCCGGTGACGTCATCATTTTTATTCGAAAGATTATAAAAAAATACCCAGTGATAAAAAAAAAGTTTAAATAATAGTTTGTATTAGTTTAACAATACCGGATTCCGGCAGCTGCTTCTTACTAGTCATCCGACTTCCTTTTTATCAACTGTCAAAAATGAGACTATTTCTAAAAATGTTTCAAATGTTAAGCTATGTCGTCATAATTTTTCATTACCATTGACGTACTATTTATGTGATTGTTATAATAAGTAATAGAAAATGTTGTAAAAAGAATGAACAAGTTTTTCTGAAATTACAGAAAGACAGCTACTTAGATATATTTTATCTCATAATGTATTTTTGATGCAGTCAAAGACCCAATTAGGATTAATATGACCTATTTCTAAATCGTCCGGGAAAACATCTTATGAACACATAAGTTTTGGAAATAAACTAAACGTTCCGCTCTATATATTTTTACTTATTTTTATTAAGTTTACTGGTATCGTGTCGTGGCTTATACTATTTTTTAAATCTTCAATCTTCTAACTGCTGTTTTAAATTCGGAAATTCTTTTTACATCAGCTTTAATTATTGGTCAGAATATGTCTATGACAAACTTACTTTGATTAATAGATTATGATATCTCAAGAAGCATTCTTAGATTGTATTTCAACGACACTATAGAAAATTAATCTGAGATAGCCTTAAATTGTGAAGAACTGGAAAACATGTTAAAAAAAATTAGTTCCTGAAGGCCCGTGGAATGACAAAGACAATGTAGATTGTGGAGGTATAAATTTTTATAAATCTAATTTTGTGTCTTAACCGAATGTCGTGATTTAATTAATGTAAATAAAAAAAATGTAAAAGTGTCGGTTCTCCTATGAGCTAAAGTTTAATAGATATATTTACCCCAATCAAAACTGTTTAATATGAGAATTTGTGAGATTCGGTGATTTTAATTTCAAATCATAATTGTTGTAAGAAATCTAAGAATTTGTGAGATTGTAAAATATGACTTTCAATGAATGTTAGGATTGTTGACGAAGACCAACTGACTATTTTGTGAGCGTGCACCGGGGGTTGCACTGAAGCGGATGGCCGAATGTCGTGATTTATTGTTTAAGTTGAAAAATCAAATTTTATATTGGCAACACTGCTCACTATTGTCGGCCGTCACGCGCTGGTGATCAGCTGAGCTCGGGGTAGGAGTGGGATCTTCCCCACCCCTACCTCTCTCAAGGTTTGCTGCTCACGGACTGAGCGGTTGGTATTCAGTCTACGATGAGATCAGTCGACGGAAGTTTCAATATTTGTGCTTAGATATTGTAAATGAATACAGATTAATACAAGTAAAAGTCTACTGATTTTTTGTTCGTAAAAACCGCAATCAATCGACGCTATAAGAGCACCGGCAATTACATCCAAGATCTCCGGAATTCGACTCAGACAAGCCCGATGCCGATGCACCTGCCTGTCTGAACGTAACCTACAAGGAAGCGCACTGATAATGGCGATCTGTACTGCGTTGAAAGGAAGTGCATCGCGTAACGCGTTAGCTAGCTTAGGTATCTTATTCTGGACATCCTTGGATACAATTGAAGGAGCTATTTAAAGCAAAATACGACTGCATCGAAACCCCGGCAGCCACGTTGATCAGCCTACACAATGACAAACCGAAGAAAGGAGATTTTTAAGCAGCGTATGTGTCGCGATTGATGACCATGCTTACGTCGTGTTGGCAAGGAATGACCACCAAACAAATTGTAATCGCTACTGTGCTGTCCCACGTATCCCAGTTTGACGAAAGGGTTTAGCGATTGGCATTTACCATAGAAATTACGTCACGCGATCAAATGCAGCGCGAACTGCAGGTATGTTCATACATGAAACAGAAAAATCACTCCTCCGCGCTCTCTCCGAATGATAAGCCTATCGACAGCAAGCGAATGAAGCCACACATGCCAACGCCAACAAAGTATGTAACGTGTACACTCGCTGCTTCTACATCAACTACAAACAACCCTGAACGAAACAAGCCTCAAACGGATCATACGCAGATAGAGTGCTCTAAGTGTGGTCGCAAGGGCCACTATGCTTCGAAATGCTTGAATTGCGGCATGAGGTCGGATGCAAATCAGGGCGTCTCCAACAGTGGAGCGGCGAAAGTGGTCAACAAGGCAAACCAGAAGCAGGTTAACGTCTGCTATGTAACCAATCCACGTGGTGAATTAATCAATTATGGAATCCCAGATCGGATGCAGTGGTAAGACCTTCCCCTACGCGGGTTGAAAAGAAGCGGATAGACTTAGCCGAGCTGTCAGAAAATTGGCTGCAGGTTGAACAAGAAAAGGATGAAGAGATTGCGAAAGTCATATTCGACCTGCGCAACCAGGTGTTGTCTGTTGGTCTAAGGAAAACGTACGAGATACGTCATAATATTTTACACCGCCTTGTCCAGCGGAATGGGCGCACAAAGTGCCTACCCATTGTCCCGCGTACACTTAGGCGGTCAGTTATTAACGATGTTGACGAATCCTTATGCATCTAGGTTTCAGAAAACATTAGAGAAGGTGCACGACCACTACTGGTTTCAGGGCATTTCAAAATATGTGCGTAAGTTCACTAATAATTGCATCACATGCAAGGTCTCCCAGCCCAGCACTGGTCGTATACAGTCAAAGCTCCATCCTATTCCCAAGTGTACGGTACCGTGGCACACAGTGCACATCGATGCATCTGGCAAATTAAGTGTCAAGAACAACATCAAGGAGTACGTATTCGTCTTGATTTTTGCATTTACTAAATATGTCTTGTTGGTTCAGCATATCAGCTCATATACGTCCCCACCGAGGGGCTCGATCCTACCCTGAATTAGAGCGATCGGGCTTTAGTCAACCACGCGTGCCCAGTGCGGGTTGCTCGACTTCACACACACCCTTCGAGTTTCTTCGCAGGTGTGTGCAGGTTTCCTCACGATGTTTTCCTTCACCGTTAAAGCAATCGGTGAGTATATGTACGTCAGTTTCGAAAAACTCATTGGTACATTAGCTGTCCGGATTTGAACCCGGCACCTCTGGTTAGTAGGTCGTTACCGGTTGAGCCACCGACGCTTATGTTGATTTACACCAAAAATGTTGAAAGTAACAGCAGCGTACGAGCCCTTTATCAAGGAATCTCTTTATGTGGAGCTCCTCAACGTGTGGTCGCAGACCAACGGTGTTGTTTTTTGAGTAAGAAGTTCACTAAATTTTGTGCTATCCACAAGATCAAGCTACACTTGATTGCCGTAGGTGCAAGCAGATCTAACCGTCAGTTAGAGAGAATAATGAGCACCTTAAGTAGTCTGCTCACAGCGGTTGAGACAAGTAAGGATCGATAGGTAAAGTTGTTAGACCTTTGACTCTAATGACAGCCAGTGAGGATGTTGAAGTAGATTTAGATAACGTAAGGGAACAGGCGGCTTGAGGCATAGAAACAAATTGTGTCTCATAAGAACGCTTTGATTCCAACAGGGCCAGATAACAAAGATTTTCGGTGAGTGACGTAGTCCTTATAAAACGAAGAAAGGAACCAAGTCAAGCTGGATCCCAAATTCAAAGGTCCATTCAAAATAATACAGGTCCTGGATGGTGATCGTTCCCAACTGAAATCTTTAGGAGAACTTAGTATCCTCACGACCGTATAAGAAGAGCCCCTGATCATTAAGTTCCCAAGGAGTAAAATTTTCCATCAGATGATGATGATCATGAAACCAATGAGGATTAACTTTAGACGCGTAGCAAATCATCTTATTTTGGCATTGTGTTTATACAACTGAATGACCGTGTTGTATTGACTGTGGAAACCGAAGGACTTCTTATTTTGGCATTGTGTTTATACAACTGAATGACCGTGTTGTATTGACTGTGGGAACCGAAGGACTTCTTATTTTGGCATTGTGTTTATACAACTGAATGACCGTGTTGTATTGACTGTGGGAACCGAAGGACGTCTTATTTTGGCATTGTGTTTATACAACTGAATGACCGTGTTGTATTGCCTGTGGGAACCGAAGGACTAAGTCTTCATTATAGCCGAAGGACTGGCTACGAAGGTCGCCAAGCCACGGGTGTAACCAACGGACTGGTTACTACTACAACTTAGAGAGCCGATGGACTGACCTATCGTGATTTGCTACTTTCTTAACAATTTTACATTGTCTTTTTACTGTACATAGAAAGAATGGGAACTAGACGATCAGCCACAGATTAATTTATGTCTGGATTACGTTTTATTCTTACGCATGTTTTCTGGTTGTGTTTTTCTTTTTGTGTTAGCCAGTATGGCCGACCGGAAATACTGTTTGTATTTTATTGTTCCCAGGGTCAACTTCAGCACCCGTGGACTGGTGATAGTCAAAATGGTCGTGTCGGAGAAGAAAAAAATCTTTGTTCCTTTTAACTTTCTCAGTGCCTAAAGCAATCTAGCTAATTTTTGCAGTGTAACTCTTTAGTGATACTCTTTAGGCTCTCTGGTGAGTTTTATTTGCACGCTTATTGTTATTTGTAGGTTCCTTTAAACGTTTGTAGCCGTTGTAACGTAGCAGATTATCATCCATCGGAAACGCAAACCAAAACTGGTCTGAACAAGGACTTCTTTTAAATATGTCGGCAAGTTATAAGAAAATCTTGAGGCAATCGCAGTTCAGCGCGGAATTTCTTTCTTAAACGTTTAAAAAAAGGACTTGTCTGTTTCCCATAGCTTGTGAAATACAATAAATTGCATTTCAGCCGGCGTCAAGAGCAACTTGAGCTACTCTCGGAATTAATAGAAAAAAATAAGTATTCGGCGCGATGGACAAAAAAGTCTTGCGGCAAGCAAATTTTACGACCTTATGTCCTTTAAATCAAATGTCAGCGCAGACGACGGGCGAACTAAAAAAGGAATTATGTGTCAGTGCTGTGAAGGGAAGTGCAAAAGCGACCTTATTCGTGATCAAATAAGATCCTATTGTGAAGTAAAGCTTATTTAGGGCGATTAGACGCAAACTGATATTACAGTGCAAATTGAAGCTTTAGTGGAATGGAATAATCATCAAATTAGGTTGTAAAAACAAAAGATGTTTCTTAAAAGGTGATTTGAGAGGAGTCTCGGGAGACAGCTCGACTTGAGAATAGAACGGACGACAAATAGTAAATTGATTGTATTAACTTATGTATGTAATATTTTCATAAAGAATCCTTACTAATATTATAAATGTGAAAATGTGTTTGTTTGTTTGTTTGTTTGTTTGTTACCTTTTCACGCTTCAACGCCTTGACCAATGTTAATGAAATTTGGCATGCAGGTATCCTGTGTCACAAGGAAGGACATAGGCTACTTTTTATCCCGTGAAAAAAGCAAAGCCCTATGCAATTCCCGAAGGAACTGAAAATATACTCTTTTTTGGTTAATTAACATCGCAACGGAACAATGGATTGTGTGATTTTTTGCACCGAGATGGTTGAGGGGGTGTGAAATGACACGATTTACTAATAAGAATATCCTGACATAGTTCCCGAGGGATGTGGAGAAAATTTATGTCCACGCTGTCGAGCCACTTGCGGCTCGCGCACCGCGCACCCTCTAAGTCAGTCACAAAAACGATGTCCACGCGGGCGAAGCCGCGGGCAAAAGCCAGTCTGGAATATATACTACGGTCCGATACTTCTATCAGTCACAGTGATAAAATTAGTATTTAAACTAGTAAATTATTTAAAGTACGAGCTGCAAATCCTTACTAATCTATCTTCTATCTATATATATATATGAAAACACACACACACACACAATGTTCTGTTATATGTTCTTTGTTTATATTATTTTTCTTTAATCTTTTGTTGTTTTCCACTTCTTATAATAATCACTTAGTTTCTGTTAAGTTGCTTGGCCGCCACCTGTTAAATTTGTTTTATGTTAATGTTCTTTTGACCGCCACGAGACAGGCCTAGCCTAGTGTGGGGTCACAGTTAACTTGTATGTATTAGATAAGATAACTTCGTAAATAAAATTTTTATGTCTTTTTTTTATGTCTTTTTATGTCTTTTCGTTAGTCTCGCTAAAACTCGAGAACGGCTGGACCGATTTGGCTAATTTTGGTATTGAATTATTTGTGGAAGTCCAGAGAAGGTTTAAAAGGTGAATAAATATGAAAACGCTCGGAATTAAATAAAAAAATAATAATTTTGGTTGACTTCACACACAACCTTCGAGTTTTTATACATACACTTAAGTTTATTTTTTTGCTGTTCGTTTGTCTCGCTAAAACTCGAGAACGGCTGGACCGACTTGGCTAATTTTGGTATTGAATTATTTGTGGAAGTCCAGAAAAGGTTTAAAAGGTGAATAAATAGGAAAATGCTCGGAATTAAATAAAAAAAAAATCCAAAAATAAAAAATCTGTCAAAAAATAATTGATTTTAGGGTAGGGTAGTGTAGTGTAGGTGTAGGGTAGTGTAGGGTAGTGTAGTGTAGGTGTAGGGTAGTGTAGGGTAGGGAAGGGTTGGGTAGTGTAGTGTAGGGTAGGGTAGTGTAGTGTAGGGTAGGGTAGTGTAGTGTAGGGTAGGGTAGTGTAGGGTAGTGTACGGTAGGGTAGTGTAGAGTAGTGTATGTAGGGTAGGTTAGGGTAGTGTAGTGTTGGGTAGGGTAGTGTAGGGTAGGGTAGTGTAGTGTAGGGTATTGTAGTGTTGGGTAGGGTAGTGTTGGATAGGGTAGTGTAGGGTAGGGTAGGGTAGTGTAGGGTAGGGTAGTGTACGGTAGGGAAGTGTAGAGTAGTGTTTGTAGGGTAGGTTAGGGTAGTGTAGTGTAGGGTAGGGTAGTGTAGGGTAGGGTAGTGTAGAGATGGGTAGTGTAGTGTAGGGTAGTGTACGGTAGGGTAGTGTTGAGTAGTGTATGTAGGGTAAGTTAGGGTAGTGTAGTGTAGGGTAGGGTAGTGTAGTGTAGAGATGGGTAGTGTAGTGTAGGGTAGGGTAGTGTAGTATAGAGATGGGTAGTGTAGTGTAGGGTAGGGTAGTGTAGGGTAGGGTAGGGTAGGGTAGTGTAGGGTAGGGTAGGGTAATGTAGTGTAGTGTAGGGTGGAACGAAGTTCGCCGGGACAGCTAGTAATAATAATATATATAATATTATAAATGTTAAAATGTGATTGTTTGTTACCTTTTCATGCTTCAACTCCTTTACCAATCTTTATGAAATTTGGCATGCAGGTAGCCCGTGTCACGGGGAAGGACAAAGACTACTTTTAATCCCGGGAAAATAGCACAATCTGATGCAGTTCCTGAGTGAACTAAAAAATACTCGATTGTTGTGATTTTTTGCACAGAGATTGTTGAGTAGGTGGAAAGCGACATAACAAACTAATCACCCTTAAAGACAGTCATAAAAACGATGTCTACGCGGGCGGAGCCGTGGGAAAAAGCTAGTCACAGATAAATGTTATAATTTAGAGGCCGAGCGGATTGTACACGGAACAAATTTTATTTCAATGTCCAGTCTAATACATACCTACTAGATGAAACAAACAGGCGAATGATGATAGCGGAGGAGTTATCTTGATTTAAATGCAGTAACTATCAATCTGCTCGACCCACACACACACACACACACACACACACATACACACAGTAGTGTTGTTTGCGATTTTCTCTTTCATTTAGGGTTCCGTGCGAATGATTGTGTGTTGATGTTTTGTTTTGTCGTTGAGAATGCTACTTTCATGTTTGTACTTGTTGGTGGATGACTAGCAATGATATAAATAATATTGCATCGTTTAGCTCCAATTTGTGATACATATCTTTCTGAATTTGGTATGCAAATTCCGCAATTAAAATTTTTTGATTTAAATTGACCGAGGAAAGTAAGTGGCGAGCTTTGTTGAGTAATGCTAATGCATAATGATTACGAACAACCATTATTGTAATTGAGGCATAAATAATCATTTGTATGGTGATATTTATGCTTTCGTAGACTTGGGCCCGAACACCTCTCTGTACAACGATATAAGTTCACCTCTGATTATTTTCTAAATTAAGTACATTAATTGATATGATTATTTTCTTGAACAAGGTATTATTTGGTCACACATGACGATAATAATAATATAATATTGCAATAAAAGAACGATAAGTTCACGACATAAATCAAATTGAAGACTTACTTTATTTTTACAAAACCTACCCTTTTTTCCCATAGGGAAACAGCTGTTACAAATAATACAATTATCTACCCTGGATTAATAAGGCAGGAGTTTTCCATATTAATACACCTTATTTTACTTAAATACTGTAGATCAAAACCCTTGGGTTAAACTTGATAAACAACAAATAGGCTCATATATTAGTTGATTCAAAGCCGTAAAATATTAGGGAGGCTCGTTCTTGTTAAACTAAAATTGATTCATAGATCTCAGTATCACGAGCATCTCTAGTGAATGACTATACTTAGGTTTGAGTTAAAAGGAAATCGTACAAATTTGATATAATTATTAGGTAGAAATATTATTTTATTTTCGTTCACTCAGAACATGAACAGCTAGTCCGAGGCGGACTTATCGAGAACGAACCCCGTTTAATATGCAAATCGACTATTACCTCTCAGTTCTAAAATAGACGATCACAAACAGAGAGACTCGTCAGCGCTCACGACCCAAGTCTAGGCTAACAGTCTAGGGAGGTTGAGGTCATCTCAATTGTACAACAGACGAGACATTGAAGATCTTTCGGCTGAGGACTTCAAATCGCATTTTTTCATACAAAATTTTAAAATTAAATTGGCTTTTACTTGAAAGCCGTTGATTTGCGTGCGACCTCTAGCTATTTGACCTTTTTTTTACAAATTATCGATTCACTAAATTCCGCACGTTACGTCAAAATTCAGCTTCGAATTCATTCTCACTTCACATGTCATGTAAGCTAGGCGGAATTCTGACAACTAAAGTGAGATGTCAAAAAATAGTGTCCACCCTATTCAGTCGATTCCATCTACTTTAATAATTAAGCAATTATATAATTGAGTGAAGTGAGATGTCAATAAACACGATCAAATGAATTTGAATTAATACAGGAACCCAGAAAACATATTATCACAATATCATATCAGTATGGTTAAGTGAAAATATTTATATAATGATAAGTATACGTTATTATAATAATATTAGTTTATTTACTTCACGGCATGTGCAGGCCACAATGGAACTTTGAAATATAATAATACAAATAATGAATACTTGCTTCGTTTGTTTATCATATAAAATACATAATAACTCGTACTCAACTCTTGCCCTAAAATACATGTTATTCACAAAAACTGTCAAATTTTCATCTTCGAGTGTCAAAAATTACTGACTATGAAAATACTGCAGTGAACTCGATCATTCGAATTCAGCGCTGAAAATAATTTTCTCAGCGCAGAATTTTTTAGCGAATAGCTCCCCAGTTTAAACTTTCAAAAAGGAATAACTGTCTGATTCATTTCGTGCCGATATTGGTAAAATTAATATTCTCATTGACAAGTATACTTTAATTTGTTTTATTGGATTAATTATACCAAGCTATACATAAATAAGACACTTCTACGCAAACAATACAATTAGACTGGGAATGATAAATGGCGGCGCTTCTGTTTGCGTCTCGCTCAAAAAATATAAATCTCTCGCTCACACGAATTACCAGATCTTTGGAAACAATGCTATTTATATTCCCAATCTTTAATTGTATATATATAAAAAATAAAAAATTACGTTACCTCACCTTTTGAAAATACATTGAAAATTGGATTAAATATTTTTGGTGACCAATGCCGCCGGTGATCAGCCCTACTTGCATTCGTGTTCGTGTCTACACGTCACGGCAGTGGTTTGTATACTACTACTAGCTTTTACCCGCGGCTTCGCCCGCGTGGACATCGTTTTTATGAATGTCTTTAAAGGTGATTAGTAAATTATGTCGTTTCCCATCTACTCAACCATCTCTGTGAAAAAAATCACAACAATCGAGTATTTTTTTGTTCCCTCAGGAACTGCATCCGATTATGTTATTTCCCCGGATTAAAAAAGTAGCCTATGTCCGTTTCCGTGACACAGGCTACCTGCATGCCAAATTTCATAAAGATTGGTCAAGGCGTTGAAGCGTGAAAAGGTAACAAAGAAACACATTTTTACATTTATAATATTAATATAAGTAAGGATATATCATTTTTCGCTCGTTAGTATGGAGTGCCCGGGGTGTGAATAGGGAGGCTCAGGGAGCTGGCCAGTCAGGAGCGACTATGCTTCCCTCGTGCCGCCGCCGTGGTCGAGCAGGATGTCTATGTGGAAGTATGGAGTGCCCGGGGTGTGAATAGGGAGGCTCAGGGAGCTGGCCAGTCAGGAGCGACTGTGCTTCCCTCGTGCCGCCGCCGTGGTCGAGCAGGATGTCTATGTGGAAGTATGGAGTGCCCGGGGTGTGAATAGGGAGGCTCAGGGAGCTGGCCAGTCAGGAGCGACTGTGCTTCCCTCGTGCCGCCGCCGTGGTCGAGCAGGATGTCTATGTGGAAGTATGGAGTGCCCGGGGTGTGAATAGGGAGGCTCAGGGAGCTGGCCAGTCAGGAGCGACTGTGCTTCCCTCGTGCCGCCGCCGTGGTCGAGCAGGATGTCTATGTGGAAGTATGGAGTGCCCGGGGTGTGAATAGGGAGGCTCAGGGAGCTGGCCAGTCAGGAGCGACTGTGCTTCCCTCGTGCCGCCGCCGTGGTCGAGCAGGATGTCTATGTGGAAGTATGGAGTGCCCGGGGTGTGAATAGGGAGGCTCAGGGAGCTGGCCAGTCAGGAGCGACTGTGCTTCCCTCGTGCCGCCGCCGTGGTCGAGCAGGATGTCTATGTGGAAGTATGGAGTGCCCGGGGTGTGAATAGGGAGGCTCAGGGAGCTGGCCAGTCAGGAGCGACTGTGCTTCCCTCGTGCCGCCGCCGTGGTCGAGCAGGATGTCTATGTGGAAGTATGGAGTGCCCGGGGTGTGAATAGGGAGGCTCAGGGAGCTGGCCAGTCAGGAGCGACTGTGCTTCCCTCGTGCCGCCGCCGTGGTCGAGCAGGATGTCTATGTGGAAGTATGGAGTGCCCGGGGTGTGAATAGGGAGGCTCAGGGAGCTGGCCAGTCAGGAGCGACTGTGCTTCCCTCGTGCCGCCGCCGTGGTCGAGCAGGATGTCTATGTGGAAGTATGGAGTGCCCGGGGTGTGAATAGGGAGGCTCAGGGAGCTGGCCAGTCAGGAGCGACTGTGCTTCCCTCGTGCCGCCGCCGTGGTCGAGCAGGATGTCTATGTGGAAGTATGGAGTGCCCGGGGTGTGAATAGGGAGGCTCAGGGAGCTGGCCAGTCAGGAGCGACTGTGCTTCCCTCGTGCCGCCGCCGTGGTCGAGCAGGATGTCTATGTGGAAGTATGGAGTGCCCGGGGTGTGAATAGGGAGGCTCAGGGAGCTGGCCAGTCAGGAGCGACTGTGCTTCGCTCGTGCCGCCGCCGTGGTCGAGCAGGATGTCTATGTGGAAGTATGGAGTGCCCGGGGTGTGAATAGGGAGGCTCAGGGAGCTGGCCAGTCAGGAGCGACTGTGCTTCCCTCGTGCCGCCGCCGTGGTCGAGCAGGATGTCTATGTGGAAGTATGGAGTGCCCGGGGTGTGAATAGGGAGGCTCAGGGAGCTGGCCAGTTAGGAGCGACTGTGCTTCCCTCGTGCCGCCGCCGTGGTCGAGCAGGATGTCTATGTGGAAGTATGGAGTGCCCGGGGTGTGAATAGGGAGGCTCAGGGAGCTGGCCAGTCAGGAGCGACTGTGCTTCCCTCGTGCCGCCGCCGTGGTCGAGCAGGATGTCTATGTGGAAGTATGGAGTGCCCGGGGTGTGAATAGGGAGGCTCATTGAGCTGGCCAGTCAGGAGCGACTGTGCTTCCCTCGTGCCGCCGCCGTGGTCGAGCAGGATGTCTATGTGGAAGTATGGAGTGCCCGGGGTGTGAATAGGGAGGCTCAGGGAGCTGGCCAGTCAGGAGCGACTGTGCTTCCCTCGTGCCGCCGCCGTGGTCGAGCAGGATGTCTATGTGGAAGTATGGAGTGCCCGGGGTGTGAATAGGGAGGCTCAGGGAGCTGGCCAGTCAGGAGCGACTGTGCTTCCCTCGTGCCGCCGCCGTGGTCGAGCAGGATGTCTATGTGGAAGTATGGAGTGCCCGGGGTGTGAATAGGGAGGCTCAGGGAGCTGGCCAGTCAGGAGCGACTGTGCTTTCCTCGTGCCGCCGCCGTGGTCGAGCAGGATGTCTATGTGGAAGTATGGAGTGCCCGGGGTGTGAATAGGGAGGCTCAGGGAGCTGGCCAGTCAGGAGCGACTGTGCTTCCCTCGTGCCGCCGCCGTGGTCGAGCAGGATGTCTATGTGGAAGTATGGAGTGCCCGGGGTGTGAATAGGGAGGCTCAGGGAGCTGGCCAGTCAGGGGCGACTGTGCTTCCCTCGTGCCGCCGCCGTGGTCGAGCAGGATGTCTATGTGGAAGTATGGAGTGCCCGGGGTGTGAATAGGGAGGCTCAGGGAGCTGGCCAGTCAGGAGCGACTGTGCTTCCCTCGTGCCGCCGCCGAGGTCGAGCAGGATGTCTATGTGGAAGTATGGAGTGCCCGGGGTGTGAATAGGGAGGCTCAGGGAGCTGGCCAGTCAGGAGCGACTGTGCTTCCCTCGTGCCGCCGCCGTGGTCGAGCAGGATGTCTATGTGGAAGTATGGAGTGCCCGGGGTGTGAATAGGGAGGCTCAGGGAGCTGGCCAGTCAGGAGCGACTGTGCTTCCCTCGTGCCGCCGCCGTGGTCGAGCAGGATGTCTATGTGGAAGTATGGAGTGCCCGGGGTGTGAATAGGGAGGCTCAGGGAGCTGGCCAGTCAGGAGCGACTGTGCTTCCCTCGTGCCGCCGCCGTGGTCGAGCAGGATGTCTATGTGGAAGACATATGCACTGGAGCTGACAGCGTCCAACAGGCACTCGTGTTGCGGGATGAGCTGATCGTACTCATGAACTCAGGGGGGTATGAGTTGCAGTGGCTGCCTAACAGCCCTGAGATTTTGGCTGGACTCCCGGGAGAGTTTCAGCAGGACCCCTTCTTTTCGAGGACTAGGATAACCCGTGCTTGCGGTTTTAGGCATCTATTATTTGCCTCGGTTAAACATTTTCACTTAGGTGTTGTGAGTTGTGAGAGTGACACATGTAAAAACTCAAACTGGTATTTAGGTGCAAGAGCCTTCGCTCGACCCACATTGAGGTTATCGCCTCGAGTGTCCTCCTTGTGTTGAACTTCATTTTGTTAACCCGTACAACCTCACGTGGCCCCAGAAAATTTTGATATCCACGTGAGTACTATTGTATATAAAATACTGTGGTAAAACATTTCCCCATGGAAAGTTATAGCAAAGTAAATATATTAGTACTAACATACAGTATGGACACTCCCTGCCGCTCTCTAGATTTCGAACTTACCCGCTCGTCTCCCTGATTGATACAGATCGGTTACAGTTTAGTTCTCGAACGTATGGGATTTCGCCGTGATTTTGTTTGCTCCATCATTTGTTTTTAGAAATGCCATTTCACGATCATTTGTATGCAGTGTCCGGGGTACGGTTATAGCTCGCTCTCACGACGGCTATTTTTTCTTACCAAAAGAAAATGCATATTCCCGTTGTATGCACGCGAGATGTCTGAGCGTGCCTACCTACTTCGTAGGCACGTAGCAGAGGACACTCCAGATTCCTAGAACTGCTTTATTCAGTTCAATCTATCTTACCTCAACAATTAGACACGATGCCGGCTACCTAGCCGTCAAATTGCAAGGAGACTACACCACAGAATAGAAGAATTTTCAAAAACTTTTTCTTATCTGTGGACTACACAGACTCCGATCACAGCCGTCGGTCGGCTGCACAGCCGTCATTAATTCAAAGCAGCCGACGATCGCCTGCACAGCGCCCGGCGCAGATGTCGGTCGGCTACGCATCCGACCGACGCGACGGCTGCGGAGCCGACAACTGGCTGCGTAACAGTCTATAGTTGCGCAGCCGTCGGTTGGTCGGCTACATAGACGTCACCCGTCATGACGGCTAGAATTTTGTTACCATAATCAATGTTCAAAATATTTGTTAATTATTTTTAAAACAATGCTGACAACATTTGAAGAACTTTTGAAATGGGTACCTCCCGAGGAAGACGCGTAAGCCCATAAACGTTTAATTAAAGTTCTCGACGACAACGACCCTCGGATTGGAGGACTTAGCAAATACGTCACCTCCATTACCAAGAATTATTTAGCGATCAAATTTCTGCAGACACCGAATGCAGGTTACGTTTTTCCGTGCCAACGGTGCTGCTAGCGTAGTGTTTTCAGGATGAAGCCTGCTCAATAAGTGAAAGAAAATTCAAATTAATGAAAAGGAAAATTATTCGCTGGCCACTGGGTCGCGCCTTAATTTACGCACCTCACGCGATTGTAGAAAAAATCCATGAAGGAGAATATTACTAAAAGTTCATGGACTGCGTCAAACAATTGAAACCACAACGATGCCTCAGCCTCTCTAAAAAGTCAACAACACCCTCATCCCGCATAAGCAGAAAACGGGGATTGTCAGAAGACGATCATGACCAGCCCACAGAAAAACAAGCAAGAGAAGATCGAGAAGATAAACTCATTGATGTTATTCAGAAAATGTTTGGCAAACTAATCGAGGTATCATCAAACCAAACAAAAAGTATCGAACACCTCAAACAACAGGTTACAGACACAATACAAAACCAGCCTCAGAGAAGAGCTGTATCATTTCTCACGAAAATTCTGAACAAGAATCAGAACCAATAGATACGGATTCCTGGCAGGCGCCAGCGTTCCAAGTAGAAATACCGAATGAAGTAGAACAAAACCACAGCATGGAGTTTTTCAACTTCAATCCAGTGACTACAGAAACGGAACCAAAGATCACAAAAGCAGACCCTATGCTTGCAAAACAAGGAACAGAATGCCAAAGATTGGACTCGGAGGGTTGGCGTAACATTAGGTTAAGTGAAGTACAATTCCAGGCAACTCCCGTCCTCTCCGACCTAAAAATAAACAGCTTATTGGCCAATGCACTGCCAGCATGGCCCCTAGTTACAACCATCGAAAAGACAAATCCCTGCTTGGGGGCTATTACACACAGGCTGCTTTTTAACAAAGACAACATTTTCAAGAAATTTATAATAAAAGTACACCAGATGTCAAAACCTTTATTAGCGCCAACTTCTTGGGACTAAACTCAGATTTTAGAAAAATCTCAGATGCCCTACTCCAATACGTTTGCGGAAAACGGGCAGAGACCCTTCAACAACGAAGAGGGATATACAAAGCTCGGAATCAATATTTGAATGAGATGCTCCATAACATTCCCCCTTCTTCCGCACACTTGTTTAATGAGACAAAACTTACCGAAATAGTCAAAGAACAAGGTGGTGCTAATAGGTTTTTTCTTGTCAATTTTAAGAAACCAAGACAATAATCTGATAAAACACCCGCGAGACCGAACAAACCCCCAAAAAAGCCCTTTAACAAGCAACAATGGCAATACAGAGAAAAAGCTCAGCAGAGAACCGGGCAACAAGGACGATCCAACTTCAAGAGAAATGATGCCAAAAAAGGACAAAAACCTGGCTTTACAAGAGGCCAAAACAAAAACTGAATTCAAAGCAGGTCAGATAAGAAATAAATCACTAAATTGGGATAATTGGGATTGGGATCACTTAATCACTTCCGTGTTATCAATTCTACAAGGGTACAACATCCCTTTATGCAGCAAACCACCACTCGTAAGGCTATCTCAAGAGCAACTCTATCAAAAATGATACAATCAGGTGCAATCGAGACAAGCTCAGCAAAAAACGGTTTTTTATCACAAATATTCACCAGAAGAAAAGGAGACGGCTCTCACACCAGTCTCACGCAGTAATTTTTAACTTAAAAGTGCCTCAACAATACTTATCTCCCAACAAATTTCACCTGCTAAATCTTTCCAAATTATCAGTTCTTAAAATGACTATATGGTAAAAGTGGATCCCTCACAAGTGTATTACCAAATTTCTATCCCTGGCCTATGAAGGAAAATTTTATGAGATGAAATGCTTACCTTTTGGGCTCTCTACAGCGCCAAAAGCTTTCGCCAAATTGACTAACTGGATTGCACATATTTGCAGGGAACAAGAAATGAGAGTAGTTGTCTATCTAGACGACTTCCTTATTGCAAGACCCAAACATTTTTCAACAACACACAGAGTACCTTCCAAACCTTCTACAGCACCTAGGATGGTGCATAAACTGGAAAAAATCTATTACTATTCCCACAGAACAGATAGTCTTCCTAAGGGTAAATTGGAACGCACAAGACAATCTTAAGTCACTACCAAATGACAAAGTAGCATCGACCAAAACGTTCATACAATCTCTCAAATAATGCCGTTGCTGGAGCTGGAAGACAGCAAAAATAATCCTTGGGAAACTTAATTTTGCCACATTCACGTTACCAATGGGAAGGCTACATTGCAGACTTATACAAATAGAAGCCAAGAAACTATCACAGCGAATGCCATTTAGTCGATACCCGATCAAAGAATGCGTCATACAAGAACTATAGTGGTGGCTCCAAAATGTGGATAATATTTCACCAATATTCCGAAGGAACCCGACAGTTTTCGTTTAAAAAGACGCAGCAAATGAGGGTTGGGGGCAATGGTGAACTCCGGCGCCCACTGAGCGGGAAATGGACACCAGCTCAAAAAAACTGGTACAGCAACTAGAAATAATTGTGGGCTCTTCACGAAGTACTGAACAAAAAACAACAAATCGACAACAAGACGGTGGCAGCATACATTACAAAGCAAGGAGGTAAAAAATCACTGAGGCTACTAAACATTTCCTTTAAAATATTCAAAATCCTGGAAAAATACAGCATTCAATTATCAGCGCGATACCTACCATGTCGCTACAACGGAATAGCGGACAGCCTCTTGAGGTACAACAGCTTACCAGAATGGCACCTGCAAGACCAGATAATAAAATTAATATTCAAGAAACTAAGAACTCCACAAGTCGACCTATTTGCATCAAGGAAATCTACAGTGGTGCCACGATATGTAATAGAAGATGAAAAAGATCAAAGAGCCCTGTTTGTAGACGCCTTCAGTCGCCCGTGGACGTTCGACATGGGCTATGCATTCCCACCTCCTGCCAGGAGTTGCCAGGGGACATACTTGATTGTAACCCCCAACTGGGAGAAGACGTTTTGGCGGTCTCAGCTAAAATGTTGTAGAATGAACCTCCCCTGACAATCCAAAACCTGGAGAATCAACTGATGGATCTTCGGACGGGTCGGCCACCGCCAGCAATAGAAAGTATACAATTGCAGGTTTGGAAAATGAGGGTTGGTCCGCAATAGTAAAAGGATGGTCCAATAAAAACTTAAATCTTCTATACCTGTCTTGGCGAAAATCTACTTAGAAAACTTATAAAATTGCTTGGGAGAAATGAACATCCTTGTGCCTTACTAAAATATTTCCGACTTGCAACCCTTCAGCAAGCCAAATAGCTCATTACCTCTGCTATCTACACAACGAGGAAAAATTGGCACCTAGGGCTATCTTACTCCACAAATCTGTTGTAGTAACCTTCGCTACCCCTTTAAATGCAGAGTCAATCTCCAACCACCCCCTAATACGCTATGTCTTGAAAGGTATTAACCTGGCTAAACCGATCACAAAAAGATCACCAATCTGGAGCGTAGGCAAATTAGTTGACTACCTAAAAAGCTACAGCATAAATCCAGACAACTTATTCGAAATATCCAGACACTTCGCGGTGCTTCTTCTTCTAGCATCAGGAAAGAGAGTTCATGACCTAACTTTACTTCAAATTGGGCCAAATGATTTTATCGACACAGGGTCCGACATCATTCTATGGCCCAAGTACGGCTCAAAAACTGACTTTTCAGATCATCAACAATCAAGTTGGGATCTATCACAAAATGATGACAGAAAGTTACACCCAGTTTTGTGGCTTCGCACTCTATTTAGTGCATCATCAAATCGAAGATGCAGTCGTGATAATCTTAATAGATAATTTCCCATCACAGTACGCATAGATTAACGCGCCGTCATAATATAAACACGTCTCAATGTGGGTCAAGCGAAGGCTCGTACACCTAAATAGAACTGTTTTCCCCCCGAAGGGTAGAAAACGGTTATTTAGGTTCCAGGCGAAGCTTGACCCACACCACTTAAATCCTTGACGGCTTTAGGTGAACAAAAGGTACTGGATAAACCAAACAAACACCGGTCGGTGCGTTAAGAAAATTAAGTTCAACACAAGCGACACCAAGTGAAATCATAGGGAACTTCAAGGATTGTCGATACAACAGCACGATATTCGAGGCGATAATTTCAATGTGGGTCAAGCTTCGACTGGAACCTAAATAATCGTTTTCTGCCCTTTGGGGGGAAAACGTTTCTATTTATCGTCGGCCAAATGTTACGAGTAAGCTATGCTCTCTTCCAACAAAGTAATTTTGTAAACGAGCATTCTCTCTTAATTTGTCATTAACCTATATGCAAAGTTTAGTTTTAAAGTGAAACTTTTATTACATCGTTTAAAATTGTTTCACCTGTGTGTTGCATGTCGCGTGACGGTCGCTTTCGTCTGACGGTATGATCGTTTCGTCCTCTGTACCATAGCGAGAGCAGCCATGATCTTTTCGTCCTCTGTACCATAGCGAGAGCAGCCATGATCTTTTCGTCCTCTGTAAAGTTTCACTTTTACCGTGGTTTCATAAAACCACACACTTACTTTTTTTCTTGTATATTTTACAATTTAATAGATAGTCTCTGTTAGTTTGTCACTTTTGCGTTTTGTTTTGTGAAAGTGGATTACTTCATCCCCTTTCAGGTGGGGGATAAATTATTGAGCCTCTGTTAGGTTGGCTGCCTTGAGATGGATTCCCTATCCTTATCCCTTTTTTACCATTTTTCCGCTACCTTCCATCCTTTTTACACCACTGTGAAATGCCTGCGCTCGTATAAGATCGTGGAACTACGAAGATGTTTCGGCTCTTAAAAACTCCTTCACAGCCTATCCTAACTTCAATTCAACAGTGTGTTTTTCTCAATAACGCCGCGTATTTTAAGGTATATATATTATAATTTATATCAAAAAGAAAAAGTGTGTAGATTAAAGAGCTAAAGCAAGTTCAAAATACATTGTTTTCAAACATACATTCATCATAGCTTTACAACCTCACTCCCCCCTCTCCATTTCATAATCAGACGACCAGGCGCGGAGGGCGGTTCCATCCCTTTGTCGTCAATGTTGCACCTTTATGCACGAAGCGTTTTGCGTCTTCGTTCATCATGCGAACGGCCAAGGAGTGGAATACCCTTCCGGCGCCTGTATTCTTCAAGACGAGAGTGAAAAGGCACTACTTGAGCTTGCGTGTCACACACATTCTCGGCTGCATCATCACTTACCATCAGGTGAGGTGCAGCCAAACGCACTAAATTATTATTTTTTTTAAACATGAATGATACATATTGCAAATAAGTTCAATAGATACTTTTATTTACAGAAACCCTTCATCAAATGCCGGGGGAATCCCGTTAAGCTAAGCAACATAGTTAGGCGGCGACCAACGTGGACAGGGGCAGGAAGGACAAGTATTATTTTCTTTATTTTACTAGGACAGCAAAAACACGATTGTATTATTTGATTCAACAATAAGGAATCAGAGATTCAGAATCAGAATCAGAGTTTTTATTGTTGATTATGGTACAAAGATTTTAAAGTAATATATAAAGTTTCACATAATCTGCCTAAAGAGGCATACAATACATTTCAGCTTACACAAAAAAATACAAAAAAAATAGAAAAAAATAATTAAAAATTGCATAATACCTTTAAATTTTAAATTATTTATGTCAAATGTTGTGCTCAAGAACATAAATTTAATTTATAATCTCAAACATGAATAAATCAAGTAATTTCACAATATGTCATCATTTAAATATTCGTACATGTCATAGTATGTCTTTTCTAGTAACAATTCACGTAATTCGTTTTTAATACTCGTAATGTCGTCAAACTCACGGATTTCCCGAGGTACTTTATTATATATTTTAGGACCTAATGTAAATACACTTTTGTGGAGCAGGGCTGTGTTACATGGAACTGTGCAAAGAGTGTTACCATGCCTTCAAGATTTTAAAGTCTTAAATAGGTGCAAATTGGATTTCACAAATACAGCTACTTCGTAGATAAACATACAAGGAAAAGTTAACAGTTTTAGTCTTTTGAAATGAGGTCTGCAGCTGTCAGTTCGATAAATGTTACAAATAGATCTTATACATCTTTTTTGAGCCTTAAATATTAATTCCCTACCAGTTGCGTTTCCCCAAAATATTATCCCATACCTCAAAGTGGATGCGACATAACCATGGTATGCAGTCAGCAAGGCGTCATGGTTTACCACTTTACTCAGCATATAAAGAGCGTATGAGTATCTATTTAGTTTATTGCAAACTTTCTCAATTTGTGTACTCCAGCTCATATTGCTGTCTATGTAAAGCCCTAAAAATTTTGTTACAGAAGCTGTTGCTATCCTGATACATAATTTTGAAATTAGTTTTATTGGCTGGTCTTTGTTCAAATTTCATTATTTTTGTTAATTTGCAGCCAGCTAATTAAGCATTTGATATTTTCATTTATGTCGGTTTCTAAATTATCAGAACTGACATATATAACTGTAATGTCGTCAGCGAAGAGTACCATGGGGAATTGAGATGCTTTAGGGAAATCATTAATGTAAACTAGGAACAGTAAAGGCCCTAACACGCTGCCTTGTGGTACTCCATATTGGACATTTCTAAGCTTTGATGTGAATTCTTCATTTGTCTTATTTTTTAAATTTATTCTGTTGATTTGTGTTTTTTGCTGTCTATCTGCAAGGTATGATGATATTAGATTTAAAATGTTTCCCCTTACACCGTATGTATTTAATTTAGATAAAAGAATGCTATGGTCCACGTAGTCGAAGGCTTTTGTCATATCCATGTATAAAGCTAATACTGGTTTACTTTTATCCATTTGTACTAAAATTCTACTTAAGAAGTCGTATATTGCCTTATTTATAGTTTTATTTTTTCGAAATCCTTTCTGCTCGTCTACAAAAATTAGGTATCAAAGCTACTGGCCTGTAAGTAGTTAGTTATTGTGTGCGTATCTCCTTTTTTAAATAGTGGTTTGATGACTGTTAATTTTAATGCATTTGGGAAAACTCCACTTATCTATGCATAAATTCATCATCAAGAAAATTACACAATTCAATAAACATGTTTTTATTTAAGCAATGTTATTAATTTTTAATAATGTGTAAGTAAATAAAAGACTTGAATACCATGGACTTACTTTTTTTAATGGACATTGTTTATAAGAGCAATGATTTTTAGTGTAGAAATTAGGAGCCGCTGCGCCACAAAATTTGCACCAATCTTCATCAATGCTCTCTCCCTTCTTGCAAAGCCAGACCATTGTTGCGACGAGCTTGTGATTCGGGAGCAGCAAATCAGTTGACGTCCACTGCTGGACAAAGGCCTCACCAAGGCTACCCACGACGACCGGTCCTGCGCTGTCCACGTCCAGCGGTTTCCCGCGACCGTCAATAGGTCGTCGGTCCACTGCGTGGGAGGCCTGTTTATACTACGTCTTCCGGTGCGCGTTCGCCACTTTAGAACTTTGCTTACCCAACGGCCATCTGTTCTAGATATAAGCGTGAAACTCAGTGTGATTATAGTACTAATGCTGAAGTAAGTAAAACAACAAAAAAGAGTGTGGGCCGCCTTCGTTCGACCCACACAATAAGCCGGGGGAGATCAATGGACTGATTTATAGTAAAGACGGTCGATCGTATGGTTGCGACTGACTTGCAAGAAGTAACGCTTCGGAGTGGAATAAAACACGAATTCTGGAGGACCAACGTAGGTTTGCGATGTGCAGCTTCCGATTGGGAGACGCGAGAGGCTTTCTTCTTCGAGGGTCAATTACGATGCTGTCGCTCGAGCGAACGTCCTTACAAGGGTCAATTACGATGCTGTCGCTTGCGTAGGATTCTGCTAGGCTCTTCTCGCTTACAGTAGCTCCTTCGGATTTTCGCTTTTTCCTGATTCTCGTACTGAATGTTCAAAACTGAAAGTCGCTACCGCGGTCCTTGTCTGTTTATATATCTTTCTCTGTCGAAAAGTCTAGATCAAAACGACAAGGACAGGAGATGTGCGAGTGAGATAGAAAATTATAAATATCGGATCTCACTCGGTTGGAGCAATACTGTAAGGGCGACCGTTCTCATACAAACATCTGACCCTTGCCTATTTTCACGGTTTTCTAACCTCTTTTGTCATTCCCAATGAAAGACAGACACACAAACTCATTTATTTACATAATGGACAGATATACAACACAAAAGGAACCTTACAGCTACGATACCTAAGCTAATACAGAGCATGTAAAAAATCAATATCAATGTTAATAGCTAATATTAAGGCCCTATAAGCTAACTATGTACATCTCTAAGTACTTATAACCTGCCTATTCCATAAAATAACATAAAAATATCTATATAAACTATCCTAGCTAAATGGGAGATAAAACACAATGAAACAAAACTTTATTTCACAAACTATTTACAAAAAGTCGTGAACAAAGAATGTGTGGTTTTATGTAACTACGGTAAAAATGAAACATTTTTCACATTATAGACATTTACAGAGCACGAAACGATCATGGCTGCTCTCGTCTTGGAGCTACGGTACAGAGGACGAAACAATCATGGCTGCTCTGACGAAAAAGTTTGAGACTATGTAATAATCAGACACAGACAAAAAAGCTTGAGACGATGTAATGAAAGTTTCACTTTAAAATAACAAAAAGAGAGGTCTTTCACCGTGTACCGATCGAGGTGGACGTGTGCTATACAGTTTGCTCTCGCCGCCCCGCCGCCGCCTGCTGACCCCGCTGCTCTTCGAGTATCTCCGTGCTTCGTCGTGTCCGGCTCCCCACCGCCGCCCTTTACGTTCCAGCCGACACCTGCGTCTCGCTACTCGTCGGCATCCCAGCCCGTCACGTGGTGTTTTACACAACGCGGCCCGCCTGTTTCTGGCGATCAATACCGTTACCTCGCGCGTTTTCTAAATCCACTGTTTGGTGGTTGTTCGGTGCAACTTTTTAAGAGGCAGGCTGCCTCACGGCGCTGTGCGTTAAAGTCAAACAGAGTGTGACCCGAGCGCTCGCGGTTCCCTCCTGGGAAACGTTAACCTTGGTTGGATCTGGAACCACCGGCTTTTGGGGCATCCCTCGTCGACACCAGGCATCTCCCTCCCACCCTACCTATCCTTATACCTATTCTTGTTGCGCTGTTTGGGCGCCTGCCCTAGTTCCAGCTCGCGCAGGCCACCCTTGGTGTTTCAGGCAGCTAGGGCCGTTAGGTTACCTGATCCCATTGCACTGGGCTGACGGATAGGGACACCTAGGATAGTTTTTAACATGGCAGGTACACAAACACCCGCACTCCCCTCCGGAATCTCCCAGCCGGATCTACTAGTCCTACACTTTATCGCTCTCCTAAAGTCCGAGCCCCGTTACTTGGACACAGTCATCCGCGCGCTACCCCACGAGTCAGATGTAGCATGCCTACAACCCGCCCCGCCTCAGATACCCGACTCACCCGCGTCAACGACGAATTCATGGACGCTAACACCGCGTCCGTATCCTCCCGCCGAAACATACGAGGCTGTTCCAAGGATTTAGACTCATCGGAGGACACCGTTACGGGTGACTCCGACTTCCAATCCGCCAGCGACAGGAAAGCCGCCCGCAAAGCTAGGAAGCTTAGGAAGCGACAACTCGCCGAGTTCGAAAGAGCAAAGTAGGCGTCGCTGTCTCTGACTTCACCTAACCCTCCCGCTCTATCCGCGCCGCTCCCTAACAGACATAGTCGTTACCCCCCCCAGTAGGATAATATTGGGCATTCTGTCCCACCTTGCGTTCGTTCGGGTGAATTGAAATTCACCCTTTCTCACGCAGCTGTGACAGAATACCCAATATTATTTTTTGTTACAGGTTTAATTATTTATCTGTTTCTATCAAATTAATACTAAAGTTTATGCAGTTATTCTAATTTACCAAATTTTCATTCTATCTTGTCACAAGATTCGAACCCACTCTACTTTTGTGTAGAAGCTGAAATATAGAACCACTTACCTAAATCGCTATACAGGTGGGCCATGAAATAATGCTAGACTACCTAACTCGACATCGATACATAATATTGATCAATATACTATGTATCAGAAAAACGAAACGGAAGCCCAAACATTAATATCATGTAAATATTTTTTTAAATTAGGTATTAGTAAATATGCTTAATACACGATTGTTCAGAGTGCACGCTACGAAAACCTAAAAAGGTAATTCATCTCTGACCTAAAATTCGTATAAAAGTACCTATTTGTATTTATTGCTTAATCATGTTCACACACAATATGTTAACGTTTTTGATGACAATACTAATAAGTAGTTTGTAAATTTTAAACCGACTACGTTTAAATAGAGGGATTATCTATGACTAAAATTATCATTGAATTAAATATGTTTTTGTTCAGTTTATTTTATTGGTATAAAAAAAATACATACAGCTCACATTCCTTCCAAAGTGCTCAAGCCAAGCCTACCCTGAATTAGTACGTGGTCCTAGTGGGGGTTGATCGACTTCACACAACTTTTCTTCGCACACAACTATGTTTTCTTATGAGTGAAATAAATTCCTGTGAAATAAAGAATAAATCTAAAGAAAATTATTAGAAGCAATATAACATTCTACTTACCTACCTATATAATAGTCATGTTCAAAACTAGTTAATGTTCTACATGGGCTTTGATAGCAAACGATTAGGTATTAAATTAAAATCATTATTACAATATTCTAATAGGGAAAGAAAAATCAAAGAAATTAAATAGGCAAAGTCGTGGGTGATCGGTTGTTTAAAACAAATACTTACATACTTATTTTGAAAAAAACAGCAAATACGATAAAATATACTTCTATCCAATGACCTTACATTTATGGACTAGACATTTTCAATTTCATATCGAAGCCTAGTAGAATCAAGTCAGAACTAAGTCAGTAATTGATTGATTAGGTATTTGATGTCAGAGGTAAAAATACAAATCACCTATTGCTCACATTTCATTGTCTGTTGAACTTATCCATAAATATAAGGTCTTTGTTCTGACCTACAAATACAGTTTTGCTGTTTAAGCTTTACCGTACCTTTAAATTAGATGATAATTATTTTAAAACCGGTCAAGTGCGAGTCGGTCTCGCTCATGAAGGGTTCCGTTCCATTATCTATAAAAATCACGTTTGTTGTATGGAACTTTATATACCCTTTAATATTAATTTTACTTTGGAAGTGTCTCTCGCGCAAACTATTCAGTTTAGGAAAAAAATACATTAGAAACCTCAATATCATTTTTAAAGACCTATCCAAGGATACCCTATACGTTTGACGAAAAAAATACTTTTGAGTTTCAGTTCTAAGTATGGGGAACCCCCAAAATTTATTGTTTTTTTTTTCTATTTTTGTTTGAAAATCTTAATGCGGTTTACAGAATACATCTACTCACCAAGTTTCACCAGTATAGTTCTTATAGTTTCGGAAAAAAGTGGTTGATATGACATACATTTTTTTTATCATTCGGCTACGGAACCCTAAAAAGTATGTAGAATTGACTGAGTTGATAAGTTTCATGAGTAGAAGCCGCAGTTAATATTTGGTTAGACATTTTTTTTATCACTTTGTATATTTATCTTAATCACATGAACCACACCGAATCTTGAATTACTTTATACCTACCCTTTTAAAATCACTAATTACATTAGTATAATTTTTATTTTAATACGTTAAGTACTACAGAGTTTCTCTGCGTGATCGAATCAGAAACGAGGAGATCCAACATATCAACATAGCTCTATGAATTGCTAAACTTAAGTGTCAGTGGGCGGGGCACATAGCTCGTAGAACAGATGGTCGGTGGGGGTAGTAAAGTTCTCGAGTGACGACCGCGTACCGGAAAACGTCGCGTAGGAAGGCCTGCCACTCGGTGGACCGATGACCTGGTGAAGGTCGCAGGAAGCCGCTGGATGCGGGTAGCGCAAAACCAGTCGTCGTGGAAATCCTTGAGGGAGACCTTTGTCCAGCAGTGGACGTCATTTGGCTGAAATGAAGATGATTATGACGATGATGATGATGACGTTAAGTACTATCTAAATAATTTTGATTTTTATAAAACAATCGGTTATTTATTCTCATCAATATCAGATTATTTATTTTTGTTTGTTATAACGATTAAGAGCTAAGATTAAATTAATCATAATTTAACAAACAAACTCAGGGTAGATTATATGTATACAATATTATAGCGTTTTAGAATCGAACACGAAGGCAATTGTTGACTCTGCACAAACTCGACATAGTTTTTACATTTTGCTTTTAGAGCAATTTTTACCACAAATTTTGTGTATTACAAACAAAAGAGCATATCTCAGCTTACAAATTGTTGCTCTTCTATTTTATGGTTTATTCAATAAAGTTCATTTTTACATACTAGGTACGGAGAGTTTACGTGTATTTTCGATTTATTGACTAAACCGAATAAAAGCTGAGAAAATTATTGATTTATTATCACTTCTTCGTCGAGTATTCAGAAGAAATCAACACCAACCAGTACCAGCGCTGAGACCTGCAAGTGGACTACGAAGAGCCGTCAATACCAGCACAAGCGCTGCGACCTGCAAGCGAGCTACGACGAGTCACTACCACCTGCAAGGGAGCTACGAGGCACCGCCGCCGCCCCAGCACAAGCGCTTGGACCTGCAAGCGAGCTACGACGAGTCACTACCACCTGCAAGGGAGCTACGAGGCACCGCCGCCGCCCCAACACAAGCGCTTGGACCTGCAAGCGAGCTACGACGAGTCACTACCACCTGCAAGGGAGCTACGAGGCACCGCCGCCGCCCTAGCACAAGCGCTGGAACCTGCAAGCGAGCTACGAAGAGTCACTACCACCTGCAAGGGAGCTACGAGGCACCGCCGCCGCCCTAGCACAAGCGCTGGAACCTGCAAGCGAGCTACGACGAGTCACTACCACCTGCAAGGGAGCTACGAGGCGCCGCCGCCGCCCCAGCACAAGCGCTTGGACCTGCAAGCGAGCTACGACGAGTCACTACCACCTGCAAGGGAGCTACGAGGCACCGCCGCCGCCCTAGCACAAGCGCTGGGACCTGCAAGCGAGCTACGAAGAGTCACTACCACCTGCAAGGGAGCTACGAGGCGCCGCCGCCGACCCAGCACAAGCGCTCAGACCTGTAAGTGAGCAACTACATACCGACACCCCGCCGCCCACCGTCAACACCATCAAGTTTGCTTTGCTACGCTCTTCACTCTTCGGTCCGGTACAAGAAACTTCTAAACTACATATTGAAATGTTAGTGAGTATTTTAATAATTAACAGTCTTTTTTATTATACAGTGTCTAATTAGGTTTGTGGTGTGGTTCAAGTATAACACCACCCCATGTCTTTCAATCAGTGTTGTCAGGGAGCAAACATAAGGATTGGTGCGATTACAGCGAAAACCTCAACTTAGAGAGGATAATGATCAGCAGTGAACGTTTAATGACTGATATACTGTTTTCAATTATGTGTAATTGTAGATAGATATGTAAAATGTTTTTATTATTTTCAGGTCTGACTCATAGTGTGAGACTATTTTGCCAAAGAAGAGTACGGTTGTGAGCAAAACGCTTAAAACGGTATCAGCAACAAGTAAGAGGAAACCAGTGACATCAACCAGTTCAAAGTAAGTTAAAATCTGGTTAACTAAATTATTTTTACGTTATTCAACTTATTATTTTATTCAACAACTTTTGTTCTATGACTACTAAAAAAAATTGATGTCTTCATAGAAACCGATCAGCTGATCTACCAATTTTATGCATTTTTGTAGGGAGGATCAAATTTTTATGGGTAAAATTGACTATGGGTTTCTTGAGGAAAGTTGTTCAGTATGATGAGTAGAACCTCCTGTTAACGGGCCCTACACCAATTATGTTACAGCTACTAGGTATATATAGATATTAAATTAAGATTTTTTGAATAGATGGTAATATTGTTTTTTTTTACATTACAGGTGCAACAAGAGACCGAAGACTAACGTCTTTGGACTATATTCTGACAGGGAAGACTCTACAGCAAGGGATAGCAAGAGTGTTTCCACGCGAGTGCTGCCCTCTTACATCGTAGCTAAAGTCAGCGGTGGAGCAGAGCGAAGGTGTCATCCTACGAGCGGGGAATTTTATGTTGAACTAAAAGTGTTCACGCGTGAAGACGCACAGTGCCTAGAAACCGATGAACGTTGGAAAAAGGCAATTCTACGTCTTCATAGTTTCCTAGAAGATGACTCGACGCAGTGGGAACATCTGCAACGCTTCGTAAAGGATGTGAGTTTGCTCTTTCAAGAGGCAGAACCAGCATTTTTTAGCGAAAAAATGAATGTAAAACGTCTATTTTAACCATTTATTATCATTGTATTCTATTAATTAAGGTTTTTTTATCAGTTATAAATATTTTTCGATATTTTATTTGTGAAGCACAGTTATCAATAAATATTAATTTCACCTTATTCTTTTATTAATATTCAATTGATTGCTTATTTTATTTCAATTTTAAATAAGTAGGTAAAATACAGATAGGTTAAAAGTATTCAATAATTACAGATTAGTTGTCTGTATTTATGATTTTTTTCACTTTATTAGGTAGAAATACATGATAAAGGTACAGTTCGACACGAGAAAGAACATAACACTTTTTCTATCTTTTAAGTACACCACCAACACTATATAACTGCTACTTACTATACGTAATTAGGAACTTATCTCGAACTATACCTTTACACAAGTAGAACTATTATAATTATCGAAATAACTATTATTATTAAATTTGATATTGATATAACTTATTTTGTTTATCATACAAATAACTAAAAACATTTAAAATTATTATTTTTTATCATCTAACTGTCAATAATTATTTTTTTTAGTTTTAACTTCTACTTCATACTACCAGGTAAGTGGTATATAATTATTATTATATAAATTTAGTACATATCTGATTTAAAATGCCGATTTGTGAAGTGTGTAATTTAAATATAAGTAAAAGACAATGGGTAGGTCATTTACGAAGCAATTCACATAAAAATAACGAAGTATCAACTTTTATTGATGAAAACGTACAGTTATTGAATACAGCATTCCGCGGTCGTATTGCAAGTTATAAAATTTTAGCGCCTGAAAGCGACAATGGTGAAGAAGTGTACTCTACAAAATCTTTTCTTCATAGAGTTCGAGAAAAAGTAAAGTTTCTGATAGATAAATCTTTAAAAATTCATACAAACGTGAAGGTTAACTTTGAGTTGTTTTCGATGTTTTTCATGTTTAAAAATGATAGTAATGACATGAAATCTTTCGGGACAAAAAATTTTTCTATTCATCAAAATTACAAATTTGATGAAATTTTCTCCAATGTGGAAAATATTTTAACAAAAAAAATTGAAGAATTTCAAGAAAGAGATAGCGGTTGGACATTTTTACACAACTCTCATCTTGAAATAAATATTAACAAGTACCAACCTCTAAGCGGATCTAAATTCATAACATTACCGAAGTGTATACAAAATAAAAAAGCATGTTTGAACATCAAAAATAATGATGAATACTGTTTTTGTGGAGTGTTATAGCTGCTTTGTATCCTACAAAACAACACCCAGAACGTGTCACATCGTACCCACATTACCAAAATGTGTTGAATATTAAAGACATGACTTTTCCAGTCAGTTTTAGCGATATAGCTGTTTTTGAGAAAAACAACCCCCACATAAGTATTTATGTGTATGGTTTAAAAAAAAACAAGTTCATTGTTGGTCCGCTATATAAATCGGAGTCAAATCCATGTAATACGAAGCGAGTTCATTTGTTGTTTCTCGAAAATGATAGTTCATCTCATTACTGTTTGATTAAAGACCTACCTCGCCTTGTTAGGAGTCAAATAACAAAACATCATGGAAAATTATTTTTTTGTGACTCTTGTTTGTTATTTTTTCCTTCAGAAAATGAACTTGACAACCATATATGTGGTGGTGTTGTTACTTTGTTACCCGAAAAAGGATCTGTGCTACAGTTCAAAAACTATGAAAGAAAACAAAATATACCATATGTAATATATGCAGACTTTGAAACTATGCTACAACCTGTTCAAGGCTGTGAGCCAGATCCAAACTCATCAGGTACTTATGATTTACAACAACATATACCTGTAGCATTTGCTTACAGTATCATTTGTACAGACGATGAAACAAAAAATAGTTTTGTTAACTACCGTGGTGGTGACTGTGTCTCAAAATTTATTAGTTGCATTACCAGGGATGCAAAAGAAATTCATTCCATTTTAACACATAATAAAACAATGGAGTTTACGCAAGAAGATGCAAATAATTTTGAGAATGCAAAACGTTGTCATATTTGTAATCATCTTTTATGGTATGATAAAGTGAGAGATCACTGTCACGTAACAGGTCGTTACCGCGGTGCTGCACATCGTCATTGTAACTTACAATACAAATCTCCTAAATTTATTCCTATATTCTTTCATAACCTGTCTGGATATGATTATCATCTTTTCATAAAAGAGTTAGGAGAGTTGTCCGGTAAAATAAAAATTATACCTAAGACTAAAGAGAACTATATCTCCTTTTCCAATTTTTACCACTTTCAAACGAAGAATATGTTCAATTGCGTTTCATTGATTCATTAAAATTTTTAGGAACCAGTTTAGAAAATCTAGCAAAAACTATGTCAAAAGATGATTTAGCGAATTTGCGATCATGGTTTCCTAACGATGATGAATTTAATTTATTAACACGTAAAGGTGTATATCCATACGATAACATGACTAGCTGGCAATCATATTCAGAAAATAAATTACCATCGAAAACTAAATTTTATAACACACTAACTAATGAAAATATTAGTGATGATGATTACAAACATGCAAAGTTGGTTTGGTCTCAGTTTAACATTAAAGATATGGGTGAATACTGATCTTTACCTCAAAACTGATGTTTTGCTACTAACTGATATATTTCAAAATTTCCGAAAAACATGTAAACGTTATTATAGTCTTGATCCTGCTTATTATTTAACAGCTCCAAGTTTATCGTTTGATGCAATGTTGTTAAAAACAGGTGTTCAACTTGAGCTGCTCAATGACTTGTCTATTATAAGAATGATTCATCGTGGAATCAGAGGAGGACTTTGCACATGCTCTCTTCGATTTGTCAAAGCTAACCATAAATACATGATTAACTATGATCCATCAGAGGAAAGTGCATTCGTTCAATATTTGGATTGTAATAACCTTTACGGTTTTAGTATGTGTCAATCGTTACCACACTCTAAATTCAGGTACTTGGATGAACAAGAAATCGAACAGTTAAAGGTATCACACGTACCAGATGATGCAGAAAATGGGTACATACTTGAAGTAGATTTATTATATCCTAAACATTTACATCGCGAGCATAATGACTTTCCATTTTGTCCTGAGAAGTGCATACCACCTGGGGGTAAAAATAAAAAACTAGTTGCTAACGTGTACAACAAATATAATTACGTTATTCATTACGTTCATTTGAAAAAATTTTTAGAACATGGATTAATTTTACGGAAAATTCATAAAGCAATCACATTCAGACAAAGTGCGTATCTTAAAAAATATATTGATTTGAATACTCAGCTTCGACAAAAGTCTACAACTACGTTTGAACAAGACTTTTTTAAGTTAATAAATAACTCTGTTTTCGGAAAAACACTAGAAAACAATGAATCGAGAGTAAATATTCATTTAGTCAATCAATGGTCTGATAGTAACAACAAAACAAAAAAAAGAACTACTGCAGATCGTTTGATTGCAAGTCCTCATTTTCATAGTGCTTCTATATTCACTGAAAATTTAGTAGCGGTACAACTGAAACAAGAAGAAATAGTTTTAGATAAACCAATTTACATCGGATTTTCAGTTTTAGAGCTATCGAAAACTCATATGTATAACTTTCACTATAATATAATTAAACCGTTTTATCAAAATCGTGTTAAATTATGTTATACAGATACGGATAGTTTTGTTTATTTAATTAAAACAAATGATTTCTATAAGGATCTGAAAACTAAATTATTATGCTATTTCGATACAAGTAATTATAACCCAAATGAATTCGATTTGCCTCTGATAAATAAAAAAGTCCCAGGGTATTTCAAAGATGAAATGGGAGGAAAGATTATAACAGAATTTGTGGGTTTAAGGTCAAAACTATATTGCATCAAAACAAAAAATAAAGTAATTAAAAAAGCTAAAGGGATTAAATCGTATGTAGTACGTGACTTGAATATTTCAGACTATGAAAGTGTGCTTCACAATAAAAATATAATACGCAAAAAAAACATATTATTTCGATCAATCAAACATGAAATATTCACAAGAAGCGTAAATAAAATCGCTCTCTCAAGCAACGATGATAAAAGATACGTTACCTCTGATAACATTTCAACAATTGCTTGGGGTAGTGAATTAATAATATGAAAAATCATAATTTAATAAAATGTTTTGTATAACCTTTACCTTATCTAATAAGATAACTGTATTATTTAAGAAATGGAAAGTAAAAATGTAAGCTAAGTTACTATATTTTATTAAGTAGATAAATAACTGATGTAAATAGATATAAGAATTTTCTAAAATAAAAAATACATAATTTAAGTAATAATAACAGTTTTATTTACTTATTCACAAGATATAAAATATCCATGCGAGCGAAACCGCGGGCATGTACTAGTTAATATTATAATTGTAAAAAAAAATATTTGTTTGTTTGTTACTCAACCATGTTTCAACTACTGAACCGATTTCGTTGAAATTGAGTATTAAGCTAGAGTATGGGGTGGAAAATGATATGATACTTTTTATCCAGGAATAATACAAGGTACATGAGGGATCTTTAAAAAAAATCTATTTCACGCTCGCAAGCCGCTTGCGGCTCGCGCACCACATCCTCGATCACTCTTTTAGAAATGATATCCATGCAGGCGAAGCCGCGGGCAAAGGTTAGTGTAAATTATTGCTGACTATTCTTGAGATCGATCAACTTTGTCATAGTTGTTATTTTATTTAGAACACATATCATAATGAAACGTTGCAAAAAAAAGTAATATTTGCAGAAAAAATGTTACAACGTAGTACCCAACGGAGGTTGTTCAACTATGCAAGGTATTGCTGAGACACAAAATTTGAAAAAAAAGTGGTTAAGAGTGAGTCAGACTTAAGTACACAAGGTTCTGTTCAAACATTTTTATTACCTACCAATACTAATCAAATTTTAACTTTCTAATTAAAAAGGTATCGAGCATAATCAGACAGACGAATGCGTGTGAGATCTAGTAAGGTTTCGTTTTGTTCTTATCGGATAAGGAACCTTAAAAATATTAAAACTGACTCTGCATCATCAAAAATTTAATGTGGGTTACATATGATACTACAACGTGACTTAAAAAAAAATATCAGCAATAATATTTACGTAACATTTTGTATAAAATAGTAACAAATGGGTGAATTAATTATCATTCCATCGAGTTGCTTCACACCGTAAACAAGGAGTTCTTTACGCTAACCAGCAGCACCTACTCTGGAAATCCACCTTAGCTTGATTTAAAAGTGGTAAGTTGTTTGAATTATCACTGACTACTTTTTAATGTGTAACATCTTAATATGTCAACGCTATGATTGTTATTTTAACCTTTGTATTTTTTTGTTTCAGATACTAAGATGTCTGAATGTCTGATGTCTGACGACTTAATGTATTTAGGACAATCCGCTCAAGACCCTTTAATTGGGTTAAATGAGCCTTGGAGCCCTGAGTCGGGAATATTAACTAAAAAGAGGAAATCAAAGAAGACGGAACAAAAAGGCGAAAAATTGACACCACCACCAAAAAAACGGCGCCAGATGTCACAGTGTTTGTCCTCGTACGTGGTTAACAACCAAGTGAATCGTGGACACAAACTAATCAAAATTCAAGTCATTGATTTACAAGACACTGCGGTGAATTTAGGTAATAGTGACAGTAGTGATAAAGTTTTATTAAGTGCACAATACATAGTTAAGGACTGCGTTGATGAAATTTTAGATCAAACTGAATCAGTTATAATGAACATTTCTAAAAAAGTTTGTGGATATAGTTTTTAAGACTCTGTATTTTTTAATTTAATTTATTCTTTTGTTATGTTACCTATATAGTTACTATAATAGTTTTGTTATCTTTATGTTCAATTAATTTTATTTTATTTTATTCAATAAAACATATTAATTTAAAAAAATGCAATTCTTTATTTAACATTCAATATTTTAAAGTACACTGTTAGATGTTATTAACTAATAACCATTCCATAATACATAATACATTTTTCAAAGAACATTGTTTATAATGAAATATACAATTCAAGTTAAATTTATTACAGTATTTTTTATGTAATGAATCTAAATTAGGACATCCTTTCTCTTCAATATCCGTAGGTGTACATTCTTCACATAATTCTTTAAGCCATTTTATTTTTTCAAGACCTTTTACTAATACTGTTTTATTAAATAATATTGGTTTCATGATTCTTTTAAATTCTCGAAAATCTATGTAACCTTCGCTCCAGTAAATTCCCCGGTTACGTTCGATCCAAGCAACAGATTTTCTTTCTTCAATAGTTAACTTTTGATAAGGATATGGAGGTTTTATAAGAAACACTTGAGTACATCCATTGTAAGCCAAAGCAAATTCTTTAATAATAAACTCGTTTTTTTTATTTTTAAATCCTTGAACATCTACAATGAAGAAATTCATGATAATTTTCGTACTATATTGCTTAATGGTTTATATTCTATTAAACAATCGTTTAGAATGAGACAGTATGCTGTTGTTAAATCAGGAAACTCTGTGTTACTTTCTAATTCCAGTCGAATGTTAACAACAGGACCAGTTTTCACGTTATCTTGTTGTCTAGAACAATCTATGATAAACAGAGGAGCCTTTTCTATAAATTCTTTAACGTTTAACAATGGTTCTGATCGACGACCGTAGTAAGACTGTTGAAATCTAGCATATTGTTCATATAATAAAGCGATCTTGTTTTCCGCGAAATTTATGTTCAAGTTTTCGTATGGAAAGTATGTAGAATTGAGAAAAACTTTGACATCACGCAAATTACAGTGATCGAATTGAGACATATCTTCACTTGCATTGTTTTTTCTATTAGTTTGTAATCCAACGATTATATACCTAGGTTTTTCAACTTGGGATGAAGTTTTTATTGACCAAGTGTGTTTAGTTGTTTTTGGTAACAATGGATATTCGTACAAGTCCCAATTTCTAAATGTCAAATTTATAGGTCGGTCTTTTTCTAACAATTTAAGGAATGTTACTCTTTCTTTGTCAGAAACTTTTACGTGTGGCACTCTCCAAACAATTTTTTGTATTTCGATATCGTTTACAACTTCACCAGTATTCAATTTTATTGCATTCAAATTAGTATTACTACGTAAAAGTACAAGTTCATGTTTACAGTTCATTAAAATATTTTTATAATCCTCTGCAAAACCAAGAATATTGCATAGAGGTATTGAGGCTGAAAAGCTTCCTCCATATACATTTTTCGAGCCATTAATATCCCATCCCCAGGCTTTCGACATTTTGGATTCAGTTTCATTCATTGATATTAAAGATTTTATGGTTGTAGTAATACCAGCGTTTTTTATTCTATCTATTTCAATACCATTTAGCTCGTATCGAATATCTTGAAACATGTAAAGAAGAGGGTTATTCGTAAATTGAACACTAGAAACCTTTTCTTTCGTCTCTCGTTTAACAACCTGCACGACACCTTCCAAGTATAATGTACTAGCTGACGGGAGAATATACAGATCCTGTTGGTTGATTGGAATACGAATTTCATCATTTCTATTAAAACTTGTCACGTATGGTTTATACGAATGATATTCTATGCTTTCGATAGAATTATCATAAGCAGGAGTACTCGTTATGTTTAATAAATTCATTTTAGTAATCCAATTTGTTTTAAAAATAGTTTATTTTCAGCTGTCAGTTTATGTTTTTTATAACTTGTTCCTCTTGCGAATACTTTTTTAAGACTGATGTTTTTGATACATGGTTTTGTGTATTTATTGTAATCAATCATTTTTTCTTTAAATGTAAATACAGTTGAACCTCTTCTCCTCGTAAGTTAACCAAATTATTATGTATGTCTAATATTCGTATGTTTATACAATTAATATTGTTTCGGTTAACCGGAAAATAAATAATATTTTTCGGTATTTCTATAATTCGATAACCAGGAGGTACATTAGGTGCAAATTCATGTATAATATGACTATATGAAGTCAACTTTAAATCACATCCTCTGACATTATTTTGTAAAAAATCATAAATATCTTGTAGTTCATATGCACCTTCTGGTATTTCTATAACTTTGTTATCATCGTAATGAAATTTATTATTATTTTTATGAATATTTGGTATAGAATTAAATGTTGATAAATATAGTAAAGCACATTCGTATTCACCTTCAAGTTGAAGAGTTGGTGAATAGTTCGTAGATAAAACCGAAGTATTACCTGTTATTGACAGTGTGAACGATATTTTGGTAATGAAGCTAATGAAACATAAGTACATTAATTTATATATTTATTCCAAAAATTTATCAGAAATTTTAAACATAAATGACCACAGTTTATAGTATCAAAATTTTGATATCTGTTATAATTATAAAAAATATTAAATTTTTTTAAATATCGTGCTAATTCTAATGGAGGCTTAAGGTCTCCAAAACTATCAAAATACTCGCAATTATTATTTATTTTTGTATAAGCTACCCAATGAGTTCCTGGGTTTTTAGATACGTCTAAGTTAACAATTCCACATTCAACTAATTTAGGTTTCTTTGGTAACGAGTCTTTCATAAAAACACCTCTAAAATACGGAACCTTACTAGAATAGTTAAGGATATCGATGTTAGTTAGAGCTCTATCGGGTAGCGAAAAATTTAGTTTTTTGGAAAATTCAAAAATAACCCACTACCTTTTTTATAGGGTTTAATGTATAATCCTTTACCCAATGCAATTGATTCCATAGTTTTGTTATGTCTCTTTGCTTCTTGAAGATCTTTCTGTGCGGATTTATAATCATTTACTGCTTTTGCAATTCCTGCCGCTCCACCAGCTAACGATCCTAATGCTGACAACCCAGCAAATATAGGAATCAAAGGTAAAACTCCACCTGTTTTTGGTAATGGAATTATTCGTGGAAGACGTATGTTCTGATTTTTATTAATTAATTTCTTCGCAGCTAATAATGCCGTCCTTATCGTTGAGCTATTGTTTTTAGGTTTACGTTTTTTGATTTGCGATCGCACTCTTGATGTTAATGTCTTGAATGATTTTATACCAGAACCAGTTTTTAATTTGGTTTGCATTACTTTACTAACCAACCAAGAAGCAAGTTTTTCTCGTTTTCCAGCATCTTTAGACTTGAGTCGTTATTTAGCCATGTTAATTAATTTTATATCGGCTTTATGTCTGTTTTCTAAATCAGTATCTATATATGCGATATCGTGATGCATACAAGCTTCGTCTAATTTATTTACTCCTTTGTCACCACGTGCTAATCGCTTCTGTAATTTAGTTCCTGGACCGCAGTAGTTGTATCCAGGTAGATGTAATTCAAACGGAATATTGTTAATTATATTATTAAGAAGTCCTTCTCCCTTCATCTCATAATATATAATGAAAGATTAAGAAAACAAATGAAAATATATATTAATTAACTAATGAATTTTTACATACCCAACTATTTTCTTCGTTACTGAGACCTAACCATTTCACAAATAAATTATTACCTTTCCGTTTTAAAACTTTTTCAATTAAGTAAATATTAGGAAAATTCGTTCTTTGCAATTCTTCTTCATAAAAAGATCCTAATATTGATTGTTTATTCTTGAATATGATACGTAATAGGAACAGTGTTGTTAACTTTATTGATGGTGAACAGTTCAGTTGACCAATTAGGTGTATAACCCTTATCAAAACAACCTTTGTATTTGCTTATACGAACACTATCTCCATTTTTAAATCTATTTTTCCTTATTTTATAAGATCGTTTTTGGTGATTGAGAATGTTATTCAACACTTCATCTTGATTGTGCTTATTGACATCAATAGGTTTATATTTAGTAGTGCTATGAATGGTATTGTTGTATTTTGTAACAACTTCTTTCAATGGAATACCTTTCCACTTGTAACTTCCATGTGTATTAAAGTATTTATATAGTTTAGTTTTAAGTGTTTTAATTAATCTTTCTGCTATAGAAGCTTTCTTTACAGAAAATGAAGAGTAATGATTTATACTGTTCTGTTTCATACATCTTTTAAACAAATCGTTATAAAATTAAGTACCCATATCGGTTTGTAAATTTGATGGTTTGCGGTTACACTCTCGTAATATGCTTCCAAATGCATCTGTAACATCTACTTTTGTTTTACATTTAATTGGTACAGCCCAAGCATACTTAGAAAAACAATCTATTACAACCAAAATATATTTAAAACCATTATTATCTTTACTTAAATTCTTAAAATCAATCAAGTCTGCTTGCCATAAATCATCTATTCCCTTAAGTATAACTGAACGACGATTAAAATTTTTTCTAGCTGCCTTATGTATTTCGTCAACAACTTTTTCCTTGCTCATCTTGACTGATAATTGACACGCGTTGTGCTCAGAAAGTTACTTGAAGTTGAATATTGATTAATTATTCAAAACATTATTTATAAAGGTTTTGTTTTTAATGAGTTTATAAGTGAATTTACATCATACTTCATATAGTATTTTTCTTTTAAATAATTAACTATAAACTGATACACTTCTGTTTTCATTTTATCTAACTTTGAATCTATTTGAGCTCTTGTATAATAATCTTTAATAGAATTATCCATATATTCTTTACTAACAGCGTCTTCAGAGGATGTAGGTATTCTTAAACCGGTTAATCGAATCTTGTTTAGATTATATTCTTCATCAATAAGTTTAAGTACGTTGTCCATTTTATTTGGGTTAGATATCCGTAATCGTTTATGTACGTGATGACCAAATTTGTCAATGTTCATTGCTGTAGTGTATGAAGTATAAACTTGAAATGAAGAAAATATTTTTTGTTTTATGTATTTATTATGTAATAATTTCACTTTCGCGTAACTCTTCAAGGATTGATATGATTTCGTTATCTAAACCTGTATTACCAGCATTTTTAGAAGCCATTAACAATTTTAATCTTTCAACTAACTCGTTTGGATCATTCCAATAAACATAATCACAGTCACTCTTGAATTTCTTCTTCATTGGTATAATAGATTTTTTTGAAAAATGAATACTTGAATTACCTAAACCTGTTTTTAAACTAAACAGAGGCTTTATTACTTTTAAATATTTATATCCTTTGTTACTTTTTATAGGTTTGTTAGGGTCGAAATCCCGTCGATGTGCATTTGTACTTAATAACAATAATTTATATTTTTTCAAATCATCTCCAGTTATCATTGACAATTCTGGTTTTTTTTTAAACAATAATTCATTCAATTCATGTGTTAGTTCATAACTGTGATCATCTACAGAAATAACCTTATCATTGTATTTTACGTGAGCTGTACCCATCATTGGTTTACCTTTTTCAAATCGTACTCCATACAAAACATTCTCATTAATTTTTGGACACATAGGGTTTTTTACTAAATCATCTGTTGACTTAGTTGATTGGAATGATGAATCGATGGTTTTAATACTATTATTTAATTCAGATTCAGTATCACTATCACCATTATTACTTTCAAGTGTATCTTATTCTTCCTTTTTAGTATCTTGTAATAACCCATCATAAGAGTCAAAACTTGAGGCAGTTTTTAGATTGTTATCCTTACCACATTCAGAAATCTTTTTATTTAAAACAACCATATTCTCTAGGGGGTTGGTAATAGGTTTAAACATGATTTCTAGGATTTTTTCATTCTCGCTTTCAGTTTCTCTCATACTTTTAACTTTTTTTTTAACTGCTTCAACAGCTTTAACTATTTCGGTTTTTAATGATTTTTCCATTCATGCGTTCATTTCTGAATAAAATCTTTTTGTTATTACAACGCTAAGAATCGTGATATAATGACTCTTCTATATTTTGTTAAAGCTTTATATATGTTATCTACTCAAAAACAATAAATGTATCAAACATTTTTCTATAACAACCATTGTTTTTAGCACAGTCTTTATTTATCACTAAGTAATTGTAAGGCTCTTCCCATATTTTAGAACATAGTTCTCTAAAATCTAACCATGTCATGTCCGTGTTAACGTGTTCATCATACACATGTCTCATGTTTACTTCATCTTGTTTAAAAAGAATCAAAAGATTTGCGTTGTCTCTAACAAGCTGTTTCGGAACTTTAGAATAAGTTTGATTCAAATAGAAACTATCAATGTTTCTGTGTCTACCCATTGCAAAATAATCTCTCATGTTACTTTGATTTTCACAAGCAACATCGTCGAATATTATAACAGAATTCGGTTTAGCACTTAGAGGACTAAGTACATCTTCATTGTCGCGAAATTTTTCCATTGACGTTCCTGGTACCATTTTTATTACATTTTCTAAAACAATGTATTTAGGTTGATGAAGAGTTTTCGAGTACACGTATATATTTCTAAAATGTAACCCATTTTCATGTAAAAGAAGTCCGATAACTAAATTAGTCTTTCCACAGTTTGAAGGTCCGCAAACTATACATCGGATTGAATTAGGTAAAAGATTACCGTGTCGTAACTTTTTTGTTTCTGCGAATGAACATATTTTTTCAACATTTAGTGTACTTGGTTGTTTAATGAACTTCATTTTAATGTATAGTCAGCATGAAAGTTTTACATTAAATGAATATTTAGAAATAATTTAAATATTATATAGTTTAATTAAACTAAACAATTTCAGACATGATATTGAAGATTCTTTTACACTAAACGAGAGACTTAATTCAAACGATCGCTCGATGCTCGATCTGAACGCATGCGTTCTCTGTGATTAATTATCGCTCATGTTTACCTCCCAACTACGTGCGGTAGATCGCAACGCGTTCAAGTAAACGCACGCCGTTACGATCCGATTCAACGATTCATTCTAGGGTAGAATGTCTGATAGCAATAGACCGATTCTTAATATTGGGTGTCCTGTCCTACCGTCAGTATTAATTTGATAGAAACAGATAAATAATTAAACCTATAACAAAAAATAATATTGGGTATTCTGTCACAGCTGCGTGAGAAAGGGTGAATTTCAATTCACCCGAACGAACGCAAGGTGGGACAGAATGCCCAATATTATCCTACTCCCCCCCCCTCCCCCCCCTCGCCAGGTTTGTTTGGCGTAGGGTTTTTGCCAGCCAGTCCGCGAAAACCCTACGCCAAACAAACCCAATCGGTGCGCCCCGGTCCCACCAAGTGTCAAACCCCATCCGAACATCTTCCTCAGAGACAAGAGCAAGTGGCCGACCACTAGTCAACTCTGCAAGGAAAACAAAATTTATTAAACCGAAGCGTCAAACTTAGGCGAAACAATTTAGATAGAGGTCTCGACGACCGATGATTTTAGGAACCTTACTAGGCTCCTACTAACCAACAAAATTTCACACCACACCTACGCTCTCCCCGAAGAGCGTAAGATTCGCGCGGTCCTTCGCGGCATCCCCCACAAATTATCAAACGAAGACGTATTTACGGACCTCACTTTACAAGGGTTGCCAGTTCAGGGTGTGCTCAAAATGCACAGCCGCTCTGGCAAAAATTCCCCCTCGCTTTCGTTGTCTTGTCCAACAAGCCGGAGGCGAAAGATATCTTTAGATTGGGAAAGCTCACCATCTGTGGGCTATCTAATGTAAAGGTAGAGCCCCAACACAAACGCGGCTACCCCGGCCAATGCCACAGTTGCCAAATGTTCGGCCACGCAGCGGCAAACTGTACTGCCACCCCGAGGTGCGTTAAGTGCCTAGGTCCCCACGGCACCAAGGAGTGCACGCGTAACCGCGACTCGGACTCCTCCCCCCCAGCCTAAGTTCTATGCGGCCAGGAGGGCCACCCGGCCAACTACCGTGGTTGCCCGCCTGCCCCAAAGTCGCCACCACCACTAAAGGTCAAACCCACCCCGCAACCCAAACAGGGCTCTAAGTGGGCACCGACACCAAAGGAGGACAACTTTACGGCTAAAGTCCAACTAAACACGGCCCCAAACAACCCAACAACGCCTGGGTAAGGGCTCTCCCAACAACCCCCTCTAAACCAGCTCCTAAAGCCACCCCTCCCCCCCACAACCACAACCGCGACCCCAACCGGGCGGCTCTCAGCCCTCCCTCAAAGATAATATACAAACGGTGGCCGGCGCCATCGCAAACTTCGACATCGGCGAAATAGCGGTTTTAGCTGGGAAACTACGCACCTCACGCACTCCCCAAGAGCGCTTAATGGCTCTTGTGGAACACCAACACCTCCTTAGTTTGTTCTAAAAATGCCCTTAGGGCAAAACAACACCCCAACATCAAGTGTCAATACCGGTCGGGTGAAGCCCAAGGGGCTATTGCTCATCACTTATAACACGCGCGGATTATGTAGCAACATCCTCGAGCTTAAACTATTCGTCAAAAGTATGCACATAGACATACTAGCAGTGCAGGAAACTTTCCTCAAACCAAACATAGTTAAAGGACTTAACATCCCCCAATTCAACCTTATTCGAAATGATAGGCTTAACGAACAAAGGTGAGGAACAGCCAATCAATCAAAATAATTTTAAATAAATAAGTGCTTACACACACATTTATACTATAGGAGAGCAATCCACTGCTCACAAATTCCCACCCCCCAACTCACCAACATGGAAGCCACTATAGTCAAACTAGCCATGACGGGACATCAGTCACTAGCTTCAGTCTACATCTCTCCAACTAAAATCCCCCTACAAAGTGATTTCGAGGCCATACTAGCCCTAGGCGGGTCCACCATTATGATTGGAGATTTCAAATTTGCCTAAAAACCAACAACAACGGCGTTAAGCTCCTCAAAATCACTGAAGATCTCGATCTAACAGTATACTCCCCATACGCCACCCCCATTCGCTACCCAGATAATCCGGACCACGACCCCGACATACTCGACTTTGCTATAGTTAAGAGAGTTTTCCTTAACGTTCGCGCAATAGACACACTTGACGATCTAGGTTCGGACCACCGCCCAGTCTCCCTGAAACTAGGCCCCCAAAATACCACTCCCTCCCCCACGACAACTAAATTCACCAACTGGGACGGTGTCACTGACTCACTAACCTTAGACATAACAATAGAAATTACCACAAAATATATAATATAAAGATAATAATTTCAAAAATAAAATAAAACAATTCCTACTTAGCAGGTGTTATTACTCAGTCAATGAATTCATGACAGACAAAATACCTACTTAACTTAAATTTGCTGTTTTTTTAATTAGTTTTATTGTTTTTCCAATGTTTAATACTTAAAATAATAGTATTATCTTTCGGACTACTCCTCTTTTTATCTTGCAATGCCCTAACAGGGCTCATGTACCCTACTACCCTTAGATATAAGAACTTTATGCATGTACATGAAAGCAACTGAATAAATGAATGAATGAATGAACATTGAAGCCCCCGACTCCGCATACGCTTTCTCGCCCGACTACCTTGACATCACTGACAAGATAGATAGCGCAGTAAATAGTATCACCCACTTAGTACAGGCTGCGATTAAGGAGAACGAAAAGGTCGTCACGAACAAAGAACGCAAACTCCCGCAAGAGACAAAATTCTTAATCGCAGAGAAAAGAGCAGCTCTCCGTAGAGCCGCAGAATACCCCACACCCGATAATAGGAGGGAAGCCAACTCACTCCAACGTAATCTTAGAAAACACCTTTCCGGATTGAGATTACTCCAGATGGAGTAAACTCATGGAGGACATTACCCCCTAACATACTGCCTACTACAAAGTAGCCAAGGCTCTCCGCGTAGACGCAATCACACACACCCCTCCCCTAACGCCACCAGACAATACAATAGCATTCGAAGACAATGAGAAAGCGGAATGCTTCGCGGACAGCATTGCCAACCAATGCACACCTAGCACACAAGAGTGTGAACCCGGTCATATCGAAACAGTGGAGGGTGAAGTCCGTAGCAGGAATTCGCTTCCCCTAACTGCGGACCCCATCACAATATCCACTGACGATATACGCTCCATAATTAGAGGTCCTAAACCTAAAAAAGCCCCCGGAGCACATGGAATCTCTAACCAAGCACTCAAATACTATCCGGAACAGTTACTTACACTGCTAGCTATAATTTTCAACGCCTGCTTTGAACACTGTTACTTCCCGACAGCATGGAAGGAAGCAATAGTAATAGGCATCCCAAAGCCAGGTAAGCCCCTAAACATCCCCACAAACCACCGCCCCATAAGTCTACTCAAGACCATGGGGAAACTATTCGAAAGAGTTATACTCAATGGAATTAAGAGTCATATCTTCCCGCCGGACAAACCTCCCCTTATAATTAACCTCTACCCAACATTGTACACTGTGTACACTAACGACATCCCCATCCCAAAGCAAAGCAAATCAGGGCCATCAGTACAGCTTTCTCTATTTGCGGACGACACTGCCCTCTACGTAAGAGGGCCATCCAAAGCTCTTACATCACAAATAGCCAAACTACAAACCTCAGTTAACGAGCTAGGTAAATGGTTTAGGAAATGGAGAATTGAAGTGAACCCGAGCAAAAGCTCCGCGGTCCGCTTTGATTACCATCGTAGGATCCATCAACCCGAAGATTCAATCCGCATGCTAGGCACCCGCGTCCCCTGGCAACCCACAGCCAAATATTTAGGAGTCACCCTCGACTCCAATCTCACTTTCGGACCTCACATCAAAAATGTGACCCAGAATGCCCGCTTCTACCTAGGCAGGCTAAACAGCATGATAGGTAGGCATAGCAAAATGTCCCCCACCAACAAGCGAACACTCTTTAAGGTTTGCATCCGAACGGTAATGGCATACGCGGCCTCCGTATTTGCACACGCGCCCCCAAAAAAGATGGAAATGATCCAAACTGTCCCAAGCATATTCTGCCGTAGGGCGCTTGACGCCCAATGGTGCGTCAGGAACGCAAACTTACATAAAGATATAGGCATACCTACCTACCACCCAACAATTCATTAAAGGCCTCTCCGAGAACTTCTTTCAGTCCTCGGAGTCGCATCCCAACCCGTTAATTCGAGAGGCAGCGGACTATTCCCCGCCTCTCGAACTATCTAGTTATATGGTCCGTAGTCCGTAGACATGTCTTGTCTGATCCTCCTGACAAAATCTCAGCCGACCTTAACTGCCTCCTGGCCGCTTAGGTGTCACTTTTTGATTGTTTTCGCACCAAAGATATATTTATGAATATTGGGATTCTAGAATAGGGGTCTTACTAGACATACCGAAATGCAAGTGTGTAGTTCAAACAGATTTTGAATTACAGGTAGGTTGAAAGTGGCCCGAAATGGTTCGTGTTATAATAACCCACGGCTGGTGTCGCCCTTTTCTTTTCAAACTTGGCTGAAACACTACCGTGTGTCTAGATATCAGACTTAATAAAAAAAAAATTGGTTTATGTGGGGGGTGCCTTATTCAGATTTTTCGTGGAATAATTAGCTACCCAATGTAGTAGGCCTTACTAAGTCCTTATTACTTACAAAGTTTTATTAAAATCGTTATATCAATTTTGGAGAAAAAATAAAAAATAACCTGGGATTGTATTGGATTTATCTCGGAATAACAAACGACCGCGTTAAAAGTTATGGTAACGTACCAAGTTTCATCAAAATCATTACAGCCATTTTTAAGTGAAAAATTATATATGTTGTTTTTATTATGGTACCGAAAGGGGGCATATCATAAACTATGTTCGTCGTCACCATCCAGGTGTTTACCTTCGGCAGAGTTACAGTACTACACAGAGACACAGAGTTTTTAATTTCTCAGCCGCTGTACTCGGAATTCAGACTTTCAGGGTAATAGAGTGCTGTTGGAGTCAATTTGGTTTTGGAAAATATGACTGGGAAAACTCTTAAATAGGCACATACAAACAAAGCAATTTATAAATACATTTCAGGACAAAACCATTTCTTTACAGTACGCAGATGGCCGCTAATGACGTCAACGCCAACCTCGACAAGACATCATCTTTGCTCGCTCATGCACCAGTCACCAGCTGTCGATGTCTCGTAGCGCAATATAAATAAATTAATAATTCAGCTGGCGGCATGCGGAATGTAAACAGAGCAGTTCCAAGATAAACAGTGAAATTAGGGATCCACAATAGATAGCAGTACTCACAGATAAACAGATTTATAAATTGTTTCATTAGTCCGAAAGTAAAGGCAATTGCATATCTTGAAAGAAAATGTAAAATTCTGTTGTTTAAAATAATATTAACAAAGACATCATGTTATCGGTATTATAAGTTCCTACTTTAAGAACACTAAGGTATCAGTGACATTTTAAAAAGTGAGCATGAAAAAATAAAGCGATACAATAACACCAACGACATTCGTGTAACACCACTCAATATTCATGTTCCTCAGTTTGTATATAGCTTGAGGATGTCTCATTTCACCGGTTTGTGATCTTTAAAAACATACGTGAAGAGTGAGTTTCCGCATGAAAATAAAAATGGGGTCCTGTTGTAAAAACAAAACCTAAACAGCGCCTCCCGATACAAGAGCATAAAAAATGTTTATGTGCACCCCCTCGTAAATAGTGCGCTTTCAAGATATGCGCACGCTCAAGATTAGGCATTGAGACAGTCGACGCGCAGCACAGTGCGCTTGTGTGCTAAAACACGCTACGTAACGCACACAAACTTACGGCGCGATGGAGCGAACGCGTTTGATACTTGTGGGTGGCTTGAGATGGAATGTAGGTGCCCATTTCTTTTACTGCACACTAGCTGTCCTGGCGAACTTCGTTCCACCCTACACTACACTGCCCTAAACTACACTACATTACCCTACCCTACCCTACACTACCCTACCCTACACTACCCTACCCTACACTACACTACCCATCTCTACACTACACTACCCATCTCTACACTACACTACCCTACCCTACACTACACTACCCTAACCTACCCTACATACACTACTCAACACTACCCTACCGTACACTACCCTACCGTACACCACCCTACACTACCCTACACTACACTACCCATCTCTACACAACCCTACCCTACACTACCCTACCCTACACTACACTACCCTAACCTACCCTACAAACACTACTCTACACTACCCTACCGTACACTACCCTACACTACCCTACACTACACTACCCTACCCTACACTACACTACCCTATCCTACACTACCCTACCCAACACTACAATACCCTACACTACACTACCCTACCCAACACTACAATACCCTACACTACACTACCCTACCCTACACTACCCTACCCAACACTACACTACCCTAACCTACCCTACATACACTACTCTACACTACCCTACCGTACACTACCCTACACTACACTACCCAACCCTACCCTACCCTACCCTACCCTACACTACCCTACCCTAAAACCAATTATTTTTTGACTGATTTTTTATTTTTGGATTTTTTTTTATTTAATTCCGAGCATTTTCATATTTATTCACATTTTAAACCTTCTCTGGACTTCCACAAATAATTCAATACCAAAATTAGCCAAATCGGTCCAGCCGTCCTCGAGTTTTAGCAAGACAAACGATTAGCCAAAAATAAACTTAAAAACTCGAAGGTTGTGTGTGAAGTCAACCAAAATTATTATTATTTTATTTAATTCCGAGCGTTTTCATATTTATTCACCTTTTAAACCTTCTCTGGACTGCTACAAATAATTCAATACCAAAATTAGCCAAATCGGTCCAGCCGTTCTCGAGTTTTAGCGAGACTAACGAACAGCAATTAATTTTTATATATATAGATATTTTCTGAGTATATTATTAACTAGCTGTGTCCGCGACTTTGTCCGCGTGGAGGTTTTGAATTTTCCCACGGGAACTCTTGAATTTTCCGACATACAAATTATCCTTTAAGTTAACCCGGGTTATAAGGAACCACCATACAAAATTTCATCAATATCGGTAAGGTACTTTTTACGTGATGCGCGAACATACAGATAGACCGACAGACAGAAAAACATTCCAAAAGTTGTTGTTTTGGCGTCTATATCGATAGTAATGTCCAACACAGTTATTATTTTCCAAAATTATTTAATGTACATGTATAAATATTTTTTAATTTTACTTGTAACTAGCTTTTGCCCGCAGCTTCGCCCGCGTGGACATAGCTTTTATGACTCTTTTTGAGGGTGAGTGGTGCGCGAGCAATCAGCTCGCAAGCGTGGACATGAGTTTTCTCCAGGTACCTCAGGAACTGTATCGGGCTATTCGGATTAGCAGTCTTTGTCACTTCCCACCCCCTCAACCAATTCTATACAAAAAATCACTTTAATCCGTTGCTCCGTTGCGACGCCACCGACGTGCGCGATCGTAGAAAACCGTTGTCCCCAGATTCCTCGGGAACTACGTCAGGATATACTTATTAGTAAATTATATCATTTTCCACCTCATCTCTGTGCTAAAAATCACACCAACCCATTTTTTCGTTACGATTTTAAATAACTCAACGAATAAAGAGTATTGTTTAAGTTTCCTCAGGAACTGCTATGGTTATGATAATTTTCGTCAAGATTGGTAGAGGTGTTGATGTGTGAATAGGTAACAAACAAACAAACACATTTTCACATTTATGATATTAAGTAAGGATTTCTTAATCTTAAATACCATATAGAGCGTCGGTGGCAGAACGGTTAGGGCCACTACCTCCTGTCCGGAAGACCGTGGTTCGAATCCTGCCACTTACTAATATCTATACGAATATCGATTTAATACTGGTATGAACGTTTATCCGACGCTCTTACGGTGAGAAAAACATCGTGAGGAAACCTGCAAACGCCTGCGAAGAAACTCGAAGCTTATGTGTGAAGTCAATCAACCCGCAATAGGCCCGCGTGATCGTCTGAGGCCTGATCGCCCTAACTCAGGGCAGGTCGAGCCCCTTGGTGGGGACGTATTTAAACTGATATGATGAAATAACACATATACCTATATTATCAAAAAACTAATTCAAATCATTATATCGATCTAGTAATAAAATTTCCTAAAAATATTAATATGGGTCAAATCCTCGAGTCGTATCAGCTCCAAAGGAGCCCATGACGCACTTCTCGTTGCCGCGCTGGATGGCAATAGACAACCTTAGCTGCAGGTAGGACCTCACGTCACATCTCCTCTCTCGAAGGCGACGGCCAATCTCCTTTGTGAAGGCAAAGGCCTCTGAGGGTTCAGCAGCCGGTTGTCTCACAGACAAGCGGCACAAAGCAGTAATTTGCCTCCAAGACCGAGTACTTATTATGCTTCTTTCTCGCCGCAAATTGAGCAGCAGTACCGTACGTGTGAGGACGTTCCTCTCTGCCATAGCACCTGTTAAAACCCTCTGGCCTTTTGCCATCAGATCGACTAAAGCCCGGCGGCTGCATCAAAGATGGAATATTCCATCTGGGCGAGACCAGTGCCCTCCGAGTGAGGTCATTAAGGAATTGGTGACGTGGTAATCCTCACAAAAAACGACCGCAACTCAGTGAGTGATGGCCAATTGCCTCCACCGTGGACCCGCAAATACATTGATGAGGTTCACAGATATTGATATTGCAGGCGGAGAGCAACTGCCACACGCAAAAAGTCACCGTCAGAAGAGTTCCCATGTCTGTGCCTCCTGTTATAAGATGCTAAACTCGATTTATTTGTTTTTAATTTTTTTACACGATTGGAATCTGTAAAAAATACCTATCTGTTCGTCTATGAAACACGTCGCTACGTGCCATAGTTTCAGAGTTAGAGTTGTTTAAAGTAGCTTATGCTAAAAAATTCATAAAAGAAATCCACTCAAAAGTATGAAATAATATTTTAATACAACTTAAGCGCGTTTTATTATCCCTGCAGTGCCATCTATTGACATTCTGCTGCTATGATTAAAATGTGCGGTATTTGTAGCTAATATGTGGAAAAAATTACTCTATTGTTATTATTGTAAGTATCGATAAATAATTTCTCACGGGACCTCTTTAGTTTTCCGGGATAAAGAATACCCGAATAAACAATGATGGTCAAAACACCCCATCCCAATGTAATTTTTTCATATTGTTACGTTGAGCCATTCTAAAGATACAATTTTTTGCATTCCTGCAGGAAACCATATTTTTTTTGGGATTCACAAAGTCCCAGTTTTAGTTCGCGATAACGTGTAAAATTTGATTGTAATAGGTCAAGCCACATTTGCGTGGTGAGCCATTCTATAAATGAATACTTTTGATTTTCCCACGGGAACTCTTGAATTTTCTGGGATAAAAAGTATCTTATATGTTAACCTGGGCTATAAGGAACCAACATACAAAATTTCATCAAAATCGGCCTGGTAGTTTTTGCGTGATGCGCGAGCATACAGACAGACAGACAAAAATTCCAAAAGTTGTTGTTTTGGCCTCTGTATCGTTAGTAATGTCCACCACAGTTATTATTTTCCAAAAATATTTCATGTACAGACACGGCCCCGTTACAGTTTTATTATATTAAAGATAGTATTATGAATATTGTTGCGTTGCTGTTTTCAAATCTCTTAAAATTCAAAGACTAACATACGTACGCCCCCTTTTAGTATTGGTCAGTAATTTGTTTAGTAAGAGACTGGACTCTTACAAGACAACATTCTTTTCGACTTAGTCAAAACTGTTTTTAGTTTCGAGTGACGAATTAGTGAAGAAGGTATTGTGATGGCGACAAAATGTAAGTCGGGAATCGCGTAAAAAGTTAACGAATAGACCTAAAGTTCCATAATATAAATATTGAATAGTGAATGGTCACATAAATGTACTTAATAATGAATAGTGTATAAATGTGCAAAAATGTGAGATGATGCCCAATACCAATTGTTACCAATTGTGAATAAAAAAAATATTTAAAAAATCAATTTTGTTGTTTTCCTCACACAAGTCTTTTGTTTATATAAGTAGTCTGCCTGTTCCATAAAAAATGTTCATTCTTAAAGTTGAAGTCGTTAATTGTCCCCGGCGTCCCTACATTGGGGCCTCGGTAGGAACTCTTGTGGTAAACAAGTAAGGGTATCTTGAGATAGTTTTCCAGTAGGTAACAACTACAGAACCCTATGCGATGCGTTCTCCGATACGCTCTTCGCCAATAAATAAATTGCCGTATCGTTGCACATGCGAGCGCTTGTCGCGTTATCGCGTTCACTAGTAACAGTGTGTTCCATCTATCTTCTGGTAGTCGAACTGTATCAAGTTCCAGGAAAGGTATGTAATAAACACAGTATTAATTTGCGTTTTTACCCGACTGCAGCGAAGCCCAATAGGAGAGGTATCGATTTGACCTGCATATATAAACGTATATCTGTTCCTCAGTTCTCTCGTAACTACTAAACGGATAAACCATTACAAATTATACGTTATAAGCTTCGTCCTAACTGTACGAGTGTCTCTGGGTCAATCAAGTTCCTGAAGTTTGGGCGGCATATGGTGGGATTACCCTTTTTTCTTCCAAACCCATCCAGTAAAGGGTGTAGAATAAATAGGTTCTTTAAAAGAACTTCACAAAAATAAATCTAACAAAATCATTTTATGTAAAATTGGTTGCCAAGATTCTCAAGTTCATTGCTTTTCTGTTAAAAATTTATGAGGTCTTTAGTAGAGCCAAGCCCCTCGCTGAGCTCCGACTGGTGCTGCACGTCATAGCCCACGGGGCCCGTGCCAAGTCCTCAGTGTATAGCTTTATTAAGTGCTCTTGACTGTTTTGCATTTATAAAAAAAAGTTAAAAAAACTGAAAAACGACTTCAAAATTAAATTTACTCAAAAGTATGAAATAATATAATTACACTTAAATACACGACATTAACCAACAATAACGACATCAAAGGTGGGCACGAATTAAATTAGGGACTTTAATTTTTTTGAGTTAGGTGTCAGTACACAACTACTTACGTATCAAATGTTTAAGATTCAATGGTTTGCTAACACCGACCTCAAAAAAAATTTAAGCCCCTAATTTAATTCATACCCACCTTTGATTTCTTTATTGTTGGTTAATGTCGTGTATTTAAGTATAGTTATATTATTTCATACTTTTGAGTAAATTTAATTTTGAAGTCGTTTTTCAGTTTTTTTAAACTTTTTTTTTATTTCTTTTATTTTTAGTGATAATGCTGTCTATCTAATAACGTTAAACCCAATCACCTACTCGCCAATAGGAATCATCAAATCATAATGCATGTGTTTCATTAAAAGATTCAGAGTCCTGTGGTTTCCATCATCATCTCAGCAGCATGAGAGTTAAATCTTCCATCATCAGCTCATCTGAATAACCCGAAAGAATACAAATATCGGTCAATGCGTACCTACGTATCTATTTATATCTAAAGAATTATTCACTAACTCATACTCGTTAATAAGTTGTACCTTTTTTAATCAGCTCATCATCATTAGATAATGACTGCCAAATGCAAATACTTTAATAACTTTAGAAAACGTATGAAATACGTAGTACTTGCCTATAAAATTTGAGGGTTGCCCTCGATTTCCCAGTCGTTACCAGCACACAGTTAACGTATCAAATGTTTTAGATTCGATCGTTTGCTGACACCGACCTCAAAAAAAACGTTAAGCTCCTAATTTAATACGTACCCACCTTTGATTTCGTTATTATTGTTTAATGTTGTGTATTTATGTATAATAATATTATTTAATTTAATTAAATTAAATTCGGTTTTTGGTTTTTTTTTATTTTTTTTTTATTTTCTTTATAGAGTGATAATGCTATCTATCTAGCAACGGTAAACCCAATCACCTACTCACCAACAGGAATTATCGAATCATAAAACATGTATTTCATTAAAGATACAGAGTCCTGTGGCTTTCATCATCATCTCAGCAGCATGAAAGTAAGAGTTAAATCGTCCATCATCAGCTCATCTGAATAACCTGAAAGAATACTACTATCGGTCTATGCATACCTACGTATATATCTATGTATAATATTGCAAGGAATTTCCTCTAACTCCTAACCGTTAAGGAGTTGTACCTTCCTTCATCAGCTTATCAACATGCGATGATGACTAACAGACGCAAGTATTTTAATAGCTTTAGAAACATATGAATCACATAATAAGTGCTTATAAAATTTGAGGGTTGCCCTCGATTTCCATGCGATCCCATCATCAGATCCTGACTTGGTAACATTGGGACTCCCTAAGAAGTATACTCTTTCAAAAAAACAATATTTTGAAAATCGATCCACAATTGACGGAGAAATCGGTGAACATATATTAAAAAAATATTCACAGTCGAACATAGAACCTCCTCCTTTTTTAAGGTCTGTTAAAAAGAGTAGAGTTATCTAGTGTAACGAAAATGATTGAAATCTGGATAAATACCATTTAAAATTCCGTTACATCATACGATGAGTTTAGGGAATTATATGGCGAACGGTGGAATAATGGAAAAGAACATTAGAGGTAAAAATAAAATTATAATTTATAAATATGTAAACTTAATACTTAATATGTAGCTATACATTTTTTTAAGAAAAAAAGTGCTTTTTTAAAGTTTAGTTTTTATGAACGAACGCTTACTCGGGCATGAACCGTGAGCAGAGTGGGACAGAAAAGACTACTATTTTGTCTCTTTCGCACGATTGCCATTGTATAAAAAAAATTGGTATATTAATGAACTGATTACAGTTTGAAATGGGATATAAATGGTTTTTATGATGTGTTGAAAATAATCTGCAGCAATAAAGACATGAAGAATGTATTCTGTTGGAGTATTTGGTTGTGGAAGAATACATAAATGTATGAAAATATATGGAGCGTCTTTTCACTGACCGGCAATGCTCCATATATTTTCATACATTTTAGCTTCCCCGGCAGCCGGGCCAGAGCCGGTGCCGGTGACATACCGGTGCAGGCTAGTGGAAAAACGCACAATGATTTTGACAGTGGAAATCAAAATTAAATGCCTGGCTACCGATAACAACGTATTTCTCAGGCCCAAACTTACATTATTTGAGCAAATGTATGAAAGTAAGCAATCGTATCTTAACGGTGTGATTTCCATGGTCGTATCTATCTGACAGGTTAGCAGATCATAAGCACGTTCATAACCTGGAAAGGGTTGACTTTTAGTGGTTACTATTATAGGCCCAAGATTTATGCTTAAAAATAAACTTGACTGCCCAACGGCCGTCACTATTCTGACCATCAATTTGACCACTTGGAAAGATTGGTCAGTTCTACGATTACCCTCACCTGATCGCAAATAGTACAAATGAACGGCCCCTCCATATGTACTGTCGCCATGTGCCGCCTCAGCTTGTGATCTGCCTCGAACCTGGCGCTACACTTGTCACACACGTACCTGAAATGTCAATTACTTAAAATGTAATGTTTTTCTAAATACAAGTTGACAAGGTAGATGGAGGTGTACCTGCGATGCGCCGGCGCCGGCGGCGATGACACCGCGGCTGCAGTCTACTCGCGTCGCGACCGCGGTTGTCGAAGCATACGTTACCTACACGTACTGCTCATATATTTTATAAAATTACGTCAAGTCCCGCTTTCAATTTGTCATTACAAGTTGACATTTTATTCGCAAAAAATTGGCAAAGATTTTACTAAAGATAATATCAGACAGAGTATTTTAGAATAATACCTGATTATTTAGTTTCAAGTCAATTATAACTTGATGGAGCTGTGAATTATTATTATTTTTTAATGTATACGCCCAAAAAAAATGTATACGCGCAATATACGGAGTAGCACAAGACGTATCTTGCAGACCGCTATTTAGGAGCTTGAAGATCTTGCCGCTACCGTGTCTTTACATATTTGAGGTGGCTAAATTTGTAAAACGATATGAGAAATCATTTTACCAACAAGCGCGACAAGTAAATGCCAGAGTAAAAAGAAACCCTAATAGGCTGGTTATGAGCGACGTTCCAAAAACGACCTGTTATAAAAAGAATTGTTACTGGATGGGTTACGTTATATATAACAAAATACCAGAATCATACAAAGACCTTCCTTATAACAAGTTTCAAAAATGTCTACGCGAATGGCTGCTTCAAAACATGTTCTACTCTCTTGGTGAGTTTTTGGATCACAGGTTAGTGGTGCAGAATTAAAAAAATAATTAAACATGTATATGACTGTAAGATTAAAAATACGTACCTACCTTTTATTGCTGTGTTAACATTTGCATGCTGTATTAATGGCTAAACAAGTGATTCTGTATTGTTAAATAGAACATCTTACTTGTAGTACCTTGTTTAAAAGCGAATAAAGAATTACTTACTTACTTACTTAATCATTTCCCATACAAACTTAAAATTATTACTTCTTTAAAATAGATGGGCTGATTCTTATGAAACTTTGTACACACGAAATCCTAGTTTGTGGATAGCTTACATTTTCAAACCATCTTCGAGCGCACGCGCAGCAAACCGACTAGGAGTCGAAGTGGTCGCCATGACCGAAATCGGTGGGATAGATCATCATCATCACATTTCCAAAATACTTTATTTTAAAAAGGTTAGCGAATGTTAACATATTTTTTATTTATTATTATTTATTTATTGTAAGAACCTATTATTTAATGACAAAAATTTTTTGAAAATGTAATCTATCCACAAACTATAATTTCGTGACTTGCTTATGTGTATAAAGTTTCATTAGAATCGACCCATCCATTTCCAAAAAGTAGTAATTTTAAGTTTGTATGGAAAACGATTTTGTGAATACGCTCTTTCGCCTCGAAAATGTGTAAAAGACATTTTATTATCAAGACGAAATTTAAATGAGATGAAAATGTTATCAAAATATGTAAGAATCCAAAATTTACTGGCAATTTAATATGAAATTCAAAAATACGTCACAAGATGTCGCTAATAAATTGATTTACGCAAGTTACTCCTCTTATCGTGTGGTACAATTAAACGTGCTATCCAAGGGATAGACAGCGGTTGCCTGATGTTGCACTAGCCTGCGGTCACGTGTATAAGGCATTTAGATTTACACTTACGAACCTTTACGCGAACTTCATACACATCTAGTCTCAGATATATGAAAAAAATATCGGGTATATGAAAAAAATGTTGGTGACCACAGGATGATATTAAAATTTCTTAAAAAATAAAATTAATTAAATAGGGTTAAATTTAGGAAGTTTAGAACCCATTACTAAATATAAAACGAAAAGTATGAACATGAGATTACATTGAATATTTGAAAATTTAAGAATTGTAGAGTGGACGATCCATACGTATAGATCGTTTTCTGTAATTATGTGATATTTCTTAAATTGTATGTAAAAAGACACACATAAAACAAGTTAAATTGAACACTGATTAAAGTTCATAAAAATCCATGGGTACTTGACCGGGAACACTGAAGAAAAATGGGGTATGTACTTCTCTTAACTACTGTTAGAAACATAAAACAAAGATGACCTTATTTTAAATACGAGGCATTGAATACAAACTAATAATAATAGGTCATCTTTGGTACTAGTTTCGTTTCTCTAAGTCTAATCAGAGATTTTTTACCATAGATGGGATGATCAAAGTCAAATCTGTTGTATGACACAAAAACTAGATTTACTATCAGTCATGACTAATATGTCTAATCTTACAAAAATTCAGAAATGTTTAGCATATGTTTGCAGGTTCATTAACAATTGTAGAAATTAAAAAATGGTTGTCTGTAAAGTCGGTTTACAGAAGATAGTTTAACGTGACAACGTCTGAAAACATTGATGAAATGATTGCGTACTTTTATGAATAACATTGAATAATTTTATTGAATTATCACAATTTTGTACAAAGAAGGGAAATGAAATCCACAATTTAATTAATAAATTTACTTTTATTTGTACTCATTAATTCAAATATGTTTATTACTTAACGAACAGAAACATGTTTGCTACTCTCGCTGCGATCGTAGCGTTAGAATCAGCGTAACAAGAAAATATTTCATTGCAGGAATTCAGAATCTGATTGAGATAAAATATAATATTTTTTTTCAAAGCCATTTTTATCTCCGTATGGAAAACATCGACTGCTGATGTTTTTTAGCGTATATGCGTACAATGAATCGAAGTCACTAAAGTGCAACGACCTGATTAGTGACGGCGCAGTGCAATGTTGCATAGCTGTTTGTTTTGATGCGTCTACGTCATATGCACTAGCAAAACGTGAACGGATTCCCTCAACTTCGCTGATTATTTATAGATGTCCTATTCGCTATTCATACGACACGACCGATAAGACCTTGCGATTATCTCATTGGTCAGATTTCAAATATATAAATGCTTCGTAAAAACGCGTTTAATGCTGCATCTCACTTTCTCGCTAATTTTGTATTAGACTGCATGCCGCCACAATCTACGGACGTGGCTGCAAGATACGCATCGATCGTTCTATTTCCGTTGGGTTCATACAAATTTGTGTTTCTCTGAAATACCCAAGTGAGTATGCCTGACTCGAAGCTTTATGTTGTGTTAGTTTCAACAGTAAAGTACTTGGAACCCTTTGCGCTCTAGTATGTCGTCCTTCCAGAACCAATCTCTTAAAGTGATTTTGCCGCGGGAATGGCAGGTTGTGCCGGAGGAAACTTTGACCACCGAGTTGCTCTGGGTCATTACAAATCAAAAAGCTCATCAAAAAAGTATCCGTGCTTTTTACAATGGCGTTGCTGCAGAGTCCTTGGAGTTCGATAAACTTTTATGGTTCAAGAAATCAGATGACAACAGTACAGAGCCTGATTTCAATTCATATGCGCTGCTGACCATACCCTTGATCTCATCAGCTTCAACTCCGGATGATTCTAGCTGCTCAGAGTGTGACACGGAACAATTACTTTCTGATGATGGACCCTGTTCTTCTAGTGATGAACTTGATATGGAAGTGAATTAGCAAATTTGATGTAATAGCAAAAATGTAGAAGGTAAGAGTCTTAAAACCAGTAAAAGTAAATATCATCATTATTTTACTAAACATCACCGTTTTTATTATTTTTGTCATGGATAAAGTGTTTTGCTTTTAGGTTAAATTTCATGTTACATAATTGATTACCATGAAGTACATAATACACTAAACTGAATGTCAAAAACAATGTCTCGGCCGACTGAAACTGCAATTTATTGAATACATTGATACACAAGCTGTGTCAAAACGAGTTGAATAGCATTCGTGTAACACCGCGTGCACAAAAAGTCGACAATGTTATATTCATTACAATATATTGGGTACTAATATACGTTACGCGCACAAGCGTGAGCGTCAATACAGAATTAGATATATTTTTATGCTTATGACTTATGATATATTTAACCAATGACATTACGAATAGTTTGTCTTCATCACTATATATATATATTCATATTTTTCATCTAAATTATGTGTTGATTAATTAAAATCTGTAAAATGTTAGGGATTATAATATGTTAATAATACTCATTTCTCAAACGTGTGTTAGTATTAATCGAAAGCGGAAATCCTCTGAACGAGTAAGTTATACATCGTTAAATCATTTGTATTAATTATACGTAAGTATTTTTTATGAAATAAAGAGAACTATTAAAAATTTATTTATTTTTATTATTACCTTTAAAAAACAACTTAAAATTGAACTTACATGCCAGATCATAAAAAAACTTGTATTTACAATAAATGCGAAAAAAGAGATATGCTTTGATTACAGATAAAAATAATTCAAATTTCTGAATTTGAACGGAACTTAGCGCCAAACTTTACCGAGTGAATAAGCTCCATCTGCAGAAGAAAAAAATTTAATGATACGCCTATGCAGATTATTGTAAGGACAATCTGCATGGACATATAATCAAAAAAATTTTTTTTAGCAGAGTAATCTCAAATATCGTTTTTCCGCTTAATAATTTGTATACTGTTGAAAATTTTTGTCTGAATTTTACAAAATTAAATTATAGAAAGTAATATTTATGTATGTATTACATACAAAAAATTGTAATTATACTACACTTTTTTATAGTAAATATTTGGTATATTAACAACTATTATTAACAGTATACTGTCAATAACTAATTAAAGCAATTTTTACTTCCTATTTCTTAATTCCTAACACATCAATAAATTTTTCTTACTCACTCACTGAACTATTTGAGCTTCCAACAGAATTAATTTCCCATTTAGCCTGTGATCTTACATTATAATAAAATGTAAAATGTATTCCTTATGTCTAGGCACTTGAATAATTCACACTAAGTATGGACTCATCGCGGCCGCAGATGTAAAAAGACATCATAGTTCTAGGAGCTGAAACAAAAAAGAGAATGCTATTTCAAATAAATACAATAGAATATCTCAAACTATCCTTCTATTATTTTTATCAGACATTTCCATCAGTCACGTTATCAACTTACATTATTTTCCACCAGCTACCCAGTTGTGCGATTTTATTTTTTTTCGTAACAGCTATCGCGTTTGCGCACTCCTCGATGTACTCTGCAAAATGACATTAGCGATACCAACACATTTATAACGTTGTTCTACTCGCGCTAGTTACCAACTTACCTCTTCAGCCAAAAACACCGGCGATTAGGAGTGCGCTTGTTGCTTTCCACAGCTGATAAGACGTTCTTTCTGAAAATGAAAACTATTTGAGATCATTGGATATTAAATACTCAGGTAATACAAAGGCAACCAAGTTCTATTAACTTACCGCAACTTGTAGGATGAAAGATAGCGGTATACTTCTTCGACATGTGACGAAGCGTGCGCAGGAGAAGGAGACCATGAAGCACCGCTCAAAATACTTCCGCTTGTAATTTCAAGCCGGATAGCCTCTTCATTCTCTGGTACAATTACATCATAAATGTAAGCACCGGGAATTTCTCTGAAATCGAAATCAAACAAAATTAATTACTTACCCTTCAGGTAAAGTTATACGCAAGTAATTGTCTATAAAAACACTTACCTTTCCGCCACTTCGTCAAAAACGTAAAAAAATCCCGCTGGAACATTACGACGAATTAGACGCGTGGGCATATTGTTTACCCGTACTATGAGGCTCAAGTCGTTAAATCGCTCCAGTATTTTTTCTACTAAAGTCATTAAAATTGGCTCTGCGCGGGCAGGCCACTGATCTGGGATCATTATCACTGTGTCTAATGCTTTATGCATAATTAGCGTGTACTGGTCGAACATATTGTCTGACTAAGTCACGTTATCGGTACCCGGATATAAGAGTGTTTTAGCTCAGACGCCGGCTTTTTATACCTCCCCGCGGAGCTGTATACGATAGATACACACATAAATATCATTAAACCACAATGTGTGTGCGTGACAGGGAAGAATACGTATATGTGTCAATCAGTGATTGCGATCGTGCCTTCAGTGATCAATAGCAATCCTTACGTAGGAAAATGTGGGTATATCGGTTACCATGTGAGAAATTAGTAGAAAAAAGTATGGGTTCATAGACTCCTACCTTAAATTCAAATAAGGGAAATGAACATAGACAATGTAAAGACGCAACTTGGGCCAGTTAGCAGCGCAGAAGACTGCCAACCATGAGGTACCGAGTTCAAGTCCACTAGGCGCCAGCAGTTTTTCCGTTAGATAAAATTACATAATCTATTTTTTAGAATTTATTTCTTAACATGGGATTTCTATAAATTAATATGGGAATCTATGTAGGAATCTAAGCTGGATTTTTTAACCTAATTTTTATTTTGATGGTTCAATTAAGGCTAGTTAAATAATAGACCAATATCAACTATTCGCATAAAATTACCATTACAATTCTTACTGTACACAATTTTCATGAATAATCCAACCATAGTGTCATCATGGAAGAAAGTCTTAAGTCCATAGTTGATTGAAGCTGACCTAAACTTTGACGTTTCAGATAATTAGCTATTGAGATAGTCTTTGTTTTAGATTGATTTGAAAATGATGTTTTTAAAGGTTTTATCATGCACTCGCAGTTTTTCGCGCAATTAAGGTACATGGCCTGTGATCTAGAAGACCTACATATTTATATACAAATAATGTTTTGTTGAAAAATGTCAACATGCTATGAAGATAAGGTGCCAAAATTATCTGATTATCAGCGCATGCATGTGTATTTCGTAAACGAATGTTCATTGCGTATACTGATTCCATGAAGAAATATTAACGATTTTACAACTGGTCTTGCAAAAAATTAACTACCATAAAGTAGCTTTTAAATAAAAACAAAACGAGCTCAATTAGTATCATAAATTTCAATTTCAGTCTGAACAGCGCATACAACTGTTTGCGCTGAAGAACGATATGATGTAGACTTAGTGTTGATTTATGAAGCAAGACCCATAACCAAACTCCTAAACAAACGTTTTGCTTATCGAATGTAACAGCTGTGACACACACTGCGTGCTCTGTTACCTTGACCGTTACGCAAGGACGAGTGTAATGGCCCGCCCAAAATATCGCGTAGTTTTGGTATTTATTTTTCTTGCTGACGCGGATGCACTGGAAAGCACAGGTGTGTAAAATATTTGTAGAGTTCATTATCATTACACTTGTTCGTTGAAGTAGAAAAAAATTGTTGCTTGTTTTCCTATTTATATAACTATCAATTTTCTGAAGTGAGGCCCGACCTACCTCAACGCTCTACGGGTTATCGTGCGCAAACAACTTTATTATTAGATTGCGAGCGTTGCGCAGTAATGCGTAACCGAGCAGAATTATCTCAAGACCTTGGCATTCGTGCGAAGGGCTATTACAATGAGTTTATATGTAAACAAGAAATGCAACAAACTTAGTAATATCTACAGGAGGTTTTTTACCAAGTAAACATTAGTCGCACTATAAACATTACGCTAAAAGCCAATTCGTCATCCGCTGGTGGCTTAAAACACTTATCTTTAGTGAAATATGACATGTACGCTTCAATAACACGTGCTCGTATTTACAAATGTCTAAACGTGAAAGATATATTGAGCTTTAGGGAGATTAAACTATAGAGAATTCGGAAATGTACGGATATCAAACGGGAGAATCTGTTCATTTATCGTTCGATTTTATGGAGTGCTGGTTGTTAGCTAAATTTCAATGGGAAACCGCAATTCTCATCTATTGTGCATTGCAACTGAAGAAGTAGACGCTCAATACTTACAATCTATCTGTCGCATGGGTAGTGTTTATGATCTTATGGAAGTGTCACTTGTTAATCCTTCTGTTTTGGTCCACAAGTATGATAAGCAAGGAAGACAATGTACTCATATAGTAGCGACATACAGTACTACAGACGCCGTTATGAAAATGTCGCTTCTCGTCAAAATGGGTGCAGATATACAGGGGTGAGAGCTAACAACTGGTAATACTGTCCTTCACATCGCCGTCAATAGAAGACACTACGAATTAGCTGATTGGTTGCTTCAGGAGTCCAATAATATTGGGAATTCCATAAACTTTCATTATCAGAAGATGATGGGGCTTCTGAGGACTAATGGTGCTGCTTGTGATGACCCTGTGAATAGTGAAACGTTTGATGACGAAGTGCTAGACTAATTGTTATAGACTCGTCTAGGACTGACGTAATTGTGATCTTTCAACTTAGATAACTAGTAAGATTAGTAGACAGTGATAGGACCCATCTCTTTAGCTACAAAAACAGATAGTTCGCGTAAGTCTCTAGTGATAATGATAATCCTGAACTTTGGTCAGCACTAGGATACAAATGCAGTATTTATAAACTCGGCGAACGCATCATGGGCCAGTTGATGTCATATTTTATTGATCCGCAGTCGTTTTTTGCGCTGATTAAATACATTACAGTGTGACTTGCTATTTAATATGTGGCCACCAAAAGACTTTATTTTCACTTGCGAACACAGCCGTGAGGGTGAGAACATTTTGCACTATTTGTGCCGTAATGGCGGATTAGTTGATTTGCTAGTCCATAAAAACGCAATTGTGGATGAAAACAGGTATTTAGTAAGGGAGTACAACCGTCGAAGACAACAATGTGTCCATGTGGTGGCTAGTGAAGATAGACTCGATCCCGAGAGGAAACTCAAGCGGCTCATGGAATGGGGTGCCGACATAAATGGAAAAGAGAAAGTTCGTGGTGACACGCCTCTACATATAGCCGTGACGACTAAATACTACAGATTAGCCCAGTGGCTGTGCCAGCAGTCACAGGTTAATATAGAAGCTAGAAACTTTGATCAGCAGACTCCGTACCAACTTGCTTGTAACCGGAATGATACTGATAATATGATGAACCTGCTGCAAGACAATGGAGCGCTAAAGAAGACTTCACAGAATTCTAGCTGCATATCATATGCTGAACGGAAGGCTCATACACTTCCTTCATACAAGCGATAATCTACGGGACAAAATCATTTTATGTTCTAGGGTTTTCTTCTCTCTGATGGGAAAATCTTAACTGTAAAGCGTTAATATTTTTATGACTGTGGGATTTTAATGTCTTGATAAGCTAATTTGGTGCTTTAATTAAGAAATTAGTGGAGAGTAAGAAGACTCAAATAGATTGTTGCTTTAATTCTCATAAATGTAACATAATGTAACTTTTGTGCAGCTAACCCAAAAGATGAGTATTTCAAATGTCATGCTGTTTAGAATGTATTGTTCAGGTTAATTAGTGTAATGGTTTAGGGTGAATATAATCAAGGATTAATTGTAATTTCTTTTTATTTTAATATAACCTATTTTACTGTCTACAAGCATGCGCATTAAAAAAAAGGAAATCGACATCGTTACAATAAATTTAACAATGTTTACTGTTAAATTTATTGTAACGATGTCGATTTCCTGGCAGCTCTCCGAAATAATACGTAACAACACTAGAATTAGATGGTTTTGCAAGCTCAAATCCTATTATAAAATTTAGATGAAATATATGAAAATATATGTAATTCCGCAAACTATTCGTAATGTGATTGGTCGAATATATCATAAGCATGAAAATATATGTAATTTCAGAATGACGCGCGCGCTTGCGCGCGTAAATTCAATTCTAGTACTTCTATATAGTAGGCTATTCTGAGGAAACGCTCATATGATACCAGCTATTTAAAAAATTAGTAAGGTGTTCATCCTACAAGCCATTCCCACAACTTCCCGCTAATTTTAAAAGCAAAGCATTCGAAATTTTTTTTATAACTCCGTTATTGAGATAATATATTTTTTGTCCTCTTCTGAGCTCTTCGAATTCGAAAATCTGGTGAATATTAATAAAGATTTTTTTTTTAACTTTTAAATCGCAATAATTTTCCTATTGCGACCATTAATAATAATCCAACTGGTACCAGTTTACAAAATGATAAATACTTTCACCAACTGGCGTTTGATCCTACTATCGATTGTTAATGGAAGCTCATTATTTTGTAATTAGATTACATTATCAGAAATGAAATAATTCTTACGTCGGTAAATAAAATTATGCAAAATAAGTAAATATTATTTAAATTTTCCATCATATTACCAAAAAGTCATAGATGTTCTATTTTTCGAAATGTTTTATGATCTTTTCATCCATTTCTTACAAATTCCGCTAGAAATATTATTGATATAATTCTATAGTATGTTATTAGAATTCTGAGTCATTAGTAAAACACTCATTAGCATTTCATTAGAAAACAACATTATAAATTTGAATAATAAACATTCCTAAAGATCCGCGTCCGTAGTAATCACCCTTAAACCCACAAACCTATAAAATATAAATATTATAGCTTCACATTGCATTTCAAACACATCACACAGAAGTAAACAGAAGCCCTATTTGGAAAAACGGAGCAAACAATCTTTGAGTTAAAAAAATCTTTGAGTTATGTTGTCTCTTAATAAATATTGTTGCATCTTGCATTGCCTTAGTGATAAAAAACAAGTATGGTGTATAATGGAATATATAGAAAAGTTTTTTACTATCTAAAGTTTTTTAGTTAAAAAATCTGATCATTAAGAATTAATTAGAGATAATAAGTTTTGAATGAGGGTTGCTATGAGTAGTTTGTTCAATATTCTTATTCATATGTAGAAAGCTTTGACATTGTGAAATATGTAAATAAACAATCCGCTGTTAATGTAATAATAAATCGCAAATTACGGAGCATTTTAATTCATATGTAAATACAGATAGTGAATTGGATATTTAAACACTTGCACCATTGTTATAGTAAGGACACTATGAAATTCAAGAAGAAAAACAAGTATGAATGTTATCGAACTTGAGAAGTATATAAACCATGTTTAAATTATATTTTTTTTTTGAAATATTGAAAAAAATGAACTGTATGTTCGGGTGTTTTATACTAAAAGAATGGAAAGCTTATCCCAAGGGAATCATTGAAATTATTTTGGAACAAGACCTTTTTACTTATTGGAACAAATACAAAAGGCTGGATAAGGCAAGAGTTGTGATAGCGGGTGTGCCAACGATTTCAAAAGAATATTATCCTTGTCTGTGGTTAAAAAAAATTCACGAACAAGCAATTTCGCCATATATGGACTACTCTTTCATTTATCTGGACTATTTCTACTGTGAACACTGTATTCATAAACCCTTGAAAAATGAATAATAAAACAATTTAATATTTTGTAATTTTCATTGTGATTTACCCCATTTTTTTTAATGCGCATGCGAGTGTTTACCTCAAACCGTAACACCAATTAGTAACATTGTACAAACTCTAACGAACACTTGGAATTGATTGAAATTTTTCTATCTCTCTAACTTGCGAAATCGGACACTTGCCAAGTAACGGGACAATGAGCTTAACGGGACATTGAGTCATCCTTTTTCGTGCGTGCAGCCGGCGTTCATCGATTTACTAGACGTTGTCACGTCAAAGACATTAGACTGTCTGGACCACTCAGCGTCAGAGAACTAAATGAGAGCCTCAACAAAATAATATTTTGCTATCAAAGACTCCACTTTGCACAAGAAATTAAATGTCTCAACAAAAATGAAAATCATTGAACCACTAAGCAATTTATGCATATTTACTGATCAGAATAGCTTGCTTCGCGTAGGAGGCAGAATTCAGAACTCCAGCGTTCCCTATGAACAAAAATATCCTATAATCCTACCTAAGAAATGTCACCTCGCTAATTTGTTGATACATAGAGAACACCTGAATATGCTACATGCTGGCCCTAAATTGGTACTAGCCAAACTGTCCCTCAAATATTTGATTATTATATCAGCTCATATACGTCCCTACCGAGGGGCTCGAGCCTACCCTGAATCATAATTAGGCCTTAGTCGACCACACGGGCCCAGTGCGGGTTGGTCGACTTCACACACAACCTTCGAGTTTCTTCGCAGGCGTGTGCAGGTTTCCTCACGATGTTTTCCTTCACCGTTAAGTAATCGGTAAGTACATGTACGTAAGTTTTTTTTTTGGAAAAACATTACATTACATTACATTACATTGGCCGTCCAGATTTGAACCCAGTACCTCTGGTTAGATGGACCGAGTCGTTACCGGTTGAGCCACCGACGCTGATTCTCTATATTTGTTAATTATGAAATATTTGATAATTAACAAATATAGAGAAGTTAAAAGAAACTTATTTAAGTGTGTAAGATGTTTCAGATTTAAAGTCGAGTCTTGTAAACAAATAATAGGTATACTACCCTACTCACGTATTAATCCCAGCCATGTTTTCCAAACAGTAGATATCCATTATTGTGGGCCTTTTGACATAAAGGAAGGCCGAGTTCGTCGCTCAGTAAACAGTAAGCTTTACTCTGAACGCAACAGTTTTGGAAAGCATGGCATACTCAATACCTTAACCTATTACAAAATAGACCTTTACCTGACTAAGACACCTGTACCTAATTTACAAAAAGACCAATTAGTTTTATTAAAAAATGTAAAATATTTAAATTGGCCAGTCGGTAAAATTGAAGAAACTTATCCAGAACCTGATGGTCAAGTCAGGGTGATTGATGTACTAACAAGTAACAAAAATGTACACAGGCGCTCTATAGCTACAATAGCATTGTTTTCTATTTATGAAACATATTAATGTCTAGGATTTAGTTTATGTCAAAATAACAAAACTCGTCTTTTTAAATTATGTCAGTATGTAACTAAGCGAATGTAAATGTCAAAAATATTCTAAGTAGCAAATTGTTTTTTTTATTTTAATAAGATACTTAGAATGTAACTTTTCCTTTATCAGCAGAATATCATTTTTGCATCTTGATGTTATTGTGTAACCACTTTAGATTTTATTATTACTGTTTCTGTAACTTCTAGGTGGGCAATAATAAGGCCTTGTTTATTTTAATTTTCCTATTTTTTGCTTGAGTATAAATCACATGAGTTAGTAATCATTTAGTATAGGAGGTTGAAATAAGATAACTTTAAATTTGGGTTTTTTGGAACTTTTGTAGTAAAATGGGCCGGGGAGATTATGTTAGAAACATAAAACAAAGATAACCTTATTTTAAATACTAGGCATTTAATACAAACTAATAATAATAAGTCATCTTTGGTACTAGTTTCGATTCTCTAAGTCTAATGATGTTTTTATACTCCTTTTCTCTTCACAATAAAATTCAAGACTGACAACACATCTTTTCATTAGAGCACCACAAAATCATTTTAATTAAGTAGGTTTCCTACAACTGCTGGCTCGATGGAAGTTGCTTTGGGCGATGGCACAGCAAACATGCTGCTTCAGCGAAGATTAGTACAGCCTGTTGGGCCTGTGGTACCAATACGTCTTTCACAGATTTCCTCGGGGTTTAATAGCCAGTAAAAGGAAAAGGTAAACCCTTGAAATTTCGGCAAGGGAGGGAGGGTCTGCAAAATTTTTTCGCGGGTATTCCCTGATTTTTCTCGTTTTTCTTGGTGAAAAACTCGAGAAGTGTTAAGCTTGACAGCCCTACTTGCCTATTGTGCGGAGTGCTCCTTTTTTCCTTCTTCTTTCACTCTTCTTTATATTATTTAGTTTTAGTTAGTTGTGCTCTTTCGGCATTAGTTGTGGACCGATTTTCAAAATTCTTTTTACATTCGAAAGAGTGTACTCCCAAGGGGGCCCCATTGTCATGAAGTCAGGATCTGATTATGGGATCCCAGGGAAATCGAGGGCAACCCTTCAAAAATAATGAAAAATTTTAATTTTAAAGGCACTAATTACGTGATTGATATGTTTTCTAAAGCTATTAAAATACTTGCGTCTGTTAGTCATATTCTTATGTTGATAAGCTGATGTAGGAAGGTACAACTCCTTAACGGTTAGGAGTTGCTGAAAAATTATTTTTAATTTTATACATAGATATATACGTAGGTATGCATAGACCGATAGTTGTATTCCTTCAGGTTATTCAGATGAGCTGATGATGGACGATTTAAATCCTTAACTTTCATGCTGCTGAGATGATGATGGAAGCCACATGACTCTCTGTATCTGTTAATGAAACACATGTGTTATGATTTGATAATTCATATTGGTGAGTATAGGTGATTGGATTTAACGTTGCCAGATAGACAGCATTACCACTAAAAATAAAGAAAATAAAATAAAGTTTAAAAAAACTTAAAACCGACTTTAAAAATGTTTACTCAAAAGTATGAAATAATATTATTATACTTAAATACACAACATTAACCAACAATAACGCAGTCAAAGGCGGGTACGAATTAAATTAGGGGCCTTAAATTTTTTTGAGGTCGGTACCAGCACACAGTTACTTATACGTATTAAATGGTTTAGATTCGATGGTTTGCTGACAATGAAAAAACCTCAAAAAAAATGTAAGCCTCTAATTTAATTCGTACCCACCTCTGATTTCGTTATTGTTGGTTAATGTTGTGTATTTAAGTTTAATAATATTATTGCATACTTTTGAGTGAATTTCATTTTGAAGACGGTTTTAAGTTTTTTTTAACTTTTTTTTCATATACCCAATTATTAAGTTTACATATTTATAAATTATAATTTTATTTTTACCTCTAATGTTCTTTTCCATTATTCCACCGTTCGCCATATATTTAATTAATATATGGCGAACCATATATGTAACGGAATTTTAAATGGTATTTATCCAGATTTCAATCATTTTCGTTACACTAGATATAATTGATTTCTCAGAAATGGCTCTAACCATTTGCTCGAAAATTGGTATACGGGGCTTTTGGGAGCGAAAAATCGATCTAAATTAGGTACTCAATATACAAGGGAAAAGGCGATATGCATGTCTTAAAGAACTTCAGACCAATCTCTCTCATACCGATACTGTCAAAGGTGTTCAACTACAATAAACTACTAACGATCATCAATACGCGTACCAGCCGGGGCTCTCCACAGTGAATGCAGCCACACAAGTTATTACTACTGTTATGAAACATCTCGAGCTTAAGAAAAAAGTAGCAGCCATTTTCTGTGACCTTTCCCGCGCCTTTGAACTAGTCAATCATTCGCTTCTTTTGGCCAAGCTAGATACCTATGGGATAAAAGGATGCTTCCACAAAACGATAGCTTCATTTCTTAGTGAACGAACACAACTAACGTCAGTGAATGACGTGAGGTCCAAACTCCAGTCACTAGGCAATAATGCAGTCCCCCAGGGATCAATAATGGGAAATAATTTGTTTCTCATTCTAATGAATGACTTCACCACCGCATCCAGAGACGCTGAATATGTCATGTTCGCTGATGACGGGTGTGTAATTGTGACTGGAGTAAATGACTTGGATCTCAGGTCCCGATTGAATAAAGTAATGAATGAAATCGCTGCGTGGTTTTCAGTCAACGGAATGTGCCTTAGCGTGGAAAAAACTAACATCAGACAGTTCAATCTCAATGGATCCAAACAGCAAGATCTCAATGTCAGTTGTAATGGTGAAGTAGTCCCGCAGGTATTCCAAGTAAAGTACTTGGGATCTGTGGTGGACAGCGGACTCACGTGGTCACCGCACGTGGACGCGCTCTGCGCAAGACTTGCATCTGCATGCTACGCGCTTGGAAGACTCCGCCCATGCCTTAACCCAAACAGTGTTAAAAAAGCCTATTATGGCTATTTTCACTCCATCTTAACTTACGGTCTCGTACTGTGGGGTAAGGCAGCTGAGAGAGAGAGAGCTTTCAGATTGTAAAAACGCGCAGTCAGAATAATTGCCACCGCAAGACGTGACTAGCCCGCTCGTGAGCTGTTTATAAAACACAAAATTCTAACACTACCATCTCTATACATACTGGAAGTAGCAAAATACGTCAGGAAAAACCTCCAACAATTCTCCACGCATGGTGGTCAACATATCTTCAACACCAGAAACCGCCACGAGCTCCGGCTGCCGTTGCGGCGTTTACCTAAGTCTCATAGGTGTCTGGACTTCATAGGCCCTAAAATATATAATAAAATTGCTCCCGATATCACCCAGCTACAACTCGTTTTTAAAAAAATCTAAGAAAATCTTATATCACACGCGTTCTACACAGTAGACGAGTTCACTGACCCTCCCGAACAGCATAATTAAGGAATAATAAACATCCTAAGTACCTGCACTTGTAATAATATAAAAAAAAATAGAATATCCAATTATAAATGTAATGTTGTAATTTAATTAATAATAAATATTTGAATTAAATTAACATTATGACGTGTAAAGCATCCAGTTTATCAATAAATAATTTGTGTTTGTATTTGGTCTCATCTCTGGGAAAACGGATTTTTCGTAGATAAACGTAGAGCGTTAAAACGCAATAATCCCGCCTAATATGTATCATATTTTCACTAAACTTTCTTAAGTGTTCGTGGCCGAACCAATAGCGAGTCTAGCTCACAAACCGAATGACCCGAGGTCAAATATTCACTAAAATCGTGAAGTTTTTTGTTTATTTTAACTCATTTTTCATGTTACGGGTGTAATTTCAAGTTGTTTATTCTGAAAATCCGGTTTCACATGTACAAAACGTTCGTGGCCAAACGGTTACAAAGTCTAGCTCACAAACCGAATGGCCCGACGTCAAACCTCACTAAAATCCGGTTTCACATGTACAAAACGTTCGTGGCCAAACGGTTACAAAGTCTAGCTCACAAACCGAATGGCCCGACGTCAAACCTCACTAAAATCCGGTTTCACATGTACGAAACGTTCGTGGCCAAACGGTTACAAAGTCTAGCTCACAAACCGAATGGCCCGACGTCAAACCTCACTAAAATCCGGTTTCACATGTACAAAACGTTCGTGGCCAAACGGTTACAAAGTCTAGCTCACAAACCGAATGGCCCGACGTCAAACCTCACTAAAATCCGGTTTCACATGTACAAAACGTTCGTGGCCAAACGGTTACAAAGTCTAGCTCACAAACCGAATGGCCCGACGTCAAACCTCACTAAAATCCGGTTTCACATGTACAAAACGTTCGTGGCCAAACGGTTACAAAGTCTAGCTCACAAACCGAATGGCCCGACGTCAAACCTCACTAAAATCCGGTTTCACATGTACAAAACGTTCGTGGCCAAACGGTTACAAAGTCTAGCTCACAAACCGAATGGCCCGACGTCAAACCTCACTAAAATCCGGTTTCACATGTACAAAACGTTCGTGGCCAAACGGTTACAAAGTCTAGCTCACAAACCGAATGGCCCGACGTCAAACCTCACTAAAATCCGGTTTCACATGTACAAAACGTTCGTGGCCAAACGGTTACAAAGTCTAGCTCACAAACCGAATGGCCCGACGTCAAACCTCTCTAAAATCCGGTTTCACATGTACAAAACGTTCGTGGCCAAACGGTTACAAAGTCTAGCTCACAAACCGAATGGCCCGACGTCAAACCTCACTAAAATCCGGTTTCACATGTACAAAACGTTCGTGGCCAAACGGTTACAAAGTCTAGCTCACAAACCGAATGGCCCGACGTCAAACCTCACTAAAATCCGGTTTCACATGTACAAAACGTTCGTGGCCAAACGGTTACAAAGTCTAGCTCACAAACCGAATGGCCCGACGTCAAACCTCACTAAAATCCGGTTTCACATGTACAAAACGTTCGTGGCCAAACGGTTACAAAGTCTAGCTCACAAACCGAATGGCCCGACGTCAAACCTCACTAAAATCCGGTTTCACATGTACAAAACGTTCGTGGCCAAACGGTTACAAAGTCTAGCTCACAAACCGAATGGCCCGACGTCAAACCTCACTAAAATCCGGTTTCACATGTACAAAACGTTCGTGGCCAAACGGTTACAAAGTCTAGCTCACAAACCGAATGGCCCGACGTCAAACCTCACTAAAATCCGGTTTCACATGTACAAAACGTTCGTGGCCAAACGGTTACAAAGTCTAGCTCACAAACCGAATGGCCCGACGTCAAACCTCACTAAAATCCGGTTTCACATGTACAAAACGTTCGTGGCCAAACGGTTACAAAGTCTAGCTCACAAACCGAATGGCCCGACGTCAAACCTCACTAAAATCCGGTTTCACATGTACAAAACGTTCGTGGCCAAACGGTTACAAAGTCTAGCTCACAAACCGAATGGCCCGACGTCAAACCTCACTAAAATCCGGTTTCACATGTACAAAACGTTCGTGGCCAAACGGTTACAAAGTCTAGCTCACAAACCGAATGGCCCGACGTCAAACCTCACTAAAATCCGGTTTCACATGTACAAAACGTTCGTGGCCAAACGGTTACAAAGTCTAGCTCACAAACCGAATGGCCCGACGTCAAACCTCACTAAAATCCGGTTTCACATGTACAAAACGTTCGTGGCCAAACGGTTACAAAGTCTAGCTCACAAACCGAATGGCCCGACGTCAAACCTCACTAAAATCCGGTTTCACATGTACAAAACGTTCGTGGCCAAACGGTTACAAAGTCTAGCTCACAAACCGAATGGCCCGACGTCAAACCTCACTAAAATCCGGTTTCACATGTACAAAACGTTCGTGGCCAAACGGTTACAAAGTCTAGCTCACAAACCGAATGGCCCGACGTCAAACCTCACTAAAATCCGGTTTCACATGTACAAAACGTTCGTGGCCAAACGGTTACAAAGTCTAGCTCACAAACCGAATGCCCGACGTCAAACCTCACTAAAATCCGGTTTCACATGTACAAAACGTTCGTGGCCAAACGGTTACAAAGTCTAGCTCACAAACCGAATGGCCCGACGTCAAACCTCACTAAAATCCGGTTTCACATGTACAAAACGTTCGTGGCCAAACGGTTACAAAGTCTAGCTCACAAACCGAATGCCCGACGTCAAACCTCACTAAAATCCGGTTTCACATGTACAAAACGTTCGTGGCCAAACGGTTACAAAGTCTAGCTCACAAACCGAATGCCCGACGTCAAACCTCACTAAAATCCGGTTTCACATGTACAAAACGTTCGTGGCCAAACGGTTACAAAGTCTAGCTCACAAACCGAATGCCCGACGTCAAACCTCACTAAAATCCGGTTTCACATGTACAAAACGTTCGTGGCCAAACGGTTACAAAGTCTAGCTCACAAACCGAATGGCCCGACGTCAAACCTCACTAAAATCCGGTTTCACATGTACAAAACGTTCGTGGCCAAACGGTTACAAAGTCTAGCTCACAAACCGAATGCCCGACGTCAAACCTCACTAAAATCCGGTTTCACATGTACAAAACGTTCGTGGCCAAACGGTTACAAAGTCTAGCTCACAAACCGAATGCCCGACGTCAAACCTCACTAAAATCCGGTTTCACATGTACAAAACGTTCGTGGCCAAACGGTTACAAAGTCTAGCTCACAAACCGAATGCCCGACGTCAAACCTCACTAAAATCCGGTTTCACATGTACAAAACGTTCGTGGCCAAACGGTTACAAAGTCTAGCTCACAAACCGAATGGCCCGACGTCAAACCTCACTAAAATCCGGTTTCACATGTACAAAACGTTCGTGGCCAAACGGTTACAAAGTCTAGCTCACAAACCGAATGCCCGACGTCAAACCTCACTAAAATCCGGTTTCACATGTACAAAACGTTCGTGGCCAAACGGTTACAAAGTCTAGCTCACAAACCGAACGGCCCGACGTCAAACCTCACTAAAATCCGGTTTCACATGTACAAAACGTTCGTGGCCAAACGGTTACAAAGTCTAGCTCACAAACCGAATGGCCCGACGTCAAACCTCACTAAAATCCGGTTTCACATGTACAAAACGTTCGTGGCCAAACGGTTACAAAGTCTAGCTCACAAACCGAATGGCCCGACGTCAAACCTCACTAAAATCCGGTTTCACATGTACAAAACGTTCGTGGCCAAACGGTTACAAAGTCTAGCTCACAAACCGAACGGCCCGACGTCAAACCTCACTATAATCGGGAAGTATTTTGTTTATTTTAACTCATTTTTCATGTCACGGGTGTGAACAAGCTATTTATTCTTAAAATCCGGTTTTACACAAAAAAAATTAGTTCACATGCCTAGAAGACTCTGAGCTTCGACGGAGATAAATAGGGAGCTACCACATTTGGTTGTTCGCCGCTGTTTCTATAGATCGATAACCTTTCTCAACCAGAATACAGGGCAAAAATTATTATTAATATGTTTCGACAGTTTCCAAACTGACTGTCTGTGTGAGGCCGTGTCCGTTTTTGATCCAAAGGCTGGGCTTTGAGTGACGTGGTCGCTAGAGTCGGTATAGTTATTTGTGGAGATCTTCAACAGGGTAAGGTAGTATAACCTTCGGCCCGACGCTAAAAGCAGTATGCAAGCTAATCTACGAGAGGCCTCGAACAATATCACATTAGTCGGTGGGTTATTCTATAGCCAGGAGACCAAGTCAGTCGGGTCCCAGATGGTGGTTTGTCTGCTCTTGGATTCTGGAAAGAAATGGCTTACAACATATACTTAGCTAGGATATTGGAGTTTAAGTCTTTATCGTTTGGGGTTACCTGATATAGGTACGTATACAGGGTGTAACAAAATTGGTATAGATCCCGTTAACTGGGGCTTCTACTCAAAATTCTGAACATCTTTTGTTCTATTATTATATCAGCTCATATACGTCCCCACCGAGGGGCTCGAGCCTACTCTGAATCAGGCGAATTTTGTTCTATAACTTAGCTCAAATCGCAAAAAAATTCTCTTCATACAAATTGATCAGCTGATCGACCAATTTTGTGCATTTTAACCGATTTCAAAAAAGGAGGAGGTTTCTCAATTGGTTTTAAATTATATATTATGTGTGTTCGCGCATAACTTCGTCATTTATAACCAATTTTGATGATTCTTTTTTGTTAGAAAGGAGATATCCCAAGGGTGGTACCATGATAAGGGAACCAGGATCAAATGATGTCATCCCAGAGAAATCGAGGGAAACCTTCAAAAATCGTAGTGGCGTCTACTGCGTTTGAAGTCGGGTTTTTTTTGTTTAAAATTATCGTATGAAGGGTCCAAATTTTTTTTTTATTGTCTATGGGTTCCTTGGGGGAAAGTTGTTTAGTTTGAAGAAACGAACCCCTGTTAACGGGTCCATTTTTTTACACTCTGTATATAATGATTTTTTCCACTTCTTGGAGTTTATTTTCATTTCATTTTCTTTTCTTTTGTTCTAGTTGCGGACAACAAACAGCGTGACGCCTGTACCTAAATAATATAGACTAAACGACACCACGACGGGCTTAAAAATCAAAATGTTGTCTGGAAATCGACACCTCGGGCATATTATGTTGGAGTGCTTCAGGACACGGAAACCCGATGGTATTTGCCAAGTAAGTCTTACTAGCCACTAAAGAGATCTCTTGCCTACTTTTGTAAGAGAGGATTGCGATATGGCTCAAACTTAAGCCCATAAAATTAGTGCATGTAAGTATAAAAAAATGAAGAAATCGAAATACCTGTGTCTGAAGTTAACTAAAATGAAACTCATCTTGTAAATTGGTATACAGGGGTTTTTGGGGGCGATAAACCGATCTTGATAGGTCTTATCTCTGGGAAAACGCGTTTTTCCGAAATTTTCCAACTTTTATATTTCTTTGCGAAGTGTACACCGTCACCCTGGAAGATGTTTGCAAGTTTTTTTACTGAGGTGGACTCAGCATCAGTATCAACGGCAAGTACCTTTGATTCGCTGACGATATCGTGGGCACGCTCGATTGCCTCAGTAAAGTTTCTCAGCAAGTGGTTCTTAGAATAAACTGACTGCAGCCTTATACGACATCTCAAATTACGTAGAAATTTAAACAAAACGCGATTGAATTTTACAGCATCACTCGATGAAACAATTCAAAATAATAAACCACATAATTCTGAACTTGCAACTGCTACATCAACGCCACCTGCCGAAAGCGAAAGGAACTTTGTCAACCTACCAACGAATTTTGAAACAACGACATCTACAGCAAAATCCGGAAACTCTGTAAAAGGCAACCTGTATGCAGCTTCGGATCAAGCTCACGGCTCGCACTTGGATGTCGACAAGACCGATAAGCCACCTGTGAAGGAACAAAGAAACTTGCTCAACTACCCGATAGAAGATCCAAAGCTGATTAGAACAAAAGATGAAAAATCCAATGACGAGAGAATGCTTGCCACCAATACCACAGACGGAAAATCAACAGATGGCACCTGTAGGTCTCAACCCAAACGGGCGTTGCATTTAATAGGTGATAATCAACTTATGGACCTATCTACAGCGATTCTACAATCCAGGCAAGGAAGATGGAATGATAATAACCCTTTTGGTTTTGTTATGAGCAATGCGTCAAGTGCTGTTATTTTAAAGTATTGTTATTGTACGAATTACATACGTACATGTAATTTATTTTTATATTATTTTGTTAAGATTTGGAAGCAGTCGCGCTTGTACTGTGTACTTTGCCCGCGACCCAGTTAAGAGTGCATTGACACACGACAACTTAGCATAATTTTATTAGTTTTTAAATCAGTGTTCAATTAGAGATCCATCTGACAAGACCATTGCATTTTATTTGGGACCACCTCTAGGACACTCACTGACACATTGACATTGCATTCCTGTACAAGATCATATCCTGTACAATATTTTTTGGTCCTTCGTAAAAAGTAGTGACGTCGCGAGTGCACTGTTATTTTTACTTTCGCGAGCGTTCTGTACGACGTACGTTTAAGTTCGAAAGACAGCAGCCCTTTCGGAAGGAAACAGTGTTCCCGTCCTACGTCCTGCGAACCAGTTGCACCATCAAAAGAGAAGTTCTGCTGATCAAGTAAGATCTTTCCTTTTTTTTACTAATAATGGAGGTACACATTCAACGCCAAGCTGCTATTTTAGAAGAGATTAAGAGAATCCATACTAATTTCAAAAAGGATTCGGAAAGTAGGAAAGATGCTGATTACATCAAGCGTCGTGTGGATTCATTAGACAGCCTGTGGGCGGAATGTACGCTGAATGACACGAATTTGATGACCCAGGAAGATAAATCTCATCAATACTACACCGAGAACATCATTAAGGTAATCCAGAATTGGTACCAGGGGACGCGTGATGAGATATCCCGTTGGAAATCACAGGAAGCTGCGGGCAATCCATTGACGACAGGTAAGGGGGTTACCGTCCGTTTCGACAGCTCGCACTTCGAGGACGCGAAGGTGGATGACAAGGTGACAGAGTTACAGCAGTTGCAATATGCTAATTTCAGAGCATTAAAGAGGTTAGTAGAGAGTATTTGCATTGACGAAATTTCCGAAAAATGGGAAATTGAGGACAAGCTTAAAAGTTAGGAGATACGTTGGAAAGCCATTGACAAATTACACTTGCAAATTGATGGTTTATTAGTAGGTGATGACGAGGCTTACTATTATGAATTTGTCCAGCACGAAAAGCGTTTTGAGGAATTAAAACGTAATTTAAATATAAAATTAAACACGTCTATTCATCAGCAACAGTCTACGCCAAAGATGGACATACCTGTGTTTAATGGGAACTACACCCAATGGCCTACTTTTTATGACTTGTACTCTGAGACCATACACAAAAATCCTTCACTTTCTAAAGGTCAAAAAATGCAACATTTGAAGGGAAAATTGCGTGGAGAGGCTGAGAAGTTAGTCCAGCATTTACACATTTCAGCAGAAAATTATGACACATGTTGGGAACTATTTTACCATAGATATAATAATAAGCACGTTCTATTTACGAAAAATATTTGATAATTTTATGAAACAGCCGTCACTAAAAAAGCAGACATCATTTGAGTTAAAACGTTTTTGCCCTACCCGTTCAATAAAACACAAAAATCTGCAATTCAACAGCCTACACAGAGTTCATTCACGCGCTCTCGCAATTTTAATACCTATAATGCGAGTCAATATAATAAAATAATCTGCCCATTGTGCAACGATAATCATACTCTGTTTCAGTGCCTAAAGTTTAATGACATGACAGATAATGATAAATTAAAATATGTCATAAAAAATAAAATATGCAAAAATTGTTTATTTGTACATTCCAAAGGTTACTGTGGATCTCAAAAACGTTGCAAAGAATGCGATGAGTCCCATAACACACTTTTGCACAAAGCTATCCTTTGTTCAGGGCATTTCACTCAACAACGCCCGCTAAACCTAATATTACAAGTCGAGCCTCAGAGGGGCCGTCGATAAAAAATATGCAAAACAATTTTGTATCAAGCAATGATGACGAAATTTTGTTACCTACTGCCTTAGTGCAGGTTCAGGCCTATGACGGTAATTTTATTACACTACGCGCGCTGATTGATCAAGGGTCACAGATCACATTAATTAATGAAGACGCGGCCCAGAAACTAGGGTTAAAACGTGAGCAAATGCATGCCAGCGTAAGAGGAATTGGTACCTTATCTAATAAGAGTAAAGGAAAGTTAAACTTAGTATGCAAATCTTTACACAGCGACTTTCAATTTACAACTGAAGCGTTGATTATGACAAGTGTTGTAAATAACTTGCCAAACAACACATTTGCCAAAAAACCGTGGTCTCATGTGACAAATATTACTCTAGCTGATCCTAACTACAAATGTCCAGGCCATCCAGGCCCATAGATATACTTTTTGATGCACACGTCTATTCTGAAATTTTAATGAGCGGTCTTATTAAAGGTGAAGGTCACCAACCTATGGCTCAACAGACCCAGCTGGGCTGGACACTGTCAGGCAATGTCAAGACCTACAACTGTCATGTAGTTACGAATAATCTTGAGGACTTAGCAAGGTATTGGGAGGTCGAAGACATCAGCGGTGAATCAAAACATATGACGTCACAGGAGCAGTACTGCGAGGATTTTTACGTAGCAACAACGAAACGTTTAGACGACGGCAGGTACGCAGTTCGATTGCCAATGAAACCGAACTTTGGCGAGCTTTTAGAAAAAACTAAACCACGCGCGATCGCCCAATTTATGCAACTAGAGAGGAAATTATACAAAAATACACTATTGTCTACTAGTTATACCCAATTCATGCAAGAATATATAGATATGCAACATATGAAGAAATGTAAAAATGACATTGAACCCTTCTGTTATCTGCCACACCATGGAGTTTTAAAACAAGATTCCTTGACAACTAAACTACGAGTGGTTTTTAACGCTTCACAAAAAACTGACAATGGCTTTAGCTTAAATAGTTTGATGGAGTGCGGTCCTAAGTTGCATCAAGATCTGTTAACTTTACTGATAGGATGGCGTTTCTATAAATACGTTTTCACAGCTGACTGTGAAAAAATGTACTGTGGTGTTACTAAAGCGCTTGGGTTACAATGGAACCCACAAAATGACAACTTTACATTCAATAATACAATAAAAACAGATTGCAAGATTTACACGAAAAGAATATTACTTTCAGAAATATCAAAAATCTTTGACCCGCTGGGATGGCTCACACCACTCACAGTTAGGGCGAAGTTACTGTTTCAGAATATTTGGCTATCTCAATGTGGATGGGATGACAGCTTACCGGAAGACATTCAAGAAAACTGGAGAAGAATAAGAAATGATTTGCAAAACATAACTGACATTGACATACCTAGGTGGATCGGAGACACAACCGGTACAAATTCATGGATTCTGCGATTCATCAGAAAAGATTTACTCATGTGCAATCTACTTACGTACTTTGAATGACAACAACGAGCACATAGTAAGACTAATTGCTGCTAAATCAAGATTAGCTCCTATAAATAAAAAATTGACACTTCCCCGTCTAGAGCTATGTGGAGCATTGTTACTTGCAACACTCATGAAACAGGTCCTGAAGGCATTTAAGTGGGAAACAGTAAGCAAAAATACCTACGCATGGACCGACTCTATGATCGTTCTAGGTTGGTTATATGGTGATGTATCAAGATGGAAAACGTTTGTGAGTAACAGGGTGCAAAAAATAACTGACGTCATACCGAAAGATCACTGGAGCTACGTGAAATCAGAGGAGAACGCCGCCGACTGTGCCACACGAGGACTATCCTGTTCTCAACTACTCAAACATCCCTTATGGTGGCAGGGCCCAGAATGGATAATTTTTTTTGACAAAAATACTGTACAGAAACCGGAAATAATACAAACACAGCTGGAAGAAAAACAAAAACAAATATGCGCTGTACAGTCAGAACCGTCATCTATCATCATAGAGCTGCTAGATAGGTATAGCGACATGACTCACATTGCACGAATCGTTGCGTGGGTCTGGCGTTTTATAAAAAATACTAGGACAAAAACGAAGTTATGTACCAACTACTTAACATCTGCAGAATTGACAAGTGCTGAAAAAATTATTGTGAAAACCATACAAGCACATGTTTTTAAGGAGGATATCTCAAAATTAAAAACTGACAAATCTCTTGGAAAAAAGAGTAAATTACTGACATTAAACCCATGGCTATCAAAAAATTACGTCATGCATGTTGGAGGGAGATTGAATTACTCGAACCTGGAGAACAGCGCAAAGAATCCTATGATTTTACCACATAATAGTAAATTGACTGACCTTATCATTTGGCGATCTCATCATCAAACACTACATGGTGGACCGAAATTGACATTGACACATCTTAGACAAAATTACTGGATTTTAGGAGGACAACGCGCAGTCAAGCGAGTACTACATAAATGCACGATATGTCGCCGACATAATGCAAAGAGCCAATCCCAGATCATGGCAGATTTACCCGAACCTAGAGTGACGGTATCTCGCCCCTTCACACACACGGGGGTTGATTTTACTGGTCACATTGAAATAAAGGCGAACAAGGGACGAGGTATGAAAACTCTATTGGCATAAGTCGCTGTTTTTGTATGCCTAGCGACAAAGGCAATCCATCTCGAGTTAGTTACTGAATTGACTAGTACAGCTTTCCTAGCAGCATTTAAACGCTTTTGTGCACGGCGTGGAAAACCCAGTGATATTTACAGTGACAATGGAACGAATTTTGTTGGAGCAAACCATATCTTACTACAACAGTACAAAATGATATTGCAAACCATAGATACACTTGTACTGGATAAGATAGAGGAGATGGGAATAAAATGGCATTTCAATGCTCCTGCCTGGCCAAGCGCTGGAGGATTATGGGAGGCAGCTGTAAAAAGCATGAAGTACCACCTGAAACGTGTAATGGGAAATCAACGTTTGACATATCAAGAGCTTCTAACGCTGGTTTGCCAAGCCGAAACTTGCCTTAACAGTCGTCCATTATGCAGTTTGACTGAAGATACAGATGATATTGACTGTTTAACACCAGGTCACTTTTTCACTGGCACATCTATCTTGACAGTTCCAGAACCTGACACTGATAGCTATGACCTAAGAAAACGATGGCAGATTGTGCAAAAATGGGCAAGGATTTTTGGAAGCGATGGTCCCAAGAATATCTTCAACAACTACAGACTAGACAAAAATGGACAAGACAGAACAAAGACCCTCAAATAAATGACATTGTGTGCATCAAGGACGATAATTTACCAGCAGGAAGGTGGACATTAGGACGTGTAGTTTCCTTACATCCAGGTAAAGACGGACATACGAGAGTATAGTCACCTTAAAAACGAAAAAAGGTGAAATAAAAAGACCTATGATAAAAACTAGTCCCACTAGTCGAGGCCGACAAAAAATTAATAAATGAAAAAAATGACAATGGTGACAGAAAAAGAAATAGAACGGGCAAAATGACATGGAAAAGTTTATTTGGGTGTTCTTTATTATTACTAATGACAATGATAACTCCATCTGTACAACAAACCGAAAAAGGCATAAAAATTACAACCTTTACACAAAATCAGACAATTTATTTTGACAAGCTTGCAGAAGTTTATGAGATAAAAGATGAATGGAAGTTAATATTTTATTACAATATGACAAATTATTGGCAAAATGTTGAAGCGTTACAAAAATACGTTACTCATCTCAAAGGTTTTCAAAGAGAAGGTTGGGCAATGCAATTTTATATTTTAATTAATCAATTGGAACAGAACACAAATGAACTATTTTTTACCCGACTGCGCCAGAAGGAGGGTTATGTTTTTCAAGAGTATGTATGTATGTATAATTGTTTGGCACGCTCTGCAGCCTGAACGGCTGGATGGATTTTGGCTTGAGAGGTGTCGTTAGATTCGTATTTACTGTGAGAGTGACACTGGGTATATCAAAATTAAAAAAAATACAAAATGGCAGGTTTTTGGCGCCAAATTCAAATGTTGGACACGCACTGCAGCCAGAACGGCTGCAGAATATAATAATATTATTATATCAACTGATAAGTTAATAATCTGCGTAATCTTAATGTGAGTCATGTGTATATAGGTTACTACACAAACTCATTCAATAATAAAACTAAAAAATGAATAAAATAAAATACGGTAATTTAAAAAACTAAAAAACCCGACTGCGTTTCTGTGTAATTTGTAAATGAAAAACCCTAAAACAAGAAAGTCGTCATACCCGATTGCACTTAACTTAAGAAAAATTTTAGCAGTCGGGACCCATTCTAGAAAGTCAGCCGTCTAGTCAGTATATTGGAGTAATCTGCAAAAGTAATTAGTGTCTGCAATGTAATACAGGTATGTGCTCTCAATTCACTATGCCTTCATTTCTATAATGGGTCCCGACTGCTACAATTTTTCTTAAGTTAAGTGCAATCGGGTATGACGACTTTCTTGTTTTAGGGTTTTTCATTTACAAATTACACAGAAACGCAGTCGGGTTTTTTAGTTTTTTAAATTACCGTATTTTTTTACAATCAGCTGTTAAAAACACACCACCTAACACAAAAAAGATACAAAAGAGGCCTATTCGATGGGATCGGCTATGCTGCAAACACACTGTTTGGAGTCTTAGACCAAAGATTTGCTGACAAATATGAAAATGACATAAAAACTTTACAACGGAACGATGATCATTTATTACAGCTATTAAAAAATCAAACAAGTATCCTAGAAGCCGAACATAATATTTTACAAAGAAACGAGGCTACTATGGTGAAACATTTTAACTTGATAAATGAACAACTATACTCTCTACAGAACGAGACAGAACAACGAAAGGTCGAAATAGAAAATGCATTTTATATAATGACATCCACCATAGCAGCAGAAGCTATGATCCAAAATTTGAAATATATTCAACAAACTCTCATAAATACTTTGACTAATATGTACCAAGGCCACATTGACATGCATTTAATTTCTCCAAATCAACTACTAAACGAATTAAATTAAATAGCACGGCATTTACCACATCACCTGGCACTGCCTGACATAAAAGATAACGTGCGAGAGATATACAGGCTGTTCCGTATTCACGCACGAGTGGCACGTCACTTTTTGATTATGACAATAAAGGTACCATTAATAAGTGACGAAATGTACGAAATAAACAAACTCATGAGTATTCCTTAACGCATAGATAAAAAACGAGTCAGGTATGTCATTCCTACGTCAGATTTAATTGCATTCAATGTAAACCAATACTCGTTCATACCTTTCAATCAATTTGACATGGCCGAATGCCAAAAAATACAAGATCAAAAACTAATGTTGTAACACCCCACCCGCCTATTTAAAATATATAAATATAAATATAAATATATAAATATAACTAACTAAACCTACCTATAATACGCATACGTACATACAACATACAACCTACCACTATCTACCTATAAGAAGTATGTAAACTATACTTGATTTTTATTGCATTTTAAAATATGATTAAACGTTTGGCCAGATCGACTAGAGAACCCTAATTCGTGATCGCAGTAACTCAGAGTCTTTTTGAAGGTGAATGACAAGTTATTTTTAAGAGATTAATCTATCACGTTGTGTTTGGACGAACGATGTAGTCTAACCCATAATTTTGAAGTATTTCGCGCAGAACCCTAATTTCCCTACTGTGATTGGTCCCTATTTTGGGCCCCCCCAAATTGGGAAGGGTAGCTAGCCCCCAGTGCTCGGAATAACGTAATACTTGACTGACGTCAGTACTGCATTATTTTGGTGATTAAAACAATGTACATCTAACTCAAAGTAATTGAACGAGCGATTTTAGCTCTAAACAGATAATTACTACTACGTGAGCCCCGCTAGCTACTGTCTCTGGCAGGCCACTAAGGTACATGATCAGAGTCCACCACCCTTCAAGTGTAATTTAATTAAGCTACACGACAATGTAAAGTGTACTATGCCATGTTCCACCCGAATCCCAAATCTAGTGTATATAAAACGCTTGTGAGGCGCCTTATTATACGTGTATAGTGTGAACTATAGCTGAGTCTTTACAGCCATAGCTTGTCCAACCCTATTCGACAGGTAGGATTAATACCTTCGAACAGCGATTGTTCGCGAATACATGTTAGCACTAAGTACTAAAATAAAGTAGATATTCCGACTTGAATGTCGCTCATCCTGTGAGAAGAGCACTACGGAATGTGAAATAAGTAGTTAATCTACTAATATGGTTCTTAGACCTGGAACTGTGCCATACAGTTGTATATAATGATATAAAGACCTGCGGTCTATATAACTAAAGCGAAATGGACACGATATCCAGCGTGCCGCCGGCTCCAAAATAATACATAGTGTTAAAGCTCTGTCTTTAGACGTAGCAAACCCTTGATAAAGGGCGAAAGTAATGTCAGTTTAATAGTTTGGCTGAACGTGAAGAACAACGAACCAACACAGTCGCAACCCACTGTGAGACCCACGCGAATCATAGTCGCGGCATCACAATTAGGTCAAAGCGAGAAGGCGTGTAAGCCAAGTGTTTGGTCGAGGCGCTAGTTCAGGACGCAATAGGAGCCGACAGGACCCGGACACCGTGAACACTGCCCATAATATCCGAAAACCGTAGAATAGATTTAGTTTCTAAATCTAGCACATATTAACTGACCCTGGCTACGGTTACCATCAGGATGGGTCGGCTACCTTCATCATAATCGGTCTTACTATAATCACTATTAGTAAGGCGCGAACGCCTAACCTGTTCGTTTGTTTGCTCAATACCTTCCTAGACGCTTGGTCCGATTCAGGTGAAATTCTGCCAAGGCATGCTTGTGATAAGCTACAGATAGGACCTACCTATCTATAATTACATTAGTATCAGAATAGGCGAAGCTCGAACGCCTATAGTTTGTTTGTTTGCCCATTACATTTATCCCATAAAAGTGTGGACAGATTTAGCTAAAATTTGGTAAAATTAGGAGTTGTTCATATCTATGAACCACTGAGCTACATATCTAGCCCATATAGCATGGAGCTTGGTAAGCAGCCATCTCAAGTATGACATAGGCCTTCCCCTGCGACAGCATAGCGCCGCACTATCTCGAATGAGATTAGTGAACTGAGTGGACCTCGTGCTCACGGAACCCTAAAGCTTTGGCCGCACACGTGGCCTCAGTGATTTCATCATATCAGCCGCTGCAGAATAGATATCATCTCTCCCAGCAGTGGACTCAGAACTTCCCACTTCCTGCGCACGTGGCTACAGCAGTTATATCATCAGTCTCTGTTGGACAAATGTCCCAGCAGTGGACAGTCTCTTCCCACATCCTACAAACGTTGCTACAGCAGTTATACCATCAGTCTCTGTTGGACAGATACCCCAGCAGTGGACATACTCTTCCCACATCCTACAAACGTGGCTACGGTTATCATATCCCTTGTCCAACTGCGGGCCTACATACTACCTATCCTAATCAAATAAATATAAAACCCTGAAATAAATGCATTAAAACCTATTAAATATAGACTGGAAATTAACACACATTTAAATAAGCTATGAAACCTGGAAAACAAACAATAATTACCTATAAATTTAAAGCGACTGAACACTATTAAACACTCACGTGCCTCGTCGAATGAAGATTTCCTATTTCTGTGTCATCTGACTTACTTAGCTGGCAGGTCATGGACACGGCCCATGTGTGGGGTCGTCGGGCAGCGTGGCGTCCTTGCAGTTGTCCTTTGAATGCGTGCTTCTCCTGTGGTGGTCTGTTCAACTGAATCCCCCAGCGTCCGTGCGTCCGTGGTTTTATAAGCTTTCACACAGATGCAGCCTCGGCGGCGCGCGGGCAGTCGCACGCACACCTATAGCCATGGCGTGATCCAAGCCGCCCGACATCGAGGCGCCTGCGCAAGCGTCGGTCGCTGCCAGCACTCAGACAGACTGGCGCCAATATCGCTCCGGCCTCAGCTTTCGCGCCATTTATTACCTAAGGCAATCTGTTATAACGTGCGCACCGCGTGGTTCGAATGACGACCGACAGGCGGCAGCCTGGCTTCTCGGAAATAATCCCTGAGCTAATTTGTTCCAATAACTGTCTATTCACTCGACTCGAGGTTAATCCTCACCCGACCGAACAAAACTAGTTATGTTTTTCCCAATAGACAGATTCCTTTTAGTCTATCAAGACTTACTGTAATACCTATAGATATTTATTTATACATATGGATCGTTACAATCCAACCCCCTGAAAATTTTTAAAAATAGAATTCAGAGAATTGTCTTTTTGAAATTTTCAAAATAGCTAATAACTATTAAAATTTCCTGTTGGCACATTCTCCCCCACGTGTGGTGTGTATTTAAACCAGGCATGTCATTTATTGTCCCTTGATTGATACGCTCAACCATAAACAAAACCGGATTAGCACAGGACCAGCTCCCGCCATCACAGAGGAGTTCGAACGGGCATTTCGGTTGTGAGTTGAAGCCACTGCTACGTTTCGCGCATAGGCGTATACATTGAGTGGACCACTAGCTTCCAATTCCCCACGCACCAGGAACCTCTACTGGCATAAGCGCATTAGTAAATTGTCAATCTAGTTTACCTCTCCAAACTGTCCGTGATATAACACAAGCGGCTCCCGCGACAATCAGCCAAGTTCTCCAAATAGAGCTTCCCCCAAGTGACAATAGAATCTTACCTTGGAGTATGTATAGTGTATAAGTCCAGTTCTTAGCTTCTGGTAGAGTAATTAGCCCAAACCAACGTAATGTAAGACTCAAAAGAACAAATTGTTGGTTCGTACTATTTTTGTATTCATGAAGTAGGACAGCGTGTGCCAACAGCTGACTCAGATATCCAGTATTTGTTGACTCTCCTTCAAGACCACACTTTCCCTTAATTTACCCCCAAAATATCAAAGCAACTCACTCAAAACCACTTTTCACATCACTCTCAAACAGCCTTTTGTGGTATTCCAATCCTGGAAAGGTCAACAAATCCTTATCTTCAGCCAGGATATTTATTGTAGTCAACACAAGAGAATATGTAGACCTATTTTCAAGTATTTAAACACAATTCTCACTTTAGTTTATAACCAAAACCCTCATCTTGCAAAAGAAAATAATATTTACTTCCAATGACAGACCGTGACTTCGTTCTAAAATCAGATCTGAAAGTTGAAAATAAATGAGCGCTAATATTTAACGCACCAAAGATGACCTACTTTCACCACAACCCGGCACAACCTATATATAATAATTGAAGCAGCATGCATCATTGCAAACTTAAAACTAACCGCAACCTTATAAAACTAATACCGACTCCCCACTTTTCCTATTCATGCGTAATTTCACTACATTTAGCAGGATTATAATATTTTTATTATAATCCTACTGTACCTTCTAATTTTATTACTAAAATTAGCCATTCACCAAAAGCGTAGATATGCTAATGTTGAAGTAACATAGCTTCGCTGTACCTGTTATTCAAACATACCTTTTCACATTTTACCGGGTTATCGAAATAAAAGACAAGTGTTTTTTTTTTTCAATTTCATTTTAAACTAGGTAATAAAACTCAATCGATATTAAAACATTTAATTCAAAAATATCACAATTGTTATTCCGATGGCGTCTCCTTTTAACTTAAACTTATAAAACCTAACCCCCTTTTTTTTCTTCGTGCGATAAGTCCCCGACTGCAAATAATTCCTAAACGCACGCGACACCTGAACTACGCTAGCGCCATTACTTATAAGCGGCAAGTCGACAGACTTTTATATCTGTGACAAACTCACTGTGCAAACTCAAATGGTCAGCGACACCTTGTGAAAACAGGCCGAACTACAAGAAATTTGTCTTGCATCAATATTCGATCGAATTGAACTAAAATATCTCTATCCTATTGAATAAATTCTATTATCGCCTAGTAAGTTAGAAATTCTACGAAACATTGTTTTCAATGAAACCGTAAAAATGTTTTGAACATAATGTATGACCCGTGGCGCCATCTATTGGAAAAATGTCAAACTAACTCCTTACTTTCCCTGTGGCGAAAGGTCACACCTATAGTTGCTGCCTATGTCATTCGTAACAGCGCCACAATCAAAACATTTGAAGGAAATAGTAGGTGCTAGCACGCCCTACCTATTTTACCTGCCTTTTATAATATTATACAAATAACTAATTATTGGTACAGTATTTAATTAAAAGTAAGTAGAATGTTCCAGCTAAAATTTCCGCTGTTTTAAGATTGATTTACAAAACTATTGCGATAAACAAATAAAATCAAAACTGAAGTGTGTAGGTACTCCCTATGTATCTAATAATGTGACTATGTGTTTGTCTCAACTTCACTCCAAATCTTTTGAATTCCCTACGTCTATACTATTTAATGGCTCGAGCCCCTTGGTGGGGACGCAAATGAGCTGATGTGATGATGATGATGATACTATTTTAGTTTCTTCTATAAATACGTGAGGATTCCCTAAAAAAAATAAACCTTTGAGTATAGAATTCGGACCGACCAACCTATAGATTCTCTAACTTACCTACGTACCGAATAATAACCTATGCTTTTTTATGTACTCTGCCCGAATAATCCGAATAATTACCTACTTGTCCGAATAATATGAATAACTAGCTATCTACTAGTAATAAAAGTTTCGTACTGAATGATCCTTAAGATTGAACTAATGATAAGACCTTATTTATTAGTTTTGAATGATGTTTTAAATTACTTAAAATTTATGTACCTATTTTAGGATTTTATCTCATCTATACCTATTTTACACTGAAATGTGAAATGGTTGGAAATAATTTATTTTTACCGTTAAAAGGTTTTTCTAATTTAAATTGGTAAGCAAGTTTAAGGTATCTACACCTTTAGGATAATTTACCTATTTAATTACCTTACATACTTATCCTAGGCCATTTCCTAGATATCTTTATCAAAACAACAAAATGTTTCAAAACTCATCTACCAACATTTACATATGGTAAATGTGGGTAGGTAATTAAACCAGAGACAACCTTAAGTTTTCTTTTCTACCCACCTAACCTACTTAAATCATTACCAATGTTACACACGCGAAACCTTGCATGTACGGATGTATGTATGTTTGTTACTCCTTCACACAAAGCTACCTAACGTACCTAGCTGAATGACTTTAGTAGGCAAATAGCTTAGGATCCGAATTAACATATCGGCACCCTTCTCTCCACACCCGCGATCAGCTTGCGTCTCGCGCACCCCCGGAACCTGCTTCCGCTAGCGAGCCTTTTAACCGACTAGTCCCACGAGATACGTTAAAAGGAATCAAGTACACTACTATTGTTCACTTTTAAAAACACTACTTAATAATGCGTAAAAGAGTGCATATATTAGACACCTAAAACTTTTCTATAAAATGTTTTTAACTAAAATTTAAAAGTTAGCCTACTTATGTATTTATTGTCATCTACAAGTACCATGATTGTCATTTCAATTTATTTATCTACAACGTGGACGCGGCTTAGTCTAATGAAGGCATTATTTATAGGTAAAACTAGATTTCCTACTAGTCACCTACACTTACAGTGAAACGATATTAAACTTAAAACAAGTTACATAGATATATGTAAGTAACCCTATTCCAGTAGAATACCGCAGCTTAGATACATGAATAAAAGAATAATGTTATATTCAAATGAGCTAAATCAAATAAGTAAATTATATTTAACTGGTTTTTCGAAACATCCTATTTTCGAATAAGTTTATATTATTTGATCCCATAGTTATTTTTGTTATGTGTACCCTACCTATAACATCTTTTAAATGACAACAAAACAAAATGCTACCTATTTTAAAATACGCCTACAAATAATTCTTAATGCTTACTGACGTACTCATTCATTTTAGCACCATAAGGTTACCTAACTACCGCGTATATACAGTGGCCCTATAAAATATAAGTCTAGCATTCCATCAAGCCGATTTTATTTTGATTCCTAGTAGAAGACTCGTCAACCCCCCGATCCTAAAGATTTTAAAATAAAACCCAGGTTTAATTTTCTATTCTTGAAATAGGATAAGATTAATATCCTCTATTGTATGCCAAATATACAAAAGGAAACACATATGATCTAGCAAAACACGCAACTATATGCAAAGGCGGCCTTATCGCTCCAAGCGACCTCTTTCGGCATCCTTTGTCGATCGGAAGAGACAAAGTGAAACTATATGCGAGCACTCAAGCAACTAATAAAAGCTGAGCAAAATAAAGTATACGAAAACTAATACTGAACAAGGATAAATTACAAATACTAAATTATATATTTATTATTTCATATATGTATTATTTTATATTATTATTTCCACACTCATATACATATCTATCATTTATAAAGACTATCCCTTAATTTGTCAGATTGAGTGACTATCGTGGACCTCAACAAAGTATTTATTGTTGATTTTGAATATTTAAATTCCGAGATACTAATTTAAAATATTTTCCTCGTATCTTAACTATCCTTTATGCCACTGCGGTTCGCTTACGCTATACTGCTATGTAAAGATACTAAGTTCAGATGTCTATATTCACAACCCCCCGCATAATAGACTTATAAAACCATAGTTACCCTAATAGGATCTAGAATAAACTTCCGAAATATTAAATATTGTCTACCATAACACTGACTACTCCCGGTATAATAGATATGTAACACTATAAAACCCCTTAAATCTATTTATCCTATCTACCCACCTTAATAAATTGTAAGTTGGAACGTCAAAGACACGAGTCTTCGCATGAACCAACAGCTACCAGTTACATTCTATCCGAATGTCCCAACTGATCGTAGCCAAAACGTACCCACACACCTTATGAAAATTTGCCTATTTACCTTGAAGGTATTTTTTTTTTTCAATACGAATAATTTCTTAGAATAACCCACCATATGAACTAATCCGTTCCTAAAGACCTAATTCACTTACTGAAAGTTATTACCTAACAGCTGTATCTGTCTTAAAGTTCCTACAATAAAATTCAGAGCAATACCTATTCCTGTTTACTCTGAAATTCCTAACATCCGAACATAAGGCTCGTAACACGTCCATGCCTCATTATACCTCAAGGTCACTGGTAGATATTTAAAACTAAATCTTTATTATGTACCCTATCTCGCATCCAATGTCCCTAGATGCACACAATATACGTTTGGAAACCTTGATCTACTGCGGAACAAACCAAACAAAACAAAAATTTATTTTTCTTAACCGCAACGGGAGTCGATCCCGCGACCCTAGTATGTGAAGCTACTAGGTGTTCCTAATATACAACGTAAATAAATTAAAACTAAAAATATTTTTTTTTTCAACCGCAACGGGAACTGAACCTGCGACCCTAGTATGCGAAGCTACTAGGTACTCCTAATATATAACGTAAATAAATTAAAACAAAAAAATTTTTTTTTTTTCAACCGCAACAGGAACCGAACCTGCGATCCTTGTATGCGAAGATACTAACTATTTCTAGTTTACAACCTAGATATATTAAGAACTAAAATAATATTTTTTTTTTCTAAATTTGCCTCCCTCGGGACTCGAACTGGCGACACCAAGTTACGAGGCTAATACTCCTAATATACAATCTAACAGAAATAAAAATAAAATTTATCTTTAAAACAAATTACCTCTAACAGGATCGAACTTGCGACTGTAAATTGCAAGGCTACGGATATATTATTGTGCCATAGCGCACTAGCTTGAAGTTCCTACGACAATATCAAGAGCAAATCGCATGTCCTTCACAGAACTTCTTTTGCGATTCCAACGACAGTAGGCATTCAACATAACAACTGCTTCTTTTACGAAATGTAAATAACTTAAATATTACTATATTTTGATTCAAAATAGTATATAACCTACCTAAACTTACCTAAATTACCTAACCTACTAAACTTGTACTAAATAATCGCATACTAAATTAAAACTGAACCTACATGTTCACAGCTCACACAATTACATTTAGTAACAAAGCAGTGTAAAACGACCTACTCAGAGCCAGCTTGCGATGTCCCTTTTCGCCCGGAATCGAACCCTGGACTTCTCAAACGTTTCGCACTACTTACTTACTTATAACCGCCTAAAATTTATTTTCTACTCAACCTATTAAATAAGTGCAACTTCACAGCCCCGTCTGCCTACATAAGTACACGCTATTCGTAACGTTCAACTACCTTATTTATCAATTATTATGAGAGAATTACTTTTTTTCTCTGAACTAAATCGTTAACTACCCATCCTATACACCAACTAGAAAATGTACCTACCAAATATTTCTTTCGAACAATTAACTTATTTAATTATTGAAATCCGGAATTTTACCAACGGAGTATTGAGAAGAAATTATATTATCAATGCCTACTTCAAATACGCTGTCATATAAAAGAATTCAACGGGAGCACTCACTCACTCGTCGACTCCTGTATTCAACCCCCCGGATATAAGACAATAGCTGGGGTTTAAATTAACCTATAAACTATAAAACTACATAGGATAAAAATAATAATTCTCTTTATTTGATAGATTAATCATTCAGTTATAATTGTCATTCGCACTTCATTCCATTTCACGAACATCAAATTGTGGCATGAACCGAAGCCAACTAAAGTTATTTATCTATGTTTATCACAAATAACTGAACACAAAGTTTTATTATACAAAACGACTACCTACAAGATTCAGTCTACGAACGCGAAAATCAGATGTCAGACATCCAAGTTCTTTGGTAGCACTGTAACCGTTCCCGCCTCCGAATCCTGATTTTGGCTATCCAAATGTAATATTTTGGACCCTCTTCTTATCCTGGTCACGGCACCAAATTGTAACACCCCACCCGCCTATTTAAAATATATAAATATATAAATATAAATATAAATATATAAATATAACTAACTAAACCTACCTATAATACGCATACGTACATACAACATACAACCTACCACTATCTACCTATAAGAAGTATGTAAACTATACTTGATTTTTATTGCATTTTAAAATATGATTAAACGTTTGGCCAGATCGACTAGAGAACCCTAATTCGTGATCGCAGTAACTCAGAGTCTTTTTGAAGGTGAATGACAAGTTATTTTTAAGAGATTAATCTATCACGTTGTGTTTGGACGAACGATGTAGTCTAACCCATAATTTTGAAGTATTTCGCGCAGAACCCTAATTTCCCTACTGTGATTGGTCCCTATTTTGGGCCCCCCCAAATTGGGAAGGGTAGCTAGCCCCCAGTGCTCGGAATAACGTAATACTTGACTGACGTCAGTACTGCATTATTTTGGTGATTAAAACAATGTACATCTAACTCAAAGTAATTGAACGAGCGATTTTAGCTCTAAACAGATAATTACTACTACGTGAGCCCCGCTAGCTACTGTCTCTGGCAGGCCACTAAGGTACATGATCAGAGTCCACCACCCTTCAAGTGTAATTTAATTAAGCTACACGACAATGTAAAGTGTACTATGCCATGTTCCACCCGAATCCCAAATCTAGTGTATATAAAACGCTTGTGAGGCGCCTTATTATACGTGTATAGTGTGAACTATAGCTGAGTCTTTACAGCCATAGCTTGTCCAACCCTATTCGACAGGTAGGATTAATACCTTCGAACAGCGATTGTTCGCGAATACATGTTAGCACTAAGTACTAAAATAAAGTAGATATTCCGACTTGAATGTCGCTCATCCTGTGAGAAGAGCACTACGGAATGTGAAATAAGTAGTTAATCTACTAATATGGTTCTTAGACCTGGAACTGTGCCATACAGTTGTATATAATGATATAAAGACCTGCGGTCTATATAACTAAAGCGAAATGGACACGATATCCAGCGTGCCGCCGGCTCCAAAATAATACATAGTGTTAAAGCTCTGTCTTTAGACGTAGCAAACCCTTGATAAAGGGCGAAAGTAATGTCAGTTTAATAGTTTGGCTGAACGTGAAGAACAACGAACCAACACAGTCGCAACCCACTGTGAGACCCACGCGAATCATAGTCGCGGCATCACAATTAGGTCAAAGCGAGAAGGCGTGTAAGCCAAGTGTTTGGTCGAGGCGCTAGTTCAGGACGCAATAGGAGCCGACAGGACCCGGACACCGTGAACACTGCCCATAATATCCGAAAACCGTAGAATAGATTTAGTTTCTAAATCTAGCACATATTAACTGACCCTGGCTACGGTTACCATCAGGATGGGTCGGCTACCTTCATCATAATCGGTCTTACTATAATCACTATTAGTAAGGCGCGAACGCCTAACCTGTTCGTTTGTTTGCTCAATACCTTCCTAGACGCTTGGTCCGATTCAGGTGAAATTCTGCCAAGGCATGCTTGTGATAAGCTACAGATAGGACCTACCTATCTATAATTACATTAGTATCAGAATAGGCGAAGCTCGAACGCCTATAGTTTGTTTGTTTGCCCATTACATTTATCCCATAAAAGTGTGGACAGATTTAGCTAAAATTTGGTAAAATTAGGAGTTGTTCATATCTATGAACCACTGAGCTACATATCTAGCCCATATAGCATGGAGCTTGGTAAGCAGCCATCTCAAGTATGACATAGGCCTTCCCCTGCGACAGCATAGCGCCGCACTATCTCGAATGAGATTAGTGAACTGAGTGGACCTCGTGCTCACGGAACCCTAAAGCTTTGGCCGCACACGTGGCCTCAGTGATTTCATCATATCAGCCGCTGCAGAATAGATATCATCTCTCCCAGCAGTGGACTCAGAACTTCCCACTTCCTGCGCACGTGGCTACAGCAGTTATATCATCAGTCTCTGTTGGACAAATGTCCCAGCAGTGGACAGTCTCTTCCCACATCCTACAAACGTTGCTACAGCAGTTATACCATCAGTCTCTGTTGGACAGATACCCCAGCAGTGGACATACTCTTCCCACATCCTACAAACGTGGCTACGGTTATCATATCCCTTGTCCAACTGCGGGCCTACATACTACCTATCCTAATCAAATAAATATAAAACCCTGAAATAAATGCATTAAAACCTATTAAATATAGACTGGAAATTAACACACATTTAAATAAGCTATGAAACCTGGAAAACAAACAATAATTACCTATAAATTTAAAGCGACTGAACACTATTAAACACTCACGTGCCTCGTCGAATGAAGATTTCCTATTTCTGTGTCATCTGACTTACTTAGCTGGCAGGTCATGGACACGGCCCATGTGTGGGGTCGTCGGGCAGCGTGGCGTCCTTGCAGTTGTCCTTTGAATGCGTGCTTCTCCTGTGGTGGTCTGTTCAACTGAATCCCCCAGCGTCCGTGCGTCCGTGGTTTTATAAGCTTTCACACAGATGCAGCCTCGGCGGCGCGCGGGCAGTCGCACGCACACCTATAGCCATGGCGTGATCCAAGCCGCCCGACATCGAGGCGCCTGCGCAAGCGTCGGTCGCTGCCAGCACTCAGACAGACTGGCGCCAATATCGCTCCGGCCTCAGCTTTCGCGCCATTTATTACCTAAGGCAATCTGTTATAACGTGCGCACCGCGTGGTTCGAATGACGACCGACAGGCGGCAGCCTGGCTTCTCGGAAATAATCCCTGAGCTAATTTGTTCCAATAACTGTCTATTCACTCGACTCGAGGTTAATCCTCACCCGACCGAACAAAACTAGTTATGTTTTTCCCAATAGACAGATTCCTTTTAGTCTATCAAGACTTACTGTAATACCTATAGATATTTATTTATACATATGGATCGTTACAATGTGTAAATTTAATCATCCTGTATATAACATGAATATCCGAACCCAGTCTATATGTGATACACTATTAGTAAACAACATTGAAAAATATGACTTTTACTGCCACTCAGAAATAAGAACGTGCACCGATAAATGGATCAAATTACAAAAACAAAACTCCTGGCTGTACTACTGTTGTGAAGAATGCTTAATCCACACTATGTGCCCAGCTGGCGTGACGTCAGAGACGCTACGTCACACGGGACTCATAACACTCGGACGGGGATGCGTCCTAAGAGGTGACACATTCATGTTACATGCAAATAACGAGTATTCTAGTCAAATCACAGTCATCGATCCGAACCCAAATATTATTTCAATTCCGAACATATCACCCATAAATAATATAATAAATACATCTTTAAAAAATACGTCATTGCAAATTGAGACACACGAAGAAAAGTTACAAAAAATCAAAGCTGAAATAGACACCATCAAGGAACAGTCGAGCTTAAAAACATTAACCTCACATGATTGGCATCATTATACCATGATTTACATAGTCTTAGGAATTAGCATTGCACTGTTCGTCACATCTGTGTGCTATTGGCGAAAGGTGACAAGGAAACGAAAAGGTACAGACGGTAAACGCCGTGGCGGCGCAAGATCTAGACCTGAGAGAAGCCTAGATGAAGAAGAAATCGATGATGGCTACAGTAAAATCAAAAAACACGTGACAAAAGTGTATAGTGAAAGTAAAAGGACATTACCGACATCAAGTGTGGTGACATTTGATAATCAAAAACACAGTGAAGTGTGCTAGAGTTAGATCTAGGGACATTAAGCAATTTTACATTATTTTTATTATGTTATATAAGTAATAGAGATTTAATTTTACATTTTTTTATTATGGCGTAAATGAATTGACATTTTCTTTGTTTGAGATGGCAATATGTACGAATTACATACGTACATGTAATTTATTTTTATATTATTTTGTTAAGATTTGGAAGCAGTCGCGCTTGTACTGTGTACTTTGCCCGCGACCCAGTTAAGAGTGCATTGACACACGACAACTTAGCATAATTTTATTAGTTTTTAAATCAGTGTTCAATTAGAGATCCATCTGACAAGACCATTGCATTTTATTTGGGACCACCTCTAGGACACTCACTGACACATTGACATTGCATTCCTGTACAAGATCATATCCTGTACAGTTATAATATAGCAAAAAATTTGAATTCGGATGATATTATAGTACTAGCTTTTCCCCGCGGCTCTGCCTGCTTGGACATCGTTTTTATGACTGTCTTTAAGGGTGATTAGTAAATTATGTCGTTTCGCACCTACTCAACCACCTCTGTGCAAAAAATCACAACAATCGAGTATTTTTTAGTTCACTCAGGAACTGCATCAGATTGTGCTATTTTCCCGGGATTAAAAGTAGCCTATGTCCTTCCCCGTGACACAGGCTACTTGCATGCTAAATTTCATAAAGATTGGTTAAGGCGTTAAAGCGTGAAAAAGTAACAAACAAACAAACAAACACATTTTCACATTTATAATATTAGTAAGGATTAAGTGTAGGATGTAATGAACGAAACCCAGAAATTTTGCATCATGATTTGTGCCTCATGCTTAACGTTTTGAAGAACGCCAAGGTGTACCTTATGCCTGTAAACAAAAACCCCTATTTAAATGAACGAACTCTTAATCATTATCTGCAGTTATGTACCCAACATTTAGATTACTGCATCTTCATAAAACCGCTGTAAATTAACATGACAAAAACAGTTTTTTTGAGTTACATGACTAGGAAAATAATTTCCACATTGATATGACTAAATACAAATTGCAATATTTGACTTCTGACAATATCAAATCCTACAATAAGAAACCTTATTTGTCTTGTCAGCATCTGGAAACCACACCCCCACCGAGAAAAGGAACGATTCCCTATTATTTCCCAGTAATATCACCGAATCATAAATCACGACAAGAGGTTGCAATTTAATATGTTTTGCAGGACAAAATTAATATAATGCCATGCACACCAGGAACAAGTAATGACCCCACCAAAAATGTGTTTCGAGACAGTAGACAGCCTTTTCTTGTCTGAAACACCTAGTACTGAGTCCAACCAATTCGTGATACTCCACCAAAATATCCAAGGGTTATCGTCAAAGAAAGAAGTAATAGAAATAACGCTCCAAAATCTAAATCAGCTAGTAGATCCCGACGTGATATGCTTTACCGAAACATTTATTAAATCCGGCAAAGAAAGAAATATACAAATAAGGAATTACGAACTAGCGTCCAGCTATTGTCGAGACAAAAAAGGGGCGGGTCATGTATTATGATTAAAAAGGGTATGTCTTATATAAGAAAGTGGATAGTGTTAAGGAATTTGCAGCACATTTTCACTTTGAGCGTTGTTCTATTTTGGTTCCTCATAATAACCTTTTAGTTGTATGTGTTAACAGAACTCCTTCAAAAAAAAAATGACATCTCGACAATTTCTTTCAGAAGCTGGATTTATTGTTACATAAGTGTCTTGTGAAATATCCAAAAAAGAAACTAGTTTTGGTTGGTGACATCAATATAAATACTTTGGATAACAACAGTTCAACTAACCGCCTAGAGGAAATTATCACAGCTTTCAACTTGATTCGTCACATCACAGAACCTACAAGAGGCTCAGCGTGTATTGACCATGCGCTCAGTAATATCAGTAATGCAATTGGACAAGTTGTGCCATTGTGGCTCTCTGATCATAATACTGCTCAGGTATTAAAATTTGTTGTTAATTCAAAGAAAATTGCACCTAAGTCGGTATTCATTTATAAATGTAGCTACTCAAATGCAAATGTGGTTAAATTTTGAAACTGTCTGAGTAATCTTTCATTCTCTGAGGTATTTGATGAATCTCAACTTAATAAAGCGTTTGATGAATTTTATGAACTCTTTAGACTCTTTTATGGCCTTTGTTTCCCTGTCATAAAAATAAAAACTAAAGGTAAACCGTTCTTAAACTGGATTACAAAGGGCTTACGGAAATGTTGCAATACTAAGAAAAATCTTTGTTATAGGTACTATATTTACAAAAATGAACACCATAGGAAAACACATTTTGACTATAATAAACTACTAAGAAAGTGTATTTATAACGCAAAAAGACAAAAAAACAATAATTACATAATAAATACCAAAAACCTTGGTAAATCAACATGGGAAGTTATTAACAGTGAAACAGGAAAATTTAATATAGATCAGTATATAGACATGATAGACAATAATGGAAATGCTTTAACTAACCCTATACAAATAGCTGAAATGTTCAATGATTGTTACATTAAATTAACTAACAAAATTACTTTTAAAACAAAAAACACTAGTACCAAATATTTACAAAATAATTAAATTTTCCTTGTTCCCATTGATGAAAACTGTGTGAGTGATACTATAAATTTCCTTAATACAAAAATTCTGAGGGCTACGATAATGTCTGCACCAAAGTTGTTTAGTTAGTTAAAGATAAGATTAAGGCTGTTCTAGTAGATCTCATAAACCTTTCACTGGAAACAGGATTATTTCCCAATAAACTAAAAGTTTCTATTGTTAAGCCGTTATATAAGAGAGGTCCTAGAAGCGATATGGGAAATTATCGACCCATTACGCTAATACCCATTTCCTCAAACATTTTTGAGAAAGTAATGCACACACAACTAATAAGTTTCTTTTTAAAACATGAAATTATTAAATCAATTTTGGTTTTAGAAAGAGAAATCAACCACTCTAGCAACATTTAACTTAATTAAGGATGTCCTAAAGAGTACAAACTCCAAACTGCTTACGACTGTGCTTTTTTTAGACATGTCGAAAGCTTTCGATTTTGTGTCACATGACCAATTATCGCGAAAGCTTGAATATTATGGGATTCGAGGACCAGCACTTGGATGGTTAAGTACTTATCTTATGAATAGAATACAGTGCGTACAAATAACTAAGCTTGACTATAAACAGGTGAAACCTTACAGTTCTGAATTTCAGACCAACGCTTATGGGGTCCCGCAAGGTAGTGTGCTTAACGTAAGTAACAAAACATAGGACTATTTTATTCATTTCATTTATTTATCGTTTGCAATCATGTACAAAAATAAGGTCTTATAATAATGTAAATATAGCACGGTACATGGGCCCTGCTAGGGCATGGCAAACAGGATAGGTAAATTGTTATAATGTTCAGAAAAATGAGGAGAAATGAAATGAAATGAAATTATTTATTAGTAACAAATTGTTATACGTCAAATGAGATTTTATAAAATCATCAAATTTAAATATAAATGTCATTACTAAAGGATTAATTATACTAAAATGTACACAATAAAAAAAAATACGTTATATGTAATTTAGGCGATTTAAAAAAATCTTCGTAGCTATAAAATACTTTTTCATGCAGCCACTCTTTCAAAGTTTTTTTAAAAACATTTGTGGAAGCTGAATTTTTTACGGCGGCGGGCAACCGATTGTAGATTTCAGGTCCTATCACGTAAATGGACTTTTCAGATTTTTTTAGTTTATGAGGCTGGTCTGCTAACTGGCCCTCGTACTTATTACTACGAAGATTTCGCTCATTCGCGCGTCTCCTTTCAAAACGGTCCAGATGGTTATGCACAAACAATGCCACCTGCGTAATGTAAAGGCAGGGTAGGGGGAGAATCTCGTACTGACGAAAGTACTCGCGGGCGGGCACATCGTCGGCGACGCCAGCCATGGCGCGCACGGCTCGCTTCTGTAGCGCGCCCACAGCTCCGTGCCGTACATCAGCAACGAGTGTACGGTCGCGTAGTAGCGCGCGCGCACTGTGCTGGCGGATGCGGTGCGCGCCAGTCGGCGCAGTGCGAAACAAGATCTTCCTAGCCTGCCGCATATCTCATCGATGTGAGTTTCCCACGTCAGGGCGCTGTCGATATTAAACCCTAGCAGCTTTGTAACTGTCATTTGTTCAATACTGCTATCGCCTGCACGAACAGTCAGACGGTGTGTGCGGTGGCCGTTTAAACTGAAATGTAAAAAACTGGTTTTGTCCCTGTTGAGTGCTAAACCATTCAATACGAACCATTCATTAAGTTTTCGCATTGTACTGTTCAGGGCTATTTCGAGCAGCGGTAGCGAAGGCGCGCTGACAACAGCGGTGACGTCATCCGCGTATATGTAGACGTTTGCATCGTCAACACACTGGGGGAGGTCGTTTAGCAAAATGCTGAAAAGGGTGTTAGAGAGGCAGGATCCCTGCGGTACCCCCATAACGTTGTCCAGCTCTGACGACCTACAACGACCCATGTCGCCGACGACGACTTGCGCTCTTTCGGACATAAATGACCTCACGAGGGACAGTGCAGGACCTCTGATGCCGTAATGATCCAGCTTTCTAGCCAGGAGATCATGGTCAGCGGTATCGAAGGCGCGGGAAAGGTCGCAGAATACCGCTGCGACTTGCCGGCCTGCCTCGCGCGCGCTGAGTACGCTGTGCACTACCTCTCGCACCAGGTCTGTCGTGGAGCGGCCGCGGCGGTACGCGTACTGGCTGTCCGACATTAGATTCCTAGAGGTCCAGAAGGATAGAAGCCTATTGTTTAATCCAACCTCTAAAATTTTGCTTATACAAGGGACCAAAGATATGGGTCGATATGATTTCATTGCCGTCTTTTTACCTTTGCCTTTATATAGCGGCGATATTTTTACCCTCTTCAGGGCAGCCGGATATGTACCCTGACGCAGACACGAGTTAAACAAATGGGACAGCACGACGCACAAAGTCTCGCTCATGGATTTCAAGAGTTTAGCCGATAACCCGTATATATCCGTACTATTCTTAGGTGCGATAGATCTTTTAAGGATCGCTACTACTTTGACAGGTGTGATAGGAGTGAGGTAAAGTGACTCATCGCTGGCAGGCAAGCTGAGCGTGATGTGGGCGAGGCAGCGCGCGGGGTCGGCGGCGGGCGCGCCACACGCGGCGGACGCCGCCGTTACGAACTGCTCGTTGAGCGCGTCCACTAGCTGCTGCTTGGATTGGAATGGGCCTCCAGTGTCGTCTACGATCATGTCCGTAAAATCGATGGTTTCCCGAATATTCCGCCCTAGTTCTATATTGACAACATTCCACATAGATTTAATTTTGTTTGGATGATTGTTAATGAGAGAATCGTAGTATTGAGAACGTTTATTTTTTATTTTCTTTGTGTACTGTCTTAACAAGTTTTCGGCGATGTCAGCTAGGTCAGAGTCATTTGCAACCTTTGATTTCAATTCAAGAACGTCAAAGAGTAATAATTTACAATTAACTAATTCTTCGTCTACCCAGGGGCACGATGATGTTTGAGATCTGATAGTTTTAAACGGAAAATACCTTTCAATACAATTAGATACAATATTAATTATTCTATTTGCGAAAACCTCACAGTCGCTATCCAGTTTATAGCATAAATCTGACCAATCATAAGACTCGAGAGCCATTTTGAAATTCAGGACATTATTTTTATTAAATAACCGCTTAGTTATCAACGCGGACAGCGCGCGAGGGGCCACGGGCACGGTCAGTCGCTGGGCTCCGTGGTCACTTAAATGAGTCACCACACCAGCTGCGGACACATGGTCGTCGCGGATGTTCGAATATGCATGGTCGAGGAGCGTTGAACTATCGTCCACAATTCGAGTTGGAAAATTTATATATTGAACAAAATCATTTACTCGTAATAAATCGACAAGTTGCTTTTTCGATGAGGAACTAACCAAAAAATTTATGTTAATATCTCCCATAATTATAACTCTGAGACCTTCATTATCAATTTTATTTAACAAATTAGCAAAAAGAGAAAGATACTCTATGTCACTCGTCTTATTAGAATGGTAAATCCCTATAAATAATATATTTAAGTCGATTAATTGTATTGCACAAACGTCAAATATTTGTTCTCGTGACAAGTCGTTAAAGTCCAATCTGTTTATGGCCCTTAAGCCTGATTTAACAAAAATACAGCTTCCACCGTGTTGTATCGTTGGCCTACAGTAAAAGGAGGCTAGCTGAAATCCGTGTAGAGTTACAGACTGTATTTCGGAAGCTTGGAGCCAATGTTCTGTAATAATCAAAATATCACAAGCTAATTCATCGTTTAGCAGAACCTCTAATTTGTTAGTTTTTCCATAAAAACTACAAATATTTTGATGAACTACGACGAGTTCATCCGTTTTCCCCGACTGTGTGTCAGAAACCCGCACGTGAACCGGCTGCGGCGTTGGCGATGGTGGGGCGCTCCTTTCTGGTGGGGACCTCGGCGGTCTCGCTTGCGCTCGCCGCTGGCTGCGTCAGCTTTGCGCTTGGGTCTCGGTGTCGGTCGGCGTTTGTCGGAGAGACCAGAAGATAGTTTCGAGATAAATGGTTAAATGTTTTTACATGGTTATTATTTTCAATAAAAAAATATATATAATTTTACTTTATTTTTTTATCGTCCAAAAATTTTTTTATACTATAGTAACATTTAGATATAAATAAGCTTTTAGGTTGTTGTTAATTTTTTTTGTATTTCCTTCCGATTTTAAAGTTTTTGGGAGTTTTTATACACTAATTGTTATTGGCTATTGTTATTCGCAGATGACATATCAGTAATTGTGACATCCAATAATAATTTGACATCTAATAATGAGTTGACATTGAGTAATCACGTGGTTGACATTAATAATACAATAATATCAATAATCGAATGGCTTTTGTGGCAAAAATAATTGGAACTGGGGATAAAAACCCTTACGGAGTTTGCCACATATGATACGTAAGATTTAGAGGTTCGGGCCTAAACGGAGTTTTAAGGAAAAAAAGGTTATGGGGTAAATTAGAATATATGTATTTTCATGATTATTTTAAAAGTAAGGAACAATAAACAATATGAGTATAAAAAAAGGTGCGATTTCATTGGTTGACCGTGTAGACAATTAAAAAAAAACAATGACCTAATATATTTATGGAGAATTTACGGAAATAAATTTAAGGTTACAATTTTATTTGTATATAAAATGGTTATTTTATAGTATGCCGGCAGGCAACGATCGTCACCGTCCCTTTGGTACTTAAATAAGTTACTAAGTTTAAAATTTCAGTTTGATCTGAATTACCCTATCTTTTAACAAAATATGTATCAGATACAAAACACATCTTAAAATTTAAAATAAATAACTAAAGGTTAGATACTGGAAACAGGAAATCTTCTAGGTCGGCAGAAAGGTCAGAGAGTCAGAGAGTCGCTTGGGATAAAAGATAAAATAAATTCACTTCCCTTATGGCGAGCAGCTGGGCGGGCAGTAGAAAGGACTGGCTGGTGATCAGCACTGCTCCGTCCCAGGATTAATCCTTTATCAGGTAAAACTTCGGGGACGTCAAACCTCGCAGGGGCTGGATGAAACCCACAGAATAAAATAGTGGGCCTCCACAAAACCTTATAACACAATTTGTACAAAAAATTTAAATACACATCAGTTTCGACGGGACCACGATCAACCTTTTTTTCTCTTGTCAAAAAATAACAACTATTTTCAAATTCAAATACCATAGAGCAACGACATCAAAAAAGAATTTAATTTTGATATGTGACAAAAATAATGGGAACTGGGGATAAAAAACCCTTACGGAGTTTGCCACATATGATACGTAAGATTTAGAGGTTCGGGCCTAAACGGAGTTTTAAGGAAAAAAAGGTTATGGGGTAAATTAGAATATATGTATTTTCATGATTATTTTAAAAGTAAGGAACAATAAACAATAGGAGTATAAAAAAGGTGCGATTTCATTGGTTGACCGTGTAGACAATTTAAAAAAACAATGACCTAATATATTTATGGAGAATTTACGGAAATAAATTTAAGGTTACAATTTTATTTGTATATAAAATGGTTATTTTATAGTATGCCGGCAGGCAACGATCGTCACCGTCCCTTTGGTACTTAAATAAGTTACTAAGTTTAAAATTTCAGTTTGATCTGAATTACCCTATCTTTTAACAAAATATGTATCAGATACAAAACACATTTTAAAATTTAAAATAAATAACTAAAGGTTAGAAACTGGAAACAGGAAATCTTCTAGGTCGGCAGAAAGGTCAGAGAGTCAGAGAGTCGCTTGGGATAAAAGATAAAATAAATTCACTTCCCTTATGGCGAGCAGCTGGGCGGGCAGTAGAAAGGACTGGCTGGTGATCAGCACTGCTCCGTCCCAGGATTAATCCTTTATCCGGTAAAACTTCGGGGACGTCAAACCTCGCAGGGGCTGGATGAAACCCTACGGAGATATAAAAATGTAGTCCGCCGCAGTACCAAAAATACACGCAAAGCGGTTTCCTTATACAAATTACTTACCACAGAATAAAATGGTGGGCCTCAACAACAACTTATAACACAATTTGTACAAAAAATTTAAATACACATCAGTTTCGACGGGACCACGATCAACCTTTTTTTTCTCTTGTCAAAAAATAACAACTATTTTCAAATTCAAATACCATAGAGCAACGACATCAAAAAAGAATTTAATTATGAAACGCGACAAAAGAGAACAGAATAAACGATAGTTAGCGTTTCAAAATACCCACAAACTCACAAAAAAAGGCGAGAAGTCCAAAAAATTTTGAAATTTGGACAACCCTATAGACGTTGGACAGCCCTGAAGAAGAAAAAAATAAAAACTCTCGAAGTAACTAGTTAACTACAAACGTTTACTTGAAGCTGGTAGAAATTGACATTTATACACGAAGCTACACATACAAACGGCAAAAACTCCATCTAAAAGTGAACCAACTTAATAACCCCAACAACACACTAGTGTTAAGGGATCGCTATGCACAGCCTAAAATAGTCAACTAATGCCGAAAGAGCATAACTAAACAACTAATTAAAACTAGATAGTATAAAGAGAGAACGAAGAAGGAAAAAAGGAGCACTCCGCACAATAGGCAAGTAGGGCTGTCAAGCTTAACACATCTCGAGGGAAAAAACCCCAGAACTAGTAAAACATTAAAGACCAGTAGGGTTGTCAAAAACTGAAAATTTTTTGGACTTCTCGCCTTTTTTTGTGAGTTTGTGGGTATTTTGAAACGCTAACTATCGTTTCGAGCCGATCTCTTTTGTCGCGTTTCATAATTAAATTCTTTTTTGATGTCGTTCGTGGGTGTATCCGTTTTCCGGATATTATGGTTCAAGTTTTAATACCTCAAGACCCTTACTTAATTTAATCGTGTAGTTTTCTTTGAAACGCAAGGTTTTTTTTGTTTGTATGCACGGTATTTTTTGCTTCTCTTAACACGGGTCGTTTTTTCCCCGGCTTAATGGCATTATACCTCTTTCGGATAATTGCTTACGTGTTGTTGAGTTGTTTTTGCCTGTGTATTCCCTTACGATTCCAAGAGAATTTTTAATTTAAGTAGTCAATGGCCAGACTCTAGATTTCTTTCAGTCGAAAGTCGGGACAGACTTACTTTTAGTTCACGATTATTTAACGTTGTTTTAAGGGAAAAATCTTTAAGGTTAACTGTTTGGAATATTTTTACGCGTTGCTTTGCGAGGTACTCCTTAAATTTTTGGCGTACCCTGTTCACTTTTATGTGACAACGTTTCGGTATTCCGCAGTATTGTTTAGATTTCTTGAGGTCTTATAACAATTTTCCATTTTTCAAATTTCTTTCATTAATCTTGCCCTTGTCTTACCTCAAATGGCCTATTTTTCGGTAGAGTTGTCCCTTTAGACTCTTGCGTATCGCGTTTCAGACTTCCGGTGTTAATTTTATCCGTGAGTCGGATTTTTCACGCATCCGCCTTTACCGCTTTTGTCCATATTTTCGCTGGGGTAACCGACAATGTTTTGCAAGTTTTTTTCAGTTTTTGTCACATATTTATGGCGCCCGAACAGAAAAACGAGACATAATGCCATTAAGCCGGGGAAAAAACGACCCGTGTCAAGAGAAGCAAAAAAATACCGTGCATACAAACAAAAAAACCACACGTTTCCAAGAAAACTGCACGATTAAATTAAGTAAGGGTCTTGAGGTATTAAAACTTGAACCATAATATTTTTTTCTTCAAACTCCATTTAGGCCTGAACCTCTAAATCGTACGTATCGTATGTGGCAAATTCCGTAAGGGTTTTTATCCCCTGTTCCCATTATTTTTGTCACATATTTATGGCGTTCGTGGGTGTATCCGATTCGGATAATATGGTTCAAGTTTTAATACCTCAAGACCCTTACTTAATTTAATCGTGCAGTTTTCTTGGAAACGTGTGGTTTTTTTGTTTGTATGCACGGTATTTTTTGCTTCTCTTGACACGGGTCGTTTTTTCCCCGGCTTAATGGCATTATACCTCTTTCGGATAATTGCTTACGTGTTGATGAGTTGTTTTTGCCTCTGTATTCCCTTACGATTCCAAGAGAATTTTTAATTTAAGTAGTCAATGGCCAGACTCTAGATTTCTTTCAATCGAAAGTCGGGACAGACTTACTTTTAGTTCACGATTATTTAACGTTGGTTTAAGGAAAAATCTTTAAGGTTAACTGTTTGGAATATTTTTACGCGTTGCTTTGCGAGGTACTCCTTAAACTTTTGGCGTACCCTGTTCACTTTTATGTGACAACGTTTCTGTATTCCGCAGTATTGTTTAGATTTCTTGAGGTCTTATAACAAATTTCCATTTTTCAAATTTCTTTCATTAATCTTGCCCTTGTCTTACCTCAAATGGCCTATTTTTCGGTAGAGTTGTCCCTTTAGACTCTTGCGTATCGCGTTTCAGACTTCCGGTGTTAATTTTATCCGTGAGTCGGATTTTCACGCATCCGCCTTTACCGCTTTTGTCCATATTTTCGCTGGGGTAACCGACAATGTTTTGCAAGTTTTTTTCAGTTTTTGACAACCCTACTGGTCTTTAATGTTTTACTAGTTGTGTGGTTTTTTCCTCGAGAAGTGTTAAGCTTGACAGCCCTACTTGCCTATTGTGCGAAGTGCTCCGTTTTTTTCTTCTTCGTTCTCTCTTTATACTATCTAGTTTTTGTTAGTTGTTTAGTAATGCTCTTTCCTAATTAATTGACTAGTTTTAGGCTGTGCATAGCGATCCCTTAACTAAAAAAACAATGACCTAATATATTTATGGAGAATTTACGGAAATAAATTTAAGGTTACAATTTTATTTGTATATAAAATGGTTATTTCATAGTATGCCGGCAGGCAACGATCGTCACCGTCCCTTTGGTACTTAAATAAGTTACTAAGTTTAAAATTTCAGTTTGATCTGAATTACCCTATCTTTTAACAAAATATGTATCAGATACAAAACACATTTTAAAATTTAAAATAAATAACTAAAGGTTAGAAACTGGAAACAGGAAATCTTCTAGGTCGGCAGAAAGGTCAGAGAGTCAGAGAGTCGCTTGGGATAAAAGATAAAATAAATTCACTTCCCTTATGGCGAGCAGCTGGGCGGGCAGTAGAAAGGACTGGCTGGTGATCAGCACTGCTCCGTCCCAGGATTAATCCTTTATCAGGTAAAACTTCGGGGACGTCAAACCTCGCAGGGGCTGGATGAAACCCACAGAATAAAATAGTGGGCCTCCACAAAACCTTATAACACAATTTGTACAAAAAATTTAAATACACATCAGTTTCGACGGGACCACGATCAACCTTTTTTTCTCTTGTCAAAAAATAACAACTATTTTCAAATTCAAATACCATAGAGCAACGACATCAAAAAAGAATTTAATTATGAAACGCGACAAAAGAGATCGGCTCGAAACGATAGTTAGCGTTTCAAAATACCCACAAACTCACAAAAAAAGGCGAGAAGTCCAAAAAAAAATTTTTGAAATTTGGACAACCCTATAGACGTTGGACAGCCCTGAAGAAGAAAAAAATAAAAACTCTCTAAGTAACAAGTTAACTACGAACGTTTACTTGAAGCTGGTAGAAATTGACATTTATACACGAAGCTACACATACAAACTGCAAAAACTCCATCTAAAAGTGAACAAACTTAATAACCCTAAAAACACACTAGCGTTAAAGGATCGCTGTGTATTGAGCCTAAAACTAGTCACTTAAGAAAACAGGTGAAACCAAACAACTACTAAAACATTAAACACCAATAGGGTTGACAAAAACTGAAAAAAACTTGCAAAACATTGTCGGTTACTCCAGCGAAATGTGGACAAAAACGGTAAAGGCGGATGCGTGAAAATCCGACTCACGGATAAAATTAACACCGGAAGTCTGAAACGCGATACGCAAGAGTCTAAAGGGACAACTCTACCGAAAAATAGGCCATTTGAGGTAAGACAAGGGCAAGATTAATGAAAGAAGTTTGAAAAATGGAAAATTGTTATAAGACCTCAAGAAATCTAAACAATACTGCGGAATACAGAAACGTTGCCACATAAAAGTGAACAGGGTACGCCAAAAATTTAAGGAGTACCTCGCAAATCAACGCGTAAAAATATTCCAAACAGTAACCCTTAAAGATTTTTCCCTTAAAACAACGTTAAATAATCGTGAACTAAAAGTAAGTCTGTCCCGACTTTCGATTGAAAGAAATCTAGAGTCTGGCCATCGACTACTTAAATTAAAAATTCTCTTGGAATCGTAAGGGAATACACAGGCAAAAACAACTCATCAACACGTAAGCAATTATCCGAAAGAGGTATAATGCCATTAAGCCGGGGAAAAAAACGACCCGTGCGAAGAGAAGGAAAAAAATACCGTGCATACAAACAAAAAAACCACACGTTTCCAAGAAAACTGCACGATTAAATTAAGTAAGGGTCTTGAGGTATTAAAACTTGAACCATAATATCCGGAAAACGGATACACCCACGTACGACAAAAAAACGGGTTCGTTAGGGAAAGATTAAAGGCAGAAAAGGGGATAAAACAATAGTTCGGGCGCCATAAATATGTGACAAAAATAATGGGAACTGGGGATAAAAACCCTTACGGAGTTTGCCACATATGATACGTAAGATTTAGAGGTTCGGGCCTAAACGGAGTTTTAAGGAAAAAAAGGTTATGGGGTAAATTAGAATATATGTATTTTCATGATTATTTTAAAAGTAAGGAACAATAAACAATAGGAGTATAAAAAAGGTGCGATTTCATTGGTTGACCGTGTAGACAATTAAAAAAACAATGACCTAATATATTTATGGAGAATTTACGGAAATAAATTTAAGGTTACAATTTTATTTGTATATAAAATGGTTATTTCATAGTATGCCGGCAGGCAACGATCGTCACCGTCCCTTTGGTACTTAAATAAGTTACTAAGTTTAAAATTTCAGTTTGATCTGAATTACCCTATCTTTTAACAAAATATGTATCAGATACAAAACACATTTTAAAATTTAAAATAAATAACTAAAGGTTAGAAACTGGAAACAGGAAATCTTCTAGGTCGGCAGAAAGGTCAGAGAGTCAGAGAGTCGCTTGGGATAAAAGATAAAATAAATTCACTTCCCTTATGGCGAGCAGCTGGGCGGGCAGTAGAAAGGACTGGCTGGTGATCAGCACTGCTCCGTCCCAGGATTAATCCTTTATCAGGTAAAACTTCGGGGACGTCAAACCTCGCAGGGGCTGGATGAAACCCACAGAATAAAATAGTGGGCCTCCACAAAACCTTATAACACAATTTGTACAAAAAATTTAAATACACATCAGTTTCGACGGGACCACGATCAACCTTTTTTTCTCTTGTCAAAAAATAACAACTATTTTCAAATTCAAATACCATAGAGCAACGACATCAAAAAAGAATTTAATTATGAAACGCGACAAAAGAGATCGGCTCGAAACGATAGTTAGCGTTTCAAAATACCCACAAACTCACAAAAAAAGGCGAGAAGTCCAAAAAAAAATTTTTGAAATTTGGACAACCCTATAGACGTTGGACAGCCCTGAAGAAGAAAAAAATAAAAACTCTCTAAGTAACAAGTTAACTACGAACGTTTACTTGAAGCTGGTAGAAATTGACATTTATACACGAAGCTACACATACAAACTGCAAAAACTCCATCTAAAAGTGAACAAACTTAATAACCCTAAAAACACACTAGCGTTAAAGGATCGCTGTGTATTGAGCCTAAAACTAGTCACTTAAGAAAACAGGTGAAACCAAACAACTACTAAAACATTAAACACCAATAGGGTTGACAAAAACTGAAAAAAACTTGCAAAACATTGTCGGTTACTCCAGCGAAATGTGGACAAAAACGGTAAAGGCGGATGCGTGAAAATCCGACTCACGGATAAAATTAACACCGGAAGTCTGAAACGCGATACGCAAGAGTCTAAAGGGACAACTCTACCGAAAAATAGGCCATTTGAGGTAAGACAAGGGCAAGATTAATGAAAGAAGTTTGAAAAATGGAAAATTGTTATAAGACCTCAAGAAATCTAAACAATACTGCGGAATACAGAAACGTTGCCACATAAAAGTGAACAGGGTACGCCAAAAATTTAAGGAGTACCTCGCAAATCAACGCGTAAAAATATTCCAAACAGTAACCCTTAAAGATTTTTCCCTTAAAACAACGTTAAATAATCGTGAACTAAAAGTAAGTCTGTCCCGACTTTCGATTGAAAGAAATCTAGAGTCTGGCCATCGACTACTTAAATTAAAAATTCTCTTGGAATCGTAAGGGAATACACAGGCAAAAACAACTCATCAACACGTAAGCAATTATCCGAAAGAGGTATAATGCCATTAAGCCGGGGAAAAAAACGACCCGTGCGAAGAGAAGGAAAAAAATACCGTGCATACAAACAAAAAAACCACACGTTTCCAAGAAAACTGCACGATTAAATTAAGTAAGGGTCTTGAGGTATTAAAACTTGAACCATAATATCCGGAAAACGGATACACCCACGTACGACAAAAAAACGGGTTCGTTAGGGAAAGATTAAAGGCAGAAAAGGGGATAAAACAATAGTTCGGGCGCCATAAATATGTGACAAAAATAATGGGAACTGGGGATAAAAACCCTTACGGAGTTTGCCACATATGATACGTAAGATTTAGAGGTTCGGGCCTAAACGGAGTTTTAAGGAAAAAAAGGTTATGGGGTAAATTAGAATATATGTATTTTCATGATTATTTTAAAAGTAAGGAACAATAAACAATAGGAGTATAAAAAAGGTGCGATTTCATTGGTTGACCGTGTAGACAATTAAAAAAACAATGACCTAATATATTTATGGAGAATTTACGGAAATAAATTTAAGGTTACAATTTTATTTGTATATAAAATGGTTATTTCATAGTATGCCGGCAGGCAACGATCGTCACCGTCCCTTTGGTACTTAAATAAGTTACTAAGTTTAAAATTTCAGTTTGATCTGAATTACCCTATCTTTTAACAAAATATGTATCAGATACAAAACACATTTTAAAATTTAAAATAAATAACTAAAGGTTAGAAACTGGAAACAGGAAATCTTCTAGGTCGGCAGAAAGGTCAGAGAGTCAGAGAGTCGCTTGGGATAAAAGATAAAATAAATTCACTTCCCTTATGGCGAGCAGCTGGGCGGGCAGTAGAAAGGACTGGCTGGTGATCAGCACTGCTCCGTCCCAGGATTAATCCTTTATCAGGTAAAACTTCGGGGACGTCAAACCTCGCAGGGGCTGGATGAAACCCACAGAATAAAATAGTGGGCCTCCACAAAACCTTATAACACAATTTGTACAAAAAATTTAAATACACATCAGTTTCGACGGGACCACGATCAACCTTTTTTTCTCTTGTCAAAAAATAACAACTATTTTCAAATTCAAATACCATAGAGCAACGACATCAAAAAAGAATTTAATTATGAAACGCGACAAAAGAGATCGGCTCGAAACGATAGTTAGCGTTTCACTTTACAATAATAATCTTCAAATTAATTTTAACAAATCAACATTAATTAATTATAATACAAACAAAATCTAAGTGTTCATTATAAAGGACAAACTCTAAAGAGGGCAACATGTGTAAAATTTCTTGGCATAACAATCGATGACAAACTAAACTGGAAAGACCAAGTTGAAAAAATATGTGCCAAAATTAATAGTTTTTTTTGCTCTGTACAAACTGACAAGAGTTGTATCTAGAAGTACGGCTGTCACAGCTTATCATGCTTGCGTTGAATCCATCCTTCGTCATGGAATAGTAATCTGGGGCAACAGCACAAACGTTAAAAGTGTTTTCATAGCCCAAAAAAATGTATTCGTTCAATATGGAGTAGCACAGGACGTATCATGCAGACCCCTATTTAAGACCTTGAAAATCTTGCCGCTGCCTTGTCTTTACGTATTTGAAATGGCTAAATTAGTTAAAAAATATCAGAAAACATTCTACAAGCAAGCGAGTGAAGTAAATGCAAGAGTGAAAAGAAAACCCAACAGGCTAGTTATGAGAGGAATTCCCAAGACTACTTAATATCAAAAGAATTTCTATTGGATGGGTCACGTCATATATAACAAAATACCGCAGTCGTTTAAAGATCTGCCTTTCAATAGATTTAAGAAAACTCTACATGAATGGCTTCTTCATAATATGTTCTATTCTCTTGATAAGTTTTTGGGTCACAAATTATGATGAATTATGATGAGTCAAGGACTAAAATTTAAAGTTTTTTGTTTTGTTTCTATCTATTTGTTACTATAATAACATTTACATGCTGTTTTTCTATATGGCTAAACAAGTTATTCCTATTTCAATAACGAACATCATTTTACTTACTGTACATTGTTTAAAAGCAAATAAATACTTACATATTTACTTACTTACTATAGCCCGCGCCGAAGAGCCGGCAACAGACCAGTGTGAAAATTTATTTTTGCAAAAAGACCTGAATTGTGTTCAATTCAACAAACATTTGCGAACATATCAAAGTTGTACCAAACTCGCACTGTAAAAGGGCTGCTGCAACTATATTGTCGGCTCCAGTTAGTTCGCAAGAAATGACTGTAATTTTCTATGATAGGCTAGGTGTTGCATTCGGACTATTGTTTGTGTGTGGCGTGAAGAACTCGACGATGACCGACGACGGAGCGTGTGCTGCCCCGATGCCTCTTTCGATTATAGAGTAGGTAAAATCCTACTATCCTACTAAGATTATAAACGCGAAAGTTTGTAAGAATGTATGTTTGTTACTCTTTCACGCAAAAACTACTGAAACGATCTGGCTGAAATTCGGTAGTTAGACAGATTAGGACCTGTATTACATAGGCTACTTTTTTCTACGCTCACAAGTGGCTCGCGAGCTGCGCACCCTCGAAAATTCATAGAAACGTTGTCCACGCGGGTGAAGCCGCGGGAAACAGCTAGTGTGTAATAGTTCCTGTGAACAATACACCTCATTGTATTAATGTTAGGAAATAGTACAAATGTAAAGAAAGCTGTCGACCGGCTAGATGAGCTTAGCAAGGAAAGAAATGAAAAGTGACAGTGTGTGCATATCCGTACTATACTAATGAAACACCCGACTATTACAAAAAAATGTTTTATTTAAATTGAGGAGCTGGCGAACAAATGCGGACTTGTCCGATTAATTATTTTTTTACAGAAGGGGTAAAAATTTGAAACGAGCAAATAAAATCTTGCCAGATTTCTGGTTTTTAGTACGTTCAAGCGTCATGAAAGTACGAATACATATTCGTTGCATGTTTATCAAAAAACTGAATAGACTTTTTTTTTTGTTTTGGACAAGCCTGGTTTTGTATCATGGAAACCAAATCCCGGCGCTACAGCTTTAAATACATTTACAATAAGTTGAAAAGACCTTTATTTGCATTCCTACCATTCTCGTTAGTACTAAAATGTTTAAGGAAGATTATCGATGATAAGGCAGACGGAATTTTAGTATTTCCAAACTAGCTCTCACAGTCGTGGTTCCCTCTATTACAAGAATTACTAGCGTCAGAAATCATCTACTTAAAACCTAATAAGAGACTTTTACAATCCTCTCTCAGACCACAACATCTTTTACACGGGAACCTTACCCTGGGGGTCGCGAGGCTCTGCGGCGCTCCTTTATACACCAAGGCGCACCACCAGAAACGCTGCCACTGATGTTAGCGTCATATGCAGACGCAACAGTAAAACAATACAGCGTTATTTTTAAACTGTGGTGGCATTTTATTAAGACAGAAGTCTCAATGTTTTTGAGTCGTCGACAGAGTTGGCACTAACATTTTTTACCAATCTATTCAAAATGGGTTGCTCGTATGGCTCTCTTAATAGCCATCGTAGTGCTCTGTCGACTTTACTAGGCGATCAAATCGTATTGCATCCGTCGGTTAAGCGTTTACTTAAAGGTGCTTGTAAATTAAGACCCAGTAAACCTAAATACTCATCTACCTGGAATCCTCAAGTAGTTTTGACCCACATATCACAGTGGTTCCCTAATAATGTGATTTTATTAGCCCTCTGTACTGGTCACAGAATGCAAACGTTTTCCCTATTTAAACTGGAAAATATATCAGTCACCGCAACCGGAGTAAAAAAGCAGTTATATCAGACATTATCAAGACATCTGCCTCAGGCCGCGAACAACCCATACTAATATTACCTTAATTTAAAGATGATATCAGCTTTTGCCCTGCTACAGCTCGCAAAGATTATATCTTCTTTATAGAAAATAAGAGAGTTGCACGTACGGGTAATCTCCTGTTGACCTATCGAAAGCTTCACAAATCTGCCACCACATAGACTATCAGCCGATGGGTGAAGGAAGTGTTGTCAGAGAGCGGCGTAGACGTGGCGGCGTTCGGCGGGCACAATACGCGGCACGCCGCCACGTCGGCCGCCTATACCGCTGGAGTCTGTGTAGAGACTGGCTGGACACCCACATCAAACACTTTCGATCGTTTTTATAACAGACCTATTTTAAATGAGGATGATTTTGCGAGATCCGTGGGCCTTCCATCAAATCATCATCATCATATCAGCCACAAATCGTCCACTGCTGGACAAAGGCCTCCCCCAAGGATTTCCACGACGACCGGTCCTGCGCTGCCCGCATCCATCGGCTTCCCGCGACCTTCACCAGGTCATCGGTCCACCGCGTGGGAGGCCTGCCTACGCTACGTTTTCCAGTGCGCGGTCGCCACTCGAGAACTTTACTGCCCCATCGGCCATCTGTTCTACGAGCTATGTGCCCTGCCCACTGCCACTTCCGTTTAGCGATTCTGTGAGCTATGTCGGTTACTTTAGTTCTCCTGCGGATCTCCTCGTTTCTGATTCGATCACGCAGAGAAACTCCGAGCATAGCACGCTCCATTGCCCTTTGGGTGACCTTGAGCCTTCTTATGAGGCCCATAGTAAGCGACCATGTCTCAGTTCCGTAAGTCATCACTGGCAACACACACTGGTCAAAGACCTTAGTCTTGAGACACTGCGGTATTTGGGACGTGAAGATATTGCGAAGCTTCCCGAACGCTGCCCAGCCGAGTTGGATTCGTCGATTGATCTCTTTCTTGAAGTTGGAACTACCTAGCTGGACTGTTTGTCCCAGGTATACATATTCGTCAACAACTTCCAGTGTAGAGTCTCCAACCTTTAGAGGAGTGGGTGCGACACGGAAATTTAACATTATTTTCGTCTTGTCCATGTTCATTTTAAGACCCACTTGTTGAGAGACCTTACTGAGGCCATCGAGCATTGTGCTTAGGTCTTCCATAGTCTCAGCCATGACCACGATATCGTCAGCGAATCGGAGGTGGGATATGTACTCGCCGTTGATATTAATGCCGAGTCCACCCCAGTCCAGAAGCTTAAAAACATCTTCCAGGGCGGCGGTGAACAGTTTCGGAGATATAACGTCTCCTTGTCTCACCCCTCGCTGCAACTGGATAGGTTTCGAGTTCTGGTCCTGGAGGCGAACCGACATGGTGGCGTTTTCATACAGACACTTCAACACCTCGATGTATCGATGGTCAATTTGGCACCGCTGGAGAGACTGTAGCACAGCCCAAGTTTCGACTGAATCGAAGGCCTTCTCATAGTCCACAAACGCCAAGCATAGTGGCTGATTGTACTCTTCGGTCTTCTGTATAATCTGCCGCAGCGTATGTATGTGGTCTATGGTACTAAAGCCTTTTCGGAAACCGGCTTGTTCGGGAGGCTGGAAGTCGTCAAACCTGCGTGCGAGACAAACTTCCATCAAATAATCAATCTTTAAATATATTGATAACTTTCTAGTTTAGTTTATATTTTATGTATTAAGGTATAATAATAAATACCTAAGAATTTGTTATTTGTTTAATGGTAAAAGTTACCATGTATTGTGTTTTGTTTTCATGCTGAAATTTAAATTCATTCTTTAAAAATTTTAATTAAATTTAAATTTTATTCGCAAAATTTTCAACTCTGAAAGTCTACCTGTGTATATATCTGAAAAATGAAGCGATGAAATATAATATGCAATCAAACGAACTTCTCAAGCGAATTTCGATCAATATTATATGAGACGCTTCATTCGAATATATAATTTCCCTTCCCACCCACCCGGGTTATGCCCTAAGTAAGTAGCAAGTTTTGCTCTGTAACTCTGAAAAGAAAAGCTAGGCTCGCCAGGTGCGGTGCGGGCGGATACGTACAAAGTCATCATCAAGTATAATCGTGCGACGTTGCCTAGTAGGTCTGAAGGACTACTCCTGTGTCTATATCTTCTAATGAAGCGTCTCATATTATGATATTGATCGAGCTTCGCTTGAGAAGTTCATTTGATCACATATAATTAGACAAAATCTTGCACATCGGGCTCACAACAATCACATTCCATGACATCGGCTTCAACGTCATCGTCATCGACGTTATTTTCTATACCTGTATTAGCAGCTGTTTCATTGGAAATAATGGTTTCGAACTATTCAAGTTCGGGATTTTCTGACCATTGATCTCCGAACTGTTGAGTCAAGATTTGCTCCACGTCCTTCTTTTTCTGCTGCTTAATCTCATTCACCATTGAAAGTCTTCGAAGAAAGGACGTGTGGTTCTGTTATGATTTTAGCAGGGATACCGTGTCGAGGTCGTCTTCAGAATTATTATAAACATTTGACACTTTTACGCCACGGTGTATATGAGTAAAACTAGACTCGCCTCGACTCTCATTTCTTCCTCTAAAATCACGTGCTCTCCCACGTCCTGTGCCTGCCACGTTGTTGATGAGTTATCGCCCTGGTTTGTGCGGTAGAACCCCGCTTTCTCTTTGTTTAGCTCGATCTCCTTTCTATTATTATTCGTTTTGCGTTTCTGATGTTTTCCATCTTTTTGTAATAGGTTTCCAGTTGTTTAAAATCGTAAAGATTTCAGTCTTCAGCCAACCCATGTACTTTGCCATGTTTAGTATAATCTCTTGATATGTTTCTGGGTTCAATATGAATGTTAACTTTCTTAAGTCTTTTTCAATTCAATTCTACCAAACACATAGGGTGTTTGGCCGGCGAGAAGCTGTGACAGCTGTGACCTCTGTGACCTCTGGGAATGGGAATGTTAAAACGATTTTAGACACATTTGCAGGAGCGTAATTTTTCTGCCAAAAAATTAACATATGCACCACGTTTTTGTTCTGCCCTCCACATCCATATGTCCACATCCATCCAATAAATCGGCTGAGACGCAAAACTTCAACTCCCAATAAATGGGCTGAATTCAGGTACGTTAAAAGGGCAGACGTTATTTCTGATCCTCTTTTGCTCAGATTTTCAGTCCAAATAAAAAAAAATGGTTCTTTGGTAGGCATGTCTGTAACACAAAATGCATACAGTCGAATTTGCCTCAATTAAAAAAATTCTTGAATGGGAGTCTTTGGAAGGCATTGGATTTGTTGAAGATCGAAGCAGACACCATAAAATTTTTCACTCTCTCTTTTTTCTCTATGCTTTTAGCACTTGTTCGATCTCCTCCTCTGTATCATGTGGCGTTTTTCCCTCAAATATTTTGCACACTTGGTGAAAATTATTTAATTCTAAACGTTGTCGAGCAGTATTTTTAAGCAGTTTGTAGTAGGTTCAGTTGTTGTTAATAATTTTTATAAATTGACATGCCTTCTAATCAGATACATAAAAAACCGATCCTAGGAGCTCTAATCCCAAAAAAATCGATAAAAAGCCAAAAAAATTAAGATTTTTAAAAAAAATTAATATTTCCAAAACAGTTACACGGACACCATATAACAGAACAAAATCAGAAATGACCTGAATAATAACATCATTTAATATTCTGTACTACTGTCCCTGTAAACCTGTATAGTAACTATTATATAAATATATAATAACTATTACATAAATATATAATAACTAGCTGTCCCGGCGAACTACGTACCGCCTTACATTACATTACACTGCCCTACCCTACACTACACTACACTACACTACACTACCCTTACCTACACTACACTACACTACCCTACCCTACACTACCCTAACCTACACTACACTACACTACCCTATCCTACACTACACTACCCTACACTACACTACCCTACCCTACCCTACCCTACACTACCCTACCCTACCCTACACTACCCTACCCTACCCTACATACACTACACTACACTACACTACCCTACACTACACTACCCTACCCTACCCTACACTACCCTACCCTACACTACCCTACCCAAAAAAAAATGATGTTGGCCGATTCTCAGACCTACTCAATATGCTCACAAAATTTCATGAGAATCGGTCAAGCCGTTTCGGAGGAGTAAGGGAACCAAAACTGTGACACGAGAATTTTATATATTAGATATATATGTATTATACATACAAATAAATATATACTAATACATATTTAAATTTCATAGATAAATTACGAAATAAAATAATACCCATACCACAATCGTACAATTACAAAATAGCGAAGTGACAAAAAATACGGTAATTTAAAAAACTAAAAAACCCGACTGCGTTTTTGTGTAGTTTGGAAATGAAAAACCCTAAACAAGAAAGTCGTCATACCCGATTGCACTTAATTTAAAAAAAAGTTGTAGCAGTCGGGACCCATTCTAGAAATGGAGGCATGGTGAATGGAGACCACATACCTATATTACATTGCAGATTACTCCAATATACTGACTAGACGGCTGACTTTCTAGAATGGGTCCCGACTGATACAATTTTTTCAAGTTAAGTGCAATCGGGTATGACGACTTTCTTGTTTTAGGGTTTTTCATTTCCAAATTACACAAAAACGCAGTCGGGTTTTTTAGTTTTTTAAATTACCGTATTTTATTTTATTCATGTTTTAGTTTTATTATTGAATGAGTTTATGTAGTAACCTATATACGAGGGCGGTTTGATAAGTCCATGACTTTGGAAAGAAGAAACACTCTTTTTACATATATTTTTTTATATTTTTCTATATAATCTCCTTTCAACTCTACGCACTTAGTCCAGCGATGTTCCAACCTCTTACACCCATCAAAAAAATTTAGGCCTCAGTTTCGGCTACCACCTCTTCGTTTGACGAAAATCTTTGCCCGCCAAGCCATTTCTTCATGTTTGAGAAGAGGAAAAAGTCACGGGGGGCTAAATCTGGCGAATACAGTAACTCGTTTCACTCCTCCTTTTTTCGGCTGAGAGCTTTGAGGGGCCTCGTAGTCCGAACTGGTGAAGTCGATCATCTGTATGCGACTATTGATGGATGGTATGTACGTATCATAGCTCTCACACCATGTCTTGATATTACGAATACAGCCATTGTGACTCAATAACAACTGAATTCGTCTTTATATTGTAACATTTTTTTTGCTCTCCGGCCTCCTAAGGAGCACTCTAGGCTTCGCCCTACGCGGAACTCGGCATCCAGCCACACAGGGCCTTGCAGGGCGCGTTCCGGGATTCACCCTACGCAGAGCTTGGCCTCCGTCTTCGCAGGGAGCGTTCTGGATTTCGTCCTAAGCGGAGCTCGGCTTCCTGCCTCGCAGGGTGCGCTACGGGCTTTGCCTTACTCAAAGATCAGTCTCCGGTCTGGCAGGGCTCGGCCTACGGCCTCGCATAGGCTGTATGGCCATGGAGCCTCAGTCTTCGTAACTAAAAAAAGTAATTACAATTAACGTAATTTTCAAATTCGATTTCACTCCGCATATATTTTTCATACCGTGTTCTGTATATGAATCAATTCGGGGTAAACTACAAAAATATCTGAAATGCCCGTGGCATCTACTAAGAAGTTGTAGACGAATATGTATAACTGGGACAAATAGTCCATTAAGGTAGGTCCAACTTCAAGAAAAACGTATCGATCGTCGAATTCAACTCGGCTGGACAGCGCTCGGAAAGCTTCAATATCTTTAAGCCCATATTCCGCATGTCTTAAGACAAAGGTCCTTAACCAGCGTGTGTTGTCAGTGATGCCATATGGAACTGAGACATGGTCAAGGTCACCCAAAGGTCGATGCAGCGTGCTATGCCAAGAGTTTCGCTGCGTAATCGAATGAGAAACGAGGAGATCCTTAGGTGAACCAAAGTAACCGACATAGCCCTCAGAATTGCTAAAACTCAAGAGGCAGTGGGCGGTACACAGAGCTCTTAGAACATATGGCCGTTGGGGTAGTAATATTCTCGAGTAGCGACCGTGCACAGAAAAACTTAGCGAAGGCAGGCCTGCCACTCGATGGACCGACGACCTGGTGAAGATTGTAGGGAGCCGCTGGATGCAGGCAGCGCAGGACCGGTCGACGTGGAAATTCTTGGGGGATTTAATTGTCCAACAATCGACGTCTTTTGGCTGATATGATTACCAAAAATCCGTAATATTTTAAGTTCACATGCGTAGGAGTTTGCTAGCATCGCACGGTCGCCCAGGCACTAATCATATTATAAGACATTCGATATAAGTTCAGTCTCCCAATATTGACACAAGATTATTTCTTATATCAGGTAGATGCTGCGACCGCCGAACAAGAAACCTACAGTTCAGTTCTCCGCAGAACTATTGCCGTGGCCAAGAGTTTGCGTAGAGCTGGTCTTCGGCCTGGAGACACGATGGTTATAAGCGGAAGGAACCATCTCAATCTCAGAATACCGTATTACGCTGCTCTGGTGGAAGGCTTACCGGTGTGCGGTATCGATCCACATTTCAAATATGGTAAATACATTTTTTAAACATCATTTATTGGGTTCGTATGATAATATAAGATATGCATTTATTCGGAGACAACACAAGCAAAAAACGGGTAATACAATACAGGAAAACATTAAAACTATTATTTTAAAAGCTTAAAAACTATTAAATATAAGTTGGGCAAGGAAAGTGACCAGGCTCAGCTTGAATGCTGCGAAACTTAAAAAAAGATTCGTAGCGCTGATGATTCTGCCAGGCCATTAACGCATTAGAGCATGACGTCCGATAAATCGGGCGCCAGTAAATCTAATATTTTTGGTTAACAATTAAATGGTTTGGTAGTTTTTACATTTCTATTCTAAAGATTACTATATTTTCCAACTGAAAAACCAGTGTCTAATGAAGTAATATATCCCGATTGTCATTTGTAATTTTTCAAACTGACGAAAGGTGGTTGGACTGTTATAAGAAGAAGGCAAGCAATATTTTGTTTTTTTTCTTGGTATTTTTGTATGATAAACATTTAGAAACCTGTTGTGTTTGTTGTTACAATGTGTAGGTATGTAAATATAAGCTTAATTTTAACTAACAGTTATGATTTTCCATCTTCTTTTGGTGCAGTCCGACATATCGGACGTAATGTACCGCTGGCTATAAGGTGTGGTGTTCGCATTACAATACAGCGTTGATGAAAGTATGAACCCATACTATGGAAAACATCACGCAAATTACTAGGGGAAATTCAATATATTTGACTTCAAAAATGTTTCCGTCGTTGAGTATAATGATACATCCTTGAGAGCTGGGTTGTTCTGTAACTGGTCAATTGGTACGAGTTAACCGAGAGAGCTAACTTATGATTGTTTGTTTCTTGATTTTTCAGAAATGACATTATGTTATTATTATTTTATGACTATCAGAAAGAGTGTAATTTGCACCTATTTTGAAACTTGAATCTTGCGTGCAGAACTGTCTACTAAAGGAAGTGAAACAGTTCAAGTGACAAGATCACTGTAGCGAACAATGACTACTCTCCAATAACGTGTTTGAATGTTTCTGGAATAACTTTACAAACTGGGCAGTATCATCTGCCACTTGCTGGTTTCACGAAAGAGACTAATATTTCAATTTCCCAGCCATAATTGTTTTCCAGTTACAAGTAACACATGGGTGGGGTAGAAAAGTATGATCAGGCTGATCAACTTGCTGATTACACCGCGTCAAGGGCGAATGCCAACAAAGTCCTTGTCTACCGCTCAATATGATAGTAAAGAGCATTATATTGTAACCAAAAGCACAGGACGCCGCTGTACAAGTCAGTGTGGAGGAAAATCTAAAATCAAATGTCTATAACACGATGATGGCCTTCACTCTAAGTGTAATTAGTTCTTCATAATGATAACGTGTGGCTCCCGGTTTAGAATAGCACCATCCCATCTCTTCCGATGGGGGTCGTAAGAGTCGACTAAGGGACTTAAAACCGGAGGATGGGCAGCAGCGTCCTTTGCGTGCATTGCAACACACCTGAAGCCACACTGCGATCGCCAACCCAGCTTGCCAATTACGGCAAAACCCCCCTATGAATATATCACCCAGAAAACGGCCCCTAGTCCCCGGCGGGCCTGCTATTCCTGGCTCCGGTAGCAGTCATGGTAAAGGCGCCGGGGCGGGGGGTGCGAAGACTCCCCGGCCATGCCAGGCTACCAAATCCAACGACCTTCGGCCCTGGTAACTTAAAACAAGCGTACACTGCGGACTTACGAGAAGCTGACAGAACTGAAGAAGGATTGAGCAGGTTACGGTGGGATATCGTAGGTTTATGCGAAGTCCGAAGAGAGGGAGAGGACACCATAATCCATAAATAAACTGAGGGACTTCAGTTTTTTTATTATTCACAATTGGTTAACCCTTGGCATTATCTCTCTTAATGGTAAATGACGATGATGCTGAAGATGGAAGCGGACTTACCAAGATTCCCCAACTCAATGGAGAACTGGCTATCTTATCTGCAAGCTGGAACACATCAATGTTATAACCATTGATGTTTGGCGGCAAAACTTAGATAAGATGGTGGTAACTGGCCAGGCGGGCTACGAAAATGCCCTACCGGCCAAAAAACCGAGTCTTACAAAGTTGACCCCGCTGAGAATCTAACCCGCAACCTCCTGGTGTGAAGAGAATGGACTAAACATTGCGTCACGGAGGCGGTGAAACAATGTCACACCCCGGATACTTCATGCTAACGAGCGAGAAATGATATATGCCATAAAAAACATAACTCGCAACTCAGTTCTTGTACCGTAACAAATTGGGAAATCCATGTAATACCAAGTCGGTAAATTTATTCAGTCTCTACTTAAGAGTCCATCTGTATTAAGTTATTAAGTACTAGCTTTTGCCCGCGGCTTCGCCCGCGTGGACATAGCTTTTATGACTCTTTTAGAGGGTGAGTGGTGCGCGAGCCGCAATCAGCTCGCAAGCGTGGACATGAGTTTTCTCCAGGTACCTCAGGAACTGTATCGGGCTATTCGGATTAGCAGTCTTTGTCACTTCCCACCCCCTCAACAAATTCTATACTAAAAATAACTTAAATCCGTTGCTCCGTTGTGACGCCACCGGCGTACGCGAGCGTAGAAAACAGTTGTCCCAAGATCCCGCGGGAACTATGTCAGGATATACTTATTAGTAAATTATATCATTTTTCACCTCATCTCTGCGCTAAAAATCACACTAACTCATTTTTTCGTTACGATTTTAAATAACTAACGTCTCCGCGCTCGTCCCAAGTATACAGTTGTAACTCATCCCGATGCGACTATGCAATACATACATACTATACATACTCGCCTATAGCAAGTCTAATCTCATACGATGACTCAATATTCCCATACATAGAGAATGACAAAGAATGAAATAAACACGAACCATCGCCAGGTATAGGGACAGCCCAGTGTGGACAAGGATGGTCATTCACGTACAATATTCCCGAATCCATTGCGACTACTAGTACTCGTTCGCAAGAGTTTTTTTTGTGCAGGAATACGATTAATAACCTTATTCAATCCAGGCAATTTCAATTCAACTCCAAGCAGATAGTTCGACTCCCAGCTTTTACTTAGATATTCTTACCCTAATAATAAAATAATAGATACCCTTTTGCTCTCCATTTCTTTCTTCTAAAGATATTGTGCATACAGTCTCTCTTGTGGCCTTTACCCAAAGAGCTGTAATGGTCGCTTCGTGTGGCGTCGTGTTGCATCTTGTCGCATCGCGTCGTGTCGTGTCGCATCGTGTGGCGTCGTGTTGCATCTTGTCGCATCACATCGTGTCGTGTCGCATTGTGTCGCGTCGTGTCACGCCGTGTCGCATATTGTCGAGTCTTGTCGCATCGTGTCGCGACTTTTCGAATATTGTTGCGTCGTGTCATGACGCGTTGTGTCACGTCTTGTCGCATCATGTCGCCTCGTGTCACATCGTATCGCGTCGTGTCGCATCGAGTCGCGTCGTGTCGCGTCGTGTCGCATCGAGTCGCGTCCTGTCGCATCTTGTCACGTCCTGTCACGTCTTGTCGCATTACACATACACAAATATACTTTGTTTGTACAATGCCTGCTTGGCTACTATACATTCAAACTTCTAGTTTTATCCACAACGTAGTTATAGGGGGGTCGAAATGGACTGAACTGCTTCGAGAAAAGGATGGTACGGCCTTCCCCTTTTTTTTGCTCGACTTGGCGGATATACAAACAACTGACGTATCTATAGACACGAATAAAAGTAGGGCTGATCACCGGCGGCATTTATAATATTTTTAAATGACCTTGTTGGAGCTGAATTAACCATTTATGCAGATGACACTAACGCTATACTTTCAGCAAGAAATCATCATGACCTAACGTTGAAGGTAAGCAAAACTCTAACAGCTTTTCATGATTGGTTTAGAAACAATAATCTTATACTTAATACAGAGAAGACAAGCATCATTTTATTTGAAACTATAGCTAGGAAAAATGACACCATAAACATTGAAATTGACGGACATAAAGTAGAGCTGAGCAAAACAGTACAGTTTTTAGGGATCTTTATTAATCAGTTTTTAAATTGGAAAGATGAGTTAATGTCAATTGAGAATAGTGTCAGTTCTGCCTGTTACGCGCTAAGAAGTTTGCGGGATGAACTCACAACTTTGCAGCAACAATATACTATGCTCTCGTCGAGTCTAAGTTTCGCTATAGCATAAAGCTTTGGGGGAACAGCTACTTTTATAATATGAGCAAAGCGTTTATTATTCAAAAACGTACTATTCGGACAATAGTTAGAATTCCTCAGTGGGAATTATGTAGTCACTTCATCGAGTTAGATATTCTCACTGCCTCCTGCCTTTATATTATGGTTTTGCTCTGTGACTACAAAAAACAGTTGTTAAATATTGAAACAGAAACAGACAAAGTTATGCGTGAACGGACTACACGCAAAGATGTGAAACAGCAGATAATGCCGAGATTAGACGTAGTAAAACACGCTGCTTTTTATCAGTCTCCGAACTTGTTTAATAAACTACCTATCGCACTGAAGTCAACTGCAAGCTATGGACTGTTTAAAAGCGGGTTGCGAGAATTTTTGACACGTAAATGTTATTATACGGTGAATGATTATATCCAAGATAAACACAATGCAGACTAAAATTAAAATTAATATCATGTTTTTATGCTTTTATATTTTTTAATATTGTAAATGCACTTTGAGTTGTAAATTTTATAATTGACTTAAACTTGTTTTAATGTTAGCTTAGGTTATTTCAAACACAATTTGTAAATTGTTTATGAATAAATGAACTATGAACTATTGGTCACGAAAAAAATTTTTATCGAATTTTTAATGTATTTTCAAAAGGTGAGGTAACGTAATTTTTTTTGTTTTTTTTATATACATACAATTAAAGATTGGGAATATAAATAGCATTGGTTCCATAGATTTTGTAGTTCGTGTGAGCGAGAGATTTATATTGTTTGAGCGAGACGCAAGTAGAAGCGCCGCCATTTATCATTCCCAGTTTAATTGTATTGTATAATTGTATTGTATGCCTAGAAGTATTTTATTTATGTGTAGCTTGGTATAATTATTTAAATAAAACAAATATAATTTTACTTTTTATTTGGAATATTTATTTTAACAACTTCGGTACGAAATGAATCAGACAGGGTTATTGCCATTGTGACGTATTTCTTTTAAAGGTGTAAACTGAATCTTATTTGAAACAAAAAAAGGTAAAAAAGCTAGAGGTCGCAAATTAACGGCTTTTAAGTAGCAGCAAAATTAATTTAAAAATTTTGTATGAAGAACGCATTGATTTATTTCTTTGTAATTTTGTTAAAAAAATATGCAAAACACGGGAAAAACGGCACCGTGTGTGTACATTCATTGATTTCTATAAAGAATGATATTGTAAGATATTATCTGGTCAGATAAAGATATCATATAGTATCTTTCCCGTGTGTGACAACCCTCTCGTTCGGTAACCAAACAGTAACCAATCTGCGTGACGGGGGGGTGAGGTCAACTCTAGAGAGCGGCAGGGAGTGTCCATACTTTACGGTAGTACTAATATATATATATACTGTGACAATGTGGTCCAGATCGTGAGCGTTTCGACAAAGGTTATATACCAAAAGGCATACCTTATACTCAGAATCACCAAACGGTATCCGATTAAGATCATACAGGTTTACACGCCGTCCCCGGAACATTCCGAAGATGACGTAGAGACTATGTATGAGGACATCTCTACAGCCTTACGTAGCACCAGGAGTAGGATAATATTGGGCATTCTGTCCCACCTTGCGTTCGTTCGGGTGAATTGAAATTCACCCTTTCTCACGCAGCTGTGACAGAATACCCAATATTATTTTTTGTTATAGGTTTAATTATTTATCTGTTTCTATCAAATTAATACTGACGGTAGGACAGGACACCCAATATTAAGAATCGGTCTATTGATATCAGACATTCTACCCTAGAATGAATCGTTGAATCGGATCGTAACGGCGTGCGTTTACTTGAACGCGTTGCGATCTACCGCACGTAGTTGGGAGGTAAACATGAGCGATAATTAATTACAGATAACGCATGCGTTCAGATCGAGCATCGAGCGATCGTTTGAATTAAGTCTCTCGTTTAGTGTAAAAGAATCTTCAATATCATGTCTGAAATTGTTTAGTTTAATTAAACTATATAATATTTAAATTATTTCTAAATATTCATTTAATGTAAAACTTTCATGCTGACTATACATTAAAATGAAGTTCATTAAACAACCAAGTACACTAAATGTTGAAAAAATATGTTCATACGCAGAAACAAAAAAGTTACGACGCGGTAATCTTTTACCTAATTCAATCCGATGTATAGTTTGCGGACCTTCAAACTGTGGAAAGACTAATTTAGTTATCGGACTTCTTTTACATGAAAATGGGTTACATTTTAGAAATATATACGTGTACTCGAAAACTCTTCATCAACCTAAATACATTTTTTTAGAAAATGTAATAAAAATGGTACCAGGAACGTCAATGGAAAAATTTCGCGACAATGAAGATGTACTTAGTCCTCTAAGTGCTAAACCGAATTCTGTTATAATATTCGACGATGTTGCTTGTGAAAATCAAAGTAACATGAGAGATTATTTTGCAATGGGTAGACACAGAAACATTGATAGTTTCTATTTGAATCAAACTTATTCTAAAGTTCCGAAACAGCTTGTTAGAGACAACGCAAATCTTTTGATTCTTTTTAAACAAGATGAAGTAAACATGAGACATGTGTATGATGAACACGTTAACACGGACATGACATGGTTAGATTTTAGAGAACTATGTTCTAAAATATGGGAAGAGCCTTACAATTACTTAGTGATAAATAAAGACTGTGCTAAAAACAATGGTTGTTATAGAAAAATGTTTGATACATTTGTTGTTTTTGAGTAGATAACATATATAAAGCTTCAAAAAAATATAGAAGAGTCATTATATCACGATTCTTAGCGTTGTAATAACAAAAAGATTTTATTCGGAAATGAACACATCAATGGAAAAATCATTAAAAACCGAAATAGTTAAAGCTGTTGAAGCAGTTAAAAAAAAAGTTAAAAGTATGAGAGAAACTGAAAGCGAGAATGAAAAAATCCTAGAAACCATGTTTAAACCTATTACCAACCCCCTAGAGAATATGGTTGTTTTAAATAAAAAGATTTCTGAATATGGTAAGGATAACAATCTAAAAACTGCCTCAAGTTTTAACTCTTATGATGGGTTATTACAAGATACTAAAAAGGAAGAAGAAGATACACTTGAAAGTACTAATGATGATAGTGATACTGAATCTGAATTAATGATAGTATTAAAACCATCGATTCATCATTCCAATCAACTAAGTCAACAGATGATTTAGTAAAAAACCGTATGTGTCCAAAACTTAATGAGAATGTTTTGTATGGAGTACGATTTGAAAAAGGTAAACCAATGATGGGTACAGCTCACGTAAAATACAATGATAAGGTTATTTCTGTAGATGATCACAGTTATGAACTAACACGTGGATTGAATGAATTATTGTTTAAAAAAAAACCAGAATTGTCAATGATAACTGGAGATGATTTGAAAAAATATAAATTATTGTTATTAAGTACAAATGCACATCGACGGGATTTCGACCCTAACAAACCGATAAAAAGTAACAAAGGATATAAATATTTAAAAGTAATAAAGCCTCTGTTTAGTTTAAAAACAGGTTTAGGTAATTCAAGTATTCATTTTTCAAAAAAATCTATTATACCAATGAAGAAGAAATTCAAGAGTGACTGTGATTATGTTTATTGGAATGATCCAAACGAGTTAATTGAAAGATTAAAATTGTTAATGGCTTCTAAAAATGCTGGTAATACAGGTTTAGATAACGAAATCATATCAATCCTTGAAGAGTTACGCGAAAGTGAAATTATTACATAATAAATACATAAAACAAAAAATATTTTCTTCATTTCAAGTTTATACTTCATACACTACAGCAATGAACATTGACAAATTTGGTCATCACGTACATAAACGATTACGGATATCTAACCCAAATAAAATGGACAACGTACTTAAACTTATTGATGAAGAATATAATCTAAACAAGATTCGATTAACCGGTTTAAGAATACCTACATCCTCTGAAGACGCTGTTAGTAAAGAATATATGGATAATTCTATTAAAGATTATTATACAAGAGCTCAAATAGATTCAAAGTTAGATAAAATGAAAACAGAAGTGTATCAGTTTATAGTTAATTATTTAAAAGAAAAATACTATATGAAGTATGATGTAAATTCACTTATAAACTCATTAAAAACAAAACCTTTATAAATAATGTTTTGAATAATTAATCAATATTCAACTTCAAGTAACTTTCTGAGCACAACGCGTGTCAATTATCAGTCAAGATGAGCAAGGAAAAAGTTGTTGACGAAATACATAAGGCAGCTAGAAAAAATTTTAATCGTCGTTCAGTTATACTTAAGGGAATAGATGATTTATGGCAAGCAGACTTGATTGATTTTAAGAATTTAAGTAAAGATAATAATGGTTTTAAATATATTTTGGTTGTAATAGATTGTTTTTCTAAGTATGCTTGGGCTGTACCAATTAAATGTAAAACAAAAGTAGATGTTACAGATGCATTTGGAAGCATATTACGAGAGTGTAACCGAAAACCATCAAATTTACAAACCGATATGGGTACTGAATTTTATAACGATTTGTTTAAAAGATGTATGAAACAGAACAGTATAAATCATTACTCTTCATTTTCTGTAAAGAAAGCTTCTATAGCAGAAAGATTAATTAAAACACTTAAAACTAAATTATATAAATACTTTAATACACATGGAAGTTACAAGTGGAAAGGTATTCCATTGAAAGAAGTTGTTACAAAATACAACAATACCATTCATAGCACTACTAAATATAAACCTATTGATGTCAATAAGAACAATCAAGATGAAGTGTTGAATAACATTCTCAATTACCAAAAACGATCTTATAAAATAAGGAAAAATAAATTTAAAATTGGAGATAGTGTTCGTATAAGCAAATACAAAGGTTGTTTTGATAAGGGTTATACACCTAATTGGTCAACTGAACTGTTCACCATCAATAAAGTTAACAACACTGTTCCTATTACGTATCATATTCAAGACCAACATAAACAATCAATATTAGGATCTTTTTATGAAGAAGAATTGCAAAGAACGAATTTTCCCAATATTTACTTAATTGAAAAAGTTTTAAAACGGAAAGGTAATAATTTATTTGTGAAATGGTTAGGTCTCAGTAACGAAGAAAATAGTTGGGTATGTAAAAATTCATTAGTTAATTAATATATATTTTCATTTGTTTTCTTAATCTTTCATTATATATTATGAGATGAAGGGAGAAGGACTTCTTAATAATATAATTAACAATATTCCGTTTGAATTACATCTACCTGGATACAACTACTGCGGTCCAGGAACTAAATTACAGAAGCGATTAGCACGTGGTGACAAAGGAGTAAATAAATTAGACGAAGCTTGTATGCATCACGATATTGCATATATAGATACTGATTTAGAAAACAGACATAAAGCAGATATAAAATTAATTAACATGGCTAAACAACGACTCAAGTCTAAAGATGCTGGAAAACGAGAAAAACTTGCTTCTTGGTTGGTTAGTAAAGTAATGCAAACCAAATTAAAAACTGGTTCTGGTATAAAATCATTCAAGACATTAACATCAAGAGTGCGATCGCAAATCAAAAAACGTAAACCTAAAAACAATAGCTCAACGATAAGGACGGCATTATTAGCTGCGAAGAAATTAATTAATAAAAATCAGAACATACGTCTTCCACGAATAATTCCATTACCAAAAACAGGTGGAGTTTTACCTTTGATTCCTATATTTGCTGGGTTGTCAGCATTAGGATCGTTAGCTGGTGGAGCGGCAGGAATTGCAAAAGCAGTAAATGGTTATAAATCCGCACAGAAAGATCTTCAAGAAGCAAAGAGACATAACAAAACTATGGAATCAATTGCATTGGGTAAAGGATTATACATTAAACCCTATAAAAAAGGTAGTGGGTTGTTTTTGAATTTTCCAAAAAACTAAATTTTTCGCTACCCGATAGAGCTCTAACTAACATCGATATCCTTAACTATTCTAGTAAGGTTCCGTATTTTAGAGGTGTTTTTATGAAAGACTCGTTACCAAAGAAACCTAAATTAGTTGAATGTGGAATTGTTAACTTAGACGTATCTAAAAACCCAGGAACTCATTGGGTAGCTTATACAAAAATAAATAATAATTGCGAGTATTTTGATAGTTTTGGAGACCTTAAGCCTCCATTAGAATTAGCACGATATTTAAAAAAATGTAATATTTTTTATAATTATAACAGATATCAAAATTTTGATACTATAAACTGTGGTCATTTATGTTTAAAATTTCTGATAAATTTTTGGAATAAATATATAAATTAATGTACTTATGTTTCATTAGCTTCATTACCAAAATGTCGTTCACACTGTCAATAACAGGTAATACTTCGGTTTTATCTACGAACTATTCACCAACTCTTCAACTTGAAGGTGAATACGAATGTGCTTTACTATATTTATCAACATTTAATTATATACCAAATATTCATAAAAATAATAATAAATTTCATTACGATGATAACAAAGTCATAGAAATACCGGAAGGTGCATATGAACTACAAGATATTTATGATTTTTTACAAAATAATGTCAGAGGATGTGATTTAAAGTTGACTTGTAATAACAACACATTAAAAATTGGATTGTATTGTTCAAAAGTTATTCACTTCGAAAAAGATAATTCTCTTGGAGATCTATTAGGATTTGGAAGAGTAGCTCTGGAAGCGAATAAAATGCATGAATCACGTAACACAGTTAACATTCTATCTACAACTGTGGTACGAGTAGAATGTGATTTAGTTAGTGGATCATATATCAATGGAATATCTAGTCATATAATACATGAATTTGCACCTAATGTACCTCCTGGTTATCGAATTATAGAAATACCGAAAAATATTATTTATTTTCCGGTTAACCGAAACAATATTAATTGTATAAACATACGAATATTAGACATATATAATAATTTGGTTAACTTACGAGGAGAAGAGGTTCAACTGTATTTACATTTAAAGAAAAAATGATTGATTACAATAAATACACAAAACCATGTATCAAAAACATCAGTCTTAAAAAAGTATTCGCAAGAGGAACAAGTTATAAAAAACATAAACTGACAGCTGAAAATAAACTATTTTTAAAACAAATTGGATTACTAAAATGAATTTATTAAACATAACGAGTACTCCTGCTTATGATAATTCTATCGAAAGCATAGAATATCATTCGTATAAACCATACGTGACAAGTTTTAATAGAAATGATGAAATTCGTATTCCAATCAACCAACAGGATCTGTATATTCTCCCGTCAGCTAGTACATTATACTTGGAAGGTGTCGTGCAGGTTGTTAAACGAGAGACCAAAGAAAAGGTGTCTAGTGTTCAATTTACGAATAACCCTCTTCTTTACATGTTTCAAGATATTCGATACGAGCTAAATGGTATTGAAATAGATAGAATAAAAAACGCTGGTATTACTACAACCATAAAATCTTTAATATCAATGAATGAAACTGAATCCAAAATGTCGAAAGCCTGGGGATGGGATATTAATGGCTCGAAAAATGTATATGGAGGAAGCTTTTCAGCCTCAATACCTCTATGCAATATTCTTGGTTTTGCAGAGGATTATAAAAATATTTTAATGAACTGTAAACATGAACTTGTACTTTTACGTAGTAATACTAATTTGAATGCAATAAAATTGAATACTGGTGAAGTTGTAAACGATATCGAAATACAAAAAATTGTTTGGAGAGTGCCACACGTAAAAGTTTCTGACAAAGAAAGAGTAACATTCCTTAAATTGTTAGAAAAAGACCGACCTATAAATTTGACATTTAGAAATTGGGACTTGTACGAATATCCATTGTTACCAAAAACAACTAAACACACTTGGTCAATAAAAACTTCATCCCAAGTTGAAAAACCTAGGTATATAATCGTTGGATTACAAACTAATAGAAAAAACAATGCAAGTGAAGATATGTCTCAATTCGATCACTGTAATTTGCGTGATGTCAAAGTTTTTCTCAATTCTACATACTTTCCATACGAAAACTTGAACATAAATTTCGCGGAAAACAAGATCGCTTTATTATATGAACAATATGCTAGATTTCAACAGTCTTACTACGGTCGTCGATCAGAACCATTGTTAAACGTTAAAGAATTTATAGAAAAGGCTCCTCTGTTTATCATAGATTGTTCTAGACAACAAGATAACGTGAAAACTGGTCCTGTTGTTAACATTCGACTGGAATTAGAAAGTAACACAGAGTTTCCTGATTTAACAACAGCATACTGTCTCATTCTAAACGATTGTTTAATAGAATATAAACCATTAAGCAATATAGTACGAAAATTATCATGAATTTCTTCATTGTAGATGTTCAAGGATTTAAAAATAAAAAAAACGAGTTTATTATTAAAGAATTTGCTTTGGCTTACAATGGATGTACTCAAGTGTTTCTTATAAAACCTCCATATCCTTATCAAAAGTTAACTATTGAAGAAAGAAAATCTGTTGCTTGGATCGAACGTAACCGGGGAATTTACTGGAGCGAAGGTTACATAGATTTTCGAGAATTTAAAAGAATCATGAAACCAATATTATTTAATAAAACAGTATTAGTAAAAGGTCTTGAAAAAATAAAATGGCTTAAAGAATTATGTGAAGAATGTACACCTACGGATATTGAAGAGAAAGGATGTCCTAATTTAGATTCATTACATAAAAAATACTGTAATAAATTTAACTTGAATTGTATATTTCATTATAAACAATGTTCTTTGAAAAATGTATTATGTATTATGGAATGGTTATTAGTTAATAACATCTAACAGTGTACTTTAAAATATTGAATGTTAAATAAAGAATTGCATTTTTTTAAATTAATATGTTTTATTGAATAAAATAAAATAAAATTAATTGAACATAAAGATAACAAAACTATTATAGTAACTATATAGGTAACATAACAAAAGAATAAATTAAATTAAAAAATACAGAGTCTTAAAAACTATATCCACAAACTTTTTTAGAAATGTTCATTATAACTGATTCAGTTTGATCTAAAATTTCATCAACGCAGTCCTTAACTATGTATTGTGCACTTAATAAAACTTTATCACTACTGTCACTATTACCTAAATTCACCGCAGTGTCTTGTAAATCAATGACTTGAATTTTGATTAGTTTGTGTCCACGATTCACTTGGTTGTTAACCACGTACGAGGACAAACACTGTGACATCTGGCGCCGTTTTTTTGGTGGTGGTGTCAATTTTTCGCCTTTTTGTTCCGTCTTCTTTGATTTCCTCTTTTTAGTTAATATTCCCGACTCAGGGCTCCAAGGCTCATTTAACCCAATTAAAGGGTCTTGAGCGGATTGTCCTAAATACATTAAGTCGTCAGACATCAGACATTCAGACATCTTAGTATCTGAAACAAAAAAATACAAAGGTTAAAATAACAATCATAGCGTTGACATATTAAGATGTTACACATTAAAAAGTAGTCAGTGATAATTCAAACAACTTACCACTTTTAAATCAAGCTAAGGTGGATTTCCAGAGTAGGTGCTGCTGGTTAGCGTAAAGAACTCCTTGTTTACGGTGTGAAGCAACTCGATGGAATGATAATTAATTCACCCATTTGTTACTATTTTATACAAAATGTTACGTAAATATTATTGCTGATATTTTTTTTTAAGTCACGTTGTAGTATCATATGTAACCCACATTAAATTTTTGATGATGCAGAGTCAGTTTTAATATTTTTAAGGTTCCTTATCCGATAAGAACAAAACGAAACCTTACTAGATCTCACACGCATTCGTCTGTCTGATTATGCTCGATACCTTTTTAATTAGAAAGTTAAAATTTGATTAGTATTGGTAGGTAATAAAAATGTTTGAACAGAACCTTGTGTACTTAAGTCTGACTCACTCTTAACCACTTTTTTTTCAAATTTTGTGTCTCAGCAATACCTTGCATAGTTGAACAACCTCCGTTGGGTACTACGTTGTAACATTTTTTCTGCAAATATTACTTTTTTTTGCAACGTTTCATTATGATATGTGTTCTAAATAAAATAACAACTATGACAAAGTTGATCGATCTCAAGAATAGTCAGCAATAATTTACACTAACCTTTGCCCGCGGCTTCGCCTGCATGGATATCATTTCTAAAAGAGTGATCGAGGATGTGGTGCGCGAGCCGCAAGCGGCTTGCGAGCGTGAAATAGATTTTTTTTAAAGATCCCTCATGTACCTTGTATTATTCCTGGATAAAAAGTATCATATCATTTTCCACCCCATACTCTAGCTTAATACTCAATTTCAACGAAATCGGTTCAGTAGTTGAAACATGGTTGAGTAACAAACAAACAAATATTTTTTTTTACAATTATAATATTAACTAGTACATGCCCGCGGTTTCGCTCGCATGGATATTTTATATCTTGTGAATAAGTAAATAAAACTGTTATTATTACTTAAATTATGTATTTTTTATTTTAGAAAATTCTTATATCTATTTACATCAGTTATTTATCTACTTAATAAAATATAGTAACTTAGCTTACATTTTTACTTTCCATTTCTTAAATAATACAGTTATCTTATTAGATAAGGTAAAGGTTATACAAAACATTTTATTAAATTATGATTTTTCATATTATTAATTCACTACCCCAAGCAATTGTTGAAATGTTATCAGAGGTAACGTATCTTTTATCATCGTTGCTTGAGAGAGCGATTTTATTTACGCTTCTTGTGAATATTTCATGTTTGATTGATCGAAATAATATGTTTTTTTGCGTATTATATTTTTATTGTGAAGCACACTTTCATAGTCTGAAATATTCAAGTCACGTACTACATACGATTTAATCCCTTTAGCTTTTTTAATTACTTTATTTTTTGTTTTGATGCAATATAGTTTTGACCTTAAACCCACAAATTCTGTTATAATCTTTCCTCCCATTTCATCTTTAAAATACCCTGGGACTTTTTTATTTATCAGAGGCAAATCGAATTCATTTGGGTTATAATTACTTGTATCGAAATAGCATATTAATTTAGTTTTCAGATCCTTATAGAAATCGTTTGATTTAATTAAATAAACAAAACTATCCGTATCTGTATAACATAATTTAACACGATTTTGATAGAACGGTTTAATTATATTATAGTGAAAGTTATACATATGAGTTTTCGATAGCTCTAAAACTGCAAATCCGATGTAAATTGGTTTATCTAAAACTATTTCTTCTTGTTTCAGTTGTACCGCTACTAAATTTTCAGTAAATATAGAAGCACTATGAAAATGAGGACTTGCAATCAAACGATCTGCAGTAGTTCTTTTTTTTGTTTTGTTGTTACTATCAGACCATTGATTGACTAAATGAATGTTTACTCTCGATTCATTGTTTTCTAGTGTTTTTCCGAAAACAGAGTTATTTAATAACTTAAAAAAGTCTTGTTCAAACGTAGTTGTAGACTTTTGTCGAAGCTGAGTATTCAAATCAATATATTTTTTAAGATACGCACTTTGTCTGAATGTGATTGCTTTATGAATTTTCCGTAAAATTAATCCATGTTCTAAACATTTTTTCAAATGAACGTAATGAATAACGTAATTATATTTGTTGTACACGTTAGCAACTAGTTTTTTATTTTTACCCCCAGGTGGTATGCACTTCTCAGGACAAAATGTAAAGTCATTATGCTCGCGATGTAAATGTTTAGGATATAATAAATCTACTTCAAGTATGTACCCATTTTCTGCATCATCTGGTACGTGTGATACCTTTAACTGTTCGATTTCTTGTTCATCTAAGTACCTGAATTTAGAGTGTGGTAACGATTGACACATACTAAAACCGTAAAGGTTATTACAATCCAAATATTGAACGAATGCACTTTCCTCTGATGGATCATAGTTAATCATGTATTTATGGTTAGCTTTGACAAATCGAAGAGAGCATGTGCAAAGTCCTCCTCTGATTCCACGTTGAATCATTCTTATAATAGACAAGTCATTGAGCAGCTCAAGTTGAACACCTGTTTTTAACAACATTGCATCAAACGATAAACTTGGAGCTGTTAAATAATAAGCAGGATCAAGACTATAATAACGTTTACATGTTTTTCGGAAATTTTGAAATATATCAGTTAGTAGCAAAACATCAGTTTTGAGGTAAAGATCAGTATATTCACCCATATCTTTAATGTTAAATTGAGACCAAACCAACTTTGCATGTTTGTAATCATCATCACTAATATTTTCATCAGTTAGTGTGTTATAAAATTTAGTTTTCGATGGTAATTTATTTTCTGAATATGATTGCCAGCTAGTCATGTTATCGTATGGATATACACCTTTACGTGTTAATAAATTAAATTCATCATCATTAGGAAACCATGATCGCAAATTCACGAAATCATCTTTTGACATAGTTTTTGCTAGATTTTCTAAACTGGTTCCTAAAAATTTTAATGAATCAATGAAACGCAATTGAACATATTCTTCGTTTGAAAGTGGTAAAAATTTGGAAAAGGAGATATAGTTCTCTTTAGTCTTAGGTATAATTTTTATTTTACCGGGCAACTCTCCTAACTCTTTTATGAAAAGATGACAATCATATCCAGACAGGTTATGAAAGAATATAGGAATAAATTTAGGAGATTTGTATTGTAAGTTACAATGACGATGTGCAGCACCGCGGTAACGACCTGTTACGTGACAGTGATCTCTCACTTTATCATACCATAAAAGATGATTACAAATATGACAACTTTTTGAATTCTCAAAATTATTTGCATCTTCTTGTGTAAACTCCATTGGTTTATTATGTGTTAAAATGGAATGAATTTCTTTTGCATCCCTGGTAATGCAACTAATAAATTTTGAGACACAGTCACCACCACGGTAGTGAACAAAACTATTTTTTGTTTCATCGTCTGTACAAATGATACTGTAAGCAAATGCTACAGGTATATGTTGTTGTAAATCATAAGTACCTGATGAGTTTGGATCTGGCTCACAGCCTTGAACAGGTTGTAGCATAGTTTCAAAGTCTGCATATATTACATATGGTATATTTTCTTTTCTTTCATAGTTTTTGAACTGTAGCACAGATCCTTTTTCGGGTAACAAAGTAACAACACCACCACATACATGGTTGTCAAGTTCATTTTCTGAAGGAAAAAATAACAAACAAGAGTCACAAAAAAATAATTTTCCATGATGTTTTGTTATTTGACTCCTAACAAGGCGAGGTAGGTCTTTAATCAGACAGTAATGAGATGAATTATCATTTTCGAGAAACAACAAATGAACTCGCTTCGTATTACGTGGATTTGACTCCGATTTATATAGCGGACCAACAATGAACTTGTTTTTTTTTAAACCATACACATAAATACTTATGTGAGGGTTGTTTTTCTCAAAAACAGCTATATCGCTAAAACTGACTGGAAAAGTCATGTCTTTAATATTCAACACATTTTGGTAATGTGGGTACGATGTGACACGTTCTGGGTGTTGTTTTGTAGGATACAAAGCAGCTATAACACTCCACAAAAAACAGTATTCATCATTATTTTTGATGTTCAAACATGCTTTTTTATTTTGTAAAAACTTCGGTAATGATATGAATTTAGATCCGCTTAGAGGTTGGTACTTGTTAATATTTATTTCAAGATGAGAGTTGTGTAAAAATGTCCAACCGCTATCTCTTTCTTGAAATTCTTCAATTTTTTTTGTTAAAATATTTTCCACATTGGAGAAAATTTCATCAAATTTGTAATTTTGATGAATAGAAAAATTTTTTGTCCCGAAAGATTTCATGTCATTACTGTCATTTTTAAACATGAAAAACATCAAAAACAACTCAAAGTTAACCTTCACGTTTGTATGAATTTTTAAAGATTTATCTATCAGAAACTTTACTTTTTCTCGAACTCTATGAAGAAAAGATTTTGTAGAGTACACTTCTTCACCATTGTCGCTTTCAGGCGCTAAAATTTTATAACTTGCAATACGACCGCGGAATGCTGTATTTAATAACTGTACGTTTTCATCAATAAAAGTTGATACTTCGTTATTTTTATGTGATTTGCTTCGTAAATGACCTACCCATTGTCTTTTACTTATATTTAAATTACACACTTCACAAATCGGCATTTTAAATCAGATATGTACTAAATTTGTATAATAATAATTATATATCACTTACCTGGTAGTATGAAGTAGAAGTTAAAACTAAAAAAAATAATTATTGACAGTTAGCATGATAAAAAATAATAATTTTAAATGTTTTTAGTTATTATTATGTTAAACAATATAAGTTATATCAATATCAAATTTAAGTTTACTTATACAAAAACCAATATTGATACTAATAATAGTTCTACTTGTGTAAAGGTATAGTTCGAGATGAGTTCCTCATTACTTATAGTAAGTAGCAGTTATATAGTGTTGGTAGAAAAAGTGTTATGTTGTTTCTCTTGTCGAACTGTACCTTTATCATGTATTTCTACCTAATAAAATGAAAAAAATCATAAATACAGACAACTAATCTGTAATCTTTTAACCTATCTGTCTTTTACCTACTTATTTGAAATGGAAATAAAATAAGCAATCAATTGAATATTAATAAAAGAATAGGGTAAATTTAATATTTATTGATAACTGCTTCATAACAAATAAAATATTGATAAATATTCAATACTGATAAAAAAACCTTAATTAATAAAATACAATGTTAATAAATGGTTAAAATAGACGTTTTACATTCATTTTTCGTTAAAAAATGCTGGTTCTGCCTCTTGAAAGAGCAAACTTGCATCCTTTACGAAGCGTTGCAGATGTTCCCACTGCGTCGAGTCATCTTCTAGGAAACAATGAAGACGTAGAATTGCCTTTTTCCAACGTTCGTCGGTTTCTGGGCACTCTGCGTCTTCACGCGTGAACACTTTTAGTTCAACGTAAAATTCCCCGCTCGTAGGATGACACCTTCGCTCTGCTCCACCGCTGACTTTAGTTACGATGTACGAGGGCAGCACTCGCGTGGAAACACTCTTGCTATCCCTTGCTGTAGAGGCTTCCCTGTCAGAATATAGTCCAAAGACGTTAGTCTTCGGTCTCTTGTTGCACCTGTAATGTAAAAAAAAAACAATATTACGATCTATTCAAAAAATCTTAATTTAATATCTATAATAGTAGCTGTAACATAATTGGTGTAGGACCCGTTAACAGGAGGTTCTACTCATCATACTGAACAACTTTCCTCAAGAAACCCATAGTCAATTTTACTCATAAAAATTTGATCCTCCCTACAAAAATGCATAAAATTGGTAGATCAGCTGATCGGTTTCTATGAATACATCAATTTTTTTTTATGATTTCAGTAGTCATAGAACAAAAGTTGTTGAATAAAATAATAAGTTGAATAACGTAAAAATAATTTAGTTAACCAGATTTTAACTTACTTTGAACTGGTTGATGTCACTGGTTTCCTCTTACTTGTTGCTGATACCGTTTTAAGCTTTTTGCTCACAACCGTACTCTTCTTTGGCAAAATAGTCTCACACTCTGAGTCAGACCTGAAAATAATAAAAACATTTTACATATCTATCTACAATTACACATAATTGAAAACAGTATATCAGTCATTAAACGTTCACTGCTGATCATTATCCTCTCTAAGTTGAGGGTTTCGCTGTAATCGCACCAATCCTTATGTTTGCTCCCTGACAACACTGATTGAAAGACATGGGGTGGTGTTATACTTGAACCACACCACAAACCTAATTAGACACTGTATAATAAAAAAAGACTGTTAGTTATTAAAATACTCACTAACATTTCAATATGTAGTTTAGAAGTTTCTTGTACCGGACCGAAGAGTGAAGAGCGTAGCAAAGCAAACTTGATGGTGTTGACGGTGGGCGGCGGGGTGTCGGTATGTAGTTGCTCACTTACAGGTCTGAGCGCTTGTGCTGGGTCGGCGGCGGCGCCTCGTAGCTCCCTTGCAGGTGGTAGTGACTCTTCGTAGCTCGCTTGCAGGTCCCAGCGCTTGTGCTAGGGCGGCGGCGGTGCCTCGTAGCTCCCTTGCAGGTGGTAGTGACTCGTCGTAGCTCGCTTGCAGGTCCAAGCGCTTGTGCTGGGGCGGCGGCGGTGCCTCGTAGCTCCCTTGCAGGTGGTAGTGACTCGTCGTAGCTCGCTTGCAGGTCGCAGCGCTTGTGCTGGTATTGACGGCTCTTCGTAGTCCACTTGCAGGTCTCAGCGCTGGTACTGGTTGGTGTTGATTTCTTCTGAATACTCGACGATGAAGTGATAATAAATCAATAATTTTCTCAGCTTTTATTCGGTTTAGTCAATAAATCGAAAAGACACGTAAACTCTCCGTACCTAGTATGTAAAAATGAACTTTATTGAATAAACCATAAAATAGAAGAGCAACAATTTGTAAGCTGAGATATGCTCTTTTGTTTGTAATACACAAAATTTGTGGTAAAAATTGCTCTAAAAGCAAAATGTAAAAACTATGTCGAGTTTGTGCAGAGTCAACAATTGCCTTCGTGTTCGATTCTAAAACGCTATAATATTGTATACATATAATCTACCCTGAGTTTGTTTGTTAAATTATAATTAATTTAATCTTAGCTCTTAATCGTTATAACAAACAAAAATAAATAATCTGATATTGATGAGAATAAATAACCGACTGTTTTATAAAAATCAAAATTATTTAGATAGTACTTAACGTCATCATCATCGTCATAATCATCTTCATTTCAGCCAAATGACGTCCACTGCTGGACAAAGGTCTCCATCAAGGATTTCCACGACGACTGGTTTTGCGCTACCCGCATCCAGCGGCTTCCTGCGACCTTCACCAGGTCATCGGTCCACCGAGTGGCAGGCCTTCCTACGCGACGTTTTCCGGTACGCGGTCGTCACTCGAGAACTTTACTACCCCCACCGACCATCTGTTCTACGAGCTATGTGCCCCGCCCACTGCCACTTAAGTTTAGCAATTCATAGAGCTATGTTGATATGTAATGTTGGATCTCCTCGTTTCTGATTCGATCACGCAGAGAAACTCTGTAGTACTTAACGTATTAAAATAAAAATTATACTAATGTAATTAGTGATTTTAAAAGGGTAGGTATAAAGTAATTCAAGATTCGGTGTGGTTCATGTGATTAAGATAAATATACAAAGTGATAAAAAAAATGTCTAACCAAATATTAACTGCGGCTTCTACTCATGAAACTTATCAACTCAGTCAATTCTACATACTTTTTAGGGTTCCGTAGCCGAATGATAAAAAAAATGTATGTCATATCAACCACTTTTTTCCGAAACTATAAGAACTATACTGGTGAAACTTGGTGAGTAGATGTATTCTGTAAACCGCATTAAGATTTTCAAACAAAAATAGAAATAAAAACAATAAATTTTGGGGGTTCCCCATACTTAGAACTGAAACTCAAAAGTATTTTTTTCGTCAAACGTATAGGGTATCCTTGGATAGGTCTTTAAAAATGATATTGAGGTTTCTAATGTATTTTTTTTTCCTAAACGGAATAGTTTGCGCGAGAGACACTTCCAAAGTAAAATTAATATTAAAGGGTATATAAAGTTCCATACAACAAACGTGATTTTTATAGATAATGGAACGGAACCCTTCATGAGCGAGACCGACTCGCACTTGACCGGTTTTAAAATAATTATCATCTAATTTAAAGGTACGGTAAAGCTTAAACAGCAAAACTGTATTTGTAGGTCAGAACAAAGACCTTATATTTATGGATAAGTTCAACAGACTATGAAATGTGAGCAATAGGTGATTTGTATTTTTACCTCTGACATCAAATACCTAATCAATCAATTACTGACTTAGTTCTGACTTGATTCTACTAGGCTTCGATATGAAATTGAAAATGTCTAGTCCATAAATGTAAGGTCATTGGATAGAAGTATATTTTATCGTATTTGCTGTTTTTTTTCAGAATAAGTATGTAAGTATTTGTTTTAAACAACCGATCACCCACGACTTTGTCTATTTAAGTTCTTTGATTTTTCTTTCCCTATTAGAACATTGTAATAATGATTTTAATTTAATACCTAATCGTTTGCTATCAAAGCCCATGTAGAACATTAACTAGTTTTGAACATGACTATTATATAGGTAGGTAAGTAGAATGTTATATTGCTTCTAATAATTTTCTTTAGATTTATTCTTTATTTCACAGGAATTTATTTCACTCATAAGAAAACATAGTTGTGTGCGAAGAAAAGTTGTGTGAAGTCGATCAACCCCCACTAGGACCACGTACTAATTCAGGGTAGGCTTGAGCACTTTGGAAGGAATGTGAGCTGTATGTATTTTGTTTATACCAATAAAATAAACTGAACAAAAACATATTTAATTCAATGATAATTTCAGTCATAGATAATCCCTCTATTTAAACGTAGTCGGTTTAAAATTTACAAACTACTTATTAGTATTGTCATCAAAAACGTTAACATATTGTGTGTGAACATGATTAAGCAATAAATACAAATAGGTACTTTTATACGAATTTTAGGTCAGAGATGAATTAGCTTTTTAGGTTTTCGTAGCGTGCACTCTGAACAATCGTGTATTAAGCATATTTACTAATACCTAATTTAAAAAAATATTTACATGATATTAATGTTTGGGCTTCCGTTTCGTTTTTCTTATACATAGTATATTGATCAATATTATGTATCGATGTCGAGTTAGGTAGTCTAGCATTATTTCATGACCCACCTGTATAGCGATTTAGGTAAGTGGTTCTATATTTCAGCTTCTACACAAAAGTAGAGTGGGTTCGAATCTTGTGACAAGATAGAACGAAAATTTGGTAAATTAGAATAACTGCATAAACTTTAGTATTAATTTGATAGAAACAGATAAATAATTAAACCTGTAACAAAAAATAATATTGGGTATTCTGTCACAGCTGCGTGAGAAAGGGTGAATTTCAATTCACCCGAACGAACGCAAGGTGGGACAGAATGCCCAATATTATCCTACTACCAGGACCCGTTGTTATGGGGGACTTCAACGCGAAACTGGACAAACGAAGCGATGGTGAGCTGAGAGTGGAGCAATTGGGATAGGGAGTAAGAAATGCACTTGGTCAGATGCTGGCCGACTTTATGAAAAAGAAGAGTCTTTATTATAAACTCATTCTTTAAAAATTCAAAACAGCCAAAGTGAACATGATTGCATCCCAATGGCGTAAGGAAGAACGAGATTGACTTCATATTGTCGACAAGAAAGCAAATATTTAATGATGTCTGTGTAATTAATTCAGTCAAAACAGGAAGCGATCACCGGATGGTTAGAGGCACATTGAATCTAAAGACCAAGCTAGAAATATGTCGACTTATGAAGTCTATGCTCCGACCGGCGCCCATCCAGCTCCAAAATCCCAAAAGCTTTCAGCTCGAGTTGCAAAATCGCTTGGAATGCCTAGGAGACTGCGAGAATGTGGACGATTATAATGACAGATTTGTGAAAATAGTCCAAACGTTCGGGTCTAAGAGTTTTAAAACTCGCCGTTCAAACAGAACCAAAAAATATCTGACTTAACCAGCAAGGTTATGGAAGAAAGCGCAGATTGGTTTTGCAGTTCTCTGAAGAGGCTACTCAGTATCGGCAACTATACAGGTAGATTTCTAAGTCCCTAACTAGCGATTTTCGCCAGTATAATACAATAGTTATTTATGATACAAGGGTTGTAAAAAGTTCAACTCGTGACGATGGTAAACCCTCGCCTGCGGCTCGGGCTCACAAATGTCACTCGTTTCTTATTTCCTTTTACACCCATGTATCATACGAAGTTTTTCAATACAGTTGTGAGAAAATAGTTAAAATAAAAAAAACGTCCGTGACAGAAAAACAAAATACATGGGTAGGTACATACCTATCAAGGTTTCAGCAAACAAAGTTTATATTACACGACTTGTGGCTTATTTTAAATGTCCAGGGAATAATCTCATTGTTTTTTCTTAAACATACACATAAGTATATTTTTTGACGTGATAACGTCTTATAATTCGATAGAGCTGGCTGCACGCACAAAAAAACATGACTCATGCGTCGTTACCTCGCTCTGAGGCGTTCCGTCATGCGTCGTTACCTCGCTCTGAGGCGTTCCGTGTAAGTCTTGAAGTGCAAGCGAGAGCGCGAACGAGCGACAAAGAAGCACAATCGGCCTTTACGTTCGGCAGCGTTCGACATCCGTCTCTCTCCTACTTGAGTGAGCGATGTGTCTGTGTGAACTGACGTGATAACGTCTTATAATTCGATAGAGCTGGCTGCACGCACGAAAAAACATGACTCATGCGTCGTTACCTCGCTCTGAGGCGTTCCGTCATGCGTCGTTACCTCGCTCTGAGGCGTTCCGTGTAAGTCTTGAAGTGCAAGCGAGAGCGCGAACGAGCGACAAAGAAGCACAATCGGACTTTACGTTCGGCAGCGTTCGACATCCGTCTCTCTCCTACTTGAGTGAGCGATGTGTCTGTGTGAACAGCTGCTATACTATAGTACATCTACATGTTTTGATCGAGTATCAAGTGCAGTGAAAAGTGAATGTGTTGTTCTTGTTTATAACAACGATAATTACAGCGATAAAGGTAATGATTATTTCGATATTAATTATATATTCAGTGATATATTGTCGAATATTCGTGCTTTCATCATTAAAATGAATAGCATCGGTCCGCTAGTGCAGCGATTATAGGTTATGCTATAATTGACAAAATTAAAACAATAAGTTAACAGAACTATTTCACGATGAGTAAAAAATCGATGACTTTACTATTCAATCGAAATAATTATCGAGTGTTATTATGATTTAAAAAAATTAAAACATAAATATTAAATCTTCCATATATCACAACAACGTGTCTGAAATGACAGGTTGGACCAGCCATCCGTCAAAGGGAACATTTTCTCCTATATTAAACACATTGAGGCGGGCTTTTTAAAAACTAGATTTACGAAAATTTTAATGTTTCCAAATTTTAAATTTTAAATGTAAGATTTATAAACAATAATTTAATGATTGTTTATTCTTATAATGAAATATTTAAAAATATTACTTTTTTATAACAAATTACAATTAAACTTGCAAAAATAATTAAGTAACTAATTGAAAAAAATTAATTATATTATTAAAATAATGTTTATTAAAATAATATTAATAAAATAATTAAGTAACTAATTGAAAAAATTTAATTATATTATTTAAATAATATTTCCAAATTTTAAATGTAAGACTTATAAACAATAATTTAATGATTGTTTATTCTTATAATGAATTATATAAAAATATTACTTTTTTATAACAAATTACAATTAATTTGCAAAAATAATTAAGTAACTAATTGAAAAAATTTAATTATATTATTAAAATAATAAAATCAAAATTTTAATTTTAACAATTGATTAGTAATTTAAACAATAAATTTTATTCAAGTATTTAGTTGTATTTTTATTGACGTGATAACGTCTTATAATTCGATGGAGCCGGCTGCACGCACGAAAAAATGCGTCGTTACCTCGCTCTGAGGCGTTCCGTGAGGCGTTCCGTTTAAGGCTTGAAGTGCAAGCGAGAGCGTGCAACGAGCGACAAAGAGGCACAATTGGCCTCCGCGTTCGGCAGCGTTCGACATCTGTCTCTCTCCTACTTGAGTGAGCGATGCGTCCGCGTGGACAGGTGCTATACAATACATTTACATGTTCTCGTCAAGTATGAAGTGCAGTGAAAAGTGAATGTGGTGTCAATTGTTTATAGCTACGATAATTGCGGCGATAAATGTAATGATTCTTTCGATATTATGAAACCATTCCATCACTATTTTCTTATAACGTTGTCACGTTAAACTATCGTCCGTAAACCGACTTTACAGACAACTAATTTTTATTACATATACATATATTAACTATTCTTAATTTTATTAGTTTTCACAACAAAAACATCTCAATTCAGTTTTACGAAAATTGCGCCATATAAAGCGCTAGCACACGTACGCATGCGTAAGTTTTTTGGAGTTTACTCCTAAAGAATCGATTTGCATATAAGGCGCCTGGTATGAAAAAAATATGAGGAGTAAAATCTAGTGATCGAAAACGTAGTTTGTTATATTCTCTTTGCGCGTTACGTTTTTTACGCGCAACCTATTGTGCGCACCTCTGTCACGTGATACAAAACAGTCAGGATTGGCTGAATCTGACAAAAAGAATATAAGTCACTACGAAATCTAAAATGAAGTCACAACACAGTAATCAAATCAGATTATTGTTGCAGTCTTACAATTTTTGATCTGATAAGATTTTAAAATTTGTGATTTTTATATAATTTGGTATTCCACTCCATCATGGGTGTCAATTTTGTGAAAGCAGATAGCAGAAACTTGCCCAAAGTGGACGCAACACAGAAGTAATATAGAAGTCATTGGGACGCAATCATGTTCTTTAAAAATAACCCCGATTTTTATTCTGCAGAGCTGAGAAATGTAAAAACAGCAATGTAAGTACTATAAAATAATATAACACTACCTACGTAAGTAACCTTAATTCTGCTAAGGCGAAATAATAGTCTTTCTTTCAGTAGTAGTTTTTTAGGTTATAAAGAATAAATTTTGTTTACAGTAAGTAATTAGTTTGCATTTTCAGGGCTGAACGAGAATCTTATGGTGACGATGCTATTGGGTACGTGCAACTACGTCGTGGAGCGAGGGCTAGTTCATACAAATTCACTATGGTGATAGACGAGACTAAAGGTGAAATCGTCAGTTGCCAGTGCTTGGACTGTGCAGCTTTAGCTGGTGGTTGTAAGCATGCAGTGGCATTTTTGATGTGGACCCATCGTCGCAGTGAAGAACCTTCCTTGCGTGAATGTTACTGGAAAAAACCCGTCCTCTCGAAAGTAGGGACTACTATGAAATAAGTCACTGTATATCAAATTTGAAAAAAAAAACAGCTCCGCATCAAGAAACCAGCACAGACCTTTTCCACGGGTTTCTTCAAGAAGCAAAAAAGAAGAAAATTATGAATTGTGAACTTTTAAAGTATCAGAACGACTTTAAACACAGCGATGTTCGACAGTTTTCATTTCCTTATTCAAGTGAGTGATGATATAAAGAAAGATGTCAACAAATTACTAGAAACATTACACGAGAAACTTAACAAAAATGCTCTTGATTTAATTGAAAAGTCAACACAAAACCAATTTTAGAGCCCTTTATGGTATGACCTAAGATATGCTCGTATAACCGCATCTAAAGCATACGAGGTTAGTCGCTGCCAAACACCAAATGGATCATTAGTAGCTGCGACCATGGGAGCTAAAACACCTGACACATCAGCTATGAAAAGAGGCCGGAAATTGGAATGATTAGTTATAAAAACTGTGCAGAGTAAACTTAAAACTAAAGTCAAGCCCTGTTTTGTGCCTGTTTAGACAATCGTACTTAAGTAGTAAACTCCAGTCGTGCGTCGGAGCTGACACACACACTTTTTTATTATTATCATAATACGGCTTGGGATACTTAACCTCTTTGGTAAAGATGACCTATTCCTTGATGTAACCGGTTCCACTTCATTTACATTTTTTCTCTTTTCTTCACAAAGATATAACCCAAAGAGAATCTAAACAGCTTGCGTTTTGTACTAACTTCGGAGGAACTACCTTTCTCTTTTAAAATTTTCCTTTCAAAAGTCTTAAAGAAGATTCTATATCTTTGGTTATTATATTTTTTATTTGCTATAAATGTCTTTTTCCTGCGAGCTAGAAATTTTAAAAAAGTGGTAATGTAAAAGCACGTGTACGGTAAAAACAATTTAGCGCACACTTGACTGGCATATAAAGGACCACTTTTCGAGAAACTGTATTGAAAATTATATTCAATGTTAATTGAGCACAACAAAGACTCAAAAGTGTTCGCGAGATATCTGTCTGTTGGACAGAGCCTACTGACCAAGCTAAAGACTGAGGATGGCAGGGTCATATCGTCTCAGACTATATTGCTGGAAAAGGTTGAGAAGTTCTACGGACAATTGTACACGACCACACACCTGCCTATCAGTGAGCTGGCTAAAGAGCCAAGAGCCAGACTAACTCGACACTATACCGAAGATATCCTGGACTTCTGTTTTACCCCACTAATAATTTCTTTTCATATATCGTCTTTTAGGCCCTAATCTTAAATTCTACGTATTATGTAGCGATACCATAACTGGGTATTTTAATTCAATTTAAATTATTTTCACTACAGTAGCTTCTGTTCGGCTTATTCTTTTGTTGCGACAATGTGCATATTATTTCTTTTCTGCGTTTTCACCAAAATTTAAGATATTTGTCTTACAAATCTGTTCAAAATGTAAATTTTATAAATTTGACAACCCCGTTCTTCCTTAACAGGTTTTACCTATTACCTTTTCTACAATGTGCTTTTATTTTCAATTTTCAGAGGAGACTCTAAAAGCCTTAAGAGTCCTTCGTCCCAAGATAGCGTTTTGCGACTATGAAAACTACGAGCATTATTTATCAGCGGTCAAGGAATTGGGCCTGGACACAAAAATTCTCACATTCTACGAGGGAGAGTGCTCCATGGCCAAGTTTATGGACAGAGTCAATGACATGGAAGCCGAAGAGTACAGGTACCTACCTACATTATTACCCGCCTGCTGTGAACTCAAAATGAGGGTCATAATTATGTTTAACCTGAATGCATGTGTTTTTGCGCAAAAGACGTCGCCCCTGCCGTCACAATATGTAAACCTCTTTTTAAATCGCTGGGAATTCTACCTCTTGAGGAAGCGCAATCTTTTTAACTCTGTGCTTTAATGAAATCAGAAATCAGAAATCATTTATTGCATTTATCACAGGTTATAAAATAAGATGTTATTGTGTATGGTAAGCTCACTATGATATACCTTAACAGGCGTACAATATAAAGTTAGCAACAACAATGTATGTCAAAAAAAAGCAATTAATTAAATCAATTCATTAAATTGTCATTAATTAATAAAAATAAATAGCATGAAATTACAATTTGCCCTTATTTTCTATGAATTCTCGCACACTATAAAAGAGTTTAGACAGCAACCATCATGTAACTGCTTTTTTAAAACAGTAGTCATTAAGCTGCTTAAAACTATGAGGTAGGTTATTGTACAATATGACTGCCATATTGTAGTAAATGCTTTTCTGATAAAAAGTTGTCTTAGGGTGATGCGAGTGTAGAAGTTTATGATTGCGCCTTAAGTTCCAGTTAAGTTTACTGGTTAGTTTACTTGTCGATTCAAATAGAAACATGTGTTTCTTAACAAACATAACAACCTCCTTTATATAAAGACACGGTAAAGGTAAAATTTTATAACGAGCAAAAAGAGGAAAGCATGAATCTCTTTGTGAGATTCCACCAATAGCTCTGACGCAACGTTTTTGGGCTATGAATGCATGAGGAAAATCCGTCGAGTGGCCCCAGAATATTAGTCCATAGCTTAGTATGGACTGGACATAACCAAAGTAAGCCATAAGCCCGGCGCCTTCTGACGCACAACTTACTAATCGTCTTAAAGGATATGTGAAGCGCGATAGTCTATCACATACGTTCTGAATGTGAGGTTTCCAACTGCAATTTGTGTCAAGCAAAAGGCCCAAAAATTTTGTCTGATTCACTTCTTGTACAGATACATCTTTGTAGGTGATACTCAACTCTACTGGTTGCCTGTAGTACGAATGAAACTGCATTATGTTTGTCTTAGATACGTTTATGTGCAACTTATTGCAGCTCATCCATCGAGCAATATCACTCAGAGATTTATTTATTTCAGATTCATATTCTTCCATAGAGTTAGCTTTGATAATTATTGTACTATCGTCGGCAAATAGAACTACCTGATTGGACGTACTTTTTGGGAGATCATTGATGTAGAACAAGAATAGAAGAGGCCCTAAAATACTCCCCTGAGGGACTCCTCTATCACTGGTTCTGTATTCTGATCTTACATTTATGATTGTTTTCGTTTTGGCGCATAGGTTACTAATTTCAGTACATTGATGTCTCTCCGTGAGGTATGTTTTTAGCTAGTTTAGTGCATTCCCCCGGACACCGTATTTCTCTAGCTTATTTAATAACAGGCTATGATCCACACAGTCAAAAGCCTTCGACATGTCAGTAAATAGAGAACATATGCGACGGCGGTTATCTATACATTGATGTATTGGTTGTAATAGCTGATACATTGCAAGATTAGTGGACCTACCTTTGCGAAAGCCGTTTTGCTCATTAACAATTAAATTATTTTTATCTGAAAAATCCATAAGCCTGGTAAACATGACTTTTTCCAATATTTTGGAAAAAATAGGTATCAATGTCACTGGCCTGTAGTTACTTCGTTTTTTCCGATCACCTGTCTTATGTAAGGGCTTTATAATAGAAAATTTCAGTTTTTTCGGGAACTCTCCTTGTTCAAATGACAGATTGACAATGTGCAAAAAAGGACGAACGATCAGACTACTCGATTTCTTTATAATTTGAGTAGAAATTGTATCATATCCTACAGAGATAGTGTTCTTTAAGGACTTTATTACACCAATTAGTTCTTTTTCTGTTACAGGAGATATGAAAATTGATTGTGGATTTGAATTTATATTCCTATCAACACTGCCATTTTGATTTTCATGGTCTCTGGGAAGCGAATCTATGAAGTAGTTATTAAAGCTTTTTGCTATTTCGTATGGATCACTGACTGATTCACCGTTTTCCTGAAGACATGTATTCAATTCCGGGAAAATATTTGTACCTGAGTAATTCTTAACTATTTGCCATGATACTTTACATTTATTTTTAGCAGCCTCGATTATTTTTCTATTTTGGTTTTTTTGTGACGTTCTGACACACCTACGTAGTAGTGTATTATAGGTATCATACCGATGCTGCTTAGACTTATGTCCCTTTCGTTTTACATCGATATATAAACTTCTTTTTATCTTACTAGATCCTAAAATACCTTTGGTTAAACATTTTTGTTTGTTAACTCTTTTAATTTTTATTTTTATATATGGGAAACACAGTTCGTAGAACAATTTGTATAGGTCAATAAATTCATTATAAGCAATATTAATATCAGTTTGAGAATATATTTCTGAAAAAGAAAGTTCACCCAGACATTCTATAAATTTTTCAACATTATACTGGCAATAATCTCGTCTTCTAATGTACCAAAAATGAAGAATAGCTTTTTTATTTGTTTGTAAAGTTAGAGATTGAGCCGTGTGGTCCGATAAAGCTAGTTCATGTACCTCAGTGTTAAGTCTCTTGAAATTACATATAATGTTATCAATGCAAGTTTTTGAATTCTATGTGATTCTGGTGGGTTCATGTATCTGAGGGTGGAAATTGTAAGAATTTAGAAGTCTAATAAAATAATTAGCATTGCTTTTATCTTTATTCTCAGGTAAAATGTCAATATTAAAATCACCACATAAAATTATCTTTCGTTTTTTGTTATTTGAATTTTTTTTCAATAACGCGTCTAACTTGTCAAAAAATATAGGAATGTCAATTTTACTAGGAACTCTATAGATACAAATTATAATTATATTAAAATATGTCAACAAAACCCCGCTACACTCAAATACATGAGCAGCACAAAGTGATTTCAAATCTAGAGCCTTAAATTCAATTCCATTTCTAAGGAAGATACAGCACCCGCCCCGTTTGCTGTTTTCCCTCTTTTTGCCACTCTTTTTTCTACAGTACGAATCAGCCAATAAATAACCATCTAGCTATAAGTATTTTTCATCCCCAGACTCAACAAAATGTTCAGTTAGACAAATAGCATCTATATTATGGTCTTTAATTTGTTGTAGTTGCTGAGTAGCTAAAATTAAATTTTCTCTTTTATACAAAAAACTGCTTATATTTTGATGTAACAAAGAAAATGTATTTGTGCCTCTAGACAGTTTTTCGGACTCGAAAAAAATGCTTTTTGTCACTATTTGTTTCTGTTATAACTGGCACTGGAGTGCCCTACAAATCACATGAAATTGGGGGCTCCACCTGTACGGTACACAATTTTGGCGATATTATTGGGAAATAATAAGGAATAGTTCCTTTTCGTGGTAGGATTTTTCCAATTTTGCGTTGCTGAGGCAGGTGAGGTTTTTTAGTACAGGACTTAATATTTTTAAATGTCAAAAATTTCAATTTGTACTCAGTCATATCAATATGCAAATTAATTTTTCTAGTTATGTAAGTTATAAAATCAATTCCCCTCATGTTAGTATATAGCGGTTTTATAAAAGTGCAGTTTTCTAAGTGTTGCGTCCAGAGCTCAAGGTGGTAGTTAAGGGTTCGCTCATTTAAAAAAGGATTTTTATTTACAGGCATAAGGTAAACCGTTACATTCTTTAAAGCATTTAGTAGCAGACATAAGTTATGATGCAAAATTTCAGGATTTGTTTCATTACATCCTATGCTTATAACAACAATATCTTTCGAATTCAAATTTTTGGCTATACTATTACAGTAATTTAAAATTTCAGCATTTGGCGCATCACTCATTACAAAACCAAATGGGGCATAATTATCGTTCCATCTTCCTTGTCGCGACTGCAGAAGTGCTGAAGCGAGGCCAATAAGTTGTTCATCACCAACTAGATGCAGTGCACGTTTCTTCTGAGAACTACAGGTGCCCTCTGTCGGTTGTACTTCCTTGGTGTTGAGGTTACCATTCCTGGGTAAGTGCGACTCCTGAGCCACATCCAAGTTGTTGCACGAAGAGTTTCCTTCATTAATTTTAGACGACGTTGGATCAGCGTTGTGTAGGAGGCTCTGTTCCACCAAAGATGATGCCATCATTTCTAGTTGAGATCCTAGAGCTTTTACGATTTCGGGGCTTCCGCCCTTTATTGCATACATCGACACTTCAAGATTTTTGTCTTCTATAGGTGGTGTTGATGTTGCTAGTAGTGCAGTACAATCAACGGATTGATCTTGAGAGGTTTCTTCCAGTGATGAGAAATTCAATCTTGTTTGATTTAAAAAAACTCCTGTGCTTTCGTTTTGCCTTGCTTGATCTTGACCGTTTTGCAGTGGTACCATTTAAACACAGTGGAGTAGTTTTACAAATGTGAGTAAGTTGATTGACTTTCAGTTCGTAGTCTGAGATTAACTTTTTGAGATTTTGATTTTCTGACAGCATTAGTTCGATTTCATTTTCCGCTATTTCTAGTTTTTCCTGTAATTTATATATTTTACTCTTCATCAACTCAATTTGCTCGGCAGAAATATGCCCTAGCTCTGGACAACTTCTGTTCAGTTCGGAAAGCCAATCTGTTGAAATGTCCGCGATTTCTGACAATGACTCATAAGAGTTTTCCGTGTGAATGTTCACTTTATGTTTTTTCCTTTCAGTTACATAGTTTTGAGACGAATCTAGTGCCTCTGTACGAAGACTCAAAGGAATGCAGTAACATGGTGAACATTTCCAGTTACATTTGTGCTCAGCGGTCATAATTTTATAACGATTCCACGAGACACTGGTGCATTCCTGGTGAAAATTTTTTTTGCAAATTGAACATTGAAGAAATCTTCTATCCTCCATGTCAAGTTTACATTTGTCGCATACAAGCGCCATCTTGAGGCGTAAGTCAGTTTCTCTGGTCACATAAACAATATAAAATAATTAAAAAGGAAAAAAAAAAGTTAGCGGTCGGAAGATTTGAACCCGATACTGACAGAAGTAAGGCAATCGTTCACCATCAGAGCTATGAGGCCGATAATAACGTCGTCGAAATAGTGATACAGATTTTTAAGAGTAAATTTTAACCGACTTTGTTTATCTAATCTACTAATCGTACGAGTCCAAAGGTCAAATTTGGCGTTATTGTCACCTTCATTAGCAGTTCGTTTTTGTTAAAATTTAAAATTGATCACTTTATTACTGCACATTTCTTTGTTATTTTATTACACTTGTAAGTATCACCTTAAAAATTATGTTTTTCTACTAGTTAAAGGGCAAAAAAGATTACGTATTTCATTTGAAAGTTGATGTGTTGTGAATAACAGTTCTTTACAATAACTCCTTAATTTGGTAGTGATTTTCGTTACAAACACTCTCACTTGTACACTTTATGTTAATTTATAGATTTGTGATGCGTATGCTCATAAAAATCACTTTTTACATTTTTTATTAAAAAAATGTACGGAGGCAATGTTAATTGGTTTAGGGTTGCCAGCGTAATCGTGTATACTACATATACAATGTATGTATTTACTGAAGTAATTAGTTATAAATATACAAAGTGTAACAAAATTGGTGTAGGTCCCGTTAACAGGGGCTTCTACTCACCATACTGAATAACTATTGCTCTATGTCTTTGCTGAAATCAAATCAATCGGAAAACGGGGGCTACTGGAGTTCTTGCTGGGCTGGCAGTGATGCCGGCCAATCACGCGAAATGGGCGCAGTGGTCGCTTGGTTGCAGAAACCGGCTCACCCCGAGCAACAACAACCTATTATGTTGAGAGTGATGAAACCGTGTCTAAAAGTAGACGTTACCCCGAAAGACTCATTCATGAAGACATCCCTAAAACCACGAAATTCCGGAAAGTAATGTTCTATAAACGTACAAGCTTTTTGGTACAGGCTTTTATTTTTAAAAAAGTTTTTACGCATTAGAGTTCTCGTCAATACGAATCTAACGAGCCCAAACTCGATGGGGTTGTGTCGTTCCCATGGCCACCTTCCAGCTCCAGCATCAGATAAGCTCCACGTTATAATAATAATGCATTGTCACGCATGTTGCATTATACATATGCATGTAAAATTTTAGCTCAATCGAAAAACCGGAAATTGGGAAAAATTTAAGTAGCAAGATTTCATTACAGACACCGGGACAGGTGAAAGTAAAATATAAAAGCTTTAATAACATTCTACAGTACATCAGGGAACTACCGATACCTATATACAGATTTAAAACAAAACTGAACAAATAGCTTCTTCAATATAATAGGGGTTTAATTATGAAATTGCCGATTCAGTTTTTGAAGTTCAATGCCAATTTTTGTTTCATTATTGAACTTATGGTGACACTACTTGTGGTCTTTTATTAGTAACTAGTGGCCTGTCTTTCCTGTTCCGATCCCGTGAGCTATGTACCCGTACCATTGAATGGAACAAAGGCGTTTTCTTAATGTTCAGATAGGGCAATTTTTTAGACTAGTTAAATTTCTTGAATTTTCCTGAAAGTGACGAAATCTTATGCGGGGTATTCCCAAATGATATTAGTAACGAAGAAACTGCTGCGATAACTCTAGAACTTGAAAATTGAAAAAATGATTTTTTTTCCTCAATAAAGGCGATTTTTTTCTGGTGAGAAAACCCGACTTCATGGGGTTAAAGCCACCATGCTCTCAAATTATCTAAATAATAGGCATATGTTTACCACCATTTAATTTCTAATAGTCTAATGCTATTTAGTGAATATTTTTTTAATAACTATTTTTATGAATATTAATTTTTTCCTTTAAACTTTTTTATCCAATCGGCAATTTCATACTAAAACCCCTATATTCTATTCTGTGACAGAATTTCTAGACAGTGAAAATTAGACTTTTTTGCGCTATGTTTACATACCATGGTTGAGCTTGGCGACCTCTTATTAATTTCTGAGACCACAAATTGTACTCATTTCAAAAGTAATAGTAGTTCTGATTCATCATTATCATCATATCAGTCAAATGACGTCCACTGCTGGACGATGGCCTCCCCCAAGGATTTCTACAACGACCAGTCCTGCGCTACCCGCATTCAGATGCTGATATCCGTCGATTTCATATAGGTTCTGATATTTAAAACATTTTTTAGATTCCCAGAAATAGAAGTTTAGCTGATAAAGAGTGTAGACATACAACTTGAACAAAAATTATCAATTTAAACTTAATATTTTGTAAACGAATCATTATTTAAAAACCGGCGAAGAACGACTCCGGGGTCACACAAACACCAAAACTTTGACCTCTAACGGAACAAGATCTTTACATTTTGCAAACTGATCCCCGCGTCAAGAACCGGCCAAGTGCGAGTGGGACTCGCGCACGCAGGGTTCCGCACCGTTATCTATAAAAATCATGTTTGTTGTATGGAAGCCCCACTTACATATTAATTTTATTTTAATTTAATTATTTATTTTTAAAGCGAATAATACAACTCAGTATTCTGGAAATATTTCAAGCGTCTACCTGTCGCCGTTATCAATATCGAGCAAAAACGAGCAAAAAAATCACGTTTGTTGTGTGGGAGCTATTTATTTTATTGTGTTTTTTAAGTATTTTTATGCTATTGAATAGCTTTTATCGCGGGCTTTGAGCGCGGCGAACGAATCAAGAAATTCCGTAATGAAAAAACCTAACACCCCACGCTCGGCCGAGTTCTAAAAAATTAACAGTGCCATCTTTTAGCGATTTGCGGTACTAAAAGGACAACCAATTTTACTGGTGTAACTTTCTTAGTGTTAATTTATTACATAAACATCCCGCGCCCCAAGGACTATATGGTACTGGTAAATACTGCATAAATAAAAAATAAATAAATAATTGCTTAAAAAAAAACTTTCAGCTCGAGTTGCACAATCGCTTCGACTGCCTAGGAGACTGCGTGAATGTGGACGATTATAACGACAGGTTCGTGGAAATTGTCCAAACGGTCGGGTCTAAGATTTTCAAAACTCACCGTTCAAACAGAACCAAAAAAATCTCTGACTTCACCAGCAACCTCATGGAAGAAAGACACAGATTGGTTTTGCAGTCCTCTGAAGACGCTACTCAGTATCGGCAATTAAACAGGCAGATCTCTAAGTCTCTAACTCGCGATTTGCGCCACTTTAATACAAATTGTATTAAAGAGGCGATTGAGAACAACAAAGGCTCAAAAGTGTTCGCTAGAGATCTGTCTGTTGGTCAAAGCCAACTGACCAAGCTGAAGACTGAGGACGGCAGGATCATATCGTCTAAGACTGAGTTGCTGGAAGAAGTTGAGAAGTTCTACGGACAATTGTACACGACCACACGTCTGCCTTTCAGCGATCTGGCTAAAGACCCAAGAGCTAGACTTACCCGACACTATACCGAAGATATCCCGGACGTCAGCCTGTACGAGATTAGAATGGCTCTTAAACAGCTTAAAAACAATAAGACTCCGGGTGATGATGGAATTACGGCTGAACTTCTGAAAGCAGGTGGAACACCGGTACTTAAAGCTCTTCAGAAATTATTTAATTCCGTTATACTTGAGGGACAAACGCCTAAGGCATGGCACAGAAGTGTGGTCGTGCTTTTCTTCAAAAAGGGCGACAATACCCTGCTGAAGAACTACAGACCCATCTCACTTCTGAGCCATGTCTACAAACTGTTTTCGAGGGTCATTACGAATCGTCTCGCACGCAGGTTTGACGACTTCCAGCCTCCCAAACAAGCCGGTTTCCGAAAAGGATTTAGTACCATAGACCACATACATACGCTGCGGCAGATTATACAGAAGACCGAAGAGTACAATCAGCCACTATGTTTGGCGTTCGTGGACTATGAGAAAGCCTTCGATTCGGTCGAAACCTGGGCTGTGTTACAGTCTCTCCAGAGGTGCCAAATTGACTATCGATATATCGAAGTGCTGAAGTGTTTGTATGAAAACGCCACCATGTCGGTTCGCCTCCAGGATCAAAACTCGGAACCTATCCAGCTGCAGCGAGGGGTGAGACAGGGAGACGTTATATCTCTGAAACTGTTCACCGCCGCCCTGGAAGATGTTTTCAAGCTTTTGGACTGGGGTGGACTCGGCATCAATATCAACGGCGAGTACATCACCCACCTTCGATTCGCTGACGATATCGTGGTCATGGCTGAGACTATGGACGACTTAGACACAATGCTCGATGGCCTCAGTAGAGCCTCTCAACAAGTGGGTCTTAGAATGAACATGGACAAGACGAAAATTATGTCAAACGTCCGTGTCATACTTACTCCTCTGAAGGTTCGAGGCTCTACACTCGAAGTTGTTACCGAATATGTATACCTGGGACAAACAGTCCAGTTAGGTAGGTCCAACTTCGAGAAAGAGATCAATCGACAAATCCAACTCGGCTGGGCAGCGTTCGGGAAGCTTCGCAATATCTTTACGTCCCAGATACCGCAGAGTCTTAAGACCAAGGTCTTCGACCAATGTGTGTTGCCAGTGATGACGTACGGAACTGAGACATGGTCGCTTACTATGGGCCTCATAAGAAGGCTCAAGGTCACCCAAAGGGCAATGGAGCGTGCTATGCTCGGAGTTTCTCTGCGTGATCGAATCAGAAACGAGGAGATCCGTAAGAGAACCAAAGTAACCGACATAGCTCTCAGAATTGCTAAACTTAAGTGGCAGTGGGCGGGGCACATTGCTCGTAGAACAGATGGCCGTTGGGGCAGTAAAGTTCTCGAGTGGCGACCACGCACCGGAAAGCGTAGTGTAGGCAGGCCTCCCACTCGGTGGACCGATGACCTGGTGAAGGTCGCGGGAAGCCGCTGGATGCGGGCAGCGCAGAACCGGTCGTCGTGGATATCCTTGGGGGAGGCCTATGTCCAGCAGTGGACTTCCTTCGGCTGATATGATGAATTGCTTAATATGACAAAAAATGCTATGAAATTATATTGAAAAACTAGGACTCCTGGCAAGGTGATTCGGGCCTTAGGCGCTCCTGGGGCAGCGATCCAACTAGGGGAGGCAAAGATGTTAAAATAATGCAAGATGATACTGCCCTAGAAAAGAGGAAGACGTCTAGAGGTCGGTCGTTTAAGGTCGTCAGTTAAGGCGGTCGAGTAGGACTTGACTCATGTGTGTAGCGCTGTACAAATCCAGAATGGCCCAGAGAAGGATGTAGAGTCCCGAAGGGTTTATCACTAGCCAGAAGTCGTAGGGTAATCAACGTATAGGAATAACCCTGTAAGGAGACTAACACAAATATTTTCAGACCATAATTTTATCAAAGGGGTTAATAAATTTGTAAGAAAGAAGATACATATCTCAGGAATTCAGCAAGGGAACTGATTGATGTAGAGACACCACCAAACTACAAATAACACCTAATTTAATGGTACACTTAATTTAGTGGTAATATTTCCAATTGTAATGTTTTTTGATGTTAATGGATGATATACAAAAAGTCAAAAACTAAACAAATCACCAATTTAGGAAATGGAATCTCACCAAAGAGATTAAGACCAAAGTTTTGCAAAGACCCGTGCGTAAAGAGTCCTGCAGTAGCAAGTTATGCTACAAATATCCACGAATTAACTAAAAAAAATTTGGCGAATATCCTTTTTTTTTATTTGAACAACCCTAAAACTAATAGCCAGCCCTGAAGAAAGAAAACAAAATCAACCTACATAAAGAAAACATCTATCCAAGAAACTACTTAATCAACTAATGTTTATCTAAAGTTGGAAAAAATTGGCATTTACACACGACGCTCCATACAACAACAAACAACAACAAGAAAGTTCAACAAGAAAAGACAATGCGAAGAAGCTAATAAAATCCAAAAAAGGACAAAACGAAGAAGCTAAGGAAAAGGAAACCACATGTTGGGACTTAGAATTCTTGTAATAACAAAAGAGTCTTGTGTTTTAATGTAGTAGTATTTACTCAAGCTAAATATCCAAATTAACTTGTAAATAAATTGTAATTAGTGATCTAGTAGCGGCCATTGAAGATATTTGCTAGTCGAAGTTAAATTTCTATACAGGAAGGGGCAGCACTACAGCTAGGGTTGCGTTCCGTTTTTAACATCCCCCCGACGTTAGAAGGCTGGTCTTTCATTTCTTGAGCTGGATCCTCCAAAGTCAATGGGCATATATTGTTGAAGGCATGGCAAACCACTCCCTTTGTTGATCGTAGATCTGTGACTCTTGAAACTCCATCTGAGCCTGGATAGGTCTTGATGACTCGTCCTAAACTCAACTTCATAGGGGGAAGAGAGTCGTCTTTGATCAAGCACAGTGCTCCTTCTTCTAGATGACCTTTGGATGATTGCTATTTTACACGTTGCTGCATTTCACTGATGTACTCCTTGTGCCACTTGTGCAATTTTTTTACGCATTTGCTCTAGTCTCTCAAACTTGACAATCGATTCTTGTTTGTTCGATTGAGGTGTTGGCAAAGCAGTAAGAGGTTGTCGCACCAAAAAGTGTCCTGGTGTCAAAGGGGTCACATGAGTGGGTAAGTCGACATACATGTAATGGGACGGCAATCCAAAACGGATTCCACCTGCACCAAGACAGTATACATAGCTTTAAAAACTAGATTAGCCTCACCTTGTATGCGGCGGAGGTGTGATTTCACTGATTTAACACCTCCTCCAGCTAATTCTGCCATATATGGTGTATACGCCGGTATAAATTAAAAATCTGTCCACTCTTGTGACATAGCGTCAATTATTGATTCCGCATTATCTTTAAAAAAATTAGCCAACTCATTATGAGCGCCGACAAATTGAGTTCCGTTGTCAGATACAAAGGTACTTGGTTTAGATTGTCTAGCTTTAAACCGCCTTAAAGCAGAAAGAAAGGAATCCTTAGTAAGGTCACTCATCAACTCTTAATGGATGGACTTTGTTGTGAAGCAAACGAATAATGCGATATTAGCCTTTTCAGTTCTACTTCCGCGACCTCTCTTGTTAAGAACTGTAACAGACCCAGCATAGTCCATTCCTGCTGTTTGAAAGGGTTACCCTGGCTGAAGACGTTGCTCATGCAAATTACACATTATCGGGCTTTCTGACTTAGCATTAAAACGAAAACACCAATTGGTTTAATAAGCCCTTTTTGCGCCCAATGGGTTGGGCTGGCCTCTACCCTGTTTTAAGCATGATTGCTAACCCCTTATCCCCTAATATAGCGACTGAGTCGGGGATTCTAGCAGTCACTAGTGGTTTAAATTAATTTGTTCGACCCCGGAGGCCATATCCGCTCTCTCTGCCGCTGTTTTAATTTTTCTCCATATTTTTGGAGGTTTCTCTGGCCTCTTCCAATAGTTATACTTTGCTTGATTTTTTTCCTTTTGCTGTACAGATGGGCCACTTTTCGCCACTTGGTTAGATTATTAATCATCTATTATTTTCAGAAAATCTGTCTTCTCTTGAATGGTTTTGCCTTCAGATACCATCCACATTCGGTATATGTCTATTGGAAAATGATTCATAAGATCTGATACTAATTGTTTCTATGGCATAGGATAAGACAGCATCCTCGATTGGGATATCAATTCCATAAAATGAGACAACATTGTTGGATGAATTTTCATATCCAATTTATTGTGTACTATGTTTCTACGTATCTTAAATTGCTCCGTTTCACTACAATATATGTCCAAAAAGTCCTTTTTGAATTCCTTAAAATTCTGCCACTTTTCTTTATAAACTTGAAACCACTTACGGCCATCACCCTTCAGACATTCTTTAACAATGTCTAACTAACTCTTTCCGTTTACTCGGAACTTTCTTCATAATTTTTTTTAGATCTTCTATAAATGTAATAGGATGACCACCCTTTTGATTGTAAAATGTTGGCTTTTCCAGATTCGTGTTAATGACATTGTAAATTATATTTTGATCTTTGTTCGAAATTGGCATATGGTTTTCTTTCTTTTCACTTTGACCATCCATCCATGATGGTGCCATACTTCGACTTTCCTTTATGTTCTGTGTACAATGCTCTGTAGAAGACGATTCGACAATGTCTCGACAATGTCTCAAGCCTGTTCATCTGAAATTCAATGTTTTGGGTAGCCCTTCTTATCATTCGATATAAGAATGTAAACTGGCTTTGTTCTCTTTTCTTTCGTGGCTCCTCCTCAATTTCTTCCGTAATTTTTCTCTTTTGAGGTGTTTTATCATAAATCCCATTGGATTCGTGCTCATTTTTACCAGATTTTCCATCGCTTTTGACCTTTTTGGATTTTCCAGATTTAGTTCCATTCTTCACGGATTGAGGCAAAATTTCTTCGACATTCCATGCGGTGGAATCAGTTTCTTCTGGCATCAACTCTCCACCAACAAATATTCGATCTTTACCCATCTTGTTAAAGTCTCGCTCAAAAATTTTATAATTCGCTTTTACGCACTTCGAAAAACAATTTCCTTAATAAAACACAACACTTTGTCAGTGGTCCCTTTTCAAAAATTCACAATCTATGCGGCACCGGAAATAAAACCTTTATGACTTGTTCATACAAAGCCGAACAATTGAAGCCTTCCACCACTCATGGCCCCAAAAGTTGGTATCGCAAGTTCCCTATCCTTAATGACCGAACTTACCTGAGACACACAACAGTCTCCATTGCACGAGCAACAAATTGTAGGCTTTTACAAATTGTAACGTGCGATTCGTGACTTTTGCTTGTATCCTGGTCACGGCACAAAATTGTAACTGTCAACTAACTTGTCCTTAACAAAATAAAGGAAGGCAACCTATGGAAGCCATCCTTAAATCTTGTCAACATTTGATATTTCCAAAGATATTCGCAAAGTTTTCAAACTTCCGATAGCACGTTTATAGGCTGCGTCCTCGATCTCGAATAGAGAAAGATGACGCAGCAGTACGCACTCCACACCTTTTCACTCCTTTAAGAATAAACGAAATGTGGGGAGAAGGTCGGCTCCGTTATTTGCCGCCTTGGTCCTGGCAACTAACTGTATTCCCAGGCCCCCGTAATCTATCGTATTAGACTTACGTCAGGGATGGAATCCCAATACTTTCCAGATCACGGAAACATCACAATCTGCGTTTTAGGGAAGATTCAGTCTTCCAAGCAAACATACTCCTTAGAACCGAATACATTGTTCTCGAGAACGGGACCACCCGGATCCAAGGTAACATTGGTTCATTGTTACTTTCTTTTATTATGTGGAAGCTTGTAATTAGCTTTCAGTAACAATTTCTATTTACCAGTTTGTAAATAAGGCTGTAAGCTCCCCAAATGAAATAAAATAAAATAAATAAAATCCCGTTTCGCAAACAGGATCCCCTGTTCCTGAATCGGAAGTCTTTACAGACCTCCAAGATAACACCACCATTCTCGAACAAGATCAGAATTCACGGAATCAATGCTTTTCCAACTGAAAAATATAGGCCACATGCCCAGTCATTACAACACAACATCCTTGCTTAGTCAACTTAACGACTTAAACCATGTTGTATTATGGTCCTACATCGTATTTCAGAGTTTAACTTCAGCGAGTGTCTCACAACCAAACATTTATGCCAGGATTCATTTATGGTATCACTTTTCAATGATTGCGATTTGTTTCCAAATCCAAAGTTCTCAGGTTCCATCCTTCTAACCAACACTGTCTCTCAGTTATTCAACAGTTGACTTATACAATAGCTGCGTAATCTCTAGTCAAATCAAATTACTTTGCGCTCGGGGTATGGCTTCGTTGGACCTTTTGTTTTAAGATAAACCTATCAAAATTCTTTTACTTCTGATCTTTAGTGATCACAATCATTGACAATAGTTTGTATATTGTTTCCAATCTCCGTTTTAATTGTTTTTCTTTCCAACAGAGTTTAAGGCCATTTTACTAGGCGTTCTTGTGCGCATGCCATATTTATTAATTATGGTAGCCATTTTTCAGGCTGCCTCTCCGAAATCGAACCCTGATTACCCGCTTACCCGTGACAACCATGGTAGTCGAAGATACTACCATCATAGTTGATAGGGCAGACAATTCAAAAATGCATCGCTAGTATTGAACCTTGTTATCAGCAATAGTCATCAAGATTCATAAAACCAAATCTTAAGATTCAAGGCCGTCCATCGTTTGTATTTGATATAATAATTGCAATCCTTCTATCACTCATCAGAGTTTTGATTGCATATATTAGCTCTAGATCTGTCACATTCACCAATGTGACTGAATATTATCTAATAACTTAAAACTGATATATCGAGTCATTCGTGGTATCTTTTTTCAGACATGCACGGCATAGTCTTGGTGACTGATAGACCTTCGCAACTCTGTGCGGAAGCTAAGCAAATTAACTCAACGCTTCCTTAAGGAACAGAAATATGCTTACACGGAAGGTTAGCACCTCAGTTCGCTCAATAATGTAAGGTTCTACCCCACCGCTTGGGCATATCCCTGCGGTTTACACCTCAGGTTTGATCCTGCTGCATACACCTCAGGATTCAACATTCAAGCTAATTATGAAATGAAATGAAATCATTTATTCTCAGGTACTAGCCCCATAGTCAATAAAATAAATTTATACAGGCCATTATAAATAAAAAATAATAATAAATTAAAATACAAATAAGAGTTAAAAACAAATCAAATAACAAACAACACGGATTATATAATAATAATGTCATAAAAATTTAATTAATTCAAAATTACCTTGTCATGTCATCTTACATGCAGGTGCACCCAATTAATTATCACTTTTATTTTCCTTTTATACAATCAATCAAACAATCAAAATAATTTATTTTAAATAGGTGTATACACACACTTTTAAATAGTCAAAAAAACTTATTGAATATTACAAATAATGTCATGATTCAGATTACAGTCTCAGGTAATATAATTTAGCACAAGCAACTCATACTCTATTAACACGGAATTAGAGAGATTTCACATCATCCCCAAAACAATCCAAGAGGGAAAGTAAAAGGAACGACAGCCGACGCTTACAAGAGCGTAAATTAACACCACACGCACCGTCGACAACTTTAAACAATCGATTTGTGTTTACCATTCAGACTGCCGAACACGATGCACGATGCACGATGCACGCCACGATCGTCGATCGTACCGCACACCATACGACTTATGGTCGTAAACCGGCCGACACAACGTCACCGCCTCCTGCTCCTGCTCCTCCATGCCTCTCCTTAAGTTTCGCTCAATAATGTAATTATCAAGCTCTCAGCTGATGTATCAGCATATATACACCAGCCATATGGTTCCATGCATCACTAGTGACACTTCGGAGCATTTTGCCCCATAATGGTCCGAGCGCCTGAAAATGGATTAATAGCAATTACGCTATTTTCTTCATAACCCTCAGGTCTAGCCTTATCTTAGTTACACGTGTATTGATCTTCGCTGCTATGAGCGTCTTATCATATTAACGCCTTAGTACGTACTTTGTGCCTTGACTCGCATCTGCCTTCCTACATTACGAGGAACGTCATTGGCAAGACCTGAACGTAAAAAGAAAATTTATGTTTTCAAACTTTTTAATTTGAGTTATTGCCGACTTATATTCGATCCTTTCACTCCTTAAAAGTTAGTTTAATCCACCGTTTGATTAATACACGAACACACTCTTCTTTCTTTAATGCATGAAATCATATTTTATTGTGTTCTATTGTTGGCTATTTTACTAAATAGCCAGGGGTAGATACATTCCCCCCCTAAATTTTGCGAGTGCTGAACACGTCTGAGGTTCTATACGAGCAATAGTTTATAGATTAAATCAAAAACTTTCTCATCCAAAGCCTTCATTCGGCTCTTTTGAATTTCAACGCAAAAAAAAACTTTTGTATTTTCGGAGAAAATTGGCTGTGTCAGACGTATGAACAGACACACAAGTGATCCTTTAATGGTTTCCTTTTATACCTTTTGACGTACTGAACCCTAAAAATGAGTGCTTCAGTCGTCCTTTAAAAGCAGGTGTGGGTGTGTGGGTGTGTGGGTGTGTGGGTGTGGGTGTGTGGGTGTGTGGGTGTGTACATCGGCCGGCAGCCTGCTGTACACCGTACACCGCAGAGCATAATCTTAAAATCATTGAAAAACCCACGAGCCAATACGTCATCAGGCACCCTCGCCATCGATCGTTTCTTCATTCTGGACTGATAAAGCAGAAAAAAAAACTCAAACTCAAACCCAAGTCAGGAACTAAGTTATTTTAGTTCAAGACTATGACTTGAGTTATCGGGCAGTACATTCACAAGTCATGTATTATCGGGTTGAAAAACATAGGTACAGATATCGTATAGCTCTGCGTCCGCGCACTTCCAACTCCTTTGCTCTATTGCTATCTGCGGGTCGTATTAAAAAGGCTATGTTTAAATAGTTACTAAAATTCAAACTTGTAGGTCTTTCGAAAGCTTTTCTGAAACAATTAAGTGGCATTCTATTCGTGACCGCGGGCCAGGACCTCCCTTACCCGTGGTCGAAGTGTACATTTTGTAGCAATAGTGCACCACTAGCTTAGTCTGGTAATCACAGTCCAATAATCTGCCAACCGGTGGAGCCCTATTTTCGATGTGAAAAAAGATTTCTCTACGTCTTTCTTCACCTAAAAACTGTATTTTTAATCATCGACGTGATCCTCTGAGCTATTTCCCCTGACGACACGTTGGTGCGTCATAATACTTACCTACAGGTGAAACTTATAATAAGAAACTTGTAAAATAAATGGGTGGGGTTTTGTCGGGCACACGGCCGTTGGGTTAACGTCAAAGGTCTAGTTTTAACGTCCGTGACCTTACAGGAGGGGCGCTCCCGGCTTCGCCCTACTCGAATCAAAAATTTGGTGCCCTGTAACTATAAAAATATCGAAAGACCATGGTAACCTTGACCTGAAGCTGCAGCATCTCCTAGAATCTGCAGGATACACAACTCCCCACTAATTTACAGCAGATGCATCGCATTGGGCTCATTTTAATAGTCACAATGAATAGGCGCTAGATAAATCATGGTAACCTTGACCTGAAGCTGCAGCATCTCCTGGAATCTGCAGGACACCCAACTACTCGCCAACTTACAGCAGAGGTAATGTGTTTGAACTAATTGGAACAGTCTCGATAAATAGATGTTTAATAAATATGGTAACTTTGACCTGATCTGGCAGCGTCTTCTGGAATCTACCAAATACTCATCTCCTTACCTACTTACAGCAGAGGTATCGTATTTGGGATACGTAAAATTTAAAAAGCATGAAATGAAACTTAAATTAATAATATACAAAAAAATCGCTAAAAAGTATAAAATAATATGTTTTGGCCCTTTAAGTTTAATATAAGTAGTTATATTTTGATCTAAGATTCGTCGCGTAAGGGGACCGCTAAATAAAGAAATAATTTTCGAAAAACCTAAAACTTTTAAGTACAAGCTTATAATATTGCATTGTCACGCGATATACAATATACATATGCATGCAAAATTTCAGCTCTATCGGAAACCGGGAAGTGGGTCAAATTTAACTTGCAAGAGACATCATCATCATATCAGCTCATATACGTCCCCACCGAGGGGCTCGAGCCTACCCTGAATTAGGGCGATCAGGCCTTAGTCAACCACGCGGGCCCAGTGCGGGTTGGTCGACTTCACACACAACCTTCGAGTTTCTTCGCAGGCGTGTGCAGGTTTCCTCACGATGTTTTCCTTCACCGTTAAAGCAATCGGTAAGTATATGTACGTAAGTTTTGAAAAACTTATTGGTACATTGGCCGTCCAGATTTGAACCCGGTACCTCTGGTTAGAAGAACCGAGTCGTTACCGGTTGAGCCACCGACGCTTTGCAAGAGACATATTGCAAGTTGAATAAAAGCTTGTAATAAAACAAAAACAGCATACGAGTGAAACCGTTTTACTTAACTACAACTAATTAGTAATAATTTCACAACTCGTGGCGGTTCCCTTCGCGACGCCTCTTCAATCAAAATGTAACTAAATACAGGGTGGTCCATAAATACGTTGACAGAATTTAAATGCAAACTTTTCGAAATTCGAAAGAAATGCGATCTTTTTGGTTTGACTTTTTAATTGTCACATATTTTCCCGCCATTTTTTTTACTTTTATTTACAATTAGTAAGCCCTTGGCAGCATCTCAGCTGATGGTAAGTGACGATATTGCCGAAGATGGAAGCGGGCTTACCAACATTCCCCAACGCAATGGAGAACTGTCTATCTTATCTTCAAGCCGGAACACATCAAAGTTGTTAACACTGATGTTTTGGCGACAAGACTTAGATAAGATGATGGTAGCTAACCAGGCCATTTTGGTGTGTAAAGTTTATAAAATCGTTTGATTTTTTTAAATTAATTTCGCCATGTCTAGACATCGTAAAGCGATAATTTCTTTGCATGAGGCTGGAAAAAGACAGTGTGACATAGTCTTAGCCCTCGGCGTCAGCCGCCAACTGGTTTCTACGGCCATCAAAGATTATAACGAGTTGGGCCCCACTAGTGACTGTCCAGGAAGAGGACCATTAACACTTCCCGGGTGCGGCACATCATCAAACAAAGGTTAACTTGTAATCCACAGGCTAAGGTGAGAGAATATCCGGAGAGATAGGAATAAGTCGATCAACAGTGATGCGCATTGTCAAAAATAACCTAAATCTAAGGGCATACAAGTTGCGAAAAGTCCAACTGCTAGAGGACAAAGATAAAAAAATCGCTTTAAAAGATGCCGTTTGGTAAGTCAGCGCGCCGTGACTAAAAATTGGAAAAATGTGCTTTTTACCGACGAAATTTTTTTTTCGATAAAACAAGCTCATAATTACCAAAATGATAGGATTTACTCTTGTAGTCGTCCTGAATCAAGCGTAGTTATTCTTTATCGCCAAAAGGCCAAGTCCGTGGCGTAATGGTTAGTCCTTTCGCTTCACACCAGGAGGTCGCGGGTTCCATTCCCGGCGGGGTCAACTTGTAAGACTCGGTTTGGTAGGTGGTAGAGCATTTTCTAAGCCCGCCTGGCTAGCTACCATGTCTTGCCGCCAAACATCGGTGTTGCTAACATTGAATCACTTGACTTCAAATATTTTAAGAATGAATTGACCAAATGGCTATTAGGAAATTGTTTTTATACTGTTAACGACTTTATTAATTATAAGAAAAAATAAGAAAATTTAATCGTTAATTGATGAGATAATTGTATATTTTTTGTAATTATAGCTATTTTTAACTGTTTTTTAATTTCTTTATGTTTGCACACCTGCCTGCAGGTTGAACACTAGCACTAAGAAAATAACAAGATCCTGTACCTACAGTGTTCTAGCAAATAAAGCCTTTTGAGTTTGAGTTTGAGTTTGATGTGTTCCGGCTTGAAGATAAGATAGCCAGATCCCCGTTGCGTTGGGGAATCTTGGTAATCCAGCTTCCATCTTAGGCATCATCGTCACTTACCATCAGGTGAGACGATGCCAAGGGCTTACCGATTGAGAATAAAAAAAATGAAAAAAACATGGTTTGGGGTGGTACTTGTTCTACGGGAAAAACCCCCTTGTTTTCGTCGAAAAGGGGGTGAAAATGAACTAAGATATGTACCTTCAAGAGATTCTAGAGTCTGTAGTTCTTCCTTGAAGTCAGCAGCACTTAGAAAATTATTCATGGATTTTCCAACAGGATTCTGCTCCTGCACATAAGGCTCTGAATGCTTAAAAGTGGTTTCAAGACAATTTTCCGGGTTTCATAAGCTGGCCATCCTACTCGCCGGATTTAAATCCCATGGATTACAGTGTGTAGTTTATTTTGGAGGCACGGGCTTGTGCTACAAGGCATAGCAGTATTGAATCGCTGAAGAAGAATATTCTCGAAGAATGGGAAAAAATAAGTACGAAAGAGGTGCGGAGAATAGTGAAAAATTTTTGAAAAATGTTTAGTGCTACGTATCAAAGCCAGGGGCTGATGTTTTGAAGATAAATAAAAACATTTTGTTAGTAAAGAGTTTTATTTTTAGTATAGACTACAATGTGTACTTTCAATGTAATGTTATTTTAATTATTCAAAAAACTTTTGCCAACGTATTTATGGACCGCCTTGTATATTCAACTTTAAGGGCCAAAACAAATTATTTTCTACTTTGTCGGCAGTTTTTTAATTTTAATTTTTATATGTTTTAAAAATTAATAATTACTTTACATCATAATTTTCACAACTAAAATCAAATAAAAACAGTAATCTCTAACGAGAATAGAAAATTATAAGTTAATCTACTACAACCATTTTTGTCTTAATCAGTAATTAATTTTCTTCGGTATCTCTTTCTTTTATTTCCTAATTTTTCCTTCTCTTTTCCTGTTTACTATTTTCTTCCCTTATTTACGAATCATTGAAGATATTTCTTTCTCTTTTCCAGTTTGCCTTCTTCATCTTTCCAGCTTACCGAGGAGTACCTATTATCGCATATTATTTGTCATCTGTTCTGCACGTTCTTATTTCTGTTGTAGTTACTTCATTCAGTTTCATCTGTTCTCTGTATGTCGGTATCTTTTTGTGTGTAGGTCGGCGTATCTTTGACTAGTCTTTCATTACCTTCACGTTATCGCAGACCTATTAATCTGATGGTGGCAGGGATTATTATTAGTTGCTGAAATATAAGAAGTTAGTAGGTATATACAGGGTGTAAATTTGCATTCCCGCCATATTTACACAGGTAACTATACATCTGATGCTGAGTACGAATCAATAAAATTTTTTTTTTTTTTTAATTATTTTTACTGCGTTGGCACCACTACATTTTATCGACCGCGTACATCACTAATACCAGCGGTGCGCACGCACAAGCGGAGCGCGGCGCGGCGGCCTGTGTCGGCATAGTTCAAACGAGTCGGTCTTCCCTTTGGCTGCGTTCAATCAGTTCAGTTGCCGCCGCGCTGCCGTGAGTGACAGTCGAGTCGACTCTCGCTCAGTGACCTCTGCGCCACGCTTACGCATCGCCGTTGGCGCCGTCGCGCCGCCGCCGTGCAAAATGACGGAAAACTTTTCGAATGTGGAGTTAGTGGAGATGGTGCGCTTGTACGCTATTAGTGGTAACAGTTTGCGACAAGCCTGTGAAATGTTCGTGGAAATGTTTCCGAACAGTCCGAGACCGACCCGGGACATAATGCTTGTGGGGCGACGTGAAACGTTTAGTGTACACGGAAGAAATTGATAGTGTTGATGTGTTGCGTGAAAGAGTTCTGGCAGCGTTTGAAACTGTAAAGGAGAACACTTATGTATTGCGAAAACTAAAACGAAATTCGCGTCGTCGTGCTCGACTGTGCCTATCGCAGGACGGTGGGCATTTTGAACAGTTATTGCGTAGCACATGAACTACTTGTACGTAAGTTTTTGTAAATTTTTGTATTTTTTTGTAAATAACAATAATGTGTAATGCTGATTTCAGACTTTTAACTACGCCAAAAATACTGTAAACGCACATAAAGTACTTTACACAGCTATCTCAAAGTAATAAAAGTGTAAATGCGGAAATTTAGTATTTTTGTAGGTCCTCCTAAAGTAGGAAGGGAAATCTGAAATCAGCTGACTGTGTAGTCATTGAATCATTGAAAGAAGGAGTGAACTGTTTAGTCGAAACCGCTCGCGTCTGTCAGTTATGTTCTCGTACGGTTTGTTCCACTGCGATCTTACATAAAACTGGTTTATTCTTACATGAACTCCAAAAGAGTTTCATACCATAACTCGTAGTCCTTCAAATATCAGATTTTTTGTATATGCTGAAACCATTTGTAGTATTATAAACTACTACTTCTGTAAATATGGCGGGAATGCACATTTACACCCTGTACTAGACCGCCTAGCTTTTTGGTTATTCGCAGTAATTGCAAGGAAACGCACGTGTTGCTCGTTCAAACATGATTCATTGACCGGCAGCGTATGCACTATGCAAGTCAGACAGCCCACACGTCACACCCCACACTTATATTAGTACAATGTCTTTAAGAAATAGTAGGTAGATTTTTTTTATTCACAATTGGTAAGCCCTTGGCAACATAAAGAAAGCTCGTTGACATGTGCATACTACCCATCCTAAACTATGGTGCTCAAATTTGGTCGTTGACTGAAAACCAGGTTTGCCAAAGGGTTATAGAGCGCAGTATTCTGGGTGCAAAAAGGATTGATAGAATACGAAACAAAACAGTGTGCTCCAAAACGGACGTGCACATATTGCCACGAAGTGGGTTCCAAAAGGACGTCGAGGTCGCGGTGGGCCAATACGGAGATGGCGGGATGAGTTAGACAAGTTAGAGGATGGTGGCTCGGGATAGGGATGAGTGGTAAGTCTTTTGCTTTGCAGTTTTTTTCAAGATTCTAGATATTTATTCAAAATAGGTGTAAATTACATTATGTCTGATAGTCATAAAAAAGTTATTACATAATGTCATTTGTTAAAAATAAAGAAATAAAAAATTATTAGTTAAAAACTTCAAAATCAAATCAAAGTCAAAAGTGGGACAGTCTAGGCTAATAATAATAATAATAATAAATGCGTAGGGATGTGACGACCCCATCGCTACTGAGGGAGTGACTGTAGATTTGAACAGAAGGATCCGCCCGTCTTCATATTTTACTCAGATTTTCTTGATACAAGCAAAAATAGCGCCATCTAACATAACTCGTACGAACTAGCGTGGGCGAGAGTTGACGTCAGTGCCGCGTTAAAGGAACTTTGGTAGAATTGTCGCTTTAAAATTCGTTTATTTATTTTGTTTACAAGAAAAAATACAATTTAAGGTTACTTAACGATGATACGACATCCCATTTCTTTTTAGCCTTTCTTTTATGATTTTTACAACCTCGAAAAACACATTAAGGCATTTTTATATGGAATATCTTTCGTCCGCACTGTACAATTCCCCGCAGACGACTGAGTCGCGAGTGTGCGAAACTTTCGATTTTCGCACCAATTCGCTGGGAGCATTAGTCGCGTGCGTTGGCCGGGTCCTTACGCCAGTAATATATAAGTCACTGCAGGACAGCCACTTCGTCAGTGTAATCAGTCTGTACCCCTTGGAGTCGGTGTTGACCGTGCTGATCTCCAGTTTGACCCCGGGTACTAAAATATACGGGTTAGTAACTGTCAATCTTAAAATGATGATGGATAATTATAATAGCGAAATACGAATAGGGTCGCTGCCCGGGGGCCGCCGGGGCGCGTCTGGTCACGCTGATTCCAGGCGTGTCAGAATGCTAGTCGGCGCACCACGACCGGCTCGACCATCTGGCCGGTCTCATCCATCATCACCGCCAGTGCGCTTGGCGCCAGCAGAGTCTTCACAGGCTCAGAAATCGGCGCCCGCCGCTGGTGGAGTACGCCGCATGAGATGGACTAGCTAGGTCTCAAAATATAAACATCATGCGTGCGTACTAGATTGCGACGGGGGGAGAAACTCGTCGAACGGGCTACCGAGTGAGGCTGCACCAAGAGTTCTTGCGATAAGAGCCTGCATAATCTGTCTCGGAGCAAAACCTAGCGGATCGAGTTTGGTACATATTGCGCTCGAACATCTTTAGCATGACCGAACTCGCAGGACTATACGGTCGTTCCCGCCTTAAGATCCTCATTAAATGGCTCGCACCGATTATCAATTTCAGCCCAACCACCACCATCACTTTGCGAGGATCGTGAAACGGAAACGGTTTCCCAGGAATTAGAGCGAATCATGAGTACACTAGAGGAAGCGATTCAGGAATTCCGTATTTTGCCTCCCGAGGAGAGGCCGCGGATTCCACGGTTGCCCCTTAGCGTCAAAAATCGGGATGTCATTGAGGCCGTAAACCGCATGCTGCCAGAATATCTGACGAACAGCAGCGACCTTAGTGATACGAACTCAATCCTCTTTGGCGCTGCAATGGCAATCTGCCGTTTTATCGGTGCCAAATTGCCAGAACCGGCTCGCAAATCCCGTCCACGGAAAAAGCCGGCATGGCAGCAAAGGATTGAGCGTCGTATTGCTGAGGCTAGAGTCCTCATTGGCAAACTGATAGCTTTCAGGTTCGTCAACTGTAGGCCCCGAGTGATGCGCTTTGTCAGGCTCGCATTTGCGGGATCGGATTTTGATCTCGCAGGACGTAATGCTGTTCGATTAGTGACAGAGCGCATCAACGACCTGCATCACTATTGGCTCAAGAGGTTCTATGCGAGTTATGAGACCTTAGACAGCCAGTTCCAGCAAGCTCTCGAGCACCGTCAGGTCCCGAGTTTCTTAACTACTGGGATCACTCATTTAGCTCCTAAGTCTAGTAACACCGCTGAACCTAGTCAATACCACCCCATCAATTGTCTTTTCACCACCTACAAAACACTGACAACCATTCTGAAGGCCAAAATTGACGCCTTTTTTGAGGCGAATGATATCATGGCGGTAACTCAGAATGGCTGTCGGGGCGGTAGTCGCGGTACGAAGGAGCTACTCCTGATTGATGCGGTCGTGGGTAAATTGAAGAACCGCAATCGACGCAATTTCTCCGCTGCCTGGATTGATTATAAGAAGGCTTTCGACTCGGTCCCCCATTCATGGTTGAAGAGACAACCAAGCAGCCAGGATCCTACACCAAGAGATCGCTCTAAAGTATAGCCTCTTATCTCGACGGTTGCCATATTACAAGTACACGTCGGAGCCGGTTCACAAACGACTGCGCCAAGCTCTACTGGGACCGACCCATTATCACGGACAGGACTATCCCTTCGAATAAGCCTGATATCGTGTTGATGGATCGGCCGCAGTAAAGGGTGTTTTTGGTTGATATCACTATCCCATATGACGAAAACCTCGTGCAGGCTGATGCCGATAAAAGGACCAAGTACCTGGACCTGGCGCACGAGTTTACTGATATATGGCGAGTGGAATCCACTGAAATCATCCCCGTAGTCCTGTCCGTGAACGGACTAATTTCAGCCGACCTTGAACGTTACCTAAGGCGGCTGGATCTCCGAGGCAGACCAATAATTGCAGCAACGCAGAAAGCATTTCTCCTCGATAATGCCCGGTTAGTTCGACGCTTTCTTTCCCCGTCGAACTGAATTCCAGCCGACTGTGCTTCTGCTGGAGGTGCTCCTGCCAGTTCGCCCCGTGCGAAGTGAGCAGAGTAGCTTAAATTTATAAATTAAAATAATAATAAAAGCGTAGGGATGTGACGACCCCATCGCCACTGAGGAAATAGCTGTAGTGGCAGTGTAGATGCTTCATCAGTGTAGTCAGTCAGTACCCCTCCCCTCCTAGTTGACCCCGGGTACAAAAATATTGGGGTCAGTAACGATTACCTGTACATGATGATTGAAAATTATAAGAATGAAGAGCGAATAGGGTCGCTACCTGGGTGTCGCCGGGGCGCGTCTGGTCACGCTGATGCCAGACGTGGCAGGATACGAGTCGGCGCACCACGACCGGCCCCAACATCTGGCCGGTCTATTCCATCATCGCCACCAGTGTGCTTGGCGCCGGCAGAGTCTTCACAGGCTTAGCAAGTGGCGCCCGCCGCTGGTGGAGTACGTCGCATGAGATGGACTAGATCACAAAACGAAAACCTCATGCGTGCGTACTACGGTGCAACGGGGGGAGAAACTCGTCGAACGGTCTACCGAGCGAGGCTGCACCAAGCATTCATGCATTTGGAGACTGCATTGTCTGTCTCGGAGTAAAACCTAGCGGATCGAGTTCGGTACATATTACGCTCAAACGTCTTTAGCATGACCGAACTCGAAGGACTACGACGCAAGGTCGTTCCCGCCTTACGATCCTCAATAAATGGCTCGCGCCGATTATCAACGCATGTGCCGCAAGTGGCTGAGCCAATTCAATTCAATATTCTTTATTGCATCACAACATAAAAAAAGAAGATTATTAATAACTAGCTGTCCCGGCGAACTTCGTTCCACCCTACACTAACAGCGCTATCTACCGGGCTGATTTGTGAATCTATACCATCCTCAAACCCCCTGAAATACACACAAAAAATTTCATCAAAATCGGTCCAGCCGTTTAGGAGGAGTTCAATAACTAACACACGGACAGAAGATTTATATATATAAAGATAAAGAAGAAAGCCTATACAATAGGCCAATTTTAGACCCACCACCTCCACTATCACTTGAGGAGGATAATGAAGCGGAAACGGTATCCCAGGAATTAGGGCAAATCAGGAGTATACGAGAGGAGGCGATTCTGGAATTCCGCACTTTGCCTCCCGAGGATAGGCCACGGCTTCCACGACTGCCCCTTAGCGTCCGAAATTGGGATGTCATTGAGGTCGTAAATCGCATGCTGCCAGAATATCTGGCAAACAGCAGCGATATCAGTAATACGAACTCAATCCTCTTTGGCCGCCTTTTTATCGGTGCCAAATTGCCGGAGCCGGCTCGCACATCTGGTTTGTGGGAAAAGCCGGCATGGCAGAAAAGGATTGAGCGTCGTATTGCTGAGGTTAGTGTCCTCATTAGTAAACTGATTGCTTTCAAGTCGGGCAACAGTAGGCCTCGAGTGATGCGTTTTGTCAGGCTCGCATTTGCAGGATCAAACTTTGATCCCGCAGGACGCAATGCCTTGCAATTAGTGACGGAGCGCATCGATGACCTGAAGCAATGGATAGCTACGTGGGCAAACCGTATTCGGCGATACTCGGAGAGAGTAGACCGGTTTCGCCAGAATCGCCTCTTCATGAGTGATCAAAAGAAGTTCTACAGATCACTGGTCTGACCTGCTGTGTTGAACACAGGCGAGAGACCGGAACATGAGTGTGATGTTGCCTTTTGGCGTAACCTGTGGACTCGGCCTGTGCAACACGACGAGGGTCAATGGACAGCTAAGCTGGAGGAGGCATGTGCTCGCATCAAGCCTATGAACCCCGTGACCATTAGTGCCGATGATGTGCTTCATGCGGTCCGTAAAGCTTCTAACTGGATAACTCCAGGGAGCGACGCACTGCATCACTATTGGCTCAAGAGGTTCTATGCGAGTTAGGAGACCTTAGCCAGCCAGTTCCAGCAAGCTCTCAAGCAGCGTCAGGTCCCGAGCTTCTTTACTACTGGGATCACTCATTTAGCTTCCAAGTCGAGTAATACCGCTGACCCTAGTCAATACCGCCCCATCGCGTGTCTTTCTACCACCTACAAGACACTGTAATCCATTCTGAAAGCCGAAATTGACGCCTTCATTGAGGCGAATAATATCTTGGCGGTAAATCAGAATGGCTGTCGGGGCGGTAGTCACGGTACGAAGGAGTTACTCCTGATTGATGCGGTCGTGAGTAAATTGGTGAACCGCAATCGACACAATTTCTCCGCTGCCTGGATTGATTAAAAGAAGGCTTTCGACTCGGTGCCCCATTCATGGTTAAAGAGGATTCTCGAACTGTAAACGATAGATGAGACAGTTCGAAACTTCCTCGGATCGTGTATGGGGCAATGGAGTACGATCTTTAGTCTCCATGGTCAGCGACTACCGAATGCTCCGCGGGATTTGGATTAAGAGGGGTATATTCCAGGGTGACTGTCTGAGTCCACTTTGGTTTTGCCTGTCCCTGAATCCACTCTGCTTTTTGTTAGAGAAATCAGGGACGGGATTTCAGTTTTGGAAAAGTAATTCACGCATGACCCACCTTTTCTACATGGACGATCTCAAAATTTTCGCTCCAAATGCAACAAGTTTGGAGGAACTGTTGAAAATCACTTGTGATTTAAGCAGTTTCATCAACATGGAGCTTGGAGTGGATAAGTGTGCGATCCTTCATGTGGACAGGGGTAGGGTGGTGCATTCAGACATATTTGATATCGACTCCATGAGCATCCGCACCCTCTCTGAAACTGACTCATACCGGTATCTGGGTATGTCGCAGAGTATTGGTGTCCACGAGGCAGGAGGGAAACAGGCGGTATGTGACGTGTTTTGGGAGCGCCTGACAAAAGTTCTTGGGAGCTATTTGTCAGGCGTTAACAAGATATGAGCATTCAACGCCTGGGTCATGCCTGTTCTTTTGTACACCTTCGGCATACTCGGATGGTCACAGGCCGAACTGGATGCCCTGGATCGAAAAATCCGCACTACTATGGCACTCCATAGAATGCATCATGAATGTGAAGAGGCTGTATATCCTGCGGAATTCACAACCGCGAGATATGCAGCCTCCGAAGTTACTTTCTGTCAAAAGTCGATAGTGACTGGCATAGAGTTGTCATAGCGTGTGACAAAGGACTAACCATCCATGGCCCAAGAGAACTGGCACTCGCCGGCTATACTTAGCACTACTCAGGGAAAGGCCATATAAAAAGACAAAGAACTGCACGGTAGGTTCTTCAAGGCCCTTTGTGGATCCTTCGTAGATCAAAAGGCCTCCGTGCACTGGCTTCGGAGATCTTTTTCCGGAAACCTAGGGTTTTTTCTGTGCAATAAAGGATCAGGTGGTCAAGGCGAATAACTATAACAACGATTACATCCGCTTTTGTAACTACACCTTGAGCCAATAAAGATATTATTTATTTATTTATAATAAAAGACGGCACCTTGGACGTTTGTCGGTTGTGCCGTCAATCAGGGGAGACCCTGCGTCATATAATCTCCGGTTGTTTCATGCTTGCCAACACTGAGTATTTGTACAGACACAACCAAGCAGTCAGGATCATACACCAAGAGATCGCTTTAAAGTATGGCCTCGTATCTTGACGGTTGCCGTATTACAAGTAAACGCCGTAGCCGTTTCTCGAAAACGACCGCGCCAAGCTCTACTGGGACCGACCCGTCATCACGGACAGGACTATTTCTTCGAATAAGGCTGATATCGTGTTGTTGGATCGGGCGCAGTCAAGGGTGTTTTTGGTTGATATCACTATCCCATATGTTGAAAACCTTGTGCAGGCTAATGCCGATAAAAGGACCAAGTACCTGGACCTGGCGCACGAGGTTACTGATATGTGGCGAGTGGAATCCACTGAAATCATCCCCGTAGTCCTATCCGTGAACGGGCTAATTTCAGCCGACCTTGAACGTCACCTAAGGCGGCTGGATCTCCGAGGCAGACCAGTAATTGCAGCAGTGCAGAAAGCAGTCCTCCTCGATAATGCCCGGATAGTTCGACGCTTTCTCTCCCGTCGCAATGAACTCCAGCCTACTGTGCTTCCACTGGAGGTGCTCTTGCCACTTTGCCTCGTGCCAAGTGAGCAGAGTAGCTTCAGTTTATATATTAAAATAATAATAATTCAAAAGTTACTGTGGTTTTAGGCCATCATACTTCGACGCAGACGAGGTGTACGCGTGGCTGGTGAGTACGAGCGGAACGACGGGAGCTGTCAAATACGCTGCCATTAAGCACGAGGCAGCCTTTCTTAGCGTGCCATTACTAAATCAAATGAGCATAAATGAATTTAAAATTGAAAAGTAAGTTTAACTGTAGTAACCTTCGATATAAAAATTTAAATTTACACTTATCTGCAAGTGAGTCACTAAGTGAACTTTGACATCATCATGATTAAAATATCAGCCGAAGGACGTCCACCGCTGGACATAGACCTCCCCCAAGGATTTCTAAGACGACTGGATCTGCGCTGCCCGCATCCAGCGGCTTCCCGCTACCTTCACAAGGTCATCGGTTCACCAAGTGGGAGGCCTGCCAACGCTACGTTTTCTGATACGCGGTCACCACTCGAGAACTTTACTGCCGTATCGGCTATCTGTTCTACGAGCTATGTGCCCCTTCCACTGCCGCTTAAGTTTACAATTCTTAGAGCTATGTCGGTTGCTTTGGTTCTCCTACGGATCTCCTCGTTTCTGATACGATTGCGCAGGGAAATTCCGAACATAGCTCGCTCTGTTGCCCTTTGGGTGACCTCGATCCTTCATATGAGGCCCATAGTAAGCGACCATGTCTCCGTTCCGTATGTCATCACTGGCAACACACACTGGTCGACGACCTTGGTCTTAAGACATTGCAGTATTTAGGACGTGAAGATATTGCAACTTTGACAGCCTTAAGCTAAACTCAGTGACAAAGGAATGGCGGACGTCACCTCGAAACGATACTTAAATAATATTTGTATTATTTTTAAAAGTTTGCAAACTATTGAGTCTGATTCAAAAGAGATATTTTATTGTTGCCATAAAAATGTTAACCGAACGTTAACTTCTTCCAGCCGCCAGAAAGCTGTTTTGAATACGTCTCCAGTGCAATGGGTATCGGCGTACTGGAGATCCATCGCGTACCCCTTGGCGAACGGAACGATACTACAGTCGTCTGGGATAGCCAGCGTCGAGACTTATATAGACGTGATCAACAAGCACAAGGTATTTCATGAACAAGAAACCGGCCAAGTGTAAGTCGGACTCGCGCAGCGGGGTTGCTGTAACAGTACAATCTCCACACAAGTATAAGAATCATACATTTTCGCTCCATACAAAAGACATCAACGCAACGATAAAAAACTTTGTAATTCAGTTCGGGCTCCTTAGCCCGGGGACGACTTACTCTTAGCCGGTTTTTTTATTGTTTCATTATAGGATTAGTAGGTACTATAATCACACTAAGTTTCATTTTAGGATTTATTTAAAATAAGAAAAGTTTGCCTAGGGAGGCTTGCTACAGCATACGTATACCGATGGTTCCGGAGGGTCATTTAGGCTGAGTCCGGCAACAGCTAGTGTTATGAAAGGGAATAATTTTCAAAAAACCTAAAAACTTTTGGGTACAAGCTTCAATTTGAAAACAATTTCTATTTCGTATTGTTTTCAGCAAACCATTTCATTTGATACCCATATTGTAGGAGTGAATTAAAAATAACTAGTCCGCCATCTTGAGTGTGCCGCCATGTTGGATTTAGAATGACGTCACACAGTTTATCATTCTTTGTCATCCAAACTGAACGTGTATACAAAATTTCAAATCAATCGGTTTAAGATATCTGTTTCAAAATTGAGTTGCAAGATTTTACCCGAACAAACATATATACATTGCAAGTTAAATACAAGCTTGTAAAAATGGAAGTAATAAGTAAAGAATTTAATCAATAATTGACTCAATAAAAAGGAACAAAGTGCTTTTTACAAACGGTATGGGTACCGCAGAATATTTTATGGTTTTTGTTAAAACAAAACAGAATCTCAAATGGTCGAGACCATTTCACCTAATTGAACAGAAAGTGCTTATATGAAATTACACCTTAAAAATATTTGTTTTAAAATCGATTTAGATAGGAACAACCAATACGTATAGCTTGTTGAACTTTTCTTTTCATACTTTAAATACGCAAAACACATAAAATTACACAAAAACGCACAAAATTAAAAGTTCGTAAAGTTCAAAAGGAATCTTGATCACCGAATAGGGAAAGGCAAACTAATAAAGGTTCTACTCGTACTTCCCGGCGCTGCTAAGCTGGACCGATGCACAGGCTGATAACATATCCGTGGCACAGGTGTATGACATTAGCCTGAATGTCGGATGTTGGGTAAGACGTTGGTCCTAGTTGTAGGCTAGTGGACCGTTAATAATAAATGGTAGCTTGGAGTCCTAAAAACACAAAAGGGAACACTTTTTAGAACAGCACGAATCAAAAATGGAAACGACCAAGGACTCAGAAAGAACTTTCCTCAAAAATAACGGCGAGGGAACATTTATTACATTTATAAAAAGTACAGCATAAAAAAGGCAGGAATAAAAAATAAAATAAAGAATTAAGAACATTGAATTGGGTACAATAGCAAGGTTGCGAAGACCAATTTAGTTCTTTTCTTTAAAATAACGGACTGCGTCTCCTTGACAACCAAAAATTCAAATCTTCAAAACCATTCGATACAAAGAAACTAATTATAATTATAAAGACCGAATAGCGAGATGATCTAATTTAATTAGTAAAGAGATTTGCTACAAATATCCACGAAATCAAAATAAAAAAATTTGGGCGAGTTCAAAAATATTGTAAAAATTTTGAATAGAATAGAATAAGTTTATTGAGACACCAGGCACATAATATATAGTTAATGGTACATAGTTACTGTTATTTTAAAAATGAACATTTAACTTACACTAGACAGACATGTCAATTTTAAATAAACGAGTAGAAGTAAATACATATAACAAATAATTTAGGTATAAGCCCGGCGACATCAAAAGGTCCCAGCTCAGCATATGTAGCAGAGACAAAGCCTCAGCTACTCTGGTGATTCTGCTGTAACCTTGCACGAGATGAACACACTTCAATGGTTTCAGATTACTCTGACACATATATATAAAAAACAAATCAAATAAGCTAGTTAAGAAAAGAACACTAAAAATATAATAAAAGAAATGTGAGAAATGAGCATACCAATTAATCGAGTACCCTTAATTATTAAATGACTAAGTTACTGTACACCAAATATAATTAATTAATCTTATCTCATGAGGCTATGTGACCGTCAATACTATAGAATGAAACTTCGCCAATATTTCCGCTACCCGCCTCTTTGTTGATGAATTAGCAGATGTTCTTTTAATAGTTTTTTAAAGCTAAATTTAGAATTTAATGTTCGGAAGGGTGGTGGGATATCATCCCAACATTTCGAGGCGAGAAAGCGGAAACTTCCACGAAACAGAGCAGTTCTATGAGTAGGAATGCGAAATACGCTTGAACAGTACCTAGCTTCGTAACGATGACTTTCATAACGCCATGAAAGTTTTTCATACAAATATTGCGGCGTTTTTGTTTTTATGACGCCAAACAAAAGAGATGTAAGCAAGAGATTTAAACGTCCTTCCATTTTTAAAATATTGGCCTTATTTAGATACGGAGTAATGTGGGAGCGAGGAGGAATAGTTAAACAAAATCTTGTACAAGCATTTTGCACCCTTTGAATAAGTTTAAGAGACTTTTTGAATAGACAAGGTCCATACACAGACAGACAATAGTTGAGTTTTGAAAGAACTAATGCTTCACAGAGTCGTGTACGAAGAGATACATTGATATATGGTCTAATTCTGTAAAGTACTTTGAGCCTGTAGAAGCAATTTTTTATAAGCTCAATTACATGATTTTCAAACCGCAAATTGCTATCGAAAAGAAGACCAAGATTACGCGCTTCAGAAACTTTTTCAATAGGGTCGTCGTTAATTGTGATTCTAGGGTAAGCAGATGAAATTACTTGCACTTGGTGTTTGGTTCCAAGTATCATAAATTTGGACTTTGTGGGATTTAAAAGCAGGGAATTTCCCCTAGACCAATGAGAATTTGGACAATCCTCAAGTTGATAGACAGCCCTGAAGAAGAAATTAAAATTAAATCAATATAAAAGAAGAAACTACCTAAGAAACTAGTTAAATAACTATCGTTTACCTAAAGTTGGAAGAAATCGATATTTATACACGTAGCCTCATATACAAACGCTAAAAACACCATCTAAAAGTAAACAAACTTTAACAACCCAAAGACACAAAAGTGTTAGTAGGTTGCTGAGCTCAACCTAAAATTATTCAATTAATCTTGGAAGAACAAACCTAAAAAACTAATTAAAACTAAATAAAACAAGAAAGAATAAAAATAAGAACAAAAGGAAAGCACACCGCACAAGAGGCAAGTAGGGCTATTAAACGTAAACGGCTTGAAGGAGAAACTTCGAAAATCATGAAAAAAAAATTTGTAGACTCGCGAAAAAATTTGAAGACCCTCCTACAACAAGAAAAAAATAGAAAAGGCATAACCTATTTCAAAATATCCTTAATGTGGTAATGACCAACACGAGGAGCACGTAATATAATATTAATATAATAAAACAGCACGTAAAACACGACAACGAACGAAACGAGGTGCGAGTTTACCCATAAAATATCCAACACCTGAAGAACGTAAAAGATTCTAGGCTAAACGTTATCACCAATAGAGAGAACTACAGACTCCCTACTTTCGTTAAAGTGTGTAGAATTCCTAAGAAAGGCACGTAAAAGATTATCGGCTACTTTAGCATAATAGTCTAGTAAAGAAATTAAAAAAGTGAACTTCTAGACGCAAATCATATAACTTGTTTTTTTGTTTGTAAACTCTTTATTGTTCAACGAAATATACAATTATAGATACATAATAGAAGTATGCACAAAGGTGGACTTATCCCAAACAGGGATCTCTTCCAGCCAACCCTTAATCGCTGAAAGGATTTAAACTTTAAGCAGAAACAAATTAGTACACAATTTAAAAGAACTAAAACCAATAATCTAAAGTAATAAACAGATATAAACTACAATTACATATAAAAAATAAATACACATAGGAACATACCTATTTAATAAAATATAATAAACAAAAATATATAGTACTTTACATACACAAATATAAATAAATACATACTTAGCTCAAGTAGGAAGATACAAATAAACGGGTGTCATGTCTTCTTGAGACGGGCCTTGAACGTAGAGATGGAGAGACACATTCTTATTTCCACTGGCAATGCATTCCATAAGCGAGCCGCGTGAACCGTAAACGATTAAGTGTAGGTATCAGTGCTGTGTGCAGGAATCGCAAGTGCCAGGTTTTTACTAGAGCGCAGTCGGTTATCCATTGCTGTGCGAAATACGAACCTTTCACGAAGATAATGCGGAGTACAAGGGTTAAAAAGAATATTAATTAAAAAACTAAAAAACCCGCCTGCGGTTCTGTGTAAGTTGGAAATGAAAAACCCTAAAACAAGAAAGTCGTCATACCCGATTGCACTTAACTTAAGAAAAACTGTAGCAGTCGGGACCCATTCTAGAAAGTCAGCCGTCTAGTCAGTATATTGGAGTAATCTGCAATGTAATATAGGTATGTGCTCTCAATTCACTAAGCCTCCATTTCTAGAATGGGTCCCGACTGCTGCAATTTTTCTTAAGTTAAGTGCAATCGGGTATGACGACTTTCTTGTTTTAGGGTTTTTCATTTCCAACTTACACAGAACCGCAGGCGGGTTTTTTAGTTTTTTAAATTACCGTTTTTTATTTTATTCATTTTTTTAGTTTTATTATTGAATGAGTTCATTTGAATTTGGCGCTAAAAATCCGCCATTTTGTTTTTTTTTATTTTGATATACCCAGTGTCACTCACACAGTAAATATTTATCTAACGACACCCCTCAAACTAAAATCTATAAAGCCGTTCAGGCTGCAGTGCGTGCCTAACATTGGAATTTGGCGCCAAAAATCCGTCATTTTGTTTTTTATTTTGATATACCCAGTGTCATTCTCACAGTAAAAACGTATCTAACGACAACCCTCAAGCTATAACTCATCGAGCTGTTCAGGCTGCAGAGCGTGTCAAACATTTGAACTTGGCGCCAAAATCCGCCATTTTGTTTTTTTTTATTTTGATATACCCAGTGTCACTCTCACAGTAAATACGAATCTAACGACACGTCTCAAGCTAAAATCCATCCAGCCGTTCAGGCTGCAGAGCGTGCCAAACAATTATACATACAAACATACATACATACATACATACTCTCGAAAAACATAACCCTCCTTCTGGCGCAGTCGGGTAAAAAGATGACACAAGATATGGGTATTCCAGCGCTGGCGGATGAGTGGCCAACCTAGCTGAGTGCGGAATTCAGAAATATGGTCGTATTTTCGGAGACCGAAAATACAACGTATGCAATGATTCTGAAGTGTATCTAGCTTATCTAATAATTCAGAAGTAAGGTCAAGATAGGCGATGTCACCGTCATCCAGTAAAGGGAGTAGAAGGGAGCTGACAAGGAGCAGTTGGGTATCAAAAGGAGAAAATTTTGTAGGCGCTTCAGGGAATGCAACGAAGCAAACACCTTGCGGCTAACTTCATTAACTTGCGCAAACCAAAAAAGAGTTTGATCCATAATGATGGCAATATTCTTAACATAAGAGGAAAGGAGTAAAATATTATTGTTAAAGACCAAATCAGGCATCATCATGTCATGAAATTTTGAAGAAAAGTGAGGGCTGCCTATCACAATTGCTTGAGTCTTGGCAGCATTAACACATAACCCGTGATGATTGGACCATTCAGCAATTGTGGCAAGGTCTTTATTAATGTTTAGTCAAAGCTTAGTCAAAATTAGATAGGGGAGCAGAAGAATATATTTGCAAATCATCGGCATATAGATGAAAAGAGGAAGAAAGGGCAGATGTTATACTATTAATAAAGATGGAAAAGAGAACTGGGGAGAGGATACCACCTTGGGGGACGCCAGAAGTAAGTAGGCAGGGGTCCGAGCACCTCTCATCAATATTCACTAGTTAATGACAGTTGAAGAGGTAGGAGTGAAACCAGGAGAGAGCTGCTGAAAAAAGGTTAAGGGTTTTTAAAGTACCTAGCATTATATCAAAATAACTGTGTTGAACGCACTACTAAAGTCTAGTAGAAGTAGGAGAGTAAGACGTTTATTCTCGATGTTATGGCGAATATCGTCAGTGATTCTGATTAGTGCTGAATTAGTGCTAAGACCTCCACGGAAACCAGACTGGAAAGGGGATAGCAGGTTGTGACTGCGAAGGTGATTGGAGAGGCGCTCATGCACGAATTGTTCAAGTACCTTTGAGATCACAGGGAGGATGGAAATAGGGCGATAATCGGACAAGCAAGAAGGATTGCATTTGTTGAGTAGTGCAATTACATGCGCAAATTTCCACAGAGATGGGAACACTCCAGATGAAAGGGAGCAGTTGAGGATATTGGCAAGGGTCGGGGATATGTGTTCTTCGATGGGAGTTATCAAGTCAAGACTCAAGCCGTCGTTGCCAACAGCTTTTGTCTTTATTGACTTTAGGAATTTCAGGGTCTCTTCAGCAGTGTTCTCTCGCAGCTCAAAGGGAACTGTATCGGGGTAATGAGTATCGGCTAATTGGGTCAAAGTAAGGAGCTTGGAAAGAGGATCGAGACTAGCGGGTGATGTGCTGAAGTGTGTGTTCAGAGCATTGAGATCGACGTCAGATGAGTGACTTACTTGGGATTTTCCCACACCAAGTGATTTAAGGAACTTCCAAAGCTTATTAGGCGGGCAGTTTTCAATGGAACAATGAATGTGAAGGCGCCTGGCGTTCCTGCATAGTCTGTTGCAACGGTTGCGCAACTCTGTTTAGGTTTCTTTGTTATTATCTGTCGGCTTACGGCGTAACTTTATGTGAGCTTTATCCCGATTAGCCATCAAGCGTTTGATCTCCGGCGTGAGCCAGGGTGCTGGATAATGCTTTACTCGGACCGGTCTAAGCGGGGCGTGTTTGTCATATAATGCTAATAGAATGTGATTAAAGGCGAGGAGCTTGACATCCACGTCTGATTCCAAAAAAACTGAGTCCCAGTCGTTTAAAAATCTTCCATAAACGCCTGATGGTCTATGGACTCGAGATTACGTAGCAAGAGGACTTTTTGACGCCGTTTGGGCAACCAAAATTTGAAGGATCCGTAAATAAAATCATGAGCGGAGAAATCACCAGCATGAAATTGAGAAGATGTTATGAGAAGGTCTAGTAGTGAAGGAGGTCCATTGTGGGGAAAATGAGTGGCACCAAACGGAAGAGAGTGTAAATCGAGAAAATGAATAATAGAGAGAAGCTTCTTAGAGCGAGAGTCATTTTTGATAAGACATCTGTTAAAATTCCCCATGAGGATTATGTGATCGAACTGGGGTCGAAAATCAGCTAAGGTATTTTCTAACGACACAAAATAATCGACGTTGTGAGAGGGACTGTAGAACACGCCTAGCAAAGTTTTACTGTGATGAAAAGTTACTTCTATAAATAGATGCTCGGGGCCTTGAAAAACAGGAGGAGACTGAGAGATGATTTTGCAGGGAATATCACTATGGAGGTATATTGCAACTCCACCGTAACCCACTGCCCTTTTCGATCCACCAGACACTTTCACGCAAGTCCTACTAATCCTCAAAAGTCTGAACCCTGGTAGAGGAAAGAGGTGAGAAGATAAAGAGGGTTCCAAAAAAGGATTCCGAGACTAACACGGCATGAACAGTCGTATTAGAAAAGGTCGCTAAAAGATCAGCGTAGTGTGCTGCAATACTCTGTGCATTAATATGCACGACGTTAAAATTTTTCTTGAAATTAGAGTACGTATTATTTAAATTGTCCGCAAGTGTAGTCGAGTCAGAAACATTACTCTCAGCGCTAAAAAGGCCGTCAGAAGACGATGACAAAGAGAAAAATTCAGGTTCTGAGTCATACCGCAGAACATCCGACATTGAGCTATAAATATAATAATAATAAATAATTAAGGCAAATACTTAACAAATTTAAGTAAACTTTAGCTACCCGGCCGGCAGCTATCTATCTCATTCATTATACATTGCAACAATGATAACCTATAATAATAACTGGTTACAAACAGCAGTGGCGCCATCAAACTTACTTTTCAACCAACTTCAAAAAGGAGGAGGTTCTCAATTCGACTGTATGTTTTTTTTTTTTACGCAATATCTCCGCCGATTGTGAACCGATTTTCAAAATTCTCTTTTTATTTGAAAGAGAATACTCTCGAGGGGGTCCCATGGTCACCAAGTCAGGATCTGATGAAATCGAGAACAACCCTCAAATTTTATAGGCACATATTACGTGTTTCATGTAATTCCTATAACTATCCAAGTTTTGGCGTCTGGTAGTCATCATCTCATCATCATCATCATCATCAGATGAGCTGATGAAGAAAGGTACAACTCCTTAATGGTTAGGAGTTGGAGGATAATTCTTTAAAAATTTCACGTAGACCGATAGTTGTATTCTTTCAGGTTATTCAGATGAGCTGATGATGGAAGATTTTAACTCCTTATGGAACTCCTTAACTCCTTAACTTTCATGCTGTTGAGATGATGATGATGGAAGCCACAGGAAACTGTTAATGAAACACATGCATTATGAATTGTGATTTGATGGTTCCTATTGGCGAGTGGGTGATTGGGTATAACGTTGTTAGATAGATAGCATTATCACTAAAAATAAATAAAATAAAATAAAAGTTTAAAAAACTTAAAAACCGACTTCAAAATGAAATTCACTCAAAAGTATGAAATAATATTATTATACTTAGATACACGATATTAACCAACATTAACGAAATCAAAGGTGGCTAGGAATTAAATTATGGGCTTAAAATTTTTTTTGAGGTCGGTGTCAGCAATGCCATCGAATCTAAAACATTTGATACGTAAGTAGCTGTATGCTGATACCGACCTTAAAAAAAATTTAAGCCCCTAATTTAATTCCTAGCCACCTTTGATTTCTTTGATGTTGGTTAATATCGTGTATCTAAGTATAATAATATTATTTCATACTTTTGAGTGAATTTCATTTTGAAGTCGGTTTTTAAGTTATTTAAACTTTTTTTTGGTAACCACTTTTATTTTACTTATTTGACCCTGCTGAATCTCAAAATGCCGGTACCAACCCCTCCCCTCCTGGTGCCCCCCCCCCCCCCCCTTCCCCTACAAAGTGGCCCTCGACGAGTTTTATCCGTTTTACAGAAAAACGGTAACAGAGAGAAACATATTGTCAAATAAAGAGTCAATCCACATTAAACTTTCTAACTACCAATGCAATATATGTATCGCTACAATAAATAGTATTTGATATACAGCCTTCGATATTTCATGCAAAAACGAAAAAAATATTTTTTTTCCTTTCGTGTCAGTTTAATGGAAAACTGTAGCAGTTATGATACTATAGTCTACGTTAGAAGTAACATTCCATTTTCCATCATTAGCCATTCTGATCAACCACCGCCCGCTAATTCTGCGGAACATCTGTTTCTTGAAATTACCCTATCCCTTAATAAGATTCTTCTAGGAGTTTTTTATAGCCCATCACTCAGAGTTAACTATTTTTCCTCGTTTGAAAAGCTCCTTGAAGATTTGGCTCCTGCGTATAAGCACATAATTATTATGGGTGATTTCAACACATGCCTTCTGAAGAATGACTCACGCTCCACCAGCTTACAAAGTCTTGTCCATGCCGCTAATATGAAAATCCTTCCTTCTAAAGCTACACATTACTTTCCAAACTGTACTCCATCTCTTTTGGACCTAATCCTAGTTTCTTCCTCTATCCATGTTTTTAAACACGGCCAGCTCCCTGCTGATGCCTTTTCCTATCACGACTTAATATATATCTCCTACAAAATTCGTCCACCAAAGCCCAAGGCTCGCGTTCTTTCCTTGCGTAATTTCCGTGGCATGGATATAGATCGTCTACGTGCTGATGCTGTTCGTATAGATTGGATTGTAGTAGATGAAGCTCCCTCCATTAATCAAAAAATTCAGTTGTTAAATTCGCATATTATCAATCTCTATAATGTTCATGCTCCCCTCCGTCCTGTCAAAGTTAAGCACCTTCCAGCACTGTGGCTAACTGATGACATCAAATTGATAATTGATAAAAAAAATCGTGCCAAGACTAAGTACAAAATGAAGCCTTCAGAAACAAATAAAACTCGTTATCATGAGATAAGGAATCGATGCAATCTGATGTGTAGAGATGCACAAAGGCGGTATATTCACAGGTCAGTCGAGCATGGCGATCCAGCAAAAGTGTGGAAATTTCTCCGTACCCTGGGTGTTGGTAAATCCCGTAGTGAATCAGTACCTAGAGACTGCAATTTGGATGCATTGAATCACCATTTATCCTCGTCATCTTCTATTGATTCATGTTATAAAGCAAACACACTCCGTATGCTCTCGGAATTACCAACCCCAAATTTCTCGTCTTTCTCCTTCAGTCAGTTTCAAGTAGATGAAGTCGAGAAGAATATTCTTGCTATTGGGTCTAACGCTGTTGGTGGTGACGCTATAAGTCGCAATATGATAATTCCTATCCTTGATGTCCTTTCTCCTATTATAACACAAATCCTTAATTTCTCTATTACCAGTAGCACTTTCCCTCATATATGGAAAGAGGCCGACATAATTCCTTTACCTAAAAAACCTAATCCTTCATCTTCCGCTGATCATCGTCCTATATCTATTCTTCCTTTCCTATCAAAGGTTTTAGAACGCCTTGTGCATTCGCAACTTAGCGGTTTCCTGGCACACAATAATCTTATCAACCCGTTTCAATCCGGCTTTCGTCCTGGTCATAGCACGACAACAGCGCTGACGAAAATCACAGATGACGTTAGGCTTGGCATGGAGAAGCAGCAGCTGACAGTTCTAACGTTACTGGACTTCAGTAACGCGTTCAATACAGTCGATTTTGACATTCTGCTTGGCCGCAACAAGCCATATCATCGGCTGCAGTTGACTGGTTTCACAGCTACCTGTATGGTCGTCGGCAGCGCATACGAACTGAGAGTTCTTATTCTTCGTGGTGTTCAACATCGGCTGGCGTACCTCAGGGGGGTGTACTGTCACCACTTCTTTTTGCTATTTTCATAAATTCAATATCAGTAAACCTTTCTTCTTCTTATCACCTATATGCTGATGATCTACAAATTTATTCTCAGGCAGAACTCTCTGACATCGCGGATGCCGTCAAAACAACTAACAAAGACCTGAATATAATCTTAGACTGGAGCAAGAAGTACGGCTTAAAAGTTAATCCCAATAAGACTCAGACCATTATAATTGGCAGCCCTTATTTTATATCCAGGCTCGATTTCAACTGTCTTCCTTCTGTGGTTTTTGACGGTATTTACATACCATACAGCAAAAAGGTCAAAAATCTTGGTATTTATCTTGATCAAACTCTATCTTGGGAGGTACAGGTTGGTGAGGTCAGCAGAAAAACATTTGCCTCCTTCAAATCTCTTAATCGCTTGCGTAACTTTCTGCCCACGGCCACTAAAGTCTTGCTAGCACAATCGCTCATGTTACCTATCTTAGACTACGCTGATGTGTGCTACCCAGATTTGAATGTGTTGTATCTGGACAAACTGGATCGCCTACAAAACCTTGGAATACGTTTCGTTTATGGTTTACGCAAGTACGATCATGTATCCGACCACCGAGAAGATCTAAAGTGGCTCCCAATTCGTCTTCGTCGAAATTCTCATATCCTTGCCCTTCTTTATTCTATTCTTTTCTTTCCATAATCACCATCGTATCTCAAGGAACGCTTTAACTTTGTTTCCTCAACTCACAGTCGCTCCCTTCGTTCTTTTGACAACCTCCTCCTTTATGTGCCCCCTCACTCCTCGAAATTTTATGCTCATTCATTTACCCTTCAAGCTATTAGTCTATGGAACTCCCTTCCCGTGTCCATTAGACAAGCTCCATCTCTTAATTCCTTCAAAACTAAAATTAAAGAATATCTCCTTGCGCTCTGACCCGTACTATATACACTATTATTCTGCATCTTACTTTGGTTTGGTAATATATTTATTATTGTATTTATGTAGTAATTATTTTATAATTTATTTATATAGGAATGTATAATATATATGCGTATATATAACTATTTATTTTATAGTCCGATGGTTTTATTTATTAAGTATATGGTATTTTAATTGTTAGTATATAAAAAGCGATAATAGCTTTATATGTTTTAGTTTAAGTTTAAAATTATTGATAATTAGTCATTAAATTTTCTGTTATTGTTGCTCGCGTACTACCTGTCTCCGTGCTTTTTCTCCGAGCACTGGGTTGTCTGGAAGAAATCGCTCTCAGCGATAAGACCGCCTAAATTGTACGTCTCTTAGTTTAAATTTAAATTTTGCATGTTATGTATTTATTTTTGATGTACAATAAAGAGTTATTTGAATTTGAATTTGAATAGTCTTAAGTGATATTAAACCGTATATATTCTCCTAAAAATGATACCTAAATCATACTTGTAGGTGTAATAGTTTCCGAGATACAGCTGTCTTGGCAGTTTTATGCAGGTCGTAATTTAAATTGAACAATATCCGTTTACTGGAGGTTCGTCTCATCTTGCTGAACATCTTACCCACTACTAAACTGGCCTCCCCCCCTTATCCCCTCCAAAGTGGCCTTCGATTTTACAGAAAAACTGAAACAGATAGATACATATTGTCAAGAAAGAGTTAATCTATATTAAATTCTCTAACTATCGATGCTATATGTATATGTATCGCAACGATAAATAGTATTTGATTTGATATATACTCGTAGCCTTCGAAATTTCATGAAAAAACAAAAAAAAATATGTTTTGTCTTTAGTGTCAGTGTGAAGGAAAACTACAGCAGCTATGATACTATAGTCACAGTTTAATAATCCATGCAGTCGTCCAACCCCTTTGATAATCGCGTCATAGCCGATATCACTATTCACTGATTACAATACCAAGGGTTGTCACAATACTTGACAATAAAATGAAAGAAAATGCCATCACGTAGAAAAATGACTTCTGTAGTGAAACACACGCAAGTTGGTTAGACACTGATTTATTTTAAGAATACCCTCACATTGGTTATGAGTACATAATAAAATACACAACATCTTTCCCTTTCTATAAAGAAAACATTTTTTTTAAACTATCATAAACTTATCTTCTGTTCTCCGAAAATTAAAACAAAAAAAAAATTAAAATACAGAACTTAATAATAGTTAGTTTCTCGTATTTAAAACAATGTTGGTAGGCAAAAGCTAGGTGTTTATTATATAGTAAGAGTAAGTAGGTACTACAAGTTATTTAGCATTCGTGCAGCTCTTTCCTTTGACCTCTCTATTAGAACGATAGGGGACGATGTAGCAGACGACATCTCCTCACTTAGACTAGCAGCCGAGCTATGCAAACTCTGATTAGCACTAACTGCGCCCTGGGACGCCGATGTCGACGTTTCGGCCGATACTCCTACTTGACGGTATTTATTATCTAATTGCTCCCCATCAGGCACAGCATCTGCCAGTGTGGTCTCTTGATCAACAGTTGCTGTGGTTTTCTTACGCTTACGTACTCCTATTTTCAAAATCAAATTTGGCGAACCGCTTGCTGTTACCCCAACATTTGTACAACGGGCAGGCTCAGCATCACGTACCACTAGCTGACTGCGAGTACGCCGGAAACGACACCCTCCCTCGTCTTCCACTATAAACGAGCGTGGCTCAGGTGCGCGCTCTACTATTGAAACCGGTTTTCTGTTACCGTTGCTTATTAACGTTGCCTTATCACCGAGGCATAAAGGCTTGAGTGACCTTGAAGACCTATCATAATACTGTTTGCACTTTTCTTTTTGCGCCATTAATGACTGATAATTTTGTTCATTATCTACTTTTTCACTAAGTAATTTTGCACAAACTGGTAATCTAGTGTTTAAACGCCTTCCCATTAACATCTGTGCCGGTGAATCCAAACCATCTCGTGGCGTAGCTCTTAAATTTAGCAAAGCTAGAGAGAAATCTTGTCCTGAATCTACACATTTTTTAAGCAAGTTTTTCACAGTCTGTACAGTCCTTTCGCTTTTACCATTTGATTGTGGATAGTGCGGGGATGACGTCACATGCCGCACTTCCCATTCACGCATAAAACTTTTGAATTCTCGCGAACTATAAGCCGGCCCGTTATCGGTTGCCAACTCAGCTGGTATTCCGTGCCTCGCAAACTGTTCTCTCATGAAGTTTATCACATGCTTGGAGCTTAAACCTTTCAGTTCACCTACCTCAACGAAATTGGAAAAATAGTCTACTAAAACGATAAAGCTCTTTTTCCTATATTCAAATATGTCCGAGCCTATTTTGTGCCAGGGCAGTGCGGGCACGTGGTGCTGCAGCAGTGGCTGGCGACGCGCAGCGGGCGCGTGCAGTGCGCAGCTGGTGCAACGCCGCACGGCGCGCTCCACGTCCTCACTCATACCCGGCCAGAACATTACCTCTCGCGCGCGCCGCTTACATCGGTCTATTCCCAAGTGTCCCTCGTGAACTCGAGATAACATGTCTTCCCGTAAGCCACGAGGAATAAAAATACAATCTCCCTTAAAGATGATACCATCGACGCAGTGAAGCTGCTCACGATATGGCCAGAAAACATTAACTCTTACATCGACATCTCGCCTACGTTTAGGCCAACCGTTCAGTATGCACTTTATTAACAATCTGCAGTCCCTATCGGCCTCTGTTTCTTTCTTAATTAACTCTATTTTTTGTTGGCTAAATGGCACGTGACTAATCATAAAACATGCCTGAGCTTCAACGTCGTCTGTAACTTGGTCGGGCATCAGCTCTGCCAGAGGAGCTCGCGATAAAGTATCTGCGATATACATATATTTACCCGGAGTATATATTACCTTGAAGTCATACCCTTGAACCCTCATCATCATCCTCTGTAGACGAGATGGAACCGAGACGAGTGGCTTGTTGAACAAAGCCTTGAGTGGCTTGTGGTCAGTTTGAACGGTCACGTCCGGTCTGCCTAAAATATACTGCCTAAACCTCTCGACCGCGAACACTATAGCCAACATTTCCTTCTCTATTTGGGCGTACCTGGTCTGCGTGTCGGTGAGCGTGAGTGAGGCGAATTCGACCGGGCGCCCCTCCTGCAGCAGCACGGCACCCAGCGCGTGCGAGCTGGCGTCCACTGACAGTACGATGGGCGCGCGCTCGCTGTACAACGCTAGCACAGGCGCGCTGGCCAGCTTGCGCTTTAGCTCATCCACCGCCGCGGAGTGGTACGCCTCCCACACCCACTCCGAATCTTTTTTCAACAAAGCCCTCAAAACGTTAACGCACTCAGAATAATTCTGAATAAATTTAGATAGGTAGTTGACCATTCCTAAAAACCTTTCTAGAGCCTTCCTGTCGGTAGGATAAGGCATTCCCATTATCGCTTGTACCTTTGAGTCATCAGGTTGCATACCATTTGCGTCAAACTTGTGACCTAAATATTTAATTTCATTCACCCCAAATTTACATTTTTCCTGATTAAACTTTATACCTATTGCCTGCGCGCGTTGTAATAGAAACTCAAATCTCCTATCGTGTTCATCTTTATTACGTCCCCATACAATGACGTCATCGATAAAAGATTCTACACCCTCTAATTCCTCTAGATGTTGTCTTAGTTTCGCATGAAAAACCTCAGGCGCACAATTAATACCGTATGGCAAACGTAAGAACTGATAGCGACCAAACGGCGTGCTGAACGTGCACAGGTCAGCGCTCGCGTCGTCGATCTCAACCATCCAAAAGTCGCAGCGTGCATCGAGCACGCTGAACTAGACATGTGCGCCGATGCCGAAATATTCGGCGGCGGCGTAGAAGTAGAATTTGGCCGGCGGCGGCGTAAATGGCGGCGTAAACGGCGTCGTAAATGGCGGCATAAATTACACAAAAAACAGGGAGTTTCAGAAGTAAAATTAATAAAAAAACCGTTTTCATAAAAATTAATATAAGGTATGAAAAGAAACGTTAAAGTCGCAATAAAATATGGCACAAAAATAGCTTGCTTTGGTAATTTGGTTACGAATAACGTACTTACAAATTGTAAGTTACAATCTTATATTTATGACTCTAAGGAGACAAATGTGCTACTGGCCAGAACATTGCAGTAACACAGTAAGTGTTCCATTGAATCTGTATCCACACAGGCCCTGCAGGTCGGGTCCTTCATCAGGCTGATTTTTTCAAGTGTGCGTTTGTAGCAAAATGACCTATCAATGCTCCTGTTACCGCTCTGACACGTGTCCTGCTGTTTCTCCAACTGTACTTGATTGCCTCTGTGGTTACCTCACCGATGAAGAGCTTGGAATCTTTGAGTCTAAGACATGTCAGTTTAGTCTTCCTTCGGCCTGTTCCTTCTACGCCTAGAATGGGCTTCACTATTATTGTTTATAGCCAGTATATGACTATGGGTTTTAAACCCCAAGTTCTTACCGTACGCAGATTTTAGCATACCGAAGACTTTTGTGGCCTTGGCCATGGTCCTTTCTATGTGCAGGTTCCACGTCAGTTTTTAATCCAGAGTCATGCCTAGATACTTAACGATCGTGGACTGTCCCATACAGTTTGAGAGTTTTTAAACCTTGTCGGTTTCTTTTTCTTGTGAATGGTACAACCGTGGCCTTGCTACGTTTAATCGATAGGTGATATCCATCACACCACCTTTCAACTTCACGCAAGGCCTTTCACGAGTACATTATTCGCGATACTATGTTCGGGATTTTGACATTAATTATAATAACTAGTTCGTCAGCATAACCAAACGTGTAGAAAGATCCGGTATTCAGCTGCTGCAGAAGCCATCTACAGAACGCCTCCCTGCGGGCATCTTTTTGAAGTGGTAGCAGTAACCTTCTCCCCCAATAGTAAAGATGTTATGATTATCTTCCTAAGCATGCTATCTATCCATTTTCATAGCGTTTGGTCTATACCATTGGAGATAGCTACATTCTTGATTGCCTCCAAATTAGTGCGATCAAAGGCTCCTTCGATATCGAGGAAGGCAGCAGCACATACCTTCTGGTTTTCCAACGCACTTTCATCACGGTATACTACAAGATGAAGTGCTCTTTCAGTCATTTTACCAGACTGATATGCACATTGTAGTACATGAACTGTTTTTTTCCGCAAGGAACCCCTCCTTTATGTAGTTGTCGACCAATTTTTCCAGAGCCTTCAGCAGAAATGATGAAAGGTTTATGGGTCTGTAGGACATCGGTTCATCGTAGATCTCTGTTTCCGGCTTTGGTAAGTAGACAACCTTGACACGTTTTCAGATTTTTGTAATATATCCGAAGGCGATACACGCAACCTAGGCGAGCGTTGAACTTTTCGCCGTTGCATTTGTTTTTCGCATTTGCGCCGAATACGCCGATTTTTCTAAATGGTCAGCGGCTTCAAGTCCTGATCGGCGGCGGCGGTCACCGGCGCGGTCCGGCACACATGTCTACGCTGAACACGGTGGCACCGCGCAGGCGCGCCGCCAGCTCCGGCACCGTCGGCAGAACGTAATGCGCGCGGCGCACCGCGCGGTTCAGAGGTCGCGGGTCCAAACATACACGAATGCTGCCATCCTTTTTTGGAACTAAAACAATGGCATTGACCCAATCTGTTGGGTGTGTGACTTTCCGAACTACACCTAGCCCTTCCATTCTACGTAACTCCTCTAATAATTTACCCTTTAGTCCTAAAGGTATTTTCCTAGTTGGGCATATGACCGACTGGACACTCCTATCTACGACAATACTATATTTTCCTGGTAATTTGCCTAGACCCTTAAATAAATGTGAATATTTCTCAATATTTATTGCATTTACACGGCTAATCAGTCCTAAAGCAATGCAACCTTCCAAACCGAGTACATTTTGGCAATTTAAATCTGCAACAACAAATGGCAAAACATAACATTTATTTTTGTGTTTAAATCTTATGTCACTCAGGCCCAGAATAGGCAACGGATTTACAGTAAAGGAATGTACTCGTTTTGTGAACGGCTTTAAATTGTCAATCAATAAACCTAAGTATAAATACTCATTTTTAGAAATTACATTTATCATAGCTCCTGTATCTATTTTTAGAGTAAAGTTCTTACCATTACATTTAGTAATTTCTACCCATTCCTTAGAAGACTTTTTTAACTTTTTGTTCTCACCAATAGCATTCACGTAGAATAATTCCTCCTCACTGTCCTCGTAGTTACTTTCGACGGATTCTACACTCAAATTTAGAACCTTACGAATCACTTTTTTGTGTTGACACACTCGCGAAAAATGGCCTTTATTTTCACAAACATAACACAACGCATTACGTGCTGGACACCGCTCCTCGCCGGGGCAGCGGCCGGCGCCACACGTGACGCAAGGGGCGCGCGCGCCCGAGCGGGCCCTGCCGCTGCCGCGCCGCCCGCGCCGCTGGCCTCCGCTTCCGCGCTGGACCTGGACCGACCCGCCACGCGTGCCTCGCGCGCTGCCGTTGCCATCTTGTACTGCGTTCACCTGCATACTACCGCTCCCTGACGAGCCGTCAATGCACAAACTTGCCTCCTTTGATATTTCTGCCGCTTGACAAATCTGAATAGCCTTTGCCAATTTCAAATCGTCGGTACGAAGTAATCGGTCTCTGACAATATTGTTGATAATTCCACACACGATTCTGTCTCGCAACAAACTCTCTTGTAACTCGCCAAACTCACACTGCTGACTCAACAGACGCAGAGCGGTCACATATTGATCTATGTTTTCTCCTTCTTCCTGATTGCGTGTAAAGAATTTAAATCGCCTAACAGTGAGATTCGGTTTCGCACCAAAATAATTGTCAAATTTTTTCAGGAGACAGTTAATATCATCCTCACTTTCACCTTCCTGGTATGTGAACGTTATAAATACTTCGTACCCCGCCGATCCAATGAGGTTAACCAACAAACTAGCCTGGACTTCTTTAGATTCTTTGCTCACTCCAGACGCCTTTAAAAACACTTCGAACAGCTTCCGCCATCTTTGCCACGAGTCGGATCGCGCGGTCGGACCGCCATCGAGTGATAATTCTGCCGGAGGACGCGCGTGTTCCATTATTTATTTTTAAATTCTTATTACCCGGATTAATTACTCACTAATCAGAATAGTATTAAATAGGTCCGCATAAATTTTACAACGTAAAACGATTAAAAACCCGGCACCGCTGTTACCATGTAGTGAAACACACGTAAGTTGGTTAGACACTGATTTATTTTAAGAATACTCTCACATTGGTTATGAGTACATAATAAAATACACAACAACTTCAATAGTGTGAAATCGATATTTGAAGGTACCTTAGATCTCTGATCAAAAATCCGTTGACAGAATCAAAAAAATGGCGCCCATTTTGAATTTTCAGTTACTAAACCGAGTGCTTCCAAAATCGGAAAGCACTGAGGGGATATCTGAAGTCCCCTCAGGTCCCTAATTACGAACCCGTTGTCAAAATTGAAAAAAGTGGCTGCTATTTTGAACTTTTTAGTTACTGGACCAATTGCTTTCAAAATCGGGTCCCTGAAATCCTTTATCACAAAACCGTTGTCAGAATTGAAAAAAAGTGGCCACGATTTTGAACTTTTTAGTTACTGGACCGATTGCTTCTAAAATCAATATCTGATGGTCCCTGAGGTCCCTTATCACGCATCCGTTGTCAGAATTGAAAAAGGTGGCCACTATTCTGTTTTTTTTTAGTTACTGTACCGATTGCTTCCAAATCGATATCTGAGGTCCCTTATCAGAATAAATAAAAGTGGCCGCCATTTTGAACTTTTTAGTTACTGAAAAAAATCGATATCTTGAGGTCCCTAATCACAAATAAAAGCAGCGTTAAACAGTTCAGAAAAAAAATACAATTCATTTGTCGCTCACATTATTTATTATTATTATTTATTTTATTTGTAATGAATAGGTATCATTGATAAACTCGTTTGAAGATATCTGGAGGTACGAAGCTTTCGGTGAACGATTCTGACTCGCAGTTGGTTAGTTTATTAGCTTGCTTGTCTGTTTTCTAAACAAATTTCGTTAAAGATTTTTAACTAATTTCCACATGAGCTAGACTTGAAGCTGCATACTCAGCTTAGAACTGCATGTCAAAGCGAGATTACATAAAAAGAAAGAAAACAGTGCATAAATCATTAAGTAAAAAGTATCTTCATTTATTTAACTCGTTATTAAAAGAGACTTAAAAGTAATTAAATAATTCGTAGAGTTTAAAGCAAAAAACGAGAGGCAAATGGATAATTGACCTAATTTTTGCAAGCTTCCTCCTTTTTTAGTTTTAAATTCTGAAAACCATCGTTTAAATTATAAAATTATTTTTAGTCCATTTTGGAAACGTGTTATTTTAAAAAATTTAACCGCCTCCGTGGCGTAATGGTCAGTCCATTCGCTTCACACCAGGAGGTCGCGGGTTTGATTCCCGGCGGGGTCAACTTGTAAGACTCGGTTTGGTTGGTGGTAGGGCATTTTCTAAGCCCGCTTGGCTAGCTTCCACCATCTTATCTAAGTCTTGCCGCCAAACATCAGAGTTAACAACATTGATGTGTTCCGGCTTGAAGATAAGATAGCCACATCTCCATTGCGTTGGGGAATCTTAGTAAGCCCGCTTCCATCTTCGGCATCATCGTCACTTACCATCAGGTGAGATAATGCCAAGGGCTTACCAATTGAGAATAATAAAAAAAATTAAAAAATACTTGATTCAAATAAAAGCTTTCTTAATAAAATAAAACAATGCTTAAAGACTTTATTAATCCAAATAATTTTATTAATAATAAACTTAACTACATATACTTTGTAAGATGGTGCACGTAAACAAAAATACTGATAAAAATTGGAATCGTTATCAGATGCCTCAGGGACCTTCAGATATCGAGTTTCAAAGCAATCGGTCCAGTAAATTGAAAGATCAAAATGGCGGGTATTTTTTTTCAATTCTGACAACGAATTCGTGATAAGGGACCTCAGGGACCCTCAGATATCGATTTTGGAAGCAATCGATCCAGTAACTAAAAAAGACGTGAGGCACTCGGGGACTACCGCGGTAAAGCTATTACATAGCATTTTTTATCAAGTTATGCCATTATAATTATTTATTTATTTTTTATTTATGCAGTATTTACCAGTACCATAGTCCTTGGGGCGCGGGATGTTTATGTAATAAATTAACACTAAGAAAGTTAATCATCATCATCGTCATCATCCCCCTCACCATCCCCTCACCATCCCCCTCACTACCCCCTCACCATACCCCTCACCACTACCCTCATCATCCCCCTCACCATCCCCTTCACCATCCTCTCAACATTCTCCTCAACATCCCCTCACCATCCCCCTCACCAATCCCTCATAATGCCCTCACCACCCTCTCACCATCCCCCTCATCATCCCCCTCACGATCCCCCTCATAACCCCCTCATCATTTCCCTCACCATCCCCTCACCATCCCCCTGATCATCCCCCCGCCATCCCCCTCACCATCCCCTCATCATCCCGCTCACCATCCCCCCTCACCAACCCCTCACCATCCCCCTCACCACCCCCCCTCAGCATCACCACCATCACCATCACCACCACCATCACCACCACCATCATCATCACCATCATCATCATCATTATGGATAGATAGATGGCACTGTAAGTTTTTTAGAACTCAATATATATATATTTTTTTGGGGTGTCAGGTTTTATTTTCGTTACGAAATTTCTTGATTCGGTCCCCTCAAAGCCCGCGATAAAAGCTATACAATAGCTTAAAAGTTCAAAATGGCGGCAAATTTTTTCAATTCTGATAATGGATTCGTGATAAGGGTCCTCAGGTACTCCCAGATATCGATTTTGGAAGCAATCGGTCTAGTAACTAAAAAGTTCAAAGTGGCAGCGATTATTTTCAATTCTGGCAACGGATTCGTGATTATGAACTTCAAGGACTCTCAGATATCGATTTTGGAAGCAATCGGTCCAGTAACTAAAAAGTTCAAAATGGAGGCAACTTTTTTCAATTCTGACAACGGATTTGTGATTATGGACTTCAAGGACTCTCAGATATTGATTTTAGAAGCAATCGGTCCAGTAACTATAAAGTTCTAAATAGCGGCCACTTTTTTTTAATACCGACAACGGTTTCGTGATAAGGGACCTTAGGGACCCTCTAATATCGATTTTGAAAGCAATCGGTCCAGTAACTAAAATGTTCAAAATGGCGGCCACTTTTTTCAATTTCGACAACGGTTTATTAGACCTCAGGGACCCCCAGATATAGATTTTGGAATCAAGAAGTCCAGTAATTAAAACGATTAAAATGGCGGCCGCTTTTTCTAAATTCTGACAACGGATTATAAAATATATAGGTTGCTCTATATGGGCGGTCTCCCTAAAGCTGACTTGCAAAATAAAAGTATGTGAATTTGATTTGGTCGTAGTTTAGCAAAAATGATTCAACCTACCAAATTTCAGCCAGATATGTTCAGTAGTAAGTTAGTTTTCGCGTGAATATAGTTTTTATGTTTGTCGTGCTGTCGAGCGTGAGAACTGAGTCAACTCTAGATCCCTTGGGAACTATGTTGGGCTATGCTAATTAGTAGTCAATTAGATAATCCGTATTAATTAGCACGACAACCCTTCGCTTCATTGTGACGTGACATAAATTAAAAAGAAAGAGAGAGGTAATAGCTATGTTAATGTTAATCCAGGACCTAAACTATATGTGTGCCAAGTTTCATCTCAATCCGTCCAGTGGTTGAAGCGTGAAAGAGAAACAAACATCCAACCATACATACAAACTTTCACATTTATAATATTAGTAGGATTCTCGTGTAACAGTGTTAGTTGCCATACTCCTCCGAAACGGCTTGACGGATTTCCATGAACTTTTTTGTGTAGGTAGGACTGAGAATAGGTATAGAAAATTTTTCACCGGGATCTGAGCGGCCGATCAGATTCATGGCCGCCACCTGCATATCTTACACAGCGTTCTTACCAATTGGTTCGTCTTCGTAGGTAAGTAGGTAGTTTTAACTAGCAGCAAGGGTCTGATGATGGAAGCAGGAAGTGGCTACGGAACTTTCAATGACACAACATTACTCCTGAGCCAGCCTGACCACTACGTTTTAAGCCAAGAACTCGATCTTGTCATCAAGTGCGTACTACTGTACTGCGCGGGAACAACTACAGGCAGATAGCTTTATCTCGGAAACTATTACACTTACAAGTGTGATTTCGGTGTGATTTTTAGGAGAATTTATATGGTTTAATATAACTGAAGACTGTAATATCACAGCTGCTATAGTTTTTCTTTAAATTGACACTAAAGACAAAAAAATATATATTTTCGGTTTTTCATGAAATGTCGAAGGCTATATTATATCAAATATTATTTATCGTAGCGATACATATATAACATCTATAGTTAGAAAATTTAATATGAATTAACTATTCCTTTGACAATATGTTTCTATTTGTTACCGTTTTTCTGTAAAATGGAAAAACCACATCGACGGCCGCTTTGGAGGGGAGAAGGGTGGCAAGGGTGGGAGGAGGGTTTGGTAGCGGCAAGATGTTCAGCGCGACGAGTTGAACCTCCAGTAAACGGATCCTGTTCAATTTAAATTACGACCTGCATCAAACTGCCAAGTGCGAACAGTAGGCGCGGGAACAACTCCAACCATTACACTTACAAGTATCATTTAGATGTCATATTTTAGAAAAATATAATAATATACGTATCGGGGAACGTACAGGATTCGGTGGTGATTCGTAATCTTCGTCCGACATGATGGGCGTAGTTTTTGATGGGTGTAGCGGGCTTGATAAATGAACCACGTCGTATAATAGAGGGTAGGTTACTTTATTCTTACGGTAACAGTATACAGTCTGACACGTGGCACAACTAAATGAGACGTAAGTACGGGTGCTCGGAAGGTAGCACTCAGCTCGGCGATCAGAATCAAAGTGTCACTGCTTGCCGCTACGCCACAGACCAAGACTCCGTAGAAGCGCCGCCGCTAGGAGGCGCTTTACGCCTCGTTACACTGTGATGGCGCTGTGAGCGCTCAATAAAACAACCATACTCATGACTCCGCCGACATATATAACATAATCACACTAAATTTCATTATAGAATTGGTAGGTACTATAATCACGCTAAACTTCATTATAGGATTGGCAGTGTAGCAAACATGTATTAAAATAAAGAAATTTAGCTGAAAGAAAAAAGGTGGATTAATGAAAACACGAACTATTAACAGGGTAAAGAAGAGATATAATAGAATAGAATAATTAAATAAACACAAAACTGGTTATAAAAAGATGATGATCGTTGTACAGATCCCAAAAAAAGTCTAAATGGTGGCTTAAATAAAAGTCATCCATTCCAAGACGAAAGGTAAATTTATTGATATAACACAGCGACCATGTTCAATGTTCGAAACATTCTGATACCGCGATTTAATCGACACATAGCGCCATCCAGTGACAGCTTATGTAACTATACTAGTTATACATTCCGCCCACCATGGATGGCTAGTCCATAACCGCCCATCATGGCGTAACTTAATGGGTACAAACAAAGCAATTTTTTTTTTTTATATATTAAAAAAATAGATTTTTAACCAGTAAATAAAAACAGTGTAAAAAACCTAAACCAAAACCTTTAAATTAAAAACCTTAAATAACATAAAACGTTCAATCACATACAGGTAGAATACATAGTTTAGACACAGGTCTTTTTATAATGGTTCCTTTACATCGCAGACTAACTACACGTGTGACTTTTTCCGAACCAGTATGTTTATCAGTGATAATACCGTAAAGCCATCTGGCTGGTGGAAGATCATCTTCCTTTACTAATACGACATCTCCAATTTTAGGTTCAGGTGTTTGTTGTTTCCACTTATAACGTTGCAGAAATTGGGTGAGGTATTCTTGAGACCAACGTCTCCAAAAATCCTGTACTATCCTTTGAGTTAACTGCCATCTTCTTAGACTTCCTATACTAGAACTCTCATAATTTGCATCAGGCACAAGTACTAGAGGTTCTCCTACTAGAAAATGTCCTGGTGTCAATGGGAAAGGATCCTGCGCGTTATCACTGATTTGTGACAATGGTCTCGAGTTGAGGCACGCCTCAATCTGAGACAACACGGTAGTGATCTCTTCAAACGTCAAAGTCGAAGTCCCAATGACTCTTTTTAAATGGTGTTTGGTTGACTTAATTCCAGCCTCCCATAGTCCGCCAAAGTTTGGAGTATAGGGTGGAATTCTGTGCCAAGTCGTGCCATTCGTGGCAAGCCAATCCGCGATCTCAACAGCTACACCTGAACTTTCTTCAACAAGTAGATTGTTCAATTCTCGTGCAGCGCCCACAAAGTTAGAACCATTGTGCTCCAAAGATCAGCGCAATGTCCGCGTCTGGCTACAAAGCGCTTAAACGCAGATAGAAAGCCCTCGGAGGTCATGTCACTGACTGCCTCGAGATGTATGGCTCTCGTGGTCATGCAAATGAACAGGCAAATGTAGCCTTTGGTAGAACGATGACCTCTACCCTTCATGGTTCTAATGGCGATGGGGCCAGCATAGTCCACACCGCTCTGACTAAAAGGTCGGCAAGCTGTTACCCTGGCTGCGGGTAATTGGCCCATAATTGGGTGGTTTGTCCGAGAAGAATGTCGTAAACAAACTACACATTTGCGAACGTAAAATTTGACGAGATTCTTTGCATCTAAAATCCAATACTTGGACCGTATGTAATTCAGCATGAGCTGCGGTCCGCCATGCAAGGTCTTCTCATGCGCGTCTGCCACAATGAGATTAGCTAAATGCGATTTGCGTGGAACAAGAATCGGATGCTTCATACTCTCACTGATCTCTGCCTTCTGCAGACGTCCTCCAACTCGTAAAATGCCATTCTTATCCATGAATGGATTAAGAGGAGAAAGTTTGCTTTTCTTATCGACAGTGCCTGTTTTAGCGATACTGACGATATCTTCCTTGAAATTCTGTTGTTGACATTGAGTAATAGAAATGTGCAAGGCCATTTGTAGCTCGGTGCTGGTGAGATAAACTGGAAATTTGGGTTTAATCTGAGAGTGTGTCAACTGATAAAATCTTCTACAAAAAGCGATGACACGAACCAGTTTTCTTAAAGATGAAAATCTTGCGAAAAGCTCACTTTCGCCATCACATGTTGTTGCATAACTCACTTTCTACGCTTTCTCTTCCAAACTTGTTTCTTGGCCACTCTGATCTAGTGGACTGTATGCTATTTCTTTTTGTAACCAAGACGGACCCTCTTTCCATAATTTGAGACTTGAACAGTCAGAAGCCCTCACACCTCTTGACGCGCAATCAGCGGGATTGTCCTTGGAGCGAACATGTGACCACTGACAACGATCCAACACCGTCAAGATTTCCGAAACACGGTTCGCTACAAACGTTTTCCACCTACTGGGGTGGCTACTCAGCCAAGCGAGTACCACAGAAGAATCTGTCCAAGCGTGGATGTGATTCTTTGGTATGTTTAATGTCTGTGAGACTTCCATCAACAACTTTGCAAGCAGCTGTGCACCACATAACTCCAAACGAGGTATGGAAACCTGTTTGATCGGCGATACTTTCGTTTTTGAAGTGACAAGGTTAACGTTCACTTCACCGTTTTTGTCGATAGTGCGTGTATAGACAACTGCAGCTATTGCGTCATTTGACGCATCACAGAATCCATGGAGCTCCACAGATGCATCATCTTTTTTAATATGAATCCACCTGGGAATGCGGAAGTCGGTAAGTTGTGAAAGGTCGTTACGGTAAGTAATCCATTCCTGCAACAAATGCGGTGGAAGTTCTTGGTCCCAACCTATTCCTGATATCCAAAGCTTTTGGATAAATATTTTTGCCATTATGATCGTAGGTGCAATCCACCCCAGGGGATCGAACAACCGTGAGATATCAGAAATGACTTTCCTTTTTGTTACAGGAGTGCTCAACGGAGGAAGGTGGACAGAATATTCAAACTCGTCTGTTGCATTATTCCAGGTCAAACCCAGAACTTTCATGATTTTTCCTGATTCTTTCTCTGATCCTATTTCCAACTTTCCTTCCTTTTCTCTTTTTACCCCTCCAATCCTTTCCAACAGCTCTTCATCACTACTAGCCCATTTCTGAAGTTCAAAACCTCCTCTACTCATCATCTCATTAATCTCTTTGTATATTTTCAGGCCTTCTTCAATCGTCTGACACCCAGTCATCAGATCATCCATATAAAAATCTCTTAAGACTCTTTCAGATGCTGCCTTCAAATCTTCACCTTCATCGTGTGCTAGTTGCTGGAGCGCTCTAACTGCAAGGTAAGGAGCTGATGCTGTTCCGAAAGTAATTCGTAACAGTCTATAATGTTGCAAAGATCCAGTTTCATCACGCCATAAAATGCGCTGATAATCTGAATCTGACTCCGTAACCTTCACTTGGCGGTACATCTTGACGATGTCCGCGACCAGACTGATGGGATATTGACGCCATCGCATAACAATGTGTCTCAAGTCGGACTGCAGTGTGGGACCTACCATGAGATCATTATTCAAAGACACGCCGTTTTTACCAGGGCAGGATGCGTCAAAAACGACCCTAACCTTGGTTGTCTTCTTGTCCTCTCTAACAACGGCGTGGTGTGGTAGATACACTACATCCGGTTTGTGACGCTGATCTTCCGGAACCACTTCCATGTGACCTAGCTCTATATATTCGTTCATAACTTCCGAATATTGTTTTTGAAGTTCTGGGTTTTTTAATAATCTTTTTTCTAACAGATGGAGTCTTTTGCCCGCGATGTCCTTAGAGTCACCATCTTTGCACTTGGGGTTGTCATCTCGAAAAGGAAGCTTCACGATATAACGACCAGAGTCGTCTCTGGTTGTGGTTTCTAGGAACATCTCCTCACATCTCTGCTCTTCCGGCGTCAACAACTTTTTATCATTGTTGGAAAATTGATCCGACTCTATCTCCCAGAACTTTCTAAGAAGCTCATTCTCATTGCATTGAGCATGCATACTAACAACTATGTTACTATGGCAAATCTCAGAGTCACCTGAAGGTGCTGAGTGAACCTGACCAGATAAGATCCATCCTAGTCTGGTGTTTTGAGCCACACCAGACCCTGGAGGACCCTTGATTAAACCCTCAACTAAAATCTGACCATATACTTCCGCGCCAAGTAACAAATCTATCTTATTTGGTGTGTCGAACTTTGGATCAGCTAACTTCATGTCTGGTAAACCAGACCAAAACTGCAAAACAACTTTCTTCGAAGGGGTTATTCAGAACGCGAGGCCCGTCTTTGTATTGGAATATGAGGTCTGTTGCCTATGACTTGTGACTTGTGGTATTCGGAATTAGGCCCTTGCCATTTTGACAGTTGATAAAATCTGAGACAAATGACCTTAAACTTATATGGCATTTGGAAACCAATGTTATATTCAAATTTAAATCTTTCTTTTCATTGTAAGGTTTTTATGATGGTGTCAAAACTGTGTGACCTTTATGATCAAACTTTCGACTTGAAAATTTAAAACATAAGGCAATGTAAGATACACCAGATTAAATGCTTGTTATTATTGAGAGCGGAGAATTGAGACCGTTAGACAGCAAATCCTTGTAGATGAATATTGTAGATGCTAAACTTGGTTAAAGATGAACCCGTCTAATGGAAATGGAAGTCATGGATGACTATTTTTGTTGAAACATTAAAATTCAAAGTTGATGAACTTAGAGATACACGTCGAATAAGCCGTGGCACCTTGTGAATGCAGGCGGGAGTCATAAACCGTAGCACCTTGTGTGTGCAGGCGGTATTGAGATTAAACCGTAGCACCTTGTGTGTGCAGGCGGTATTGAGATTAAACCGTAGCACCTTGTGTGTGCAGGCGGTATTGAAATTAAACCGTAGCACCTTGTGTGTGCAGGCGGTATTGAGATTAAACCGTAGCACCTTGTGTGTGCAGGCGGTATTGAGATTAAACCGTAGCACCTTGTGTGTGCAGGCGGTATTGAAATTAAACCGTAGCACCTTGTGTGTGCAGGCGGTATTGAGATTAAACCGTAGCACCTTGTGTGTGCAGGCGGTATTGAGATTAAACCGTAGCACCTTGTGTGTGCAGGCGGTATTGAGATTAAACCGTAGCACCTTGTGTGTGCAGGCGGTATTGATATTAAGCCGTAACACCTTGTGTGTGTAGGCGGTAGTCATAAGCCGTGGCACGTTTAAGTGGTACCTAGTAGATATTCCTGTGATTAGTGAATAAGGTTATGAGTACCAGTATTTTAGATATTTTTATTTCCTCTTACATCTGTATTATATGTTAGAAAGTTTAATGTTTTCTCTTTTAGCAGAGCAAAATAAGTAGAAACATGATTTTAAAATTTAAATTTTGATAATCTTAATTGCGTAATATATCGGAAAGGCTTGATTAAATTTACTAATATCTATAATATTAATTACAAATGCAAAGTATCGATCTTACTTTTTACTATCACAAGCTCTGAAGGTTGGTTTAAAACGTGTGTTTATTGCATCCACACTAGACTAAATAAATAAAAATCGTGAATTAAAATAAATACTTACTTACTGTCCCTTACACAATCTAACAATGATTTTAATTTGAGGTTTAATGTCAATTTAATTTAAATAATTCTTATTGTTGTAATATTTATGTGCTAGTATGTACATACCTAATTATTATAGAACAATTATTTTAATAACTTGTACAGATGTAACGTAAAATTTAGAGATAATTTTTATTGTTTCTACTAGGTTATGAGCAAGTACTGTAACTGTAAGAGGTAAATATTATTAAATTTAATTATGACAACAAAATGTAAATGATAATATTATGGTCTTCAGGACGAATGGGGCCTGTTGCCAAAGTTGGATACTGGTATTCAGGACGAATGGAGACTGTTGCCAAATTTATGTTACTGGTATTTAGGTCAAATGGGGGCCTTTTACCAATTTTAATTTGAAATCGGAATTTAATCAAATAATTTGGTTTCCATTATCAATAAATTTGATGTATTTAAGTTTTATTTTGTGAGTATTTTCTTTGTTAGCTAGAAAACATTTAAGTACGTCAGTATCTTATTAGATTTAATTTTAATATAGGTTACAACCGTAAATATTTTTAATTTTCACTTAGAATAAATTGTTAATTATCATAATATTTCGATTAGTAAAGCAACATAGTGAGTTTAAAATATTTAAAATGCAAATACTTAGCTGTAGGTTTTCATCCTAATTCTCAATACCGTTGCATAATGTGAACGTACGAGGTCATCCGATTGAAACGGATGACCGACTGTTAGCTATGTTTTGTAAATTTTAACTTATATGCAATTTTATCACAAGCAAAACAAGAGGTGACGTAATCGCGTCATCACGCGATTACCTCACTTGTTTACGCCACAGTATAAATCTTAGAGTATACATAAGCTAAAGCTAGCTTATGTATACTCTAAGGTATAAATAGACAGACTGCGCAGGCAGACGGCCATTCGAGTGTGAGTATTAAAAATGTTAGGACACCCTGCTGCCCGTATAAATATCTTAAAATTGTGAGTACCTACCTATTTTGCTTATTTTAGTTACTTTTACGTAGCTGAGCTATATTGTTTTGGTTTTATCTAATTTAAATAAGGTTGTAATTGGGTTAGAATTACTGTCTACCTAATTAAATTAAATTATTATTTTACTATACCACTGTTGTTGATATTTATTACAAATCCCCCTACGACGTAAGCTAGAAATACCGAATTAGCTCGATTATCCTACATTTGAATAATTTCTGCTATTCAATCTCTTGGATTCGCTGTTCTAACGCTCCTACCCTCGTTTCTAGATTGTTGTTTTTGTTGGTAAGCTCAATATTCTTCTTTTGTAGGTTGTTTATATTGGATTTCATAATATCCAGACTAACGATAAGTTTCTCCATCTTTTCGGAGTGGAATTGAAGAGATTGCTTTATTTCTCTTAGCTTTTTGTGGGTCGTTTTCTCCATCTCCTCTGAAATATTGCAAAGTACTCGTTTAATGTTAATCTGCATATTTGGAGGCTCAACATTTTCTTCCCCATCATCATCACTTGGAATCACAACCGAATCACGTTTAGACGATTGAATGAGTCATTCCTGATAAGTCCATCCAAGGAAGTTCGTTGCACGCACAGCAGAGAGTTGCTTGTTTGTTAGCCCGGTACATTGGGTGTTAAGGTGCACTAATTTCTCACATCGATTACATTCTAATCCTGGTTTGGTTTTAGTAATATTCTTATTACAAATATCACATCTAGTAGCCAGAGTGAGGGTACTTCACAAAACTTTGATGTAGCGAGGCACACGTGACTGACTGTTAAGAGCGCACGCGACGGAATGGACATAAATAACAAAAAGTCGCAAACACTTATCTATAATATAATAAAACTGTAACGGGGCCGCGTCTGTACATGAAATATTTTTGGAAAATAATAACTGTGGTGGACATTACTAACGATATAGAGGCCAAAACAACAACTTTTAGAATTTTTGTCTGTCTGTCTGTCTGTCTGTATGTTCGCGCATCACGCAAAAACTACCAGGCAGATTTTGATGAAATTTTGTATGGTGGTTCCTTATAGCCCGGGGTAACATATAGGATACTTTTTATCCCGGAAAATTGAAGAGTTCCCGTGGGAAAATCAAAAGTATTCATTTATAGAATGGCTCACCACGCAAATGTGGCTTGACCTATTACAATCTAATTATACACTTTGATACCCTATATCGCGAACTAAAACTGGGACATTTTGAATCCAAAAAAAATTAAGGGTTCCCGCAGGAATGCAAAAAATTGTATCTTTAGAATGGCTCAACGTAACAATATGAAACCTTTACATTGGGATGGGGTGTTTTGACCATCATTGTATAGTCGGGTATTCTTTATCCCAGAAAACTAAAGAGGTCCCGTGGGAAGTTAGATCTATCGATTCTTACAATAATAACAATAGAGTACTTTTTTCCCCATATTAGCTACACATACCACATATTACAATTATAGCTGCAGAATGTCAATAGATGGCACTGCAGGTATAATAAAACGCGCTCAAGTCGTATTAAAACATTGAAATATTATTTCATACTTTTAATTGGATTTCTTTTATGTATTTTTCAGCATACGCTACTTTACACAACTCTAACTCTGGAACTATGGCACGTAGCGATGTGTTTCATAGACGAACCGATAGGTATTTTTATACAGATTCCAATCGTGTAAAAAAATTAAAAACACATAAATCGAGTTTAGCATCTTTTAACAGGAGGCACAGATATGGGAACTCTTCTGACGGCGACTATTTGCGTGTGGCAGTTGCTCTCCGCCTGCAATATCAATATCTGTGATAAGTTCACTCAATCAATGTTTTTGCGAGTTCACGGTGGAGGCAATTGGCCATCACACACTGAGTTGCGGTCGTTGTTTGTGAAGATTCCCACGTCACCAATTCCTTAATGACCTCACTCGGACGGTACTGGTCCTGGAATATTCCATCTTTGATGCAGCCGCCGGGCTTTAGTCGATCTGATGGCAAAAGGCCGGAGGGTTTAAACAGGTGCCATGGCAGAGAGGAACGTGCCTGCTTTGGGACGCCACTTTTACTGCCTCACACCTCACCCGTACGGTACTGCTGCATTGAGCAGCGAGAAAGAAGCATAATAAGTACTCGGTCTTGGAGGCAAATTACTGCTTTGTGCCGCTGGTCTGTGAGACAACCGGCTGCTGAACCCTTAGAGGCCTTTGACTTCATTAAGGAGATTGGCCGCCGCCTTCGAGAGAGGAGACGTGACGCCCGCTCCGGGTCCTACCTGCTGCTAAGGTTGTCTATTGCCATCCAGCGCGGCAACGAGAAGTGCGTTATGGGCTCCTTTGGAGCTGATACGACTCGAGGATTTGACCCATATTAATATTTTTAAGGAAATTTTCTTACTAGATTGATATAATGATATGAATTAGTTTTTTGATAATATAGGTACATATATGTGTTATTTCATCATATCAGTTTATATACGTCCCCACCAAGGGGCTTGATCTGCCCTGAGTTAGGGCGACCAGGCCTTAGACGATCACGCGGGCCCATTGCGGGTTGATTGACTTCACACATAAGCTTCGAGTTTCTTCGCAGGCGTGCGCAGGTTTCCTCACGATGTTTTTCTCGCCGTAAGAGCGTCGGATAAACGTACATACGAGTATGAAATCGATATTCTTATAGATATTGGTAAGTGACAGGATTCGAACCACGGCATTCCGGACAGGAGGTAGTGGCCCTTAACCGTTACGCCACCGACGCTCTATATGTTATTTAAGATTTAGAAATCCTTACTTATTATATTATAAATGTGAAAATGTGTTTGTTTGTTTGTTACCTATTCACACTTCAACACCTCTACCAATCTTGATGAAATTTGGTATGCAGGTAGCCTGTATCACTGGGAATGAAATAATCTACTTTTTATCTGTGGAAATTATCATAGTCCGATGCAGTTCCTGAGGATACTAAAACAATACTCTTTGTTCGTTTAGTTATTTAAAATCGCAACTAAAAAATGCATTGGTGTGATTTTTAGCACAGAGATGAGGTGGAAAATGATATAATTTACTAATAAGTATATCCTGACATAGTTCCCGGGGGATCTGGGGACAACTGTTTTCTACGCTCGCGTACGTCAGTGGCGTCGCAACGGAGCAACGGATTAAAATGATTTTTTGTATAGAATTTGTTGAGGGGGTGGGAAGTGACAAAGACTGCTAATCCGAATAGCCCGATATAGTTCCTGAGGTACCTGGAGAAAACTCATGTCCACGCTTGCGAGCTGATTGCGGCTCGCGCACCACTCACCCTCAAAAAGAGTCATAAAAGCTATGTCTACGCGGGCGAAGCCGCGGGCAAAAGCTAGTTATATTATATATTAGTAGGATGCTTTCTTGCAACCCCCACCGCATCATGCGACCGTCGGTCGCTAAAAGCCTGATGTGATCGCTTGTGAATTTTTGATTACGGCAGTCGAAAATAATTTAACTTTTTGTCCATACCACCTACAGAGCATATATTATAAATCATCCCTTCACAACCCCCATAGATAATATCAATTTTCATATTCGCCCTGGAGTAAGAGGTACCTGGAAATCAAATCCACGTAGCCGGATCAAAATAACTTAATCACAAAACTAATACAACTTTCTAAGGATGCTTCATTATTCAATTAAAGGAATTTCGGTTTAACTGAACACCTGCGCCACCTAGCGTCATATTATTAGTAATAATAATAATTATTAGGAATGAGTACTCAATTGATACACTTAACATTTTGTTCAACTTAAAGCAATTATAGATTACTGTCCTATAGAAAAACTTAAAACAAAATCTAAAAATCATTCCAAAATCTTCAAAATCCATACACTAATTTCAAAAATCATAACATGACTGTAAAATTACTTTCTGACCGGAAATCAAGGTAAGTATGCAACGAAACGATACATTCTACGCAAAACTTGTAACTAAAATAGAAAAATCATTAACATTCATCATCATCATCATATCAGCCGAAGGACGTCCACTGCTGGACATAGGCCTCCCCCAAGAATCTCCACGACGACCGGTTTTGCGCTGCCCGCATCCAGCGGCTTCCCGCGACCTTCACCAGTTCATCGATCCACCGAGTGGGAGGCCTGCCTACACAACGCTTTCCGGTGCGTAGTCGCCACTCAAGTACTTTACTGCCCCAACGGCCATCTGTTCTACGAGTAATGTGCCCCGCCCACTGCCACCTAAGTTTAGCAATTCTGAGAGCTATGTCGGTTACTTTGGCTCTCCTACGAATCTCCTCGTTTCTGATTCGATCACGCAGAGAAACTCCGAGCAGAGCACGCTCCATTGCCCTTTAGGTGACATTGAGCCTTCTTATGAGGCCCATAGTAAGCGACCATGTCTCAGTTCCGTATGTCATCACTGGCAACACACACTGGTCGAAGACCTTGGTCTTAAGACACTGCGGTATCTGGGACGTAAAGATATTGCGAAGCTTCCCGAACGCTGCCCAGCCGAGTTGGATTCGACCATTAATCTCTTTCTCGAAGTTGGACCTACCTAACTGGACTGTTTGTCCCAGGTATACATATTCGGTACATATTCGGTATTCATTAACATTACTTTATTTTAAAATAACGAGTAGGCTTCTCGCGGCGACTTAAGTAAAATACTTAAAGTAATAAAAAATCGATTTAATTGAACACAATTTTAAAAGTATTACCACTTTTGATGTAAAAAAAAATATAAGTACTGTAGATCCTGTTTATGGCATTGGTTGCATAATTTCTTGAAAACAAATAGTTAATGTTGAATGAAACCAACTCACAAAAATTGGTGACTTTAAGACCTTTCTTTTTAATTTAACAAACTTTTTAAAACTTATTTGAAAGTGATGAAAAGTAATAAAAACCTGCAAAAATCGAGAATTGGGCGTTCGGTTTCAACGTTACAGCCGCGTTGAAGCCCGCATTGATTTGAAATTAAAATGAATAGACTTACGTTCGATATTATTTAACACAAAAACATATCAAACATAATTATCAAAATCATATCAACCTGCTCGGATTGGGTGATCTTAGCGCCTTTATCTCTATTTTATATGCCACTAAGCCAGTAAGAAAAACTTTATAATTATGGTTTTTTTTCAGCCATCTATATTGTCCGGCACTCCGTATCTACTGTCAACGATTCTTAAACATGAGAAACAGTGCGATTTATCATGTGTGGACTTTTTCGGCGTCGGTGGAGAAAAAGTTCACAAGGAACTTCTTCTTCAACTCAAAGTAAGTTCACTTCAAGTGACTATAAAGATATTATTAATATAAGATTTTTGAATTAAATTTATTATCTTAGATATGAGAATATTTTAAGAAAAAAGGCAATAAACACAAATTTACTCAGCTTTTCTCACCTGGGGGAGCCTAAAAATGTTATGTTTGAATTAATTTTGTTTTAAACAATTACATAGCTGGAAGTAGTGCAGTATATTTTCAAAACCAGTAGTTGATAAAGCACTTTCATTTGTAGCCTTTCGCGATATGTTGCATTAAAAATTGAAACCCTTAGCAAAAATTTATGACATAATAACTTAGGAAAACATTTTTAAGAAATTGCTGGTCAAGATGATTGTTTTAACCAAGGGTAGATATACAAATGGTAGAGATAGATAAGTGAAATACCAAATACATCGATTTGTGGTAAACTTTAATATGCACATCTCTTACTTTACGTTTAATTTTGCTTCTCCTTCCAAAACACTTACTTTATCTACACTATGAAATCAAAGAAAAGGTTACGGGTAAGGTTATTGTGACGTCTTGAATAAAGGAAATGCGACTTGCGAGACACACGTAAACGGTGCTAATCGGGGCGAGGGCGGCACGGTTTTACTCAATAAAAAATGAGAGGAAAACACTAGATTCTGGGTCCGAATACGAATAAATGTAGTATTTACGCAGTTTTCATTAGGATACATCGCTGAACTCCAGACATGTTTTAACAAGTTGTAAGGAATCTATCAAAAAATGGCCAGGTTGTTGGTATTGCTACCAAAAAGTTTTAACACCCCCAGCAATGGGAACAACCTGTATAAACTATAAACTATCATAAAATAGACATATCAAAGTTCACTATACACAACAATAACATACATAAATATGTACACTAAAAAAACATCCATCATGTGATTTGGTGAGAGCCAAGTCATTTGTGTGTACCTATGTATCTGATTTGTGAGTTGTGGTGTGAGTTGAGTCTCGTATGAAATGGTGTTTGATGTTTATGTGTTTGATGCGTGCATAGTATGTGTCGTGTGCCAGTTTAATGGAACATTGATTGGCGCTATGTATGATGAGAGTATGAGTGATACAGAAGACTTCTGTGATGAGTGATTTGAGATAGATAGCTTCTCTACTACTAGCTTCACCCAGTGCCAGGTACTCGGCCTTTTTAGTCGAGAGTGCCACTGTACGTTGCTTGCGGGCTTCTAAAGATGCTTCACTCACCATAAACGCATATCCAGTAAATTACCGGCGGTCAACTTAATTTTTACCGTAATCGGCATCAACAGGATGAATTGGCCAGTAGGTTTTAAATGAAGTTTTAGGTCCTATGTACCCTTAAGGTAACGTATGACTCGCTTAGCAACCTTCCAGTGTACTCCCGTGTCAATTTCAGACCAGAAATTGTCTATCTACAAAAAGGATTAATGATCTTGACACTTTGGTTGAGGTTACAAGTAAATTCGTGATTTATAATAAAAACTTTTTGCAAAAACCCTTCAACTTCTAAAGCAGTCCGTCCAATCGCAACTGACATCCCAAGTTTATTCATCAAGTGCAATCAGCCCGGACGTCTTTGTCCCGTTATTCCAGGTCTTATCTGTTTCCAATGTAGGAAATCTGGAAAAATTACGTGAAACTGTACTAACTGTAACCCTGTTGCAGTCAATAATAGGAATACCAAAACCTCCGTTAAAAAAACGCATAATCCACCGGAGTACTTCATTTCATAAACGGCTAACGGTTTCCCCGGTGATTAACACAGACTCCCTAGACAATAGGTTTTATATCTAAATCAGTGTCTTTGATACGATGTTTACTGCGCTACTGGATTCTAGGGCACAGACTTATTTGATAAGTTACGATTTCACGATATAGGTATTTCCATTTGTAGGAACATTTGTACTGCTGATGTGTCGGCTTTAACTTACCGATCAGTATTTTAGGTACTTCGGAAATACCGATCACTTTTAATTTGCGAACATTAAACCACATTTTTTTGCTGACCTAGTTTCTTCGGAACACATTTTAGTCATCGGTTTCTGAAACGATTTTGCTTTAACGGACATTATTCAAAAGGCCTATAGAAATACGGTCAAGGGTAACATAAGTATCCAAATTAATAAGCGGATAATTGGAGAGGTAACGTGTGTTTTGTGTTTACGTGTGGTTACGTGTGCGAGCTTTATTTTTCGAGAAAAACGCGTACAGGAGACTATTAAATAATTTGGGGATTCGTCTGACAAAAAGACCACAAGGGTTTCCAACAAGATAATTACAAATGGTGCTCCCATATGATTTGACTAAAAGTTTTAAATGGAGAGATTTATAAGAAGTTGGGTCGTCTGGTAGAAATCGATTTCAGCGATAAGACCGCCTAAGTTGTACGTCTCTTAGTTTTAATTTAAATTTTGCATGTGTATTTTGTATTTTGATGTACAATAAAGAGTTATTTGAATTTGAATTTGAAGTTGGAAATGGGTGTTTTACGTCCCTGTCGTTCCCCATGAGCATGTCCAGTGGTTATGGTGAATAAACCTGATGGTTCGGTCAGATTTTGAGTTGAAAGCAGGAAACTAAAAAGCGTAACTGTTAGAGACTCCTATTCTCTCCCTTCCATTCAGGAAATCCTTAATTCTCTTAAGGGTGCTAAGTATTCAACCTCGCTCAATTTTAAGAGTGCGGTTTTTCAAATTCCTCTTGCTAATAAAGAGTCCTGCAGACTGCTTTGATTATTCCTCTGTAAGTTTATTTGAATGTGTCAAAATGTCTTTTGGTCTTACCAACGTGGCCTCTGAAAAGCAACGGTTAACTAATTTGATCTTCATTTATGAATTGATCGGTTTTAGAGGTGATGTTGATTTCGGCTATATTGACGATTTAATTTTAGTGTCACGAGACTTTGACAGTCACCTTAACCACATTCGTAAAGTGCATGATCGTCTTAAAGAGGTAGGCCTTTCAGTTAATTTTGATGATTAATGTAAATTTTGTTTGATTAAATTAAGATACCTGGTGTATCCTGTCAATCAGGTTGGTTTAAAAATATATCCACGGAAACTTGTAATACAATATCCCGTCCCTACCACTGCTAAATATTATAAAGCCTTTATTGGAGTTTGCGATTATTGTTGACGATTTGTTCATAATTTCTCCACGATTATCGATCCTCTTACCGTTTTGATCGGAAAGAGAAAAGATACTGACCCTTTCGAATGGCCATCTTAGGCTCAGACTGAATTTGAAAGGTTAAATGAAGTTTTAATCAGTACACCTCTTTTAGTTAGCCCGGATTTTACTAAACCTTTTACCCTCCAGTGTGATGCTAGTCAGTAGGTTTGGTTTTAGTTTTTTCTCAGGAGATAGATGGGATCAAACATCCGGTAGCTCATTAATCACCGTCGTTTACTAAAGCTGAGCGTTACTATAGCACGACAGAGTGTGAACTTACCCGATTATGATACCATCCTTCATTTTAGAGGTTATATCGATGAGATGCGTTTTAGTGTGATCACTGATCACGTGGCTTTGAAGTAGTTGCTTACTTTAACAATCCTTCTGGTCGTTTCGCTAGTTGAGCTATTTCTATTAGTCAATATACTTTTGATATTCACGGCTTGCTTCACGTCGTCCCAGACGCTCTCTCAAGACTTCAAGTTAACCTTATCTCTTATAATTAAGGTTCCGAAAATACAATCGATGGCATCGAAAGATTTATAATGGTTTTCGTGATCATCCTCAAATATTTACAACTTATTTTATTAATGATAGAGTTTTATTGCATCATTATTAAATTTCAGGCGCGAGTCGGAAAGGACGCAAAAGTGCGCCATCGTTACGGAACGACTGAAACTGGTTTAATTTTCTCTGCCAACGTCGACGACGCGCCTTTTGGCAGCTTGGGCGCCAACTGCAGTTTGAACCAGATAAAGGTACAGACAGATATTATAAGTCACAAGCTCTTGCCCGCGGCTTCGCCCGTGTGAATGTAGTTTTTATGACTGTGTAGCTAGTGTCAGCGACTTCGCTTGGAGATTGGGTTTCCTCAAGTAATGCTTTTTGGTAAGTGTTCTTGTGGAAGTAGATATATAATTATATTGAGCATGCTAAAACTCCGAATCCTAAATATAATAGTTTAAACAGTCTTAGCATGCCAAATATACATCGACATCCCTAGATATCTACGGTATTTGACACGCCCAATTTAAAAAAAAAACAAAGGGTTCTTTTGTTTCCCTCGGGGCCCTCTTATTATTCGGGGTCAAATATTTGACATCAACTCACATATTCGACATGTCTGATCTCATAGTGCAGGTTTCATCTTAATATGTTGAGCCATCCTAGACATACAGTTTATTTGATTACCTGTGAGAACCAGATTCTATTATGACTCGGTGGCTCAGTGGTTTGTGCTCATGACTACTGATCCAAGGGGTTGTGGGTTCGATCCCCACCCAGGGCAAACATTTGTGTGATGAGCAGATTTGTTTGCTCTGTGTCTGGGTGTTAAATATCTATATATGTATGTATTTAAACGTATATAAGTATGTATATCAGTCTCTGGTTCCCATAACACAGGGAAACCTACTTTGGGCCAGATGACCATGTGTGACTTGTCCCAGAATATTTATTTAATTTTATTTATTTTATCCGGAATAAAAAATTGGGATGTTTAGTGTTTACTCATTATATGTATAAGGTATCATTATACCAAATATCATCAGAATGAAGCATTTTATAGAATTTAGTTTCTTGAGACTTTTTTGAGATTAAAAAGTATATTAGATGTTATGCCGAAATATATGTATAATGTTGTATAGTTTTGCTAAAATCTGTTCAGTGTGATACGTGAACAAACATACAGACTGAAGAAAGTTTCTAAAAATATGCTTTAGATTTTATCGATAGAAATTTGTACAACGGCAATACTTTTCAAAAAACATTTCATGTACAAACACGGCCTCGTTACAGTTCCACACACGAGGGGGCTCCGCGTTCCACACACGAGGGGGCTCCGCGTTCGCTCCGCACCTTTATTTTTTCATATTATGGATATTGAGAGTGCGTGGTGGGCGATCATGAGAGATGGAGCGTGTTGCGCGAGGCGCTAGCTGCTCACGAGGGTGATTTCCAATGCTTGATGTGATGACAAATCTGTGCATCAATAACTTTTAAGCAAATCGGTAGCAAATGGCTAGACGGACTCGCATTAGATTTCATCAATTCTTTTATAATTTAGAAATATGTTTAATAGAAGGACGGATGTCACTTTCTAGCTCGCGCTCTCAGATTAAATAAAAGTTCAGATATAATGCTGCGAACAGTCAAGTGTTGAAGCCACTTTTTGAAACATGTGTGCGGTATCGGTGTGTAATGACTTATGTGTGTGCGTGTCTTCGACGGTGTTTTAGCTGATTGGCTTCACATTGAATTCAAGTAAGTTTCTATCTGAATTTTTATTTGATCTGAGTACGCACTTAACAATTTCATCTCGATCTGTTGTTACAATTATCTGACAACATTAACGTCCTTCTTCGAAGTCAAGTAGAAACCGGTCAAGTGCGAGTTGGACTTGCGCACTGAAGGTTCCGTACCAAAACAACTTTGGGTACGAAATACTGCAAAATTCAACGAGAAAAACAATCGGATTGAAGGAGAAACGTACTTTGTGGTTAAAAAATGGTTCTCTTATTATCTACAATAAAATAAAAAGAATTAAAAAAAAAGTTTGCTAAAAATAGATACATGAGATTCGTTAAAGTGAAATTAAAGACATTTGTGTGCAGTCCTATGATTTTAGTTTTAAAGGCGATTAATGGATGGCGCTTTTTAAAATAAGAACGCGCTATCAGAACAATTATTATTTTCACCAATATTAATAAAATCCTTAGCTTAAACAACATTTTTTTTCTGAAGTGAATTCTGACTATCAAACTTTAATATGCGAACGTACATGCAACCATACTACCAACTACCTACAAGAAATATGTAAATGATACAAACTATACCTAAATTTTATTGCATTGAAAATACAATTAAACGTTTGGCCAGGTCGTCTAGAGAATCCTAATTTTTGATCGTAGTAACTCAGAACATTTTAGAAGGTGAATGACAACTTATTATTATGAAGAGCTTAATTTTTATTACGTTGGGTTTGAAAGAACGATGTAGTTTAACTTAGAATATTGAGATGTCTCGCGCGGAACCCTAGTTTTCCTAACAAAATGGGTTTCTTCAGGGGATTTGCCCCCCCCTGTTGAGAGAACCCTGCCCCCCATGCTCGGTATAATATAATATATAACTGACCTCAGTACTACATTATTTTAGTGATTAAAAAACGCTAAACACAATAAAAACCGACTTCCATCGCAACAACTTGGTACATTGTTGCATTATTATTTTTGGTTTTTGTTAATTTTATAATAAAGTACTACACCGATTTTGATAAAATTTATATGGTACCACACGAAAAGCACTAGCTTTCAATTAAAAAAAGAATCATAAAAATCGGTTCACCCAGTCCAAAGTTATGAGGTAACATACATAAAATCGTGGAAATCCTTGGGGGAGGCCTTTCTCCAGCAGTGGACGATTTGTGGCTGATATATATGATGATACATAAAAAAAACATACAGACGAATTGAGAACTTCCTCCTTTTTGGAAGTCGCTTGAAAATAGAAAGTAAGTATTCCACCTTGTACGTTGCTTAAAACTAAAGCCGAGCTAAGATGGATAACGAACTATGTCCATTGTAAAATTGTTGGTTCTTAGACCTGGAACTGGTCTATACAGTTGCCGTTCTTAATGACAGATAAAGACCTGCGGTCTATAATAGTTTAGGATAAAATGGACACAACGTCTACTGTGCCACCGGCTCCTAACAATACATCACGTTAAAGGTCTGTCTTTAGAAACCCCGGATAAAGGCGATAGTACTGACAGTTCAGTAGGTTTTCTAAGCGTAATGAACAACAAACCAACACAGATCTCAACCCATTGTGACACCCACGCGAATCATAGTCGCAGCATCACAAACAAGCCAAATCAAAATGACGTATAAGCCAATATTTTTCAAAGTCTACGCCGCTCTTCCCCAGCAGAACTAGCCAATACCAGTAGAAAATATTTGATTAGGTCGCAGAACATAGACATCGTGAACATCTGTTCGTACTCATCTTCAACCACAAAATTGATTTATTATTTAAACTTATCACAAATTAACTGACCCTAGCTACGCTTACCGCCCGGATGGGTCAGCCTACTGGAAATATCAGTTCTCTCTATAATCACACTAGTTTTAACAGGTAAGACGCGAACGCCTAAAGGTTTGTTTATTAGCCCATCACGTCTATTCTACGAACGTGTGGACAGATTTAGTCGAAATATGGTAAAATTAGGAATGGTTCATATCTATGAACCACCAAATCACGTAACTAAATTGTCTAAATTATATGACAGTTAAATTACATAATTTCTAATTATAATTACAAACACTGCTTTAGCAGGAAAAACATAGAAATATAGTTTTATATTTGTTTATAAAGTTATTTATTCTTACAAGATTTCAGGATTATCTGCAGAACTTGGCACCCATTTAGATGTCAATCCTTATGTCGGCGTAGTGTACAACCAAGCATATTTTTAGTATTGAACTTGGGTAACATTTTTCACATTAATGTTTTTGGTGTGAAATCATTACTTTTTGTAAAGAATAGAAAGTAACAATGCTAGTTAAGCATGAAAAAAAAATCCACCTATAATAAGTAATAGACTTAATCTTAATAATACCTTCATAAACTTTCTAATAATTATTATTTACCTTAAATCAATTAGAAAGAAAACAAGCAGAACTTACAACGGGTAGTAATACATGTGTAGCAAGAATATAAATTAATTTAGCAACAGAATGATGAATTACCTACATGTAATTATTACGAAATCAATTACTTACAACCTAACCTAAAAGCAATGAGCAAGAAAACAAGCAAAATTTACGACGGATAATAATATGTCGGAGCGTCATTGAAAACGCGACTAATACCAGCTCGAGATACGTTTACATAGATCGTTAAACTTTATTTGGATCAAACGTCAGGTATTAGTACCTGTGTGAAACCGGTAGTGGCGTGACAATCGCTTGTACTCGTGAGACGACCGTATGAAGTAGCAAAGATGACCTATTGACGGTAGACTGTTTGTGATTAAGGTGGCAGCACTGAGTTGAGAAGCCATATTAGCTGGACGTCAGTCTCGGGGCAGACAATTTTTGACGGAGCATCGATCTAAACGGACGTGTTGTGCTATCGTTGGGATCACCGCGTTTGCATCCATTGTAATCCAAGGCATCCTGTACAATTTCAATTGCCGAATGATCAAGATTATTGAAGAAGGATCTCTGTGATATAGCTGCATTGTTATTTCGACGCCCATGACCGAAATAGTTAAGGACTGAATGACTGAACAAGGCCATCCATAACCTAACCTAAGCCCCCTTTCGACTTCAGAAGCGGGATTGTTCCCAGCGCTCGCAACAACTGCACAACGACGGGAAAATGTTAAAAATGATAATGGAGCAGAGAAATAAAAACCCACTGGCAACAATTCTTCGTGCTACAGAACTACATGCTGCGATTGATTGAGGTTATGCAAGCACACTGCCAGAATTCAACCAGAGTATACCTGAAGCTAACCCACGTGCACGGTACTAAACTGTCAACATCTCCCTTACGGAACGACAGTTGCAATGAGGTGCAATGCTTATTTCACTTAGCAAATCGTTGAAAGGTGTAGTGGCGTAGCGTGGCTAATAGCTTTCACATGCGTCCGGAATGAATCGGAGCCAGCTTTAAAACCTATTCCTGACGCGTTGTTTGGAAATGGGCGACAGCATGGGCTGCGCTGGCAGCGGCGGAGATGCACGCGAGTGGCGCGTCGGCTTCTGCGAAGTACGTGGTATACGTGGAGCTGCAAAAATCCGGTGAGTCGTACCCCTTTTGTTTTGATAGTTGTAGTAGTACGTACGTAGTACTATTACGTAATCTGTGGTGGTGCCGAGTGTTCTCTCGTTAAAGAAAGTTTCGTGTATAGACTTTCGGGAGTGTGTTCAATACCAAGTTTTTTTTATTTTATTTTTGTGTATCAATTGTAATTAATGTAGCTTTGAATAAATGTTTTATCTATCTATCTACCAAAGCACGATTGATTTTTGTAGGCAACGCTTAAGTTTACTGTAGGTGCAGGAACAAGCCGGTTTCCGAAAAGGATTTAGTACCATAGACCACATACATACGCTGCGGCAGATTATACAGAAGACCGAAGAGCACAATCAGCCACTATGCTTGGCGTTCGTGGACTATGAGAAAGCCTTCGATTCGGTCGAAACCTGGGCTGTGTTACAGTCTCTCCAGAGGTTCCAAATTGACTATCGATACATCGAAGTGCTGAAGTGTTTGTATGAAAACGCCACCATGTCGGTTCGCCTCCAGGATCAAAACTCGGAACCTATCCAGCTGCAGCGAGGGGTGAGACAGGGAGACGTTATATCTCCGAAACTGTTCACCGCCGCCCTGGAAGATGTTTTTAAGCTTTTGGACTGGGGTGGACTCGGCATCAATATCAACGGCGAGTACATCATCCACCTTCGATTCGCTGACGATATCGTGGTCATGGCTGAGACTATGGACGACTTAGGCACAATGCTCGATGGCCTCAGTAGAGCCTCAACAAGTGGGTCTTAGAATGAACATTGACACGACGAAAATTATGTCAAACGTCCGTGTCATACCTACTCCTCTGAAGGTTGGAGGCTCTACACTCGAAGTTGTTACCGAATATGTATACCTGGGACAAACAGTCCAGATAGGTAGGTCCAACTTCGAGAAAGAGATCAATCGTCGAATCCAACTCGGCTGGGCAGCGTTCGGGAAGCTTCGCAATATCTTTACGTCCCAGATACCGCAGTGTCTTAAGACCAAGGTCTTCGACCAATGTGTGTTGCCAGTGATGACGTACGGAACTGAGACATGGTCGCTTACTATGGGCCTCATACGAAGGCTCAAGGTCACCCAAAGGGCTATGCTCGGAGTTTCTCTGCGTGATCGAATCAGAAACGAGGAGATCCGTAAGAGAACCAAAGTAACCGACATAGCTCTCAGAATTGCTAAACTTAAGTGGCAGTGGGCGGGGCACATTGCTCGTAGAACAGATGGCCGTTGGGGCAGTAAAGTTCTCGAGTGGCGACCACGCACCGGAAAGCGTAGTGTAGGCAGGCCTCCCACTCGGTGGACCGATGACCTGGTGAAGGTCGCGGGAAGCCGCTGGATGCGGGCAGCGCAGAACCGGTCGTCGTGGAGATCCTTGGGGGAGGCCTATGTCCAGCAGTGGACTTCCTTCAGCTGATATGATGATGATGATGATGAGGTGCAGGAACAAATATCGAGTGAAGGTAATATTGACGGGCTGTTATGGTAAAAGAAAAGAGATTTTTCACCAGTAACAAAAAAAAGTATATTTTCAAAAATAAGAAACACTGGGTCTGGTCAGTCCGTTAGCATATTTATAGGTAGGCTAGGTTAAGGATCGTTACAGTACCAGAGCTGAGGCCCTGAAACATTCGGCTTATCAGGCCTTGGCTGACGCTCGAGCTTGCAAAGCTCCTGAAACGCGTTCCAGGAAGAAAGCTGCCAAGTCCTACAAAAAGACATTGCGCAGGGCACGCCTTGACCACAAAAGCCATATTTGATCAAAACTTGCCTCCTAGCCATCTGGGAGTAACGCGTTTTGGTCCTTGGCTAAGTTCGTCGAGTCATCGTCTTTGCCTTGGTTGGTAAAACCTGACGGATTGCTGGCTCACTCCGCTGCCAACAAGGCAAATTTGTTTGCCTGTATGTTAGCTCAAAATTCGCTTCTAGACACTGAAAATAACACACTACCTCAGATACCTCCATGCGGTACTGTAATGTCGTCTTTGCTTATTCGCCAAAAAGAGGTTCTTAAAACTATCTGCAGTCTAGTTGTGAATAAGGCCAGCGGTCCTGACAGTATTCCAGCCTTAGTCCTAAAGAACTATGCTCCTGAGTTGTCTTCTGTGCTGACACGCCTGTATCGCCTCTCTCTAAAAACCGGTATAGTTCCAAAGTCTTGGAAGCTTGCCAACGTACACCCCGTGACTAAAAAAGGTAGTTGTGTGAACTCATCCAACTGTCGACCTATTGCAATCACTTCCTTATTCTGTAAGATTATGGATCTCCTGAGTGACCGTTAGTATTGCTTTCGCCAGGGTCGGTTAGTAGATCTTCTAGTGTACGTTGCGCATGAATGGAGTGAAGCTCTTGCTGTATCTCTCGATATGTCCAAGTCATCAGATAGGGTCTGCATGCTAGACTTATTGGTAAGCTTCCTTCATACGGAATATCTACTGGTTTGAGTAACTGGGTATTTGAATTCCTGAGGGAACGATTTATTCGAGTGGTTGTCGCAGGCTGCTCGTCTTACCTATTGGCTATTGACGCCGGTGTACCCCAGGGCCCAGTTCTCTCCACAACTTTTTGCTGCATATTAACGATCTGCTGAAACCCGGTATATTTAGGTATGCAGACGACAACACGGTTGCGGAGAAACACTTGTCTAGTGCTCGAGCTAGGGTTCAGATATACTATACCAGAGAAAGGCCATGATTAAGCGCGTGAACCTAACACTCAAGGCAGTCTCTGACTGAGGCGATGCCAATCTTGTTGGGGTTTGATGCCTCTAATAAGCAGGCGTGTCTATTTACTGCAAAAAGGAGTCCTTTTACTCTAACTCCTACTTTACGAAGTAGATAAGTCCACCTTTGTATATGTCCTTTCTAAGTGTTTTTCATGTAAATATTTGTGTGCAATAAAGAATATATACGAAATGAATCTATCCAGATCTGCGACCATCTTTAGATTCTTGGCGTAGATTTAACATCCAATCTGAATTTTGGGAGATACATTGAATCCAATGCAAAATCGGCTACCAAAAAGCTTGGTATCCTCTAGAAGGTGAGACTTTACTTCCCACCAGATTATATTCAAGCTAAAGTTCAGTAATGTATGGAGTTCTACTCTCACTTATGGGACGGATCGGCTCGTTACCAGCTAGATGCTTTGGCTTCTATCAACCGACGCGCTAGGAGACTCATTGGTGGCGAGGAACTTGTATCAAACGTGCTCCAAAGCCTCGAGCATCACCGCAATGTCGCCTATTTTTCGGTATTCTACAGGACTCATTTCGCAGAGTGTGCCCTGAAGATTCACGACCTCATTTCCCCCCCTCCATTTCATCATTGGATGACCAGGCACGGAAGGCGGCTACATCCCTTAGTCGTTAATGTTTCACCTTTATGCATGAAGCGTTTTGCTTCTTCGTTCATTATGCTAACGGTCAAGGAGTGGGATTCCCTGCCGGCGTCTGAATTCCACGATAATATAATTTAGAAATCACGATTGGTATAATTTAGACTTCAAGAGAACAGTAAATAGGCACTTTTTAAGCTTGCATGTTACATCCTCGGCTACATCGTCACATACCATCAGGTGAGATGCAGCTAAATGCACTAAAATTTTTAAAAATTAAAAAAAATATATTGTTATTTGAACTAAGCCAATATCGTGATATAGACTGATCATCACTCGGAGTCATAAAAATTAGAATTCGGTGTAAGACAGGGTCGGTTATCCTCGCCTGCGTTTTTTAATGTTTATATAAATTAGCTGATTGCTGAGCTCAGTGGCACCATGGTTGGATGTTCTATTGATGATACCATGATCGATAATGTAAGTTACGCAGACAAAATGGTGCTGCTGAGCCCATCGGCCATTGCACTTAATAAACTTTTGAATGTCTGTGAAGCATATTCACAATCCCATGGACTTAAATATAATGTGAAAAAGAGCGAGCTGCTGGGTATTTCGGGAGGGACGTAGGAGTCCTTCCTGTGTTCCGAAACTAAGTGTGCTTGCTTTGAATAGAGTCACCCATTTAAAATACTTAGGCCGCTATATTATCCAGGACCTGGGTGATAATAATGAACTTAAGATGCTGTTGGGGCTGTCGCGATTCTACAGTGCATCGTCGATTATTGCAGAGGCACATATTGATAACTTTTTTGCAATTATGAGCAAAAGGGTTGCCTCCTTGATGCACCGTGTTCACTGCAGTGTCTCTTATTCATTGTTGGGGACAGGATTGATAGCATTGATAACTATGGATGATTAATAACTATCCATCTTGCCCCAAATCATAAGCCTTGTAAACCTTTACTTGCTTCAGTGTTACTGACTTATAATTTGTTTTTACTAACCCATGTAAATATGATTTTTATATGATATATCTATAATATAATAAAAGTGTAACGGGATCGTGTCTGCACATGAAATATTTTTGGAAAATAATAACTGTGGTGGACATACTAACGATACAGAGACCAAAACAACAACTTTTGGAATTTTTGTCTGTCTGTCTGTCTGTATGTTCGCGCATCACGCAAAAACTATCAGGCCGATTTTGATGAAATTTTTGTATGGTGGTTCCTTATAGCCCGGGTTAATATATAGGATACTTTTTATCCCGGAAAATTCAATAGTTCCCGTGGGAAAATCAAAAGTATTCATTTATAGAATGGCTCACCACGCAAATGTGATTTGACCTATAATAATCAAATTTTACACGTTGATACCCTTATCGCGAATTAAAACTGGGACATTGTGAATCCCAAAAAAAATAAGGATTCCTGCAGGAATGCAAAAAAACTTATCTTTAGAATGGCTCAACGTAACAATATGAAACCATTACATTGGGATGGGGTGTTTTGACTATCATTGTATAGTCTGGTATTCTTTATCCCGGGAAACTATAAAAGTTCCCGTGGGAAATTATCTATCGATACTCACAATAATAAATATACAGTACTTTTTCCACATATAAGCTACACATACCACACATTATAATCATAGCAGCAAAATGTCAATAGATGGCACTGCAGGAATAATAAAACGCGCTTAAGTTGTGTTAAAACATTAAAATATTATTTCATACTTTTCAGTGGATTTCTTTTATGTATTTTTCAGAATACGCTACTTTACATAACTCTAACTCTGGAACTATGGCACGTGGCGATGTGTTTCATAGACGAACAGATAGGATTTTTTTTACAGATTCCAATCGTGTAAAAAAATTAAAAACACATAAATCGAGTTTGGCATCTTTTAACAGGAGGCACAGATATGGGAACTCTTCTGACGGCGACTATATTTGCGTGTGGCAGTTGCTCTCCGCCCGCAATATCAATATCTGTGAACCTCATCAATATATTTGCGGGTCCACGGTGGCCATCACGCACTGAGTTGCGATCGTTGTTTGTGAAGATCCCCACGTCACCAATTCCTTAATGAACTCACTCGGCCAGATGGAAAATTCCATCTTTGATGCCGGCGGCTGCAGCTTTAGTCGATCTGATGGCAAAAGGCCGGAGGGTTTAAACAGGTACCATGGCAGAGAGGAACGTGCCTGCTTTGGGACACCACTTTTTCTGCCTCACACCTCACCCGTACGATACTGCTGCTCAATTTGCGGCGAGAAAGAAGCATCAGAAGTACTATGTCTTAGAGGCAAATTACAGCTTTGTGCCGCTGGTCTGTGAGACAACCGGCTGCTGAACCCTCAGAGGCCTTTGCCTTCATTAAGGAGATTGGCCGTCACCTTCGAGACAGGAGATGTGAAGCCCGCTCCGGGTCCTATCTGCTGCTAAGGTTGTCTATTGCCATCCAGCGTGGCAACGAGAAGTGCGTTATGGGCTCCTTTGGAGCTGATACGACTCAAGGATTTGACCCATATTAATATTTTTAGGAAATGTTATTACTAGATTGATATAAAGGTTTTAAATATATTTTTGATAATATAGGTATATGTGTTATTCCATCATATCAGTTTATATACGTCCCCTCCAAGGGGCTCGACCTGCCCTGAGTTAGGGCGATCAGGCCTTAGATGATCACGGGGGCCCATTGCGAGTTGAATGACTTCACACATAAGCTTCAAGTTTCTTCGCAGGCGTGTGCAGGTTTCCTCACGATGTTTTTCTCACCGTAAGAGCGTCGGAAAAACGTACATTTCCTAAAAATATGAAATCGATATTCGTATAGATATTGGTAAGTGGCAGGATTCAAACCACGGCCTTCCGGACAGGAGGTAGTGGCCCTAACCGTTAAGCTACCGACGCTCTATATGTTATTTAAGATTTAGAAATCCTTACTTAATATTATAAATGTGAAAATGTGTTTGTTTGTCTGTTATCTATTCACACTTCAACACCTCTACCAATCTTGAAGAAATTTGACATGCAGATAGCCTGTATCACTGGGAATGAAATCTACTTTTTATCTGTGGAAATTATCATAGCCCGATCCAGTTCCTCAGGAAACTAAAACAATACTCTTTGTTCGTTAAGTTATTTAAAATTGCAACGAAAAAATGGATTGGTGTGATTTTTAGCACAGAGATGAGGTGGAAAATGATATAATTTACTAATAAGTATATCCTGACATAGTTCCCGCGGGATCTGGGGACAACTGTTTTCTACGCTCGCGCACGTCGGTGGCGTCGCAACGGAGCAACGGATTAAAGTTATTTTTTGTAAAGAATTTGTTGAGGGGGAGGGAAGTGACAAAGACTGCTAATCCGAATAGCCCGATACAGTTCCTGAGGTACCTAGAGAAAACTCATGTCCACGCTTGCGAGCTGATTGCGGCTCGCGCACAACTCACTCTCGAAAAGAGTCATAAAATCTATGTCCACGCGGGCAAAGGCGCGGGCAAAAGCTAGTTTGAAATAAAAAAATCTATTCTCTTCTATTCTTATCCCTTAGCATCATCACACCTGATAAAAGGTTACGACGATGCCGAAGATGTAAGCGGGCTTACCAAAATTCCTTGGGAGTAGGAACTCTAACTTACGTTCAAGCAGGAGCACATCAATATTGTTAACATTGATGTTTGGCGGCAAGACTTAGATAAGATGGTGCTAGCCAGCCAGTTTGCATAGAAAATGCCCTTCCACTAACTAAATCGAATCTTGCAAAATTAGACTTCGCCGGGAATGGAACCCGCGGCCTCCTGATATGATGCTAATAGAGTAACCATTACGCCAAAAAGGTCCTTACATGTGCTACAAAAGAAATAAAATTACATTCATTTACTTTTGCTTACGCGGGGTCTTTCAGTCCGCACACAGAAAAAACCGTCTATACTTACTCTGCATGCGCACAAACTGAAAATAGCGGCAATTTGCGCCAACTATAGTTCAACTTAGAAGGGTACCTAAAATATATGGTTGCTGAGACAGTTTTTAACATACAAATTGTAACACCTAGACTTTCAAAGACCCCACGCAACCAACCAAAGGTGAATTACCCAAACTATGTGTTGGAGTAGGAACAAGTAGAAATTGTTATTCTGTCTGACAATGATATGTGCCTACCATTTTTTTAATTGAACTCATCTTTCGTCTCCAGCTGGTGGAGCCGACCACTGGCGCTGCAGTAACGGAGCCGTACGAACATGGCGAGTTGTGGATCAGAGGGCCAGGCTGTTTTACTGTGAGTAATATAAATATATGTCGGGTTAGGGAACTGAGGGTCTAGGTCCTCAGACATAGTGAGGGCGTGACGTGGGATACGGGCGGTAGTAAAATAACGAACTTAATTACAAATCAATCGTACACAGTTTAATCATCCAGTAATTATAATAACACGCATGTAACCTAACTTAACTACTCCGCAATTAACACACACGAATGATTACTTATCGAAAATAACAAAATCAAATCACTAATCTCAACATTATCAAGGGTAGGTAAGCCGAGACGGTAGCAGTTCCCGAGCGATACGCACACTGCACTGCTCTTCCGAAGAGTAACTGACTCGTCAGCCAAAATGCAAGCCTGTGAGCTATCACTCAGACTCCGCCAAGACGTCACCAGGTGGCGCCTGCGTCTCGTCATTCCACCTCCTGTGCTAATGACCGTAATAGTTGATCCTACATATAAGTATTGTTTTTTATTTCTAGTTTGATCTTCTTTGGAAAAGAAATACTAGGTTGGTCAAACGGATTACGGATTACGATATCCGCGGTGACCTGAGCCAGAAGGAGGCACAGGTCGTACCAAGGAATAGGTCAACTTTGCCAAAGAAAATGCCTGCTTACCTTCATCATATCAGCTTATATGCGTCCCTACCGAGGGGCTCGAGGCTACTCTGAATAAGGGCTATCGGGCCTTAGTCGACTAGTCGACTTCAAACACAACCGTTTTCTTACAATATTTACCTTCACTATAAGAGAATCGGATAAACGTAAACATACAAAATGTGTAAAATCTAAATTCGAAAACACATTGGTAGGTGGCAGGATTCGAACCGTGACCTCCCGGATACTAGGTACGAGCCCAAGACGATACGCCACCGACACTCTACTGCTAACTTTAATATTATCTATTTACGGTTCTATTAAAAACTAGCTGTTGCCCGCGGCTCCGCCCCTGAGGGTAGCAATAATGTGCGGGTTTTTTTAAGCCCAAGTCTTTCTTGAAATCCATTATAACTATTGGTGAAAGAAAGTTTTAAATTGGATGAGAAGTTTCGATGATTATCTCCTACATACAAGCATACAAATTTTACCTCCCTATAATATTAGTGTAGAAAACTAACGCAAGTTTGTGTAGTACCTACTTGTAATGAAGTGTCTTTTCGTCAAGAGCCGATTCGGCTTGCACGCAGCACGCACGCAACCTGTGGCATGCAGAAAGACATACGAGTAGGCTATGCTTAACCCTGATTTCTCATTTATAGCTGTTTGTTTGTTTATTTATTCTCTCTTTATACCTCAACGCCTAAAGTAATCGTGACTTAATTCAGCATACACATAGTCTTTGGCATTAGGAAAGTCAAAGGCTATCTTATATCACGATTTCTTAAATACTTCCCGTTAAATAGCTGCTTGTTTGTTTGTTTGTCCTTTCAAAGATGTCATCACAATTTATGATGCTACAAAAATATTGTTCGTCACGCCAAGTTGCATGTGATGGACAGGAGGGCGTGTGCACGCGCGTGGGGTCAATAATCGAAGTTGGATTCAGAAGACGACGGACAAAATGAAGAATGAATGAACGGATGGACGAACAGACGGACAATTTTTAGAAGGCTATATCTGTGTGTCAGATAACTTACAAGAGATCTTCTTATGTACTTAATTCTCTGAAGAAGGAGTTTTTATTTCAATGCATTTCTTTGAGTGTGTCGGATAAATAAAAAGTAGAAGGCTTCCAGAAGCCTACAAGAAGTATTCTTATACACTCGTAATCTCGATTTTCTTATCTTTTGATTTTATTTCTTTACATTTTTTAATAAAGAACTATCTTCTAAAATGGCAATATCAAGTGTTGTATCAATTAAAACCAAACCGGGGCACACGCTGTTTACATTGGTAGTGTCCTACTGCCACAGCAATAGTAAACTATTATTACTATTTGCAATCCTGTGCGTGTGCATCCATAGGGCCACCTTCCTAAATTAATTAAATTTAGTTTTTTTGGGTTCGATCTCTTTAACAACTTAGTAACATAATTGCCTACCTGTAGGACTTAGGGTGATGGTACACCAATGTCATCGAGATAGACGACACAGATAACGTTTTGAAGACCTCGCAAAACATTCATGACCCTTTGTAATGTAGATTGAGTGGATTTTTTAGTTCATAGGCATTTGTAAACACTCAAAGTGTCCGTTTCCATCGGCAACACTGAATCCTGTTTTATGAAAGTCATCAGGGTGAGTTTCTACTTTGTGAAATCCAGACGCCACATCTAACGTAGAGAAATTTTTATATCTTCCTAGCTTGTCTAAGATTTCCATGATGTTTGGAATCGGATATTTGTCGTCTATAGTTTTTTCGTTTAACTTTCTAAAGTCCACGACCAACTTTACTTTTTCTTAACTTTACCGGAAGCGTCTGACTTTTTTGGCACGATCCATATAGATGCAATCCAGGCTGATAAAGAAGGCCTAATAATTCCTTGAGCGAGCATTTTTTCAATTTGATTTTGTACCTCTTTTCTGTGCACGAAAGGGTACCTTGTTTTACTATGAACGGGAGATTCGTCAGTTGTCCTAATTCTATGTTTTATTTTATTTGTAAAGGTAAGGGAATCGCCTTTCAAGTAAAAACAAGTCGCTATATTCATTACAAAGGTTTGATAAATGAGCTCGTTCCTCGGCGTTCATATGCTCAGTACGCAACCGCGATAAGACTTCTTGGAAACGGCCGGCCTTGCATGAGTCACTAGGTATTGTCTGCTCATTATATATTTCTGCGTGATTGGGGTTATATAAACTAAAAATTATGTTACTCTGTGTTGGGTTAGAAACTTGTAATAGGGTATATCCATTTATTGACTTTGACACACAGTCTAAAATGTGGCCTTTGACACACAGTCTAAAATGTGGCAACCGCAAATAGTTTGGTAATTGATTCGAATATCACCTTTCGGGATGTTAGTTGGTACTTTAATAATCCAGCTGGATTGCGAAGATATTATAGTTTCATACAAGTTAAGATTTTCGTTGACTCATACATATGGATAGGGTTTACCGCGAACGGGGTGCTCAAAGACACCGATTTTAGATTGGTTTTTGATTGCTATTGTTGTACTAGGTCAAGGCCAATTAGTCCATTAAAATATTCGTGGAAACGATAGATATATAATTTTATTGGTTTTTTGTCATTGAATTCTGAAAAACAGGGGATGGAAATTGAATAGTCATGTTGTGTAGTGGCATGGATATTTGAAGGGGTCAAAATTAATTTTAAAGTGTGAAAAAAATGGTTCTACCGTTTGGGGGCTTATGAAAGACTTGTTAGCGCCAGTATCTATTAAAATTTTCAGGGGTGGATTAGATATTTGTATGAAGGGAAGCTTTTTTTTGCTTTGAATATTTAATTTATTCTAGGAGGATTAAATTCGGGTCTAGGGAAAAATTTTGCTGATCATTATGCTCGACTTCCGGTTGCCCTTGGGTCACATTTCCGGTTTCACATGGTTCGGAGATGGTGCAGTAATTATAAGAATAGTCGGGTGGGTATTCATCGTAGTAAAGTTCTGGGTCATAGATCTCATTCATATTTATCTGTTGATGCGGGTGTTGCAGAGTAGGTAGACTAGGTATGACTAATGCCACTCATTGGTTTCGGAAAACTTTGAGAAGTTCTCTGGGGAATGCGAAAGCCAGTAATCATATTAGAACGGGGAAGTGCCCTCATCACCTGTTGGGTTCTAGATAATCCTTGACCTGGACGTCCAAAATGGGGCGAATGCTGAGGGGGCACAAATCTAGCGTACTGCGCATTATAAATTTGGTTTGTGGGCTGTAGGTTGCCAGACGACTTGCAGCTTTATCATCACTTCGAAGGGTCCAATTACAACCAAGCTTTAAAATTTATCAATGACAATGTTCAGCATATCTGCGAGTGAGCAAATACGTATGGTCTATTAGTGAACCCTAAAAAATCTCAGGCGATGCTTATTGGGAACAAGTATATGTGGAAACAAATTGATCTGACTGAAATTCCGACTGTTGTTTACGATGGCGCTGTAATCCCCTTCACTTCTACAGAAAAAAATCTGGGGGTCATCTGTGACTCCAAACTATCTTGGTCAGCTCATATCAACGAGGTCAGCATGAAACTTCACTACTCCTGCCACATCCTTAAGCGTATCCAATGGTTTTTACCCTTGAAAACCAAGATATCTCTAGCTCCTACGCTTCTTTTACCTCTTCTCGATTATGCTGACTCGTGCTACTTGGACGTCACCGAGGAACTCCTTAACAAGCTCGAGCGCTTACAGAATCTATGTATCCGTTTCATCTTTGGATTACGTAAATTTGATCATGTCTCTCAGTTCCGTAATGATCTAAAATGGCTGCCGATCCGCTTGCGCAGGAACATGCACAACCTTTGTCTCCTTTTTAACATCCTCCATAAACCCACCTCCCCTAGCTACCTGCGCGAACGCTTCACTTGGAAGCGCCAGCCAGAACAACAATCCCGATCCCACCTGAAATCCCTCCTGAACGTTCCCCTCCATACCACAGATTTTTACTCTTACTCCTTCTCTGTTCATGCCGTCAGGTTGTGGAATTCTCTCCCTCACAAAATCCGCGATTGCGAGAGCATCTTTTCCTTTAAAAATAAACTCAAGGAGCACTACCTCTCCCTTTCTTCTTGAGGTCGATAAGCCATGTAAGTATTATATTATTTATTATATATAAATAAACACAAGTATATAATAAAATTATTTATACAAATTATATGAATTTTACACTATTGTATCCTTACTTATATATTTTAATAGCTTCTTTATTTGTGTACATGTCTACCATTTCAACTAAAACTTACTCTTTCCCGGGTTTGCTGGAAGAAATTTCTAATTAGAAATTAGTAATACCTATTGTATAATTTTATTTTCTGCCTGTAATGTAATCTTTTTTGTACACAATAAACTGTTAAATAAATAAATAAGGTTTGTATGAAACCGTGCTAGTTTGTCTTTGCGAATGTTTCACAAGGAGTCGGGTTTGATACCCCTGTCTTGACGTGGGAAAAAAGTTTTGGCTAACTTAACGTACCTACTACTATATGAAACTTAGGAATCAGGGATAAGGATCGCTAGGATTAGCAACCAATACGATTCGTGTAACTAATCTAGAACTTACAGTAACATGGTAGTCTGCTAAGAAAATCGTGCAGCTACGGCTGGTTGACCCATCTATTTCTGGATGATGTCCTTCTTCGCTCTTCGCTCTTTTTAACAGATAACTTCACTAATCGCTCCGACAGTCTATCGTAGGTTTGAAAGTTCAGATAGTCGACGCGTCGTTGAAACGACTATCAGATGGCGAAATCGAAGTATGGTGACACGCACTGACTTGATTATCCTACCGACAGCGCCAAATATAATTGTTGACTGTCGGGAAGAGTTTTCGAAAAGAAAAGGACGACGTAAACTTTCCTCTAACTGAATTTAATATAAGTTTCACAAATGAAGCTTAGTTTACTGGATTACAGCTAGTGACTTAACCTATGTGTCCTTTCGTTACGGTGGTTCGTGGACAAAAGGCGCCGCTTAGTTAAAAACTGTTTCACATCACTTCTCTTACATAATAGTGCGTCGTCAGCTCTTTCACATGGTTCTGGGAAGTAAATGGTTAGGGAATCGGTTGTTCGGCAGCAGATAAGGGTATCTATGGCCGTAACAGGCCCATCTGTGAAATGAATACCAATTTGATGTAGGCTTACCAACAATGAATAAAACTAATATTTTGTTCGCTTTTTTTATTTCTAGAAATATCACAACAACCCTGAAGAAACAGCACAAGTGATTACTGATGATGGCTGGGTCAAGACAGGAGACATTTTTTATCACGATGAACAGCAAAACTTTTATTTTGTTGATAGACTGAAGCTTGTAATCTATTGTAGGAATATGTGGGTAAGTATCATCAAATTAAGTACTTTGCGATAGTAGGTTGTAGATGGAACACTGAAATGAACATTTTTATGTTTTTCCGCGCACGATTTCACAATTAATATAAATAAAACACAAACTTGTTTTTACTGCAACCGGTTTCGTGATCATTTTCAGGCAGTAGATTACTTTATTTCAAAAGTGAGAGTAGTGTGATACTTAATAAAAATAGGGATAACAGTTTCTAAAAAATCTGTTGGACAAGGTTGTCTAAGATAGGTAGTCTATAATCCACCACGTCGCCTGGCAACGAATCAAATATTGTTTTTGCTCGATCAAAAATAAAGTCATGTCCTCGTAACAAATTACAAAGATTGGTTATATTAGCTGCGTGTTAAATAAATTTTGAAATTTTGAAGGGGGAATTACTATGAGATTTCTTAATTGCATTTCATTTATGTTCTCTAAGTCCTATAGAAAGACAAGTGAGTGATTTTATTCTAAATTTATGTTATTCATGGTTTACGACAATTAGCGAGATCAAATTGTGTCAGGATGGACGAATATAAGATTTATTTACTTTAGAACACTGATATTAAGTCATGTTTTTAGAAGAAAAATAAGTTTGTAATGAAATTATTGGTGGTAAAATTTAACAAAAACATTGCCTGGCGTTCGATAGAATCATTATTTGACAGTATAGTGCCAATATTGCCAAATTATTTTTCAAATACTTTTTATTTTAATAATTCGTTATGAATTAAATAATATATCTAAAATTACAAATAAATACAATTAGTTTTTTTAATTAATGATAAATATAGAGATAAGTTATTAACTGTAACTTTTTAAATGATGATTAAGTTTTGATACTAAATGGAGGCTGTCTACAAATATAAAATACTAAGCTCTGATTGGCTGTACGATATAGTCACGTTATTTTACCCCAGCAATTGTCTTTGTCATAAAAGGAAACACACAGCCTAGTCAGTCAGTCATACTTTTTATAACGAATTGGAAAATATACGAAGATAAGATAAATACTCTTTATTGTACAAACTAGTTAAAAAATATATAAAAAAATCATAAAACTAACTTAAAAAACATGAAAAAAAACACTATATAAAAATAACTTATAACTAAGTGCAGTGAAGAGTTTGTATTATTTTAACACTACCCAAGTACACATCTATCCCAGCAGAACGATAATACATTCTTGTCCCCTTAAAAAGATTTTGTAATTGATGAAATAAATCAACAGACAAGTAAAACAGGATGTTGAGAAGCATATGTCCATGAAAATGGTGCCTATTTTCCATAAACAAAGAAAATGCTTTTCATTTTAATGTAACTACTTATTTAAAGATCTTCTCTTTAAGATTATTCCTACGGAGCTGGAAGAAGTGATTACTGGTCACCCAGGAATACTGGAGGTGTGTGTGGTGGGTGTGCCTCACCCGGAAGACGGCGAGCAACCAGTGGCCTGTGTGGTGCGCCGCCCGGGGCATGACGTCACTGCGCAGGAAATCAAGAACCTTGTTGCAGGTGGGTTTACAACTGCGACGCCGATAAACACACAATCAAGCCTAACACACGTTGGAAAGTCGCATCCAAAACTATGGGAACAACTCATTGCTACTACATAAATTCAGGTATAATCACGTCCATAAACGCGGTTTGCACGAAAACTAAGTGTTCGTGAGACAGGGTTGTAAATGACGCCAACTCGGTGGCAAGTCAGGGATGGATCTTCGCTTGTTGGCATTGCTAAGCAAACTACATCCCCCTTTGATATTCGGGACCTTGATTCGCTTTTTGCGCTTTCGAATCTAAGTGGTGAGATCGGGGTAGCCTGGTACGGTGAACGTCCTATACTGATTATATACTTTAACCACCTCCGTGGCGTAACGGTTAGTCCGTTCGCTTCACATCTGGAAATCTCGGGATTCTGGGTGTGGTCTAACTTTGTAGGACTCGGTTTGTTTGGTGACAGAGATTTTTCCAATCCCGCCTGGTTAACTACTGCCATCTTCTTGCCGCCAAACATCAATGTTAACAGCATTGATGTGTTCCGGGATGAAGATAAGATAGCCAGGTAAAATCTTGGTAAGCCCGATTCCATCTTTGGCATGATTGTTACTTACCATCAGGTGAGATGATGCCAAAGCTTTTCAATTGTGGATAAAAAAAATAAGTACAAAATGTTACAGAGAAGCTGTCTGAAGGAAAGCAGCTGAGAGGAGGAGTCACCTTTATGGAGGAGCTGCCCAAGACTCCAACGGGAAAAGTGGCCAGGATGGGGATAAAGGAACTGATGCGCTGCTTGGAGAAAGAATAGAACCTTTAGATTGAGAAAATTCATACAAAGTGAAAACATGATTTAATCTCTTAATTTTTGTGATAGTTAAATAATAATTGAATTTTCTCTACAAATAATAAAATTGTAACAGTCCGATATCTGTAAATTATCTATCTATAATATAATAAAACTGTAACGGGGCCGTGTCTGTACATGAAATATTTTTGGAAAATAATAACTGTGGTGGACATTACTAACGATACAGAGGCCAAAACAACAACTTTTGGAATTTTTGTCTGTCTGTCTGTCTGTATGTTCGCGCATCACGCAAAAACTACCAGGCCGATTTTGATGAAATTTTTGTATGGTGGTTCCTTATAGCCCGGGTTAACATATAGGATACTTTTTATCCCGGAAAATTCAATAGTTCCCGTGGGAAAATCAAAAGTATTCATTTATAGAATGGCTCACCACGCAAATGTGATTTGACCTATAATAATCAAATTTTACACGTTGATACCCTTATCGCGAACTAAAACTGGGACATTGTGAATCCCAAAAAAAATAAGGATTCCTGCAGGAATGCAAAAAAAAATATCTTTAGAATGGCTCAACGTAACAATATGAAACCATTACATTGGAATGGGGTGTTTTGACTATCATTGTATAGTCGGGTATTCTTTATCCCGGGAAACTATAAAAGTTCCCGTGGGAAATTATCTATCGATACTCACAATAATAAATATACAGTACTTTTTCCACATATAAGCTACACATACCACACATTATAATCATAGCAGCAAAATGTCAATAGAGGGCACTGCAGGAATAATAAAACGCGCTTAAGTTGTGTTAAAACATTAAAATATTATTTCATACTTTTCAGTGGATTTCTTTTATGTATTTTTCAGAATGCGCTACTTTACATAACTCTAACTCTGGAACTATGGCACGTGGCGATGTGTTTCATAGACGAACAGATAGGATTTTTTTTACAGATTCCAATCGTGTAAAAAAATTAAAAACACATAAATCGAGTTTGGCATCTTTTAACAGGAGGCACAGATATGGGAACTCTTCTGACGGCGACTATATTTGCGTGTGGCAGTTGCTCTCCGCCCGCAATATCAATATCTGTGAACCTCATCAATGTATTTGCGGGTCCACGGTGGCCATCACGCACTGAGTTGCGATCGTTGTTTGTGAAGATTCCCACGTCACCAATTCCTTAATGAACTCACTCGGAGGGCACTGGTCTCGGCCAGATGGAATATTCCATCTTTGATGCCGGCGGCTGCAGCTTTAGTCAATCTGATGGCAAAAGGCCGGAGGGTTTAAACAAGTGCCATGGCAGAGAGGAACGTGCCTGCTTTGGGACACCACTTTTTCGGCCTCACACCTCACCCGTACGGTACTGCTGCTCAATTTGCGGCGAGAAAGAAGCATCAGAAGTACTCTGTCTTAGAGGCAAATTACTGCTTTGTGCCGCTGGTCTGCGAGACAACCGGCTGCTGAACCCTCAGAGGCCTTTGCCTTCATTAAGGAGATTGGCCGTCACCTTCAAGAGAGGAGATGTGAAGCCCGCTCCGGGTCCTATCTGCTGCTAAGGTTGTCTATTGCCATCCAGCGTGGCAACGAGAAGTGCGTTATGGGCTCCTTTGGAGCTGATACGACTCAAGGATTTGACCCATATTAATATTTTTAGGAAATGTTATTACTAGATTGATATAATGATTTGAATTAGTTTTTTGATAATATAGGTATATGTGTTATTCCATCATATCAGTTTATATACGTCCCCACCAAGGGGCTCGACCTGCCCTGAGTTAGGGCGATCAGGCCTTAGATGATCACGGGGGCCCATTGCAAGTTGAATGACTTCACACATAAGCTTCAAGTTTCTTCGCAGGCGTGTGCAGGTTTCCTCACGATGTTTTTCTCACCGTAAGAGCGTCGGAAAAACGTACATTTCCTAAAAATATGAAATCGATATTCGTATAGATATTGGTAAGTGGCAGGATTCAAACCACGGCCTTCCGGACAGGAGGTAGTGGCCCTAACCGTTAAGCTACCGACGCTCTATATGTTATTTAAGATTTAGAAATCCTTACTTAATATTATAAATGTGAAAATGTGTTTGTTTGTCTGTTATCTATTCACACTTCAACACCTCTACCAATCTTGAAGAAATTTGACATGCAGATAGCCTGTATCACTGGAAATGAAAAATACTTTTTATCTCTGGAAATTATCATAGCCCGATGCAGTTCCTCAGGAAACTAAAACAATACTCTTTGTTCGTTAAGTTATTTAAAATTGCAACGAAAAAATGGATTGGTGTGATTTTTAGCACAGAGATGAGGTGGAAAATGATATAATTTACTAATAAGTATATCCTGACATAGTTCCCGAGGGATCTGAGGACAACTGTTTTCTACGCTCGCGCACGTCGGTGGCGTCGCAACGGAGCAACGGATTAAAGTTATTTTTTGTAAAGAATTTGTTGAGGGGGTGGGAAGTGACAAAGACTGCTAATCCGAATAGCCCGATACAGTTCCTGAGGAACCTAGAGAAAACTCATGTCCACGCTTGCGAGCTGATTGCGGCTCGCGCACAACTCACTCTCGAAAAGAGTCATAAAAGCTATGTCCACGCGGGCAAAGCCGCGGGCAAAAGCTAGTAGGTACTAAAGAAAAACTATTATAAGGAGTCTTTATAAGATCAACAGAAACATTAAGATTTTTATTTAGAATTTTTGTCTGTCTGTACACGCATCACGAAAAAACTACTGCATGGGATTGAATGCAGTTTTCATTCGTGTATTTCTAGAGGTCTTACTTTAAATATAGGCTACATTTTAAAACAAAAAACAGTTGAATGTACAATAAGAGTATAAAACAAGCCATTTTACCCGAGACGTTCATGTCCGCGAGGGTGGATAGTCACGTAAAGGGTAAAATGGATTTAATGCTCGAGTTTTACACTCTGCCTTTTACTTCGATTACAAGAAAATAAATATTCAACCGCCATACAATAAATTTGGCAAGTTTATTATAATTAGTTTCCCACCACCCATTTTTTTTTATTTTCCTTTAATTTTACCTAACACAGGCAGCAGTCCGATTGGTCTGTAAGCTTTGGGAGTATTATAATTTGCTTTCCCCGGTTTCCTCAGGATGATTACGACTGCTTCCTTCTACGACTTTTGTTAGGTTAGGTTTTTTTTTTTTTTTCTTCTACCTCTGACATTATCAGAGCCTTTTTAAACTAAGTTTCTCTTTCATACCAGTTCTCGCTTTTATTCCTCTCGCACTTTTATTCCTCATACTTGATCTTTCTTTCATCCATCGTCTTTCATTGCCATTATGGGTGGGACTCCCATCTTATTTACTCTATGCTAATTTTCTACTACTTTTATCCATTTTGTTGTTTTTATTTATTTAGGTTACTTTTATCCATTTTGTTTGTTTTATTTGTTGGGGTGACAATAACACATACAATTTTCCTTTATTTTACACATTTTCTTATCTAGGCAATCTATTTATAAACTAATGTTACAACTATATTTTCTTACACTTATTTTTATGCTATTCTCTAATATATTACACAATATTATGACAGCATAATTTCTTCATCTATTTTTATTTCTTAAAATTACTTTTTCTGCTACTTTAACACAATAGTTTATAAACGTATCTCTTTGTTTGCTTTGCATTACTTCGCTAACGTTTTCTGATGTCAATTTGATGTTCATTTCTATTTCTGCATTGAGGCGATCCATGGCATGTACGGGGCAAGAAAACAGGATGTGCGACACAGTCTCCTCCATTTCCGGGTCGCAGATGCACGATGGGCTCTCCTTGCACCTAAAGCGGTTCAGGTATCCTGAGAACCCACCGTGCCCCGTCATAACCTGTGTGCTGATGCTACTGATTTCCAGTTTTCGCACTATATTGTACGCCGCCACAGCATTGGGGAAAAAGATTTTCGTCACTGATGCCGTTTCGCCAATATCGTATCTGCTGTTCCACTCATCAAGCGTCGCTGCTCTTATGCGTCGCCTGATGAATGAAACAGGACACAAATCATAGTCAGGTCTTCTCTTGGAACCCTCAGCGGCCTCCTTGGCCAGTGTGTCTGCTCTCTCATTTGCCTCCAATCCCGCATGAGCTTTCACCCAGAACAAAGTGACAACTTTGCCCTGAATAGATGCCAGTTTGATGTTACTCCTGGCCTCGACGGCCAGGGGGTGGAGGCAGCTGGGATTTTTGACAGTCAGGAGGGCCGCCATGGAGTCGCTGAAGATTCCAAAAGAAGAGTAGGCCCCGTGCTGCAATATCAGTTTGGTTGCCTTGTTTATGGCTAGGAGCTCCGCCTGGTAAACCGTGCAGTACGTTGGTAGAGCAAGTTTGAGGGCCTTTGTTTCAGTCCCTCCGCACCAGATAGACAGCGCGGCACCAACCTTGCCCCCAATCTTGCTCCCATCCGTAAATATTTGCATATCAAGTGCACTATGCTTATTTACTTCGTATTGGTTTACCAGGCACGTGAGCTCCAGATTTTCACGTTCTGCGGGGTGAGGGGCTTCTATTGCTGGAGCCATCCGCTCGATCTCCCGGTCTCCCAGGCCCGGTTGAGGGACGCCCCTCCTGGCTTGGTATAAGGAAGCCGCCTCATGGACTCGGAGGTCCAGAGGGAGCATTCCAGCCAGTACCAGTACCGAGTTGAGGGAGACCGTGCGGTAGGCTTTACACAGCTTTTGTGCGACTCCTCGTTGCACTGATGAGAGCTGTTTTATTGTTTTCAGCTTTTTTGCAGCAGGGGCCCAGGCAGCGGCGGCGTACAATATTATAGGTTCCATAGTTGCCACGTAAATTACCCGGATCACCTCTGGATGCAGTCCCCAACTGACTTTAGCGGCTTTTGCTATTTTTTTATAAACACCTAGAGCTTTTCTACAAACATTGGACACATGGGTATTGAACGTTAACTTGTCGTCGATAGTAAGACCAAGAAGCTTCATTTCTTTAGACATGCCAATGTCGACCCCCCCCCCATGCTCAGGCGCGGTGTGTCATATTTCAGCTTTTTAGTTAATGTAATTGCTGTAGTTTTGTTAGGAGCAAACTTGAGTTTGTTTTCGACACCCCACGCCAGAACATGCGCGAGAGCGGCACCGGCATGCCTCTCGACTTCTGAAGCTGTGCTACCATCAAATGCCAGGACAATGTCGTCAGCGAAGGCTTGACAGTAAACCCCCATGCTATCTAGGCTTTTTAGGAGAGGGTCCAGTAGAAGATTCCACAATATTGGGCCGCCGATTGAGCCCTGTACACATCCCTTGTTGGTGCTCTTCCTATATTCTTCTCCAGCATACCTCACCGTTACTTCCCTATCCTTCAGGTAGCTGTCAAAAACCCTCCTCAAGTTCCGAGGACACTTTTCCTCAGCCAGTCGGACCCTTATGGCCGGCCACCAGGCGCTATCGAAGGCCCCCTCTATATCCAACGAAACCAATGTTACCATTTTCTTTTGGTCCAGCATGTTGCGGGTATGTTGTATGAGGATATAGAGGGAGTCCTCGGTGCTCCTCTGCGGCATGAATCCGTACTGGCGAGTACTCATCCTCGGCAGCAAGTAAAACTTGAGGCGGGCCACCAACATTTTTTCGTAAATTTTGCCCATTATAGGCAGTAGTCCGATGGGTCTATATGATTTAGGGTTGGTGTAATCATCTTTACCTTGTTTTTTCAGGACTACTACCATGGCACTTTTCCAGGGCTTAGGGAAGTGGTGATACTCGAGACACTTATTTAGGAATGATAGGAAGAGCTCGGGGTTGACATTGATGCTATGGCAGCATATGTCGGCAGTAAGGCCGTCAGCCCCTGGAGCCTTCTTTGGGTTGAACGACGCACTGGCAACTAGCAGTTCAGCCATTGTGAACGGTGGGTCACAAGAGTCATCTTGCTCCCCAACGTTCACTTCATCCGCCTTTATTCTGATTTGGCAATGCGAGGTACTATCACTGGATGTGAGATCTTCGGGGTAGAAAGTCTCCGCAAGTAATCTCACGGAGCCCCTTGTGTTTAAAATCTCTCCATTCCTCTCCAGTGGTAGGTCCTCTTCCCTGCGCGTCGTTCTTCCAATGACTCTGTAAATTCCCTCCCAGACCCCCTCCCTGTCTTGCTTACAGCAAAAAGCCTTCCAGCTCTCGGTTTGAGCTTTGGACGCTTCTTACTCATATTCTTTTTTCTGTTCTAGGTATTCTTCGACTACCTTCGACCTGCGGTTTGGGGCGGCACAGCGTATTCTACGTTTTTTGGTGGCAACGGATCTTTTCATAGTTGCGAGCCTTTCGGACCACCACGGCAACGTCAGTTCCTCCTTGACTTTTTTGTTTGGCATAGCTGCAGAACAAGCCTCATCAATCGCTTTGGTCCAGTTGTTTGTCGCTATGTCGATCTCCTCTGCAGTTCTTATTTTATCTATTTCAGTCTTTGTAAAATTGTACTGGAGCAGGGAGTCGACAAGCTTCTCACGAAACTTGGACCAGTCAGCTTTCTTGGTGTTGAACTTTCTGGTTGTTCTGCAGATTTTTATGCCTTTTGATTTTTGGAGTCTGATATCAAAGACGATGCCGTTGTGGTCCGAACTCGTGAGTCCCTCGTCGATTGCCCAGTTGTCCACCAAGTCTAGAAGATCTATAGAACAAGCTGTTAGGTCAACGTGACTGCTGTACCGCTTCCCTCCCCGGATGGTGTCGAAGGTAGGAATTTCCCCTCTGTTCAGAATATGAAGGTCCAACTCACCGAGAGCTCCCATCAGATCTTCCCCCCTGCGATCACAGGACGGACTCCCCCACCAAATGCTCTTTGCATTAGCATCACCTCCAACAAGCCACCTTCTGGTATTAATATTGCGCTCCACCTTTTTTAGGTGTGTCAGGTAAGAGTCCATGGGCTCCGGTTCCGGCTCAAAGTAGAGGGAGACGAGTGTGACCTCCCAGGCACTGGTTTGGATCCCCACCACTACGATGTCGTTAGTGGTGAGTTTTGGGTACTGGATGACATTTATGTCGGGATCAAAGACGGCTATTGCCGCCTTTACAGTACCCTCTCCTGTGCCAGTGCTCTGGAAGATCCTCACTCCTTTGTAGCTCCTCATCACTTTTGCCCTGCCCACGTATGGCTCTTGGAGGAGCGCAACTGCCACTTTGCGGTTCTTCGCTTCAGTAAGCAGTTCGAAGGTGGCCAGTTTCTTACGCTGGAGGTTTGCCTGCAGCACTTTGTAGTAGTTTTGCTCGCCCTGGATGCCCTTAGCAATATGCCACTGACCGCCGGGCTATCTCATCCCATCTCCTGCGTGTCGGATAATCTGGGCTAAAGGCAATGTATTCGGTACACTCAAGTTTAGCCTTCACGCAGTTACGACAGCTCGGCGGTTCATTGGCTATTCTGTCCTCACACTCAGCGCTAAGGTGGATGCCGCCGCAGTGGCTGCACAGGTCAGCCGGTTCTTTGCAAAACCGTCTGCCGTGCCCGTAACCCAAGCAGCGCGTGCATTGGACCAGCGGGGAGTGGTCCTTGGCGACGATCCGTTGGAGATCGATACGGACGAGCCCTACCTCTGTCACCCTTCGCCAGATAGTAGGCGATACACTTACCACTATGTGACAAGTGTGAGGGTTTCTGGCTCTCTTCCTGTATTTAATCTCCAACCGATCATCCTCCGCGCCGAGCCCATGAAAAATGCCCCGGTTCTGGTTCCTCAGGGCCTTGGTAACGTCTTCATCCGTGTTGGACTGAAGGACATCCCTGAGAACCACTAGCGGGTCCTTATTCTTCATCTTCTCGACGCTGAGGGCCATTTCCTCTCTTCCCAGCCGGTCCATGATCTTATTCCTGTCCTCTTTTGTCTCAAACCCCATTACTATCTTTCTGTCTTTAGCCTTCCTGACTCTTTCTATCTTAATCCATCCTTCCTTGGCATCGACTGCCTTCCGGACTTTGTCTAATACTTCCTCCCCGGTTTCTTGGTCATCCTTGGAGGTGACCACGATGGAGTGTAGGGTTTTGAGTGCCGGTTGCGGTTTGCCACTCTTAGAGGCAGCTATACTCGCATAGGTTTTCACCTGCTCTACTGTCATTGTGTGGTCCTCCAAGGATTCCTTTAGTTTCTCCATTGCTTTCGTGTTCTCTAGCAAGAGCCTTGAGTGCTCCTCGAGACGTGCAACGATGTTGGGGTCAGAGTTGACCATAAAGGTAGCGTCGGAAGTGGACGCCTCCGGCTCCACCCCGGCCACCCTCTGCCCTTCTTTTTGCATCCCCGCGGCACCCCCGGCCACCTCAACCACCGGCATTTTGGAGGCAACCTCTGCTTCCTTGACCAGGTGGTAGAGTCGGTCAAGGGCCTCGGTGATGTTGTTCTTTATATCGGTTTTGAGGTTCCGAGAAGCACTCAAGTTAAGTTTTGCAGTCACGAGACAAGCCTTGGCTTCGGCTGAACGGCTCTCGTAGGTCTTAGCTTTACTTCCCGGGGAGGCTCTACATTTTTCGGTAGATTTTGCGGCCTGATTTGTAGTGTTCGATGGCCTTGTCGATCCAAGGTTGGAAGACTCCCATCTGAAGCGAAGAACCGCAAAGTGGCAGTTGCGCTCCTCCAAGAGCCATACGTGGGCGGGGCAAAAGTGATGAGGAGCTACAAAGGAGTGAGGATCTTCCAGAGCACTGGCACAGGAGAGGGTACTGTAAAGGCGGCAATAGCCGTCTTTGATCCCGACATAAATGTCATCCAGTACCCAAAACTCACCACTAACAACATCGTAGTGGTGGGGATCCAAACCAGTGCCTGGGAGGTCACACTCGTCTCCCTCTACTTTGAGCCGGAACCGGAGCCCATGGACTCTTACCTGACACACCTAAAAAAGGTGGAGCGCAATATTAATACCAGAAGGTGGCTTGTTGGAGGTGATGCTAATGCAAAGAGCATTTGGTGGGGGAGTCCGTCCTGTGATCGCAGGGGGGAAGATCTGATGGGAGCTCTCGGTGAGTTGGGCCTTCATATTCTGAACAGAGGGGAAATTCCTACCTTCGACACCATCCGGGGAGGGAAGCGGTACAGCAGTCACGTTGACCTAACAGCTTGTTCTATAGATCTTCTAGACTTGGTGGACAACTGGGCAATCGACGAGGGACTCACGAGTTCGGACCACAACGGCATCGTCTTTGATATCAGACTCCAAAAATCAAAAGGCATAAAAATCTGCAGAACAACCAGAAAGTTCAACACCAAGAAAGCTGACTGGTCCAAGTTTCGTGAGAAGCTTGTCGACTCCCTGCTCCAGTACAATTTTACAAAGACTGAAATAGATAAAATAAGAACTGCAGAGGAGATCGACATAGCGACAAACAACTGGACCAAAGCGATTGATGAGGCTTGTTCTGCAGCTATGCCAAACAAAAAAGTCAAGGAGGAACTGACGTTGCCGTGGTGGTCCGAAAGGCTCGCAACTATGAAAAGATCCGTTGCCACCAAAAAACGTAGAATACGCTGTGCCGCCCCAAACCGCAGGTCGAAGGTAGTCGAAGAATACCTAGAACAGAAAAAAGAATATGAGTAAGAAGCGTCCAAAGCTCAAACCGAGAGCTGGAAGGCTTTTTGCTGTAAGCAAGACAGGGAGGGGGTCTGGGAGGGAATTTACAGAGTCATTGGAAGAACGACGCGCAGGGAAGAGGACCTACCACTGGAGAGGAATGGAGAGATTTTAAACACAAGGGGCTCCGTGAGATTACTTGCGGAGACTTTCTACCCCGAAGATCTCACATCCAGTGATAGTACCTCGCATTGCCAAATCAGAATAAAGGCGGATGAAGTGAACGTTGGGGAGCAAGATGACTCTTGTGACCCACCGTTCACAATGGCTGAACTGCTAGTTGCCAGTGCGTCGTTCAACCCAAAGAAGGCTCCAGGGGCTGACGGCCTTACTGCCGACATATGCTGCCATAGCATCAATGTCAACCCCGAGCTCTTCCTATCATTCCTAAATAAGTGTCTCGAGTATCACCACTTCCCTAAGCCCTGGAAAAGTGCCATGGTAGTAGTCCTGAAAAAACAAGGTAAAGATGATTACACCAACCCTAAATCATATAGACCCATCGGACTAATGCCTATAATGGGCAAAATTTACGAAAAAATGTTGGTGGCCCGCCTCAAGTTTTACTTGCTGCCGAGGATGAGTACTCGCCTAGGTTAGGTTAGGTTAGGTTAGGTTAGGTTAGGTTGGGGGACCCCCCACAGTGCTTGCTTCCTCGTAGCGTTCCCCGGGCAACGTCGCGCCTGACCACCGTAACGGAGTGGCAGGCCGGCGGCTAAAGAGCACTGTGACTGAAGGTGACTTTGAAAGTTCTTACCTGTCTTCGATCGAACGTTCTGGTTCTCCCAGTTCCCTGGCCGTTGAGTCGCCTCCGGTTTCAGGTTGAAAGGGACCCAGAGTTTGTGCGATCTTCTATGTTTTTCACGATGTCTGACACCGAGTCAGTTGCATCGTCTTGTGCGGTTTCGGAGACGTCTCACAAGAGATTGTTCTCTGAAAGGGAGTCGGGATCGGAAACGGAAACCGAACAAAAAGTAAGGAGGTCTAGAAGGTCTACTGCTGCTTGCGGTAACTTTAAGACCCCAGTTGTGGTGCTCAACCGAGCAAAGATACCTAAAACGCAGCAAGTCACTGACACTGCTACCGAGAAGGAAATTCTTCAGGCCCTCCAGAGCCAAAAGTACCATAAGACGTCGGCCACCCTTGAGGAGGCCAACTTCAGTGACCTGGGGAATGTAGAATCCCTAGGTGCTGAAGATCTGAGGGCCAAAGCAGGCGAAAGACTGGCCAGAGTGGCCCTTATCGCCAAAAAGTCCGGAAACTTGAAAGGCACATTTCAAAGGGACATCAACAAATCTATGGCCGACCTTCAAGACATCGTCGACAGTCTTACGCGTCGCACGATGGACGATGAGTCACGCAGGTACCAAAGGGAGGTCCTGCAGCTGAGGCATCGCCTCGAACAAAATGAGGCGGAGCTCAAGGCGCTCCGGAGGGATTACTCTGAGAGGGGTAGGAAGACCCCTCCGCCTGCTCCAGAACAAGACGTAAAAAACCTCATGGAGGAGATGGAGCGTCGGATCGTGCTCACTTTAGGAGCTATGATCGATGCTAAAATCGATGGGGAGCGCGTACACCGTGCGCGTCCCCCACTCGCCGCCGACGTCAGAAGAACTGAAGGGAGGACCCCAAAACCCGCCAAACCGCAAGTGCCGAGGCCGCTGACGAGGTCGCAGGCTCCCTCTAAGGAGTCTGTGCCATCGACCAGCACCACTAAAATGGTGGAAACCTTAGCCGCGGTGGTTTCCAATATTGGGGGGAATCTTTCGGAATCCCAAGTGGCTAGGTCACTGGCGAAGTCACAGGCTCCCTTCCAAGAGCCTGTGCAATCGACCGGTACCACCAACATGGTGAACGAATCCTGGACCACGGTGGTCGGAAAAGGAAAAGGGAAGGGCAAGGGGAAGGGGAAAAGCTCCTCACCCTCAGCCAACAAGGTCGCCCAGGCGCCCCAACGTGCCTTAGGTGGTGCTCCGCAGCCATCGGGTAGGGCTAGTGCCCCGCAGGCATCTATCAGGACTAGTGGCCCTAAACCTGCTACAAGGGCCAATGTGCCGAAGCCACCGGCCAATACGTCGACACAAACTGCGGTCAAGGCCTCAAAACATAAAAAGAAGAAGAAAAATAAGAAGACTAACCTCACCCCCCCTCGCTCTTCGGCTGTAGTCATCACACTACTGCCGGAAGCAGGGGAGAGGGGAGTCACATACAAGGAGGTCCTCACTCAGGCGAGGAACCGCATCGGGTCTGATGCCCTATCTGAGTTAGGCATCAGTACCCTCAAAATGCGGACTGGTGTGACAGGGGCTAGAGTTCTTGAGCTTCCTGGCTCCCAGAGTGGAGCGAAGGCGGACCAACTCGCAGGAAAACTCCGCGAGGTCCTCTCTGAGGTTGCAAAAGTGGCGAGACCCACCAAGTGCGTGGATATTCGCATCTCGGGTCTCGATGACTCCATCATCAGGGAGGAAGTTCAGGCCACAGTAGCCGCCAAAGGTGGGTGCTCACCGGAGCTTGTCAGTGTCGGGGAGATACGCCCTGGCTCAGACGGATTGGGTACTGTTCTGCTACAATGCCCTGTGGCAGCGGCGAAGACGATCAAGGAGAGTGGTCGTCTCCTTATCGGTTGGAGCTCGGCACAGGTACGTGTGCTCGAACAAAGACCCCTGCGGTGCTACAAGTGTTTGGGGCTGGGGCACACTCGTATGACGTGCCCCTCGACAAGTGACAGGAGCGGTTTATGCTACCGATGTGGTCGCGCAGGCCACAAAACGACAGGATGCACCGCGCAGCCTAAGTGTGCCATCTGCCAGGATGCGGGCAGGCCTCATGGCCATGTTATGGGGGGAAACAAGTGTAGCCCTCCCCCAGTAAAGGGCAGGACGGACCCTTGGACCCGGCCCGCCGCTCCCACTGCGGAAAGCCGGATGACTCAGGAGGAAGCTACAATGGAAACACAATGACTGCACACCATCAATGTAATTTCCTCCAGAGCAACATCAACCACTGCGCCGGTGCACAAGACCTTCTTGTGCAGTCAATGGCGGAGTGGATGATAGACGTGGCGGTGGCAGCCGAGCCATATTTTGTTCCCGACCTGCCCCACTGGGCCGGGGACCTTAATAGCATGGTTGCCATTGTGACGAGGCCGGGTAACGATCCCGCCATCACAATAAAAGAGAGGGGCTCTGGATACGTGTCCGTATCCTGGGGAGAGTACATAATTATTGGTGTGTACTTCTCCCCAAACAAGCCGTTGTCGGACTTCGAGGTGTTCCTTGACACCTTGAGTCCGATAATCAGGAGAGCAGCGCCACAAAAAGTGCTACTAATGGGCGATCTTAACGCTAAATCGCGCCTGTGGGGCAATCCCGCTACTGACCCGCGTGGACGGGCAGTGGAGGAGTGGGCCATAGACACGGGGCTGGCCCTCCTCAATAGGGGATCAGTGCACACGTGTGTACATCGTAACGGTGGGTCTGTGGTGGACTTAACATTTGCCTCCCCCTCCGTTGTGCACCGTGTCCAAGACTGGAGAGTCCTGGAAGACACGGAGAACTTATCGAATCACCGATATATTCGATTTGGGTTCTCCTGTCACCAGAACCGTGCGGGTCCCCGACGGGACTGCTTCCCGAGGTGGGCCATTAAAAGTCTCGACCCCGAGCTGGCGGAGGAGGCAGCTATAGTCCAGAGCTGGGTTTCCTCCGTCTCTGCTCACGATAGGGTTCATGAGTCTGCGGGCCATTTTCGTGATTCACTCACGGTGGTCTGCGACGCGGCCATGCCCCGCGCGCGAGGATACCAGCCCCGCAGGGTAGTCTACTGGTGGTCGGCAGAAATCGCTGGCCTCCGGAGGGGCTGCATTGAGGCGCGACGAGCGTACACCCGCAGCCGCCGCCGCAGATTGCGGGACTTGCCTACCGAGGACCGGCTATATGCGGCCTATGGCGAAGCCAAACGGTCGCTGCAGCTGGCCATCGTTCAGTCCAAGGAATCTGCTAGGGCTGAGCTTCTGGAGGGTCTCAACAGGGACCCCTGGGGACGGCCCTACAAAACGGCACGGAATAAGCTCCGGGCCCAGTCGGCTCCTCTAACGGAGACTCTCGAGCCCCAGCTTCTGGACCAGATAATCGGGGAACTATTTCCCGAAAGTCCCGAGCACACCCCTCCCCCCATGCCACCCCCATCTGGCACTAGTATTGAAGAGGAGGAACCTGAGGTCCCTCCCATCACCGACGGGGAGATGGTTGCAGTGGCGTTGCGCCTCAAGGCGAAGAGGACTGCGCCGGGCCCTGATGGGGTCCCGGGAAAGGTCCTGGCGGTTACCCTAAAACACATGGGGGAGGATCTTAGGGAGCTCTTCAGTCGCTGTCTTGTAGCTGGCCAGTTCCCGAAGATCTGGAAAGACGGCCGATTGGTCTTGCTGAGGAAGGAGGGGAGGCCTGCCGACTCTCCGTCCGCTTACCGACCGATCGTGTTGCTGGACGAGACGGGGAAGTTGTTCGAAAGGATAATTTCTTATCGGATCGCCCAGCACATGGTGGAGACGGGGCCGAATCTGTCCGAGGCCCAATTTGGCTTTCGAGCCCGTCGCTCTACGATCGATGCCATCTCAACGTTAAAAACCTGGACGATGGCAGCGGTCGATGGAGGCAAGGTGGCGATGGCCGTCTCGCTGGACATCGCGAATGCCTTCAACAGCCTACCGCTTTCAACAATAAGGGAGGCACTCCGGTTCTATGGAGTGCCCCTGTATATGCGGCGGCTGTTGGAAGACTACCTCCGTGATCGCGAGGTAATGTTCGCGGGGAGGGAAGGAGAACTTCTCCGTCACCCAATGAGGTGTGGAGTCCCCCAGGGGTCCGTTCTTGGCCCACTGCTCTGGAACGTGGGATATGACTGGGTACTCCGTGGTGCGCTCCCGTCGGGGACGCGCCTGATATGCTATGCGGATGACACCTTAGTCGTGTCCCTTGGGGACTCCTTCCAGGAGGCGGCCACAATGGCCGAGGAAAGCACCGTAATGGTGATCAACCGCATTCGGGCCCTCGGGCTCAAAGTGGCTCTCCATAAGACGGAGGCCCTCTTGTTTCATGGGCCTTGGAGGGGGCCTCCTCCAGGAGCCCACATTGTCGTGGAGGGAGTTCAGATCGCCGTGAAACCCCAGATGAAATATTTGGGGCTTCACCTGGACGGGCGCTGGGGCTTTGCTGCGCACTTCCGCCAGCTAGCCCCAAAACTGATTGGCACGGCAGGGGCCCTGAGTCGCCTGCTGCCAAATGTGGGCGGGCCAGAAGTAGGCTGCCGTCGGCTCTTCGCCGGCGTAGTGCGGAGTATGGCACTGTACGGGGCACCGATCTGGGTGGACGCTCTGACGTCAGAGAACAAAGCCCAGTTGCGTAGACCGCAGCGGGTTATGGCAATCAGAGCGATCCGTGGATACCGGACGATTTCCTGGGCAGCAGCGTGCCTTTTAGCTGGTACTCCTCCTTGGGAGCTAGAGGCGAGGATCCTCGCCGCCGTCTATCAGTTCCTAGCGACGAGGAGGGCCAGGGGCGATCCCATCGCTCCGGAAGAGGTTGCCCACGTCAGGCACGTGGGAAGAAGAGCTTTGCTTCGGGAATGGGCAGATGGCCTCGCGACTCCTGAGTATGGAGTTCGCACCATAGAGGCGGTCAGGCCGGTCCTTCCAGAGTGGACTGAGAGGAGACACGGCGCCTTAACATTCCGCTTGGTGCAGGTGCTAACGGGGCACGGATGCTTCGGTGGGTACCTGCACCGAGTGGCTATCAGAGAGCCGACGCCCCAATGTCACGAGTGTGGCGCTGCTGAGGACACGGCGCAGCATACCCTTGAGGTATGCTCGGCGTGGGATCAGCGGCGTCGCTCGCTCGTGGCCATTGTGGGAAGTGACTTGTCCCTGCCAAGTGTAGTCCAAGCCATGGTCAGTGGTGAGACGGCCTGGGGGGCTATGGTGTCCTTCTGTGAGGACGTAATCTTGCAGAAGGAGACCGCAGAGCGGGAAAGAGAAGACGCAGCTTCTGCTGACCGTCTTCGAAGAAGACGTCCGGGTGGTAGAAGGAGGAGGTATGCCCACCTCCTTCCTCCAACCTAAGTGACACCAGCGGGGTGGGGTCGGGGAACCCCACTTCGCATTGCACGGTGCACATGTGTGGAGCGACCAAGTTTACTGGTCGCCCCATTACGTGAGGGGGCACGGCATTTGCTGAGCCAGCCGCCGGGAGTGCTGTGGATGGATGCTAATGCACTTCCCATGGCGCCCCCTATTAAGGCGGTTGAATGTAAACCGTGGGGGTTTTAGTGGGTATTCCCGCAGAAGGCGGGTGAGTCCCACATATCCCAGTCGCTCTTCCCCGAGTGGTTGGTTGAACTCGTAAATGAGTTTCCTCCACGAAAGAAAAAAAAAAAAAAAAAAAAAAAAAAGGTTAGGTTAGGTTGGGATGCAAGTCGAGTTCCTCCTCGTGTGCCAAACTGCTGCTTGTCCCTTTGGATACGTCTGGAAGGAACAGCAGCATCTTTTGGCCGGTGCATCCTGGGCGCTTGTCAATTATATCTCCTTGTGGGATATAATTGACTCGCGGCGAATACCCGACAAGCGGGAGGTATGCGTGTTCTGGGTTAAGTCGCAGACACGCATACGGGCGCACGCCTCGCTCTACTTTTAGAGTGCTGGCGTAGCGTGGAAGTATACCGTAATCCTTCGGGGGCGGGGGCCTTGCCTTAAATGGCCGGGCTGCGAGGAGACAACCTCTATAAAAAATATTGCGGGCGAGGAGACAACCTCGTTAAAAAACATTGCGGGCCGTGAGAGGAGGGTTTTGCCCTCAGCTCACGGAAAAGGTGGGACTGCGGGGGAGGAGGAGTGTCGGTATTGCGATGCGCCGCTCTCCCTATCCTCCGCAGCCGAGCGGGGTTGAGGAGTTGGAGGCAGGACCGTGGAGGGAGAGGAGTGTTGGTATTACGATGCGCCTCTCTCCCTGCCCTCCGCGGTCCTGCCTGGGCCTGCCGAAAGGTGGGCGGTCGCCGGTGGGGGACTGGAAGTAAAGGCTCTGCCGGTTTCCCAGTCCTCTGCCACTCGGGCGAAGCGGGAGTGCCGTGGGGTTTTAGCCGGTAAGAGTCCGGCATAACCCGTCGGCCTCCTCCAGCGGACGGGTATCCATGAGGATTTCCCCACGTAAAAAAAAAAAAAAAAAGGTTAGGTTAGGTTAGGTTAGTTTTTTTTTTTTTTTTTTTTTTTCTTGTACCTCTATCGGAAGGACAGAGTCTTTTTCTTTCTTTTTTCTATTCTATTCTAATCTCAGACATTCCAGTTCTCGCTAGTATTCTTCTCGCACTTTTATTCAGCATACGTGATCTTTCTTTCATTCTATCATCGTTTACTCTTTTCGGGTGGGATTTCCCGATTCCCTATACTAATCTAACAATCTACATTTTTCTTTTTATTGGGTTTTTGTTATCATATCAGCTCCTAGGTTTTGGGTATTTTGAAGGAAGTTGAGTACACAGTTTTATTTATAATATTACTTACGGCTATTTCATTATGTATCTATCTTTTTTACATTGATGTTTATTTCTAATACTACTTTTTACTTGTCATTACATATTTTATTTTTATGTTACTCTAAATATCACCACGATATTTGGCAACATAGATTTTTATACAGTTTTGTTTCACTTTATAACTATTCGGACAATTTTTACACAGTATTCTAAAAATGTATCTCTATATTTACTTTGCATAATAGCTGCAATATCATCGACTGCCATATTGGAGCATATCTTGTGTTTTATATTATGCCTCTCATTGAGGTGGACTGGGCATTCTATGAGAATGTGGGGGATTTATTCTGCAGTTCCTGGTTCACAAATGCATGAGGGGTCATCTTTGCACTTGAACCTAGCCAAGTACTCTGAAAAGCCCCCATGGCCGGTCAAGAGTTGGGTCAGTTCACCTGCTGGGCTGATTTTTCTTATAATACTGTGCGCAGCTATGGCGTCAGGAAAAAATACTTTTGTTATGCCCGCTGTATTTCCGTTTTTGTACCTTTCGTTCCATTCGTCAAGCGACCGCCGTCGGATGCATCGCTTGACGAATGAAACGGGGCACTTATCGTAATCGTGTTTTTTCTTTGCGTTTAGAGCCGCCTCTTTAGCCAACAGGTCTGCCTGCTCATTCCCTGCCAATCCTATGTGCGCCTTTATCCAGTATAAAGACACAGTTTTATTTAACTGAGATAAAGTGCAAAAGTTTTTTCGTATTTCAGTGGCTAGGGGGTGTGAGTTGGTCAGACCCGTTATTGTTTGTAGCGCTGCTCTTGAGTCGCTGTAGATGGCGAAAGATTTTTCTGTGCGACGTAAGACCATTTCAACAGCCCTGTGCACAGCCAGGAGCTCCGCCTGGTAGACGCTGCAGTAACTTGGGAGACTAAGTTTGACGGCGCACGCTTGGGATGTCCCTTTCCATAAAGAAATTGACGCCCCAACCCCGCCGCCAATCTTGCTCCCATCCGTGAAGATTTGCACGTCGTAATTGCTGTTTGCTTGAAGCTGTTCCTCGTCCTCCAGGTTCTGGAACTCCAGACTGGGCACATGGGCTGGATGTTGTGACTCTATTGCTGGGGTTCTGCTTTCAATTTCTCTCCCAGGTAGTTCTGGCTGCGGGAAACCTTTTTTAGCCTCATAGAGGGCAGCAGTCTCTTTGACCCTTATGTCCAGGGGCAGTATTCCTGTCAGGATCAAGACCGAGTGAAGGGATGTGGTTCTGTAGGCCTTACAAATTTTTTGCAGGAAGCCACGCTGCATCATGTTTAGTTTTTCTGTTATGCTTTTCTTTTTAGCTGCTGGAGCCCATGCGCTAGCCGCGTACAAAACTATTGGCTCTATTGTAGCCACGTAGATTGTTCGTAGGATTTCAGGGTGTAATCCCCAAGTAGCTTTAGCTGTTCTGGAGAGCTGTTTGTACACGGCTATTACCTTTTTGTTTATGTTTTTAATATGAGCGTTAAATGTTAATTTGGAGTCGATTGTGAGTCCCAGCAGCTTGAGCTCTTTAACCATGCAAATATCAATCCCGCCCATGCCCAGACGTGGGACGTCGTATTTCAATTTATTTGTAATGACCATCGCATTTGTCTTGTGTGGTGCAAATTTTAGTTTATTGGCGATTCCCCACGTCCGGACGCGCTCGAGGACGACATTCGCATGGTTTTCTATCTCTGTGGCAGTTTCGCCCTCGAATATGAGGACGATATCATCCGCGAAAGCCTGGATGAATTCTCCTTCATTGTGTAGTACTTTTAGCAGTGGATCCAGGAGAAGGTTCCACAAAGTAGGACCACCTATCGATCCCTGTACGCAGCCCTTTTCTGTTTTCTTACAGCACTCCTCTCCTGCATATCTTAATTTTACGCTCCTTTCGCTGAGATAGCTGCTGATAACTCTTCTCAAGTTCAGTGGACATTCTTCCTCGGCCATCCTGACGTTTAACATAGGCCACCATGCGCTGTCAAAAGCGCCCTCTATATCAAGTGAAACCAGTGTAATTATTTTCTTTTGGTGTAACCTAGACCTAACGTGGTTTATAAGGGTGTAAAGGGCGTCCTCTGTACTTTTTTGCGGTACAAATCCGAATTGTCGGGTACTTGTCCGTGGAATGAGATAGAACTTGAGGCGGGCTACCAGCAGCTTCTCATATATTTTGCCTAATATTGGCAACAGTCCAATAGGCCGAAAGGATTTTGGAGTGCTGTAATTTTCCTTTCCTGGCTTACGAAGGGCCACCACTGTCGCTTCTTTCCAGATTTTTGGAAAGAAATTCAATTCCAAACACCTATTGATGATTGCCAGAAATAGTTTGGGTTGGTTTTTGACAGCGCGGCTGCAGATATCTGCGGTTAAACCATCGGATCCCGGTGCTTTTTTGGGGTTGAAACTGTTTACTGCCCAGTTAAGTTCTGTGAGGGTAAAGGGTGGGTCCAGATTTTCATTTGGAGCGCTTATATTGTTTATTTTGATTGCCCTTTCTCTTATTTTTCGATGTTGTTCTTCATCCTCACTTTCGTTGTCCTCCGGGTAAAATGCATCGGCTAGGGCACGTGCTGAGTCCTTGGGGCTTAGGGTTTCACCTTTTATTATCATGGGGGGTGTCTTCTTCTCTTTTTGCTGTTCTGCGGATGACCCTGTAGATTCCGTCCCACATGGTCTCTCGATCCTGTTTCTCGCAAAACTCTTTCCAACTTTGAATTCTCGCCCTAGTTGCCTCCGCTTCGTATTCCTCTTTTTTGAGGAGGTACTCCTCTACTACCTTTGGCCGTCGACACGGTGCAGCACACCTGATTCTCCTCTTCCGGGTGGTGACCTCCTTTTTTAATTTTTCGAGGTTTTCGGACCACCACGGCATTTTTAGTGTCTCCTTATTTTTCTTCTTAGGGATGGTACTCGCGCAGGCCTCCGTTATGGTATCTGTATACAGGTCCACCAGACTCTCCAGCTGCTCCCTGTCACTAGTTTTTGTGGCATTTTCATGGGTTAGATTACGCTCTTGTGTTAACTGGCTGAATTTAGCATCAAATCCAGACCAATTAGCTTTTTTGGTGTTGTAGAGTCTGGTGGTCCTAGTAATACTGGTGCCTTTGGATTTTTGCAATTTTATTTTGAAGAAAATACCGTTATGATCCGAACTCGTCATACCCTCGTCAATGGTCCAGTCCTCCACCCGGTCCAGAAGGTCAGCCGAGCAGGCCGTGACGTCGACGTTGCTGCTGTATCGTTTCCCCCCTCTAACTGTGTCAAAAGTTGGTTTGTCCCCTTTATTTAATATTTGAAGCCCCAGTTCATCCAATGCACCCAACATTTCATCCCCCCGCTTATCTGTTGTAGTCCCTCCCCACCAAACATTCTTAGCGTTGGCATCCCCGCCAATAATAAGGCACTTTGTTCCTAGCTCCGCTACGATTTTCCTTAGATGGTCGAAACAGGGGCCCATGGGCAGGTTCGGCTCAAAGTAGAAGGACACCAGTGTGGTCCTCCAGGCACTGGTTTGGGCTCTCACCACTATGATGTTTTCTGTGGTGAGCTGCGGATATTGTATAATATCTATGTCGGGGTCAAAGACAGCAATTGCTGCCTTGACCGTACCCGCTCCAGTGCTCTGGAAGACCCTTACACCCCGGTAGTTCCCCATACTTCCAGCTCCACCCACATAGGGCTCCTGCAGTAGCGCCAAGCACGCCTTTCTTTTCTGCGCCTCTATCATTAGTTCCTCGGTAGCTAACTTTTTTCGTTGGAGGTTGGCCTGAAAGATTGTATATCTGGGATATTTGTCCATTGCGCCCTTAGCAATAAGCAATTGATGCCCATGCTATAGTATCCCATCGTTTGCGTACAGGGCACTCTATGCTAAAGGCGTTATGGTCCCATGTTTCCTGTTTGGCGTTGTTACAATTTCTGCAAGCTGGTGCTGTTCCTGCCAACCACTCTGCACACTCGTCCTTTAGGTGTGGACCGCCGCAGTGACTGCACAAGTCAACGTCTTCTCTGCAGAACCGTTTACTGTGCCCATAGCTTAAGCACCTTGTGCATTGCACAAGGGGCGATTGATCCTCTACTGTTATACGTTGGAGATCTATGTGCACAGTTTCCGCCTCGGTTGCTCTTCTCCAGATCTTCGGGGATACGCTGAGGACGACGTGACTTGTGAGCGGATTACGTGCTCTTTTTCTGTACTTTATTACCATGCGTTCTTCTTCAGAGTCCAGGTCGCTGAAAATGGTTCGGTTCTGGTTTTTAAAAGCCTTTAATAGTGCCTCGTCCGAGTGAATTTTGAGGACATTTTTCAAGACTATGAGGGGGTCCTTGTTCTTTACCTCTTTGCAGGTGAGGCTTTTACCAGAGTTTTTTATTCTATCCTTTATTTTAGCTCGGTCTTCTTCCGTCCTGCAACTCATGATAATTTTTCTGTCCCGAGCTTTACGGACCTTCTCAATTCGCACCCATCCTTCCTTGGCATCTACCGCGTCCCTTACCTTTTCCAAAACGCTTTCACCGTTTTCCGTTTCATCTTGCGATGAAATTACGATCGAGTGCAATGCAGTTCTTTCGGGCGTTCTATTTTTATTTTTTGTGACTACGCTTGAGTAGGTTTCTTTATTTGTTGTTTCCATTTGTTCTTTATGTCTGTTTATCGCCTCCTTTAGTTCATCCATTTTTCTATTGTTTTGTAGGATGTTTTCTGTGGTTTCCTGTAGTTTAGCTAGTAGACAAGCGCTTTGGTCAGTTACTGTCTCACTAGTGGAGGCCGTTTGTAAGTTACCTTCAGCTTTCTCCTCCCCTTTGTCTCTACTCTTTTCTTTGAGAGCAGTCTCGAGCTCCTTCACGATTTGGTAGAGGCGATCGATTGCCTCAGTAACGCTGGACTTAATATCAGTTTTTAAGTTCCTTGATATGCTCAAGCATTTCTTCGCTTTACTGAGGCAAGCTCTCGCCTCTGATGTCCTATCTTTGAAGGTCTGGGCAGGTTCTACTTGCGTCGTTCTAGATGTTTTGGGAGTCACAGATTTATTTAAGCCCGCTGCCTCAAAAGCATCTATGCTTCGTCTCACATTTGTGGCTTTCGTCACTGTTTTTGAGGGGGACGCGTTCGACTCGTCAACACTTACGTTTTTCGGGGTCCTAAACATTTTTAGAGGTACGCGTCAATTAATTAATATAAAATAAAATTTAAGTTTGTAAAAGTTGTATAGAAACGTAAAGATTTACTAAAACTAGTTCTCACCTAAGAAGCAGCGTCCAATATGGCTTAGTCAAGTATATATCAGACTATCAGTTTAAACACAAAAATACACGAAAGTCAAGAACCAAATGAAAAGGAGACAATGGTGAGATACTTAATCACTAACTATAACTAATGTAATCACTAGGTCAAAAGAAAAATTTTTAATAGGTCAAAAGAAAAATAAAATATACAATTAAGACAAAATTAGACAATAGAGATTTGTAGAGACAAAATTGAGGGCCCAATAAGACCCCCGTCAAATTGAAAAGGTCAAAGGCAGTAGTTAGGTGAAGTTCAGTAACAAATTAAGAAATTTTTAAAATTTACATAGAATCTGTATCTACATAGAGTCTATCTCTATATGTCAAAGGATAGCTATTGCTGAGCCTCGCACAATACAAAAAGTCTGGTCAAAATAGGTACACTGCTTGCGGAGATATCGAGCTTTGAAAATTTCCAATATGGCCGCCAAGATGGCGGCTGCTGATTAAAGATAGTTTTTTAAGGTCAGTTTTGATCGCAGAAGAGTGGGAAAAAGACCAGCGATATGTGCGTAGTGAGGAGCGTCGTGTGAGTCACTAAAAAAGGTCTAATATTTTTGCGTCTCTACGTAGAGTTTTGACTCTACCATAAGATAGGGTCACCGCTCCTGACTCAAACACAAAAAATCGCGTTCTTCTGCGACCAAAGCTTCTCAAGTTATTGGCAAAATAGATTTTCAAGATGGCCGCCAAGATGGCGGACGGAAAATTAAAATGCCCGTATCTCCGTTGCTTTTTGTCGAATCGAGCCGAGTTTGGGCTCGTTTTAAAGGGCTCAGCAATAGCTATTTGAGTAGCATACAAAAATTAAGATTAAATGGCAGCCTGATTTAATAATCGCAAAAAACACAAAAAACACACTAAAAGTACACAAAAAATAAAGAATTGAGGCAAAAGTCAGAGTTTTTTCGCCATCAGGCCACAGTATGCTAAAGTTCTTAAATTTAGAGGGTGGTTTGGTGAATCCAGCTGTGTTTCTTCTTCGACCACGTGGTAGGTCCAAAATTTCAAAAATTTATAGTTCGAAATTTTTTAGGGTGAAGTTGTCCAAAGTTTTTTACCACGTATTAAGTTCATTTAGCACTATTTTTTGGACAATTAAAAATATGGGGTCGTAGCGGTCTTGAGAGAGATATGAATTTTCAAAAAATGACAAAAATTTTAAAAGTCTATAATTTACGAACCACATGGAAAATTTCATCACTTTAAACGGCAAATGTTTGTGTCCAGTAGCAGCAAGAAATCCACATCACCAAAAACAGCCGCACGCCTCTGGGTCTGCAACCTCGTGCCACATGGTTTTTGGGTTTTCCAGTCACAGCTCCGTCTCCTTTGACCGGAAAAATCCAAAATTTGCAGCAAGGTAGAACTTCCAGGCCCCGATGTTATAGTTAGGTTAGGTTAGGTTAGGTTAGGTTTTTTTTTTTTTATTTTTTTTTTTTTTCTCTACTACCTCTGACATTATCAGAGCCTGTTTTTATCTAATTTTCTCTTTCATACCAGTTCTCGCTTTTATTCCTCTCGCACTTTTATTCCTCATACTTGATCTTTCTTTCATCCATCATCTTTCACTGCCATTATGGGTGGGACTCCCATCTAATTTAACCTAATCTACTTTGCTACTTTTATCCATTTTACTTCGCTACTTTTATCCATTATATTTTGTTTTTATTTGTTGGGGATTTATTAATTACACATCTATTATTTTTATTTTTACACAATTTTCTTTTTACAAACTATTTACAAACTAATGTTACAACTAAATTTTTTAAAACAACTTATTTTATATGCTTATTTATAATATGTTACAAATACTATGACAGCATATTTTTCTTATCTAGTTTTATTTCTTAAAATTACTTTATCGGCTATATTTTTACAGTAGTTTATAAACTTGTCTCTTTGTTTACTTTGCATTATTTCGCTAACGTTTTCTGGTGTCAATTTGATGTTCATTTCTATTTCTGCATTGAGGCGATCCATGGAATGTACGGGGCATTCGAACAGGATGTGTGAAACGGTTTCCTCCATTTCCGGGTCGCAGATGCAGGATGGGCTCTCCTTACACCTGAAACGGTTCAAGTATCCGGAGAACCCACCGTGCCCCGTCATGACCTGTGTGCAAACACTGTTTACTTCCAGTTTCCGCACTATACTATACGCCGCCACAGCGTCAGGGAAGAAGATCTTCGTGACTGATGCCGTTTCGCCTACATCGTATCTGTGGTTCCATTCATCAAGCGTTGCTGCTCTTATGCATCGCCTGATGAATGAAACAGGAAACAAGTCGTAGTCGGGTCTTCTCTTGGAACCTCCAGCGGCCTCCTTGGCCAACGCATCTGCTCTCTCATTTGCCTCCAGTCCCGCAGGAGCCTTCACCCAGAACAAAGTGGCTACTTTGCCCTGATGAGATGCCAGTTTGATGTTATTTCTGGCCTCAACGGCCAGGGGGTGGAGGCAGCCGGGATTTCTCACGGTCAGGAGGGCCGCCATGGAGTCGCTGAAGATGGCAAGGCAACCAAACTGATATTGCAGCATGGGGCCTACTCTTCTTTTGGAATCTTTGGTTAGGTTAGGTTAAAAAAAAAAAAAAAAAAGGTTAGGTTAGGTTAGGTTTGAAGCGGTAAGACCGGTCCTTGAGGACTGGGTGGATAGACGAAAAGGCGTTCTCACATTTCGCATGACGCAGGTCTTGTCAGGGCATGGATGCTTCGGCAAGTACCTGCATCGGATCGCCGGAAGAGAATCAACGCCACAATGTCACCACTGTGATGGTTGCCCGGAGGACACAGCTCAGCATACGCTGGAGATATGCTCCGCCTGGGATGAACAGCGCCAGGAACTCGTTGCTGTATTGGGGAGTGACCGTCATCCGAAATATGGTCGAAAGTGAGAGGTCATGGAAAGCTGTACTCTCCTTCTGCGAGAACGTCATTTCAATGAAGGAGACGGCGGAGCGGGAGAGGGAGATTGATTCTGCCTCTCACCCAATCCGCCGACGGAGAGCCGGGGTCCGGCGGAGGAACATCCGTTCACTCCACCCTCCCACTTGATGGGGCCCACGGGCGGTTAAACGGGGGCGTGACCACCGTATAATGGGCCTCATGAGAAGGCGCACGTGGTGTTCCCATGTGCCTTCCTGCGATGGACTTGCAGGGTGAACCCTCCTGTAGAGATTGGCCAGCCGAAATTCAGCTGGCCGCCGCCGTCGGGGCCACGGTTGAATGCTTCGGTGACCCCGCGACCCCGGCATATGGCGACGCGAAGGAACACCCCGGTGGTTTTAGTGGGTATACCGACAGGTTATGCGTCGGGGAGTCCCACACACCTCCGCGTGCCGTCCCCGCGGCGCGCGTAGAGACGGTGCGTAACGCATTTCCCCGGGTAAAAAAAAAAAAAAAAAAAAAGGTTAGGTTAGGTTGGGATGCAAGTCGGGTTCCTCCTCGTGTGCCAAACTGCTGCTTGTCCCTTTGGATACGTCCGGAGGGAACAGCAGCATCTTTTGGCCGGTGCATCCTGGGCGCTTGTCAATTATATCTCCTTGTGGGATATAATTGACTCGCGGCGAATACCCGACAAGCGGGAGGTATGCGTGTTCTGGGTTGGAAGTATACCGTAATCCTTCGGGGGCGGGGGCCTTGCCTTAAATGGCCGGGCTGCGAGGAGACAACCTCTATAAAAAAATATTGCGGGCGAGGAGACAACCTCGTTAAAAAACATTGCGGGCCGTGAGAGGAGGGTTTTGCCCTCAGCTCACGGAAAAGGTGGGACTGCGGGGGAGGAGGAGTGTCGGTATTGCGATGCGCCGCTCTCCCTATCCTCCGCAGCCGAGCGGGGTTGAGGAGTTGGAGGCAGGACCGTGGAGGGAGAGGAGTGTTGGTATTACGATGCGCCTCTCTCCCTGCCCTCCGCGGTCCTGCCTGGGCCTGCCGAAAGGTGGGCGGTCGCCGGTGGGGGACTGGAAGTAAAGGCTCTGCCGGTTTCCCAGTCCTCTGCCACTCGGGCGAAGCGGGAGTGCCGTGGGGTTTTAGCCGGTAAGAGTCCGGCATAACCCGTCGGCCTCCTCCAGCGGACGGGTATCCATGAGGATTTCCCCACGTAAAAAAAAAAAAAAAAAAAGGTTAGGTTAGGTTAGTTTTTTTTTTTTTTTTTTTTTTAATTACTGCTACCTCCAACATGATCGGAGCCTATTTTCTCTAAGTTTCTCTTTCATACAAGTTCACGCTATTTTGCTTCTCGCACTTTCATTCCGCATACTTTTTCTTTCTATCATACGTCTCTTTCATTCTATTACGGGTGGGACTCCCGACTGGTTTCCTGATCTTACTACTTTTTATATTCTTTATTATTATTTCAATAGGTAAGGTAAATAACTGTACTCTTAGGCATGTTTTTCTTAATTTCGTTTTACATAGTGGTTCTTTGCTTGTTTTAATAAATGTTACATGGAAAAGTGTTCTTATTCTAATATATCTATTTTTTAAATCTTTATATAATTTTTTGTCATTAAAATCTATGCTAATTCCTAATATTCTGTATGATATTATGACAGCATATTTGCTTAACTCTAAATATATATGTTTATCTTTATATTCTATGCATATCTGATATATACTACATGATATAATGATAGCATATTTGCTTAAACACATTTTATTTTGTTTGATAAACTTATTTTCGATTTTGACACAATACTCTATGAACACATGTTCTCTATATGTATGCCTCGTCCATAGAACGACCGGACACAGATCATATGCTAGCCCTCTCCCGGAACCCCCAGCGGCCTCCTTAACTAGCAAGTCGTCCTCCTCGCCGACCTCCAATCCTGCGTGGGTCTTTATCCAGTACAACACATCAGGGTTGTTCTGGTGAGATAAAGATTTATTGATATCTCTGGCTGCTACCGCTAGGATATGGAGGCAGTTTGGTTTCACGACTATCAAAAGTGCTGCCATTGAGTCGCTGAAGGTTCGAAGAAAGGGTGCTGCTACTAGCTGACACCGACAAGTGGTGGTAGTAAGGTCGCCCAGGACGCCCTCAGCAATAAGCTACAGACGTCCGGGCTAACCCGTCCCACTTTTGGCGTATTGGGCAGCTAGAGCTAAAAGCATTATGGTCCGCTCGCTCTAGTTTGGCCTTGACGCAGTTTCGGCATGAGGGTAGGTCACCAGTAAGCCTGTCCGCACACTCTGCACTGAGGTGGGGGCCTCCACAGTGGCTGCATAGGTCAGCCGGCTCCTTACAGAACCGTCTGCCATGCCCATACCCCAGGCAGCGTGTGCACTGGACCAAGGGGGACTGGTCTTTGGCTACGATGCGCTGGAGGTCAATATGGACGAGCCCCAGCTCTGTCACCCTTCGCCAGATGGTCGGCGAGGTACTTATTACTATGTGACAGGCATGGGGGTTCCTAGCTCGTTTCCTATATTTGACCTCCAGGCGATCTTCCCCTGCGTCGAGGCCGTGAAAAACACCCCGATTCTGGTTCCTCAAGGCCTTTAAGACGTCATCATCTGTATTGATTTGTAACACGTCTTTGAGGAGAACCAGTGGGTCCTTGTTTTTCACTTCCTCGACGCAGAGGGCCGTCCCTTCTCTTTCCAATTTGTCAATCACTTTCTTCCTTTCTTCCTTTGTTTGGAAGCCCATTACCACCTTTCTGTCCTTGGCCTTCCTTACTCTCTCAACCTTGACCCAACCCTCCTTTGCGTCAATCACCTGCCTCACCTTGTCCAGCACCTCCTCCCCAGTCTCCATCTCATCCCTGGAGGTCACTACAATGGAGTGGAGCGTAGGTTTAGGTAGCGACTTCTCGGTAGCAGCCACGCTAGCGTAGCTCCTAACCTGTTCCATTGTCACCCTCTGGCTCTCCAGGGACTCCTTCAGTACCTCCATCATTCTGGTGTTTTCCACTAGCAACCTTGAGTGCTCCTCGAGACGGATGGTTAGGTTGGAATCAGGGTTGACCATGAAGGTGGCGTCGATTGCAGATGCTTCCGGCTCCACCCCCACCGTCTTCTCCTTCTCACCAACCAACCCTGAGGCCCCTCCGACCTTTTCCACCCCCGGCGTTATGGAGGCCCTCTCTGCCTCCTTTACCAGTTGGTAGAGCCGGTCTAGGACCTCGATGATGGTGTTCTTTATCTCCGTCTTGATGTTTCGAGAAGCACTCAAGTTAAGCTTCCCGGTGACCAAACAAGCCTTCGCCTCTGCCGAACGACTCTCGTACGACTTACCCTTTCCCTCTGGGGAGGCTCTACATTTGTCCGTCAGTCTGTCCTGGGACTGCGTTTGGCGCGCTTTCGTGGCGGTAGTCTTCTTAGTGGCACCGGTCGAGTCAGAGTACGAAGACTCCCACTCGTTTATGCTGCGCCTTACGCTATTTTTTGTGACTAGTTTAGCAGGTGATTTTTTGGCGTCGGCACCGGTCGCTCTCTGGGGAGTCCTGGCAGTGTACATGTTGAAGGTATGCGTCAAACAATAAACAAAACAGTAGTAAAAATAAATAACAATATAGAATAAATGAGAATAAAACAAGATTCGACTCTACCTAGTCAATTTGTATTTGATATGTCAATAAACGATAAGGTAAGGTATAGTAGAGTCGGGTTGAATGGGGCCCAATAAGACCTCCGTCAGTTTATAAGCGTCAAAAATACAAAACTAAAGTAAAAATAACAATAAAAATCGAAAATAGAGTCAAAGCTCTACATAGAGTCCAACTCTATAAATAAGAAGATAGCTTTTGCTGAGCCCCACAGTCCACAAAAAGTTGCGTCAGAATCGGTGGACCGGTTCCGGAGATAACTTACTTTGAAGTTTTCCAATATGGCGGCCAAAATGGCGGTCCCAAACTAAAATTGGTTTCTTGAAGTCAGTTTTAATCGTAGAAGGACGGAAAAAAGACTAGCGATATGGGCTTGCCGAGGAGTAACACAACGACCACTAATAAAGGATCAAAAAATTTGGGACTCTACATAGAGATTTTGCTCTACTTTTTGATAGAGTCGCTGCTCCTATTACAAATACAGAAAACCGTGTCCTTCTACGATCAAAACTCCGGATGTTATGAACAAAACAAACTTTCAAGATGGCCGCCAAGATGGCCGACTAAAATTTAAAATGATTGTAACTTCGGTTCCCTTGGTCCAATCGAGCCGTTCTTAGGCTCGTTTAAAAGGGCTCAGCAAGAGCTATACAATGAACAAGATCAAAGAAAAAAATAATGAAAAACCTGATTTAATATTAACAAAAAACACAAAAAATTTACAAAAAAGTACAAAAAACAGTGAAATAAAAAGGAAAATCAGAGATTTTTCGCCGTCAATCCTTAAAATACATATAATCTAAGTTTTTAAAAGTAATTTGGTGGTTCTAGGAATTTTCCTTTTACTACCTCGTGGCAGGTACAAATTTTCAAAAAATCATAAAACAAAATTTTTTAGGGGGATGATTACAAAATTTTTTAACCACGTATTAGGCTTATGAAACACTCATCATATCAGCCGAAGGAAGTCCACTGCTGGACATAGGCCTCCCCCAAGGATCTCCACGACGACCGGTTCTGCGCTGCCCGCATCCAGCGGCTTCCCGCGACCTTCACCAGGTCATCGGTCCACCGAGTGGGAGGCCTGCCTACACTACGCTTTCCGGTGCGTGGTCGCCACTCGAGAACTTTACTGCCCCAACGGCCATCTGTTCTACGAGCAATGTGCCCCGCCCACTGCCACTTAAGTTTAGCAATTCTGAGAGCTATGTCGGTTACTTTGGTTCTCTTACGGATCTCCTCGTTTCTGATTCGATCACGCAGAGAAACTCCGAGCATAGCACGCTCCATTGCCCTTTGGGTGACCTTGAGCCTTCTTATGAGGCCCATAGTAAGCGACCATGTCTCAGTTCCGTACGTCATCACTGGCAACACACATTGGTCGAAGACCTTGGTCTTAAGACACTGCGGTATCTGGGACGTAAAGATATTGCGAAGCTTCCCGAACGCTGCCCAGCCGAGTTGGATTCGACGATTGATCTCTTTCTCGAAGTTGGACCTACCTAACTGGACTGTTTGTCCCAGGTATACATATTCGGTAACAACTTCGAGTGTAGAGCCTCCAACCTTCAGAGGAGTAGGTATGACACGGACGTTTGACATAACTTTCGTCTTGTCCATGTTCATTCTAAGACCCACTTGTTGAGAGGCTCTACTGAGGCCATCGAGCATTGTGCCTAAGTCGTCCATAGTCTCAGCCATGACCACGATATCGTCAGCGAATCGAAGGTGGGTGATGTACTCGCCGTTGATATTGATGCCGAGTCCACCCCAGTCCAAAAGCTTAAAAACATCTTCCAGGGCGGCGGTGAACAGTTTCGGAGATATAACGTCTCCCTGTCTCACCCCTCGCTGCAGCTGGATAGGTTCCGAGTTTTGATCCTGGAGGCGAACCGACATGGTGGCGTTTTCATACAAACACTTCAGCACTTCGATATATCGATAGTCAATTTGGCACCTCTGGAGAGACTGTAACACAGCCCAGGTTTCGACCGAATCGAAGGCTTTCTCATAGTCCACGAACGCCAAGCATAGTGGCTGATTGTACTCTTCGGTCTTCTGTATAATCTGCCGCAGCGTATGTATGTGGTCTATGGTACTAAATCCTTTTCGGAAACCGGCTTGTTCGGGAGGCTGGAAGTCGTCAAACCTGCGTGCGAGACGATTCGTAATGACCCTCGAAAACAGTTTGTAGACATGGCTCAGAAGTGAGATGGGTCTGTAGTTCTTCAGCAGGGTATTGTCGCCCTTTTTGAAGAAAAGCACGACCACACTTCTGTGCCATGCCTTAGGCGTTTGTCCTTCAAGTATAACGGAATTAAATAATTTCTGAAGAGCTTTAAGTACCGGTGTTCCACCTGCTTTCAGAAGTTCAGCCGTAATTCCATCATCACCCGGTGCCTTATTGTTTTTAAGCTGTTTAAGAGCCATTCTAATCTCGTACAGGCTGACGTCCGGGATATCTTCGGTATAGTGTCGGGTAAGTCTAGCTCTTGGGTCTTTAGCCAGATCGCTGACAGGCAGACGTGTGGTCGTGTACAATTGTCCGTAGAACTTCTCAACTTCTTCCAGCAACTCAGTCTTAGACGATATGATCCTGCCGTCCTCAGTCATGAAACACTATTTTTTAGTAATTTAAAAATATGGGGTTATAGATCTCAATAAGGAAATATTAATTTTCAAAAATTTTTTAAAATTTTAAATGTCTGTATTTAATGAACCACCTGGAATATTTCATCGGTTGAAATGGCTGAGTGTTTGGTCGAGCTGCGCGAAGAAAACCACACCTCCAAAAGTAGCCGCACGCCTTTGCATCCACGACCTCGTGGCCACGTGGTTTGTGGTTTTTTGACTGCAGCTCCCCCCGCTTTGGCAGGAAAAATCCAAAAATTTGCAGCAAGGTAGTCCTCAATGACGCCGATGTTATGGCACTATAAAAATCATAGGTCGCAGCGCTTAATCAAGCAGCGTACGCACTTGAACTTTCATAAATTTTTAAAAAAGCACTTTTTCACAAATAATTATTCAGCCGATTAAGTCCGGCTAAAACACTTTTCGCCAATAGATAGTCCGTATTTTTCCTCATGTTTTGGTGTATCACACGCTAATATTGGATCACTTTTTCCTATTTTTACTATTTTTCGAAGGAAATTTTGACCGCGGAGCAGTCTTACGCGTGTCCGTTATGCGCGGGGGGTGGCGCGCGACTGGTTAGGTTAGGTTAGGTTAGGTTAGGTTAGGTTTTTTTTTTTTTTTGTAGTTTGAGATTTTGGGCTCATGAAGGGCACGGAGCTAATGGAGTACTCCAGAGACCCTCCACTGCCAAGTGGTGGAGTAGGGTAATTGATTATGGGGCGTTAATTTTTAAAGATTTAGCCAAGTTTTTTTGGCGAATATTATTGGAGGGGGAGGGAGTTGGAGGAGGGAGTGGAAAAAGAGTGAAGGGTTAGGGGAAGAGTAAGGGAGGGGAAGTTGTTAGGAGATTGGGGTTGAATGGAGTTTAAGAAAAGTTGAGGAGTGTTGAAGGGGAGAGGGGCGGAATATAGTACATATATAGTTCAAAGGTAAGGTCAAGGTCAGAGTGTTGGTCAAGGTAAAGTTTAAGGTCAAGGTGAAGGTTAGTGTCAAGTTTAAGATCAGGGTCAGGATCAAGGTTAAGTCAAGGTTGAGTCAAGGTAAGTGTTAAGCTCAAGGTAAGTTTCAAGGTCAAGGTCAAGTTTTAAGGTCAAGTGCAAGCTAGGGCACACATACATACACATATGCACCCCGACCCACACTCCGACCCCACATATCAATCAGAATTCCAAGCCAAAATCACCAGCGATTTGACCATAAGTCAAATCACCAGTAATTCCAACCTGGAACCCGGATTCACTGAAATTGAAAACAAAGGTTATAAAGTTTAATGGTTCTTTGACCTTACAATGTTAATCAAAATTTGAAAGAAAAATTACAAGTGACCTGACACATATAAAAACAAAAGTAGTAAAATTTTATTGGTTCTTTGACCTTACCTATTAATAAGGTTTTTTTTTTATATATTTTTATTTTTATTTTTTTTATTATTTTTATTAATTTTTTTTTTTTTTTTTTTTGTTGACAGTAATAAAGTTTAATGGTTCTTTGACCTTACAATGTTAATCAAAATTTGAAAGAAAAATTACAAGTGACCTGACACTTTTTTTTTATTATTTTTTTTTTATTATTTTTTTTTTTTTTTAATTTAAATTAAACAGGCAATGTAAACAATTAGGCCGCTTATATTTTCATTTGATTACCCGGCCCTGGCAAATCAGTGAATTATAGTTAATGACAGTGAAAGCTACCAGGCCCTGGTACAAGCATATAATAAATTATTTACTCAAGAGAGTTAATAAAAAAGAGAATAAAGACAAAATATGAATTAAACAGGCAATGTCAGCAACAGGCCGACATACAAACGAACATATTGCCAATTATAGTTAGAATCATAATGTAACCTACCAGGCCCTGGCACGGACATATAATAAGTTATTTACACAAGAGAATTATTACAAGAGAGAATAAGAACAAAATTAGAATTAAACAGGCAATGTAAACAATTAGGCCGTGCACAAACGAACACATTGCCACATTTTCATTTAATTACCCGGCCCTGGCAAATCAATGAATTATAGTTAAAATGACAGTGAAAGCTACCAGGCCCTGGTACAAGCATATAATAAATTATTTAGACAAATGAGAATTAAACAGGCAATGTCAGCAATCAGGCCGACACACAAACAAACATATTGCCAATTATAGTTAGAATGACCATGTAACCTACCAGGCCCTGGCACGGACATATAATAAATTATTTACACAAGAGAATTATTAGAAGAGAGAATAAGAGCAAAATTAGAATTAAACAGGCAATGTAAACAATTAGGCCGTGCACAGACGAACACATTGCCACATTTTCATTTGATTACCCAGCCCTGGCAAATCAATGAATTATAGTCAAGATGACAGTGAAAGCTACCAGGCCCTGGTACAAGCATATAATAAATTATTTACTCAAGAGAGTTAATAAAAGAGAAAGTAAAAACAGAATATTAATTGAACAGGCATTGGCAACTATCAGGCCGACATATAAACGAACACACTCCCTGACATCTCTGTTTTCGTTAATTAGTGTTTTAATTGAGTTAATTATTGATTTAGAGCTGATCTCTCCGGGGAGGAGGCTTCTCCAAGGGCTATGCATCCAGGGGAGTCGCAAGGGAAGCCAAAGTAGAAGTTAGGGGTCATGGTTAGGGTCAGGGTCAAGGCCAAAATCAAGGTTAGTTAGGTAGTTAGTTAGTTAGGTAGTTAGTTAGTTATTTAGTTAGTTAGTTAGTAGTTAGTTAATTAGTTAGTTAGTTAGTTACACAGTTGGCTACCGGCAGCTCGGCCGGCTACCGGCCGGCCGCCGGCAGCACAGTCGGCTACCAGTTGCTCGGTTGGCCACCGGTTGCAGCGTGGCCACCGGTTGCACGATGGGCTACAGGCTGCAGGGCGGCAACCGGCAGCACCGCCGGCTGTCGGCAGCACAGTAGGCTACCGGTTGCAAGGTGCAGGTTTTAGAGATTTTAGAGTGAGTATATTTACGTAATTTGAGATTCATCTTTTTATGGGGGGCAAATAGGGGGGTTTTGATTTTTACAAGTCATTGTGCATATGTCAAAACAAGTTATAGTTCAGCTAAATGTTTCATATGATTAGTCGTATAGATTGCAAACATTTTTCAAGAAATTGGCCCGCAGCTGACACAACCACAGCCCCTGGTAGTTGTAAAAATTTTACCTCTTTTTTCCGGTTGCGTTCCCGAGGAAACGAAGATGATTACAATAATATCCCAAACAGGTAGACAACACGTGTTCCCTTCTCATTGATGTCGTGTTTTCGGATATTTTATTTAGTGGCCTATTTCTGAGATAAGAGAATACTTACAAGCTGCGTCTAATTGGTAAGGCGCAAATACAAACTTGTATAAGTTTTGTGTAGGTAGATTGACTAGAGTGCTTCTCAAACTCAAAATTCACAAAATTCTTTCAGAACCTTCAAACCCAAAATCGTCAATTGTGATGAACGTTGCCTACCACATCTTTGAGGGGGTGTATTTTGTAGTAAGGAGGAGACCAAGGCCATCGGGGGTCTTCTACCACCACAGACAACTGAGACAAGTTCAAATATGTAAAATCGGTTTTGGTTTGGTAAGTTTTCGAGTATGAAAAGCTTCCTAGGTAGTTAAAGACAGCTTAGCAGTGAAGTCCAAAATCGGAGGCAGCTTACGGGAGGCCTAGGGCTCCGCTGGCCCCGCTAGATTCCCCGCGCCGTATCTCGGGAACCAGATCAGTTAGACCACTCGAGTTTGGGCTTTTCGTAATCAGGAGAATCCGGGCTATCACTTGGCATAGGTGGATCCCCCCTCCCATGCAGTTGGGGGGAAATGTAAAAATAGAGTGTGGGAATATAATCAATTTATTTAATTTAAATACGAGCTTGGGCTTTCCGTGATCAGGGGAATCAAGGCTACAGCTTGGCACAGGCCCAGCGTGAGATTAAAAATAAAGATTAAAAATAAGTGTGAAGATGTGGAGTTTAAGGTTGTCGGTTAACGGTTGCACAGTTGGCTACCGGCAGCACAATTGGCCACCGGTAGCACGGTAGGCTACCAGTTACACGGTTGGCTACCGGTTGCAGGGTGGCTACCGGTAGCGCCGTTGGCTACCGGCAGCACAGTAGGCTACCGGTTGCACGGTTGGCTACCGGCTGCAAGGTGCAGGTTTCTAGATGTCTAGGTTTTGAGTGAATATATTTACGTAATTTGAAATTCACCTTTTTCTGGGGGACAGATATAATTGTTACAAAGTTAATTAACTTTGCCACCAAATTATATTTACGTAGTTTGAAATTGACCTTTTTGTGGGGGGCAAATAGGGGGGTTTGGATTTTTCCAAGTCATTGTGCTTGTGCCAAAACGAGTTGTGCCTTAGCTGGGTGTTTCATATGGTGGGTGGTTCTGAAGTTATTATCGTTACAAAGTTAATTAACCTTGTTACTGAATTATCAGCTGTATTTATATTTATGAGTTGAATGTTTTAAGTTGTTTAATTATATTAAAAATGTGTGAGTGGAATGTATCTATTGTGGATTCTTTTGTGATGATGCTAGTGAGATTGTATGGTTTTATTTTGAGGTGATTTGCAGTTTGTTCATGCTTTAATCTTGTTAATTGGAATTTTGGACATTTCTGAATTAAGTGGTTTAAAGTTTGTACGGTGGTATGGTCACATGGGCAGTTTTCATTATTTGTTATTTTAAAGCGATATAGGTAACTTTTATGGTATCCGTGATTTGTCAGAAATTGTGTTATGGCAAATCGTGGTTTTATTATTTTGAGGTAGTTATCTAAGTCTTGATGATTTGGCAGTAGTGTTTTTATATGTGTTGTTGGTGAATCGTTATAGAGTTTTTCTCTGGATTCTTGTTGTATTATTTTATTTTTATATTTTATGTAGCTAAGGGGTATTCGACAGTAGCTAGGGGTGGTGTGTTTTGTGGCTGCAGCCTTTGCTGCCCTGTCTGCCAATTCGTTACCTTCTGTATCTTGATGGGCCCTGATCCAAAAGAATTGTATGTCTATTCCCATGTGTTCGGATTTGTTTAGAGCGTGGTGGATTTGGTTGGCAAAATGGTTAGTGCTGTTAGCATTTTGGAGTTCTGCGAGGCTGGATTTGCTGTCAGATATTATTACAGATTTTTCCGGTTTGAATTTTAGTATCCATCCGCACGCCTCTAGGATGGCCAGGAGTTCAGCTTGGAATACTGAGCAAGTGGGATGTAATTTGAATTTTTTGGTTATATTTGGTTTGTTTGTTTGTCCGATTGTGTTAGGGGGGTGTATTATGACAAATGCCGCACCTACCGCTCCATCATGCTTACTGCCGTCTGTGTAGATCTGGTGAGTATTTTTTGAGAGTTTGTCTATTTCCTTGGGAGAGTTTATACTTCCGAACGATATTCCTTTCCTTTGCGAAGGGTGGAGTAGTGTTGCAGGTTTATCTGGAGGTTCTAGTTCTATGTCATTTGGCAGGAATTTTGAGTAACCCTTAATTTTGGAGGATTCTATATCAGAGTTGGATTTTATGACGTCCGGAAGGGGGGTTAATTGGGCTAGGGAAATCGCAGTAGTTGTTCGGGTAGGTTAGGTTAGGTTAGGTTAGGTTAGCTTAGGTTAGGTTGGGATGGGATGCAAGTCGGGTTCCTCCTCGTGTGCCAAACTGCTGCTTGTCCCTTTGGATACGTCTGGAGGGAACAGCAGCATCTTTTGGCCGGTGCATCCTGGGCGCTTGTCAATTATATCTCCTTGTGGGATATAATTGACTCGCGGCGAATACCCGACAAGCGGGAGGTATGCGTGTTCTGGGTTAAATCACAGACACGCATACGGGCGCACGCCTCGCTCTACTTTTAGAGTGCTGGCGTAGCGTGGAAGTATACCGTAATCCTTCGGGGGCGGGGGCCTTGCCTTAAATGGCCGGGCTGCGAGGAGACAACCTCTATAAAAAATATTGCGGGCGAGGAGACAACCTCGTTAAAAAACATTGCGGGCCGTGAGAGGAGGGTTTTGCCCTCAGCTCACGGAAAAGGTGGGACTGCGGGGGAGGAGGAGTGTCGGTATTGCGATGCGCCGCTCTCCCTATCCTCCGCAGCCGAGCGGTGTTGAGGAGTTGGAGGCAGGACCGTGGAGGGAGAGGAGTGTTGGTATTACGATGCGCCTCTCTCCCTGCACTCCGCGGTTCTGCCTGGGCCTGCCGAAAGGTGGGCGGTCGCCGGTGGGGGACTGGAAGTAAAGGCTCTGCCGGTTTCCCAGTCCTCTGCCACTCGGGCGAAGCGGGAGTGCCGTGGGGTTTTAGCCGGTAAGAGTCCGGCATAACCCGTCGGCCTCCTCCAGCGGACGGGTATCCATGAGGATTTCCCCACGTAAAAAAAAAAAAAAAAGGTTAGGTTGGGATGGGATGCAAGTCGGGTTCCTCCTCGTGTGCCAAACTGCTGCTTGTCCCTTTGGATACGTCTGGAGGGAACAGCAGCATCTTTTGGCCGGTGCATCCTGGGCGCTTGTCAATTATATCTCCTTGTGGGATATAATTGACTCGCGGCGAATACCCGACAAGCGGGATGTATGCGTGTTCTGGGTTAAGTCACAGACACGCATACGGGCGCACGCCTCGCTTTACTTTTAGAGTGCTGGCGTAGCGTGGAAGTATACCGTAATCCTTCGGGGGCGGGGGCCTTGCCTTAAATGGCCGGGCTGCGAGGAGACAACCTCTATAAAAAATATTGCGGGCGAGGAGACAACCTCGTTAAAAAACATTGCGGGCCGTGAGAGGAGGGTTTTGCCCTCAGCTCACGGAAAAGGTGGGACTGCGGGGGAGGAGGAGTGTCGGTATTGCGATGCGCCGCTCTCCCTATCCTCCGCAGCCGAGCGGGGTTGAGGAGTTGGAGGCAGGACCGTGGAGGGAGAGGAGTGTTGGTATTACGATGCGCCTCTCTCCCTGCCCTCCGCGGTTCTGCCTGGGCCTGCCGAAAGGTGGGCGGTCGCCGGTGGGGGACTGGAAGTAAAGGCTCTGCCGGTTTCCCAGTCCTCTGCCACTCGGGCGAAGCGGGAGTGCCGTGGGGTTTTAGCCGGTAAGAGTCCGGCATAACCCGTCGGCCTCCTCCAGCGGACGGGTATCCATGAGGATTTCCCCACGTAAAAAAAAAAAAAAAAAAAAAAAAAATGGTTAGGTTGGGATGGGATGCAAGTCGGGTTCCTCCTCGTGTGCCAAACTGCTGCTTGTCCCTTTGGATACGTCTGGAGGGAACAGCAGCATCTTTTGGCCGGTGCATCCTGGGCGCTTGTCAATTATATCTCCTTGTGGGATATAATTGACTCGCGGCGAATACCCGACAAGCGGGAGGTATGCGTGTTCTGGGTTAAGTCACAGACACGCATACGGGCGCACGCCTCGCTCTACTTTTAGAGTGCTGGCGTAGCGTGGAAGTATACCGTAATCCTTCGGGGGCGGGGGCCTTGCCTTAAATGGCCGGGCTGCGAGGAGACAACCTCTATAAAAAATATTGCGGGCGAGGAGACAACCTCGTTAAAAAACATTGCGGGCCGTGAGAGGAGGGTTTTGCCCTCAGCTCACGGAAAAGGTGGGACTGCGGGGGAGGAGGAGTGTCGGTATTGCGATGCGCCGCTCTCCCTATCCTCCGCAGCCGAGCGGGGTTGAGGATTGAGGAGTTGGAGGCAGGACCGTGGAGGGAGAGGAGTGTTGGTATTACGATGCGCCTCTCTCCCTGCCCTCCGCGGTCCTGCCTGGGCCTGCCGAAAGGTGGGCGGTCGCCGGTGGGGGACTGGAAGTAAAGGCTCTGCCAGTTTCCCAGTCCTCTGCCACTCGGGCGAAGCGGGAGTGCCGTGGGGTTTTAGCCGGTAAGAGTCCGGCATAACCCGTCGGCCTCCTCCAGCGGACGGGTATCCATGAGGATTTCCCCACGTAAAAAAAAAAAAAAAAAAGGTTAGGTTGGGATGGGATGCAAGTCGGGTTCCTCCTCGTGTGCCAAACTGCTGCTTGTCCCTTTGGATACGTCTGGAGGGAACAGCAGCATCTTTTGGCCGGTGCATCCTGGGCGCTTGTCAATTATATCTCCTTGTGGGATATAATTGACTCGCGGCGAATACCCGACAAGCGGGAGGTATGCGTGTTCTGGGTTAAGTCACAGACACGCATACGGGCGCACGCCTCACTCTACTTTTAGAGTGCTGGCGTAGCGTGGAAGTATACCGTAATCCTTCGGGGGCGGGGGCCTTGCCTTAAACGGCCGGGCTGCGAGGAGACAACCTCTATAAAAAATATTGCGGGCGAGGAGACAACCTCGTTAAAAAACATTGCGGGCCGTGAGAGGAGGGTTTTGCCCTCAGCTCACGGAAAAGGTGGGACTGCGGGGGAGGAGGAGTGTCGGTATTGCGATGCGCCGCTCTCCCTATCCTCCGCAGCCGAGCGGGGTTGAGGAGTTGGAGGCAGGACCGTGGAGGGAGAGGAGTGTTGGTATTACGATGCGCCTCTCTCCCTGCCCTCCGCGGTTCTGCCTGGGCCTGCCGAAAGGTGGGCGGTCGCCGGTGGGGGACTGGAAGTAAAGGCTCTGCCGGTTTCCCAGTCCTCTGCCACTCGGGCGAAGTGGGAGTGCCGTGGGGTTTTAGCCGGTAAGAGTCCGGCATAACCCGTCGGCCTCCTCCAGCGGACGGGTATCCATGAGGATTTCCCCACGTAAAAAAAAAAAAAAAAAAAAAAAAAAAGGTTAGGTTAGGTTCTCCCCCGTTGTGCTGCCACCTTAACGTGGTGGGGGGGTTTGCGTGTCCTAATGACCTTCAGGGCTATACCGGATAGGGCCTCCCATACCGGACAGGCTTGAAGCGAAGGGCCAGACAAAGAGCAGCACAAGGAGGGCCCTCCGTGTGTTTCTCTGATAACAGAGAACTCACGTGATCTGGGCCAAAATGGGACGGGCCAGCACACTGCCCAATTGCGGCATACGTGCCACCGTCGGAGGAGAATGATTAGCCACATGTCTCGCGTTCCGTAAGTCGCGGCACACTTCAACGACCCTGCCTGGTGGCTCCAGCAGGAGATGTTGTGTGTTCGCCTCCCGGAGGGCTTGCCTTAATTGGCCGGCCCGCGGGAAGGAAAACCCTATAAAACCCGAGAGAATCCTCGTTAAAACCTGTGGATACCTGGGAACCTCCACAGTATGTACCCCACTCTACTTTTGTTTAAACCGGAATGGGCGTCACCCGGGGAGTGCTTTTATATCGACCCTACTCGTGGGAACCAAAATGGAATCTTTTGTTTTTGATGTGGGTGATGATTTGGGTGAAGGCTATACCCGTAATGGCCAAAGGAGATCGCTGAGCGCTGACAACGTTCGCGAACATGGCGCTTCGAGGGCGTCTGGGAGTTCTGAGTCAGACATATTGTCTGGCTCATCAATGAGTGTGGCGTCAGCGGAGGTTGTGACCAATGACGCCAAGAATAAATATCTGCGGAAGCGTGGACTGAATGATGATCCCGCCGACGAGGAAGAAAGGAAAGTCAAAGGCGCCGCTCATAAATCCAAAAGAGGAAGAGGCCGCCCTCCAACCACCGGCGAGTACGTTGGCTTGGCGAAGGCCAAAGCCGCGCTTAACGCCGAGAAGGAGAGAGCCCTCAGACTAGAGGCGGAGGAGGAGATCGCAGCACTGGCTGAACGTAGTAAGTCAGCCCGCTTGGCACACCGCGCCGAAACCTCCAATGTGTCGGGCAGTAACACGGAAGCCACGTCTTCCGAATCTATGAGGCAGCTAGCCACGGAGAGTCTTGACGCCATCGAGAGAGTCGTCAGGAAGTCCTCCAACTTGAAGGGCACGAGTATTCGTGCCATCAAGGAGAGCACGGCTGCAGTTCGGGAGGCAGTGGAGGCCATCAGCAGCCGCTCAATCGGCGATGAAGCGTTGGCCATACAGGAGGAAAACCGCCGCCTTAAGGCAGTCATAGCCAATCTTGAGAGGGCCCAAAAGGAAGCCGCCTCCAAGATAGAGAGGTTGGAGAGGGAGCTGCTCAAGCTTTCTTCTTCTTCCTTATCGAATCGGGCAGATCCCAAGCCGTATCCGAACTTCGATGAGCTGGCACGCTCTTTTGCCATCCAAGCCGGAGCGATGATGGATGCAAAACTGGCAGGGATCGAGGAGCGGCTTTTGCCGGAGATACGCCTTCGCCCGCCACTGGCTGCCGAGAGAAGGAGGGCGTCTGTGGCTCCTCCGCCACTGACTGCTGAGAGGAGGACGCCTACGGCTGCTCCGCCACTGACTGCCGAGAGGAGGAGGGCGCCTATGGCTCCTCCGCCCCCCCGTGAGGAGTTTCCACCGCTGGTGTGTACTCCACCACGTATGGAAGCCCAATCTCCGCATTCGGCTCCACCTGATCCGGTGCCAGTGTCGGCGCCGCAAGGCGGGAGGAAGAGGAAGCTGAAGAAGGGAAGGAAAAGCAAAGAGGCTCAACCCTCTCGGCAGGCCCGAACATCGCCCACGCCGGGAACCTCTGGCTCCGGTACTGGCTGGACAACGGTCGGGAGAAAAGGAGGACCTGCTGGCGCAAAACCTGCAGCGGTGCCGAAGCTCGCAAACAGCGCCGGGAATGCCGGAAAGCCTGGCAAAAGGCGCAAGCGTGGCGGGCGCCAAATGCGTGCTCCCACAACGGCGGCTGTAGTTATTACGCTGCAGCATGATGCCGTCGAGAAGGGAGTCACGTACAAGGATGTTCTCCTGAAGGCTCGTCAGAGGCTTGACCTGACAGCCCTCGAAATTCCGGCAGGCCTTAAAATAAGGCAGGCGGTGACGGGAGCTCGGGTCCTGGAGCTGCCGTCCGCGGTCACGGCAGAAATAGCTGATCGCTTCGCGGCGAAACTCCGCGAAGTCCTGGATGGAGAGGCGCGGGTCGCTAGGCCAGTTAAGTGCGCAGATCTGCGCCTGGCAGGCCTGGATGACTCCGTCACAAAGAATGAGGTCCTCTCCGCAATCGCTACCCAGACGGGCTGCCCCATTGACCAAGTCAAGGGGGGCGAAATCCGCGTGGGCCGCATGGGTGCCGGCTCTCTTTGGGTGCAGTGCCCAGTGGCGGCCGCCAAGGCATTAGTGGCTGCCAAAAGCCTCAGGGTTGGGTGGAGCAGTGCGCGTGTCGAGTTACTGGAGCCGCGCCAAATGAAGTGTTTCCGATGCCTGGAAATTGGGCACACGCGGCTCCAGTGTCCCTCGGAGGTGGACCGCAGTGATCTCTGCTACCGCTGCAGCGCTCCTGGGCACAAATCGGCGATGTGCTCCGCAAAACCGCACTGCATAGTGTGCGCGGCTGCGGGTAAGCCTGCGGAGCATGCGGTGGGGGGCAAAGACTGCTCCCCACCGAAGAAAGGCAAGAGGACCGCTCAGGCCCTGGTGTCACAGCAGGCGGGTCGGGAATTACCCCGACAGGAGGAAATGAGTGTTGATCCCAATGATGGATAGGGATCCACACCGTTTCCTCCAGGTGAACCTAAACCATTGCGCTGGTGCCCAGGATCTGCTTTTCCAGGCACTGGCGCAATGGGGAATTGGACTTGCCATTGTGGCGGAGCCCTACTGCATCCCGGCCAGTTGGGCAGGGGATTCGACTGGCGTGGCGGCCATCTGTGTCCCCAGAGGTGGCTCACCCCTCCTGGCGAGAGAGAGGGGATCTGGGTTTGTGGCGGTGGACTGGGGGGAGTACACTGTATTTTCAGTGTATCTCTCGCCCAGCAGAACCCTCGCGGAGATCGAGGTAGTTCTTGGCGAGATGCAGGCGGCCGTTAGGCGGGCTGCCCCTCGCTCTATTGTCGTGGCGGGCGACTTCAATGCCAAGAATTTGGCTTGGGGTTCGCCTGCCACCGATGCGCGAGGAATTGCGGTTGAGGAGTGGGCAACGGAAACTGGGTTCGCTCTCCTTAACTGCGGCACTGCGCACACCTTTGTTGGCCCGCAAGGGTCGTCCATTGTGGACCTCTCTTTTGCGTCCCCTGCGGTCGCGAGGGCAGTGCGGGACTGGCGGGTCGAGGAGGAGATGGAGACGCTGTCGAATCATTTATATATCCGTTTCAGCGTCTCCTTTTCTTCTGGGAGGGTTCAGCCTCATCACCGTCCCCCTGTGGGGAGCTCAGCGTTTCCGCGCTGGGCCCTCGCGGGGCTGAATGGGGATCTTTTGGAGGAGGCTGCGATCGTGGAGTCTTGGGGCTCTCCGATCGAGACGACACCAAACGGGGGCGCACTGCATTTTCGCGATGTGCTAACGCGGATCTGCGATGCCTGCATGCCTCGTGTTCGGCATCGGGGTCGCGGAAGGCAGGTCTATTGGTGGTCGCCTGCCATCGCGGAATTAAGACAGCGCTGCATCGTGGCCCGCCGGCGGTTCCAGCGCCAACGTGGGAGACGGCCTCGAGTGGAGGATCTGGAGGAACAGCTGCGGAGGGTGTACGGCGACGCAAAAAAGTCTCTGCAGCTGGCCATCCTGCGGTCGAAGGACGCCGCCTGGGGGGAGCTTCTTGCAGAGCTCGACCGCAACCCTTGGGGCCGCCCCTATAGGGCCACCCGGGGAAAGCTCTGTCCTGGCCCGCCGGTGGCTGAGTCCATTGCGCCTGAGCAACTGGCTGGGGTGCTCGAGGCGCTTTTCCCGACGCCGGTTGGAGAAATCCCACCCATGTTGGAAGCGGATGCCACCGAAACGGTAGCCCCAGTCACGGAGGGCGAAATTCGTGGCCGCAGAACGGCGCCTGGTCCCGACGGGGTGCCCGGCAGAGTCCTGGTGTCGACTCTGGGACCCTTGGAGGAGAAGCTGCGGGAGCTTTTTACCGCCTGTTTACAGTGTGGACAGTTCCCATCGTGCTGGAAGGAGGGCAAAGTTGTCCTCCTTCGGAAGGAGGGACGCTCTCCGGAGTCTCCCTCGGCTTACCGGCCGATTGTCCTCTTGGACGAGGCCGGTAAGCTAATGGAGAGAATTGTGGCCTCGCGCATCATTCGGCGTATGTTGTGCGAGGGGCCGGATTTGTCGGAGGCGCAGTATGGCTTCCGGCCGGCGCGTTCCACAATTGACGCCATCCTCACCGTTAAGGAGTTCGCGGAGGAGCAAGCGGCGAGTGGCAACGTGGTGTTGGCGGTGTCTCTTGACATTGCCAACGCCTTCAATACCCTGCCGTATGCCGCCATCGAGGATGGCCTGCGCTTTCACCGACTTCCCCGCTACTTGCGCGCGCTCATCGCGTCGTATTTGCGGGGGAGAAGAGTGGCGTGTGTGGGGCGTGGAGGCGCAGTCATATGGAGGGACGTGTGGTGCGGTGTTCCGCAGGGGTCGGTCCTTGGCCCTCTGCTGTGGAACATCGGCTACGATCGTGTTCTCCGCGGTGCATTGCTACGCGGGCTGCGAGTCGTCTGCTATGCAGATGACACACTTGTACTTGCCTGCGGAGCGACGCATGAGGAGGCTAGTAGGCTCGCGACGGTGGGCACTGGGCTGGTGGTGTCTCGCATCCGGGACCTGGGGCTCAGGGTGGCCTTGGAGAAGACTGAGGCCCTCTTCTTTCATGGACCCCGGAGGAGACCGCCTTCTGGGGCGACAATTCGCATCGCCGAGGTGGAGGTTCGAATCAAGACCGAGATCAAGTATCTCGGACTCGTCCTGGACGGAAGATGGACGTTCGCCGCCCACTTCCGCCGGCTGACGCCAAAATTGATGGGTGCGGTGGCCGCCCTCGGACGCCTATTACCCAATGTGGGTGGACCGGGGTCTGTCTGTCGCCGCCTGTATATGGGGGTCATCAGATCGATGGCCCTCTATGGCGCCCCCGTGTGGGTGGGAGCACTGAGCGCCACGAACAAAGCGCTGCTGAGAAGACCGCAGCGTGCCATGGCGCTCAGGGCCATACGCGGTTACCGCACAGTAGCCGGCGAGGCAGCGTGCGCCCTGGCGGGATCCCCACCATGGGACTTGGAGGCAGGTGTTCTCGCAGAGGTCTATCGACGCGTCAACGAAATGAGGCGGAGTGAAGATGACCTTGTCGCCGAACGCATTTCCAGGTGGCGTCGCCAGGCGCGCGTCATACTGATGCGCAACTGGCGAGATCGTTTGGCGGCACCCTCCGCCGGGCATCGGGTGGCAGAGGCCGTAGGGCCATCATTGGTGGAATGGGTCGGCTCCCGTAATGGCAGTTTGTCGTTCCGGATGGTGCAGGTGATGACCGGGCATGGCTGCTTTGGTCATTACCTGCACGCTATCGGGAGAGAGCCGACTCCAAGGTGCCACCATTGCGCGAGCGCCGACGATACGGCGCAGCACACGTTGGCGGAATGCCCGGCGTGGGACGGGCCGCGAGAACGGCTTCGTGACGTCGTCGGGTCGGACCTCTCGCTGCCGGCCATCGTGAGAGCGATGGTCGGCAGCCGGGTGGCGTGGGAGGGGTTGGCGTCCTTTTGTGAGACCGTCGTCTTACAAAAGGAGGCCGCCGAGAGGGAACGGGAGGACAACAGCTCTTCCGACCCGATCCGGCGACGTCGCGTGGGACGGCGACGGGCGGCGCATGAGCGCCGCCTGCCGCCATGAGCGGGCCCCGGGTGGCAGACGTGGGGACGTCTGTCACCTAACGGTAAGGGGCCCCGCGTAGGCAGAATGCCCACTGGTGTCAAGGGCATTCCAGCGGAGTACGTGCAAGACACGTGGTGTGCCCAGACCTGAAATCTGATGGTCAGGGCGGCCGTGGCCGGTCTGCAGCAGAATCGCTTTGGCGGGTCCTGCAGTCCGTCAGATCACGGCGGTGGAGGACACCCGATGGGTTTTAGTTGGTAGACTGCCTCTTTGCAGGAGCTCCCCGGCCCGAGGGTATGCGTAACGCATTTCCCATCGAAAAAAAAAAAAAAAAAAAAAGGTTAGGTTAGGTTAGGTTAGGTTAGGTTAGGTTAGGTTAGGTTGGGATGCAAGTCGGGTTCCTCCTCGTGTGCCAAACTGCTGCTTGTCCCTTTGGATACGTCTGGAGGGAACAGCAGCATCTTTTGGCCGGTGCATCCTGGGTGCTTGTCAATTATATCTCCTTGTGGGATATAATTGACTCGCGGCGAATACCCGACAAGCGGGAGGTATGCGTGTTCTGGGTTAAGTCACAGACACGCATACGGGCGCACGCCTCGCTCTACTTTTAGAGTGCTGGCGTAGCGTGGAAGTATACCGTAATCCTTCGGGGGCGGGGGCCTTGCCTTAAATGGCCGGGCTGCGAGGAGACAACCTCTATAAAAAATATTGCGGGCGAGGAGACAACCTCGTTAAAAAACATTGCGGGCCGTGAGAGGAGGGTTTTGCCCTCAGCTCACGGAAAAGGTGGGACTGCGGGGGAGGAGGAGTGTCGGTATTGCGATGCGCCGCTCTCCCTATCCTCCGCAGCCGAGCGGGGTTGAGGAGTTGGAGGCAGGACCGTGGAGGGAGAGGAGTGTTGGTATTACGATGCGCCTCTCTCCCTGCCCTCCGCGGTTCTGCCTGGGCCTGCCGAAAGGTGGGCGGTCGCCGGTGGGGGACTGGAAGTAAAGGCTCTGCCGGTTTCCCAGTCCTCTGCCACTCGGGCGAAGCGGGAGTGCCGTGGGGTTTTAGCCGGTAAGAGTCCGGCATAACCCGTCGGCTTCCTCCAGCGGACGGGTATCCATGAGGATTTCCCCACGTAAAAAAAAAAAAAAAAAAAAAAAAAAGGTTAGGTTAGGTTAGGTTAGGTTAGGTTAGGTTAGGTTACGGCGGGATGCAAGTCGGGTTCCTCCTCGTGTGCCAAACTGCTGCTTGTCCCTTTGGATACGTCTGGAGGGAACAGCAGCATCTTTTGGCCGGTGCATCCTGGGCGCTTGTCAATTATATCTCCTTGTGGGATATAATTGACTCGCGGCGAATACCCGACAAGCGGGAGGTATGCGTGTTCTGGGTTAAGTCACAGACACGCATACGGGCGCACGCCTCGCTCTACTTTTAGAGTGCTGGCGTAGCGTGGAAGTATACCGTAATCCTTCGGGGGCGGGGGCCTTGCCTTAAATGGCCGGGCTGCGAGGAGACAACCTCTATAAAAAATATTGCGGGCGAGGAGACAACCTCGTTAAAAAACATTGCGGGCCGTGAGAGGAGGGTTTTGCCCTCAGCTCACGGAAAAGGTGGGACTGCGGGGGAGGAGGAGTGTCGGTATTGCGATGCGCCGCTCTCCCTATCCTCCGCAGCCGAGCGGGGTTGAGGAGTTGGAGGCAGGACCGTGGAGGGAGAGGAGTGTTGGTATTACGATGCGCCTCTCTCCCTGCCCTCCGCGGTCCTGCCTGGGCCTGCCGAAAGGTGGGCGGTCGCCGGTGGGGGACTGGAAGTAAAGGCTCTGCCGGTTTCCCAGTCCTCTGCCACTCGGGCGAAGCGGGAGTGCCGTGGGGTTTTAGCCGGTAAGAGTCCGGCATAACCCGTCGGCCTCCTCCAGCGGACGGGTATCCATGAGGATTTCCCCACGTAAAAAAAAAAAAAAAAAAAAAAAAAGGTTAGGTTACGGCAGGGGCCCTGAGTCGCCTGCTGCCAAATGTGGGCGGGCCAGAAGTAGGCTGCCGTCGGCTCTTCGCCGGAGTAGTGCGGAGTATGGCCGTATCCCAAGCAGCGGGAACACTGAATGAGCGGGGACTGATCCATAACTCGGATCTGTTGAAGATCGATATGAACAGTACCCGCCCCCAGCGCCCGCTTCCAGATAACAGGAGAGGTGGTTACAATGACGTGGCAGACATGTGGATTTCTGGCTTTCCGTCTATACTTGATGTTCAGTCTCTTCTCATCTTCGTCTAGGCCGTCAAGAATAGCCCTATTTTGATTTTTAAAAGCTTTTAAGATGTCCTCATCGGTGTTGACCGCGAGAACACCTCTGAGCATTAGGAGGGGGTCTTTATTCTTGACTTCCTCTACTACGAGATGATTTCCTGCCTCTTCCTCTATTCGTTTTTTAACCTTTTGCCTCTCTTCTTTAGACCTACAGCTCATAATTATCTTGCGATCTTTTGCCTTTCTGACTTTTGCGACTTGGACCCATCCCTCCTTGGCGTCAACTGCCTCTCTGACTTTTTCGAGAACTTGTTCTCCTGTGTCAGTTTCGTTCTTCGAGGTAACTACCACGGAGTGTAGGACGCTTTTTCTAGGAGAGGGGTCTATAATGTTGGACGCGGTGACACTGGCGTAGGTTTTAGATGAGATGAAATCCTTGTGCAGTTCTAATTTTTCATTCAAGTCCTCTATTTTCCTGTTGTTCTCCCGTATTAATTTAGAGTATTCCTCCATACTGGCAATGAGTGGGCTCCGTTCTTCTTCGTTATCTGCAGTTTCGGCGGTTTTGGTTGTTTCGGACTTTTTACCAGTCATGTTTGTGGAACTCTTCAGTTCCCGCTCTACTTCCTTAACTAACTGGTACAACCTATCAACCGCCTCTACTACTCCGGCCTTAATGTCGGTTTTAAGGTTCCGCGAGTTATTAAGGTGGAGCTTGGCTTTATTAAGGCAGGCTCTTGCCTCCGCGGTGCGGTCAGGGTAGACCTGTTTTTTCAGAGTGTGGTCTTCCGAGGGCTGTTGGTCTGCACTCGAGTTACCGTCCCGCGGAAGGGCTCGTCTGCTATTAGGCTTTGGTAAGCCGGTCTTGCCTGTGGTTGGGGTGGAGTTGCTATCGGTCCCCTCAGATGCCCGTTGTTCAATGCTTTGTCGCATTTTGGACACTAAAGTTTGTGTCTTTGGGGGGGATTTCCGAAGCTCCGACTGACCCGCGGCCGGTTTGAGCGGGGTCCTCGTGGTCGACATGACACGTATGGGAGGTGTGCGTCAAATAAGGTAAAAATAAGGTTAAAAAAAAATAAAAAGTATATTTTGGAGTCAAAAGTAAATTAGCTCTATATAGAGATCGTGTTATTATTGTTTTGCTGGTATTTGGCCTTTAAAACAAGACACAACAAGAAGTAAACAACCAGTCAAAGCGATCGACAACGAATACCAATTTAAACTATGTAGAGTCAAGACCAATTTGCGCAGTCGCTGGTCTTACACTGTGTCAATATATTTACAGAGAACTAAACTATTATATAGATAACACGAAAATTTACAATGTATAATCTGGAGTAAAGTCAATAGGGGCCCAATAAGACCCCCGTCAATTTTAAAAAGAGTCGCAATAATAATAATATAACAATGTAATAGACAATTTTCAATGGGCGTCTAATAAGACCACCGTCAATATAATTTTTGCTCTGCGTAGAGTACCTGTCCGCAAAATACACTGAAATTACCTAAAATGTAGTCTTAAACACTATATACAGTAAAATTATATACTTAAAGTAAAGAAAAAGAGAAACTCTACTTTGGGCTCTACATAGAGTCTGTCTCTACATAGAAAGATAAAGCATTGACGGAGCCAAACAGCATACCGAAAGTCCGGTTAAGATTGGTGAACGGGTTCGGAAGTTACGGGGTTTTGAAAAATTTAAATATGGCGGACAAAATGGCCGACAAAATTTAAAAATGCGATGAAAAGGTCAATTTTGAAGATAGAAAGATACGGTTTGGACTGGGAATATGGGCGCGGCGTGGACCTTCACCTCCAATGGCTAAAACGTGTCAAAAAATTTTGGGACTCTATGTAGAGTTTTGCTGCCGTTTACGATAGAGCAGATGGAGGCCTCACCAATACCCAAAACCCCGCCGAAATCGGACCAATACTTATGGAGATATATCGATTTTAAAAATTTCAAAATGGCGGATAAGATGGCCGCCCAATGTACAACTTTGGCTGTATGTGGCCGAATACTATCGTGTTTGGGCTCGTTGAATCGGGCTCGCAGAGCTCTGTCTTAATAGCTAATGAAATAACACAAATATTTAACCCCCAATTTGATATTTACAAAAAACCACCCTTATTACACAAAAAATACACAAAAAATGGAATAAAAGACTTAAATATGAATATAAAAATAAAGAAAAAATTTACAGATGGTCTATATACACACTCTTATTTTTGCACATAAAATTTATTGTCCAAGGGTTATAATTAGGGGTGGCACGTGTTCGACCTTTATAATGAAAAATTTATATTTTAAAAAGTAGTGCACAGAAAAATTTGAAATTTTGCAGGATTGTAGAGTCTGACAGGATCAAAACAAAGGTAAAATAAAAACACTAGGTCACCACTCGCTTTAAAAAGATATGAATTTTTGAAAAATGATAGTTTTTTGAAACTTTTATAACTTTGGTACCTTCAATTTTCTTGGTGTTCTGAAAGCGGCTACTGTCTCCTGGCGACGTCCTCCTCTGATTTGGGTAGTCAGCGCTCACCGAAAGTATCGGGAACACCGACCTCGTGGCCACGTGGTTTTTAGTTTTTTGGTCATATCTTCGTCAATTTTGACGGCAAAAATCCAAATTTAGTATCCACTTATAGGTCTTGTTTGTAATCTTCTTACGACGCCAAAAAACAGGTAGGTCAGCGATCTGGATTAAGCAGCGTTCGCACTTGAAGTTCCAAAATTTTTTAAAATTGCACTTTTTTCACAATATTTATTAAACAAATAACGTCCGACTGAAACACTTTTCGCCAAATGGTAGATCGCATTTTTCCGCGTACAGCAATATATAACACTATATATTTACTTGAAAAAATACCATTTTTATGAATTTTCGAAGAAAATTTTGAGCGCGGAGCAGTGTCGAAAGTGTGCGTTCGGCGCGGGGGGTGGCGCGCAACTGGGTTAGGTTAGGTTAGGTTAGGTTAGGTTTTTTTTTTTTTTTTTTTTTTTTTTTTTTTTTTTAATACGTCCACCTCCAACATAATCGGAGACTGTCTTTGCTATTGTTCTCATCCATGCCAGTTCACGCTTTTATGCCTCTCGCACTTTCATTCTGCATACTGTTTCTTTCTAGCTTACTTCTCTTTCGTACTTTTTACGGGTGGGGGCTCCCGTCTATTCTAGTCTACCAGTGAGTTTTTATATTTCTTTATTTTTAAAATTCGGGTAATAAGTACACGTTTTGTTTCAAAAGTTTTTGTTTTACATTGGTGTTTTATCTTATTTTATAGATTTATTTACAGTTTATGTGTTTCTTTTTATCTTTTTACAATGTTATTATTTACTTAATTTATATATTCTCAGATATATATTTAAGTAAATTTTTCTAGTCTATTTATTTCTATTAATTACTATACTTGCTATTTTTATACAATACTGTATGAATTTATCTCTACTATCCTTATTTTCTATTATGTTCTTAATATTATCTACATTTATATCTACATCTATTTCATTTTCTACATTGTATCTCTGGATACTGTGTTGAGGGCACTCTGTTATTATATGTAGTACCGACTCTACCTGTTCCGGGTCACAAATACACTTTGGATTCTCTTTGCACTTGAATCTATGCAAGTACTCGGAGAATCCGCCGTGTCCAGTCATTAGTTGTGTCATCACTGGGTTAGTTTCGAGGTCGGTCACCAGTCGATATGCCAAAGTGGCTTTGGGGAAAAATATTTTGGTAATGGCTGCCGTTTCACTAGAGTTGTATCTTTGATCCCATTCATAAAGAGTTCCTAAACGGATCTGTCGCTTTATGTATGAGATGGGTGCTCTGTCATAGTCCGGTTTGGTCTTTTTGTTGAGAGCTGCACTTTTTGCTAGCTCATCCGCACGCTCATTCCCAGCCATCCCCACGTGTGCCTTAATCCAAAAGATTTCTACAGATTTACCTTGTTCCTTTATTGTTTTTAAATTTTTTCTGATTTTGTTTGTAATGGGATGGCCAACTGATTTACTTTTAATTGACTCAAGTGCAGACCTCGAGTCGCTGAATATTCCGTAGGAAGTTGCGGTGCCTTCTAGTATTTCTTGAGTTGCCTTATACAGCGCGAATAACTCGGCCTGGTACACTGTACACGATGGGTCTAGCAAGAGTTTTCGGAATTTTGTTTCGGCATCGTCCCTCCAGACTGATAGCGCCGCTCCAACTCTTCCCTGGATCTTACTTCCATCGGTGTATATTTTAATTTCTTGCTTTGCATTCTCTGTGAGCTCATCTGTGTTTTCAATACATTTGAAATCTACAGTTAAATGTTCTGATGGATGCGGAATTTCAATGTAGGGAACACGTTTCTCTATCTCTCGATCCATTACTATTTCGCTGGTCTCACCCTTCTTATGTTCAAATAAGAGGGCTGCTTCTTGAATCCTTAGGTCCAGAGGAAGCAACCCAGCAAGCAAAAGTGCTGAATTTAGAGAAACTGTCCGGTATGCTTTACAGATTTTTTGTGCAAAACCTCGTTGTACTACATCAAGCTGTTTTCTTACGCCTATCTTTTTTGCTGCCGGTGCCCATGCGCTTGCCGCGTACATTATTGTGGGTTCGACCACTGCCATGTATATTGTCCTGATTATCTCCGGGTTTAACCCCCAGTTGATTTTTGCAGTTTTTGCCAATTGCTTGTATAGTCCCAGGGCCTTCCGGCACACATTGACTACGTGACTATTAAAGGTCAACTTGCGGTCAATTGTTAGGCCTAGGATTTTTATTTCTTCCGATAGACCAATGTCCGTCCCGCCCATGGTCAGGAGCGGAGAGTCATACTTCAGCTTGTTGGTGATAAGCATTGCTTTTGTTTTCTGCGGAGCAAATTTAAGTTTGTTTTGAACTCCCCACTCCTGAACATGCGCTAAGGCGGAATTGGCCTGTCTTGTGGCATCTGCCGTGGTTTCCCCGGAGAAAATCAATACAACATCATCGGCAAACGCTTGACAGTAGTCTCCCCTGCAATCCAGTTGTTTCAGCAATGGGTCCAGCAGCAAATTCCAAAATATGGGACCTCCCACGGATCCTTGCACACATCCCTTGTTGGTGTCTTTGGCGTACTCTGCTCCAGCATAACGAACTCGTACCATCCTGTTTTTAAGGTAGCTATCTACTACTCTTCTTAGATTAGCTGGACAGTTTGTTTCTGCTAATCTACATTTGATGGCTGGCCACCAGGCGTTGTCGAAGGCTCCCTCTATGTCCAATGATATCAAAATGATTATTTTCTTCCTTTCTAGTTCTGATTTAATGTATTTCATCATGTCATAGAGGGAGTCTTCGGTGCTCCTCTGTGGTGTAAAACCATATTGCCGTGAACTCATGGTGGGTAGAATGTGCCATTTGATCCTTCTCACTAACATTTTTTCAAATATTTTGCCCATGACTGTGAGGAGGCCTATTGGTCTATATGATTTAGGCTGTGTGTAGTCATCCTTTCCCGGCTTCTGTAGTATTACTACAACCGCCTCTTTCCATCTGCCGGGAAAGTGGGCGAGGCTAAGGCATCTATTGGCGATCGCTAGAAAGGTCTCCGGGTTCGCTTCGATTGCTTCCTTACATATATCGGCCGTAAGCCCATCCGGACCAGGTGCCTTCTTGGGATTGAAGCTTGACACCGCCCACTTAAGCTCCTCTATTGTGAACGGCGGATCACATGTTTCATCGAGTTTCGGCTCGTTCACCTGAGCAGATTTTTCTCTAAGGAGTGTGTGGTCTGCGGTGTCTTTAGATGGTTCATCTGTTGGATAGAATGTCTCGGCCAGGAGTTTTGCCGAAGATATTCCTTCGAGGGTTTTCCCATTTTCGACTAGTGGTGTGTCTTCCTTCCTGGCCGTAGTACGCCCCATCACTCTATAGATACTATCCCACATGCTTTCTCTATCCTGTTTTCCACAGAAGTCCTTCCAGCTTGCCGTCTGTGCCCTCCTCGCCTCTTGCTGGTATTTTTCCTTAGCCTGCAGATACCGCTCAACAACAAATTGTTTCCTTACGGGTGCTGCATAGGAGATACGGCGCTTCTTGACGGTAACGTCATGCTTGAGTCTCGCGAGCTCCGCACTCCACCATGGCAGCCCCAGGTTTGACTTGCTCTTTAGTTTCGGAAGGCATTCTTCGCAAGTTTCTATTATCTTCTGCGTGTACTTTTCTACTTTCTGTTCAATATCATTTATGTTACTAGATTTATTGATTTCTTTTTCGTTGACATTTTCATTTTCTAGGCGTTGTTTCAGTTTTTCGTGAAACAATTCCCAGTTAGCGTTTTTTGTTTTATAGATCCTTGTTGTTCTAAGGATTTTTTGTCCCTTTGCTTCTTCCAAGAGCAAGTCAAAAAGGATGGCATTGTGATCAGAGCTCGCCAGACTCAAGTCGACTCTCCAGTTGTCTATTTTCCCGTATATATTGGCCGAGCATGCGGTTATGTCTACATGGCTTTGGAACCTTTTGCCTCCTCTTATCGTATCAAATGTTGGCACTAGTCCTTGGTTAAGGATCTGCAGGTCTAGTTCTTCAAGAGCTCCTGCCAGTGCCTCGCCTCTGTGATCAACTTTTGCACTTCCCCACCATATGTTCCAAGCGTTGCTGTCACCGCCGATTATTACATTCCGCGTCCCAATTTTCTCCACTATTTGTTTCAATTTTTCAATGTCGGGTTCAATGGGTTTGTCGCCTTCTAAGTACATTGACACTAGGCCAATGTGCTCAGTGCCAGCATTCATTTTGGCTACAACTATGTTTTGTGTAGTAAGTGTTGGACACTGGGTGATAACTATGCTGTCATCAAACACTGCAATTACTGCTTTGTTGACGGCTTCGTTTATACGATCACACTGCAGTGTCCTAACACCTCTATAGTTTTTCATTTGCCCGACATTGCCAATATATGGTTCTTGAATAAGAGCAATCGAGTATTTCCTTTTAGCTGCTTCCATAATAAATTCGGCGGTGGCAAGCTGGTTTCTTTGTAGATTAGCTTGTGCTATCTTGTATTTTTTGGTTTCTATTTTTGTGGTACTGTTCGTTTGTTCACCTTGTTTGCCTTTAGCAGTACGCCACGGACTCCCTGGCCAGTCTATCCCATTTTTTCCTAACTGGGCAATCATAGCTAAATGCGTTGTGCTCTGTATTTTCCTGTTCGGCTTTTCTACAGTTTCTGCAGGAGGGTTTTTCACCTGCCACCCAATCCACACACTCCGTTCTGAGATGCGGGCCGCCACAGTGACTACATAGGTCCACCGCATCCTTACAGAAACGTTTGCTATGTCCGTAGCCTAGGCATCGGGAACATTGCACGAGCGGGGATTGATCCATAACGCGGACAGGTTGGAGGTCTATATGAACTGTGCCCGCTTCCAGTGCTCTCCTCCAGATTGTAGCGGAGGCCATTATGACTACATGGCATGTGTGGGGATTTCGAGCCTTACGCCTGTATTTTATTGCTATCCTATCTTCCTCAGTGTTCAGACCTTGAAAAACGCTTCTATTTTGATTTCTAAATGCTTTTAGAATATCGTCGTCAGTATTTATGGCAAGAACATCTCTGAGCATAAGTAGCGGGTCTTTGTTTTTTATTTCCTCTACTATCAAGTCGGCACCAGCGTTTTCTATTCGGTTTTTTACTTTTTGACGATCTTCTGTGGTTTTACAGCTCATGATGACCTTTCTGTCCTTTGCTTTCCTCACTTTCTCTACCTGAACCCACCCTTCTTTTGCGTCCACTGCCTCTCTTATTTTGGCGAGTACCTGCTCCCCGGTGTCCGTTTCCTCCTTAGATGTTACGATAACAGAGTGCAGGGTATCCTTCTTTGGGTAAGGTTTACTAGTTTGGTTAGCGGCGACGCTGGCATAGGTTCTGGCCTCCATGAGCTGCTTATGTTGGTCAATCCTTGCTGCTAGCTCCTCCATCTGTTTATTGTTCTCTAAGAGAAGTTTTGCATGTTCGTCAATGCGGGTGACCAGGTAGCTAGATTGACCAGCCAACGCTGGTGCAGGCTCTACACTTATGGCAATGGTGTTTTCCTTACTCGGCTTTCCCTTCCCGCTTTTGAGCTCTAGGTCAATCTCTTTTACAATTTGGTAGAGCCGATCTACTGCTTCTACAACTCCAGTCTTAATGTCTGATCTAAGGTTCCTGGAGTTGCTAAGGTGTAATTTAGCTTTAGTTAGACAAGCTCGAGCCTCTGTGGTGCGGTCTGGGAAAGCCAGTTTGGACGGGGAGGTGGCCTCGGCAGATGGTCGTGTTGACGGATTGGATTTTGGTTTAACAGTAGTTTTACTGGTTACTGGGGTGGAATTTGGTTCAGTCCCAGCCGCCTCCCATTCACCAATACTGCGCCTGACTTTTGATTCCAAGGTCTGAGTTTTCGGGGGTGACTTTTTAGACTCTACCTTGTCATCCGATTTTTTGGTTGGTGTCCGGTTTAAAAACATCTTGGTGGAGGTGTGTGTCAATAGTAAAGTAAAAGTTAAAACTAGTAAATTTGTATAAGTTGTAAATTGGAAGAAATAAAAGTTTTCTATGGTCTAGTCAAGTAGAGTCAGAGTAGGCTCAGTCAGTCGTCAAATATTTACAATTTTGTTTACAAAAACAATGTTTAAAATAAAATTCTGTCTTAAATCTAGCAAATTTGTAAGAACTTATAGATATAAATATGGAAGCGACTCTATATAGAGTCTGTCGCATGCGTATCAGGAAGCCTTAGCAATAATAACTCTTTCGGCGAAAACTACGTCTCAATACTTAAAATAGAGCCGGAGTTATCCTAAAATTAAAATATACAAAATGGCTTCCAAGATGGCCGCCGTCAGGTTTTACAATTATAGATGTCCAATAAGATAGCCCTTATCCTCCCGATATCGAGCAAGAAAACCGCGTCTCGATACGACCCACGGTTGCCAAGTTACGTAAAAAACAAATTTTTCAATATGGCGTCCAAAATGGCCGCCGTCAATTTAAGATAAGGTTTCTGGGGCCAATTTTGATCGCAGAAAGACGGGGAAAAGAGCTACAATATTGTTACAGCGAGGACTACTATATTAGCCACTAAAAAAGAGGTGTTAAAATTTGGACTCTACCTAGAGTTTTGCTCTATCATAGGTTAGAGTCCTCGCTTCTGAGCTAGGGTCAAAAAACTGCGTCTTTCTGCGATCAATACTTTCCAAGTTATCTTGAAAACAAAATTTCAAAATGGCGTCCAAGATGGCGGACAGAATTTCTAACTTTGGTTCCCGTGGGCCGAATGTAGTCGTGCTTGGTATTGCTAGATCGGGCTTGAGAAGGGCTATTCAACTAAATTAATATGAAAACAATATCTTAAAAACCTGATTTTTAAAACACAAAAAACATCAAAATTTTCACAAAAAACACAATAAAAATCAAAATAAAATTTAAAAATTACTTTTTTAAGCTAGGATACCTTAGACTAATGTACTGTTAATTTTATGAGGTGGTTTGAAAGTTCTGGCTGCTTTCCTTCTAGAAGCACGTGTTGGCCCCAAAATTTCAAAAAATCATAACTCGAAATTTTTTATGATTAACATATTAAAATTTTTTAACAGAATGTTCTACTCAAAAGGTAAGTTTTTTAGAAGAAATAAAAATATGGGGTCATCACTGCTAAAACGGAGATAATAAATTTTGAAAAAACCAGAAAATTTAAAAATGTTATTACTCAAAAACTACTTAACTTAATTTAAAAATCCAAATGGTGGTGGTAATTGCTCAGCTGCTCGAACGTTTCCCAGTAGTCAGAAGTAGCCGCACGCCTCTCTTTCTATGACCACGTTGACACGTGGTTTGCAGTCTTTTGGGGGTAGCTTGTCCAATTTTGAAGAGAAAAATCCAAAACTTCGCAGAAATGTGGGTCTTCACAGTGCCGTCAATTTGGTGTTGAAAAAAGTATATGTCACTGATCTTAAACAAGCAGCGTTCATACTTAAAATTTGAAATTTTTTTAAAATTGCACTTTTTTGTAAATATCGGCTCCGGTTTTTTCGTCCGATCCAAACTTTTTGCACAAAAAGACGCAGCACTCACAGACGCTCACAACGATATATTACACGTCACTGTTTCGTTGAAAAATCCAATTTTGGCGAATTTTCGAAGAAAATTTTGAGCGCGGAGCAGCCTTGGCCGTGTCCTTTCTGCGCGGGGGGTGGCGCGCGACTGGTTAGGTTAGGTTAGGTTAGGTTAGGTTAGGTTAGGTTAGGTTAGGTTAGGTTAGGTTAGGTTAGGTTAGGTTAGGTTAGGTTAGGTTAGGTTAGGTTAGGTTAGGTTAGGTTAGGTTAGGTTAGGTTAGGTTAGGTTAGGTTAGGTTAGGTTAGGTTAGGTTAGGTTAGGTTAGGTTAGGTTAGGTTAGGTTAGGTTAGGTTAGGTTAGGTTAGGTTAGGTTAGGTTAGGTTAGGTTAGGTTAGGTTAGGTTAGGTTAGGTTAGGTTAGGTTAGGTTAGGTTAGGTTAGGTTAGGTTAGGTTAGGTTAGGTTAGGTTAGGTTAGGTTAGGTTAGGTTAGGTTAGGTTAGGTTAGGTTAGGTTAGGTTAGGTTAGGTTAGGTTAGGTTAGGTTAGGTTAGGTTAGGTTAGGTTAGGTTAGGTTAGGTTAGGTTAGGTTAGGTTAGGTTAGGTTAGGTTAGGTTAGGTTAGGTTAGGTTAGGTTAGGTTAGGTTTTTTTTTTTTTTTTTTTTTTTTTTTTTTTTTTTTTTTTTTTTTTTTTTTCTCTTCTACCTCTGACATTATCAGAGCCTGTTTTAAACTACATTTCTCTTCCATACCAGTTCTCGCTTTTATTCCTCTCGCACTTTTATTCCGCATACTTGGTCTTTCTTTCATCCATCACCTTTCATTGCTATTATGGGTGGGACTCCCATCTATTTTTAAACTATGCTACTTGCTACTTTTATCTTGTTTTTTGTTTTGTTTGTTTTGTTAGGGGGTAAATTAACATATCCAATTTTTATTTTATTTTTACATGATTTCCTTATCTAAGCGATCTATTTACAAACTTATGTTTACAACTATATTATACAACTAAATTTTTTCAACTTATTTTAATGCTAGTCTATAATATATTACAAAATACTATGACAGCATTTTTACTTTACCTAGATTTATTTCTTAAAATTACTTTCTCAGCTACTTTTTTACAGAAGTTTATAAATTTATCTCTATTTTTGCTTTGCATTATTTCGTTAACATTACTTGGTGTCAATTTCATATTAAACTCTATTTCTGCATCCAGACGCTCTCCGGCGTGTACGGGGCACGTAAACAAGATATGCAACACCGTCTCCTCTATTTCCGGGTCGCAGATACACGATGGGCTCTCCTTACACTTGAAGCGGTTCAAGTATCCGGAGAACCCACCGTGCCCTGTCATGACCTGAGTGCTTACACCATGTATTTCCAACTTCCGCACTATAGAGTAAGCCGCCACCGCATCAGGGAAGAAGATCTTCGTTACTGATGCCGTTTCGCCTACATCGTATCTGTGGTTCCATTCATCAAGCGTCGCTGTTCTTATGCATCGCTTGATGAATGAAACCGGACACAAGTCGTAGTCTGGTTTTCTTTTGGAACCTCCAGCGGCCTCCTTGGCCAGTGTATCTGCTCTCTCATTTGCCTCCAATCCCGCGTGTGCCTTCACCCAGAACAAGGTAGCAACCTTGCCCTGTCGAGACGCCAGCTTGATGTTGTGTCTGGCTTCAACAGCCAGGGGATGGAGGCAGCCAGGGTTTTTGACGGTCGAGAGGGCCGCCATGGAGTCGCTGAAGATTCCAAAAGAAGAGCAAGCCCCGTGCTGCAATATCACCCTAGTTGCCCTGTTTATCGCTAGGAGCTCCGCCTGGTAAACCGTGCAGTATGTTGGTAGAGCAAGTTTGAGGGCTCTTGTCTCGGTCCCACCGCACCAAACAGACAGCGCGGCGCCAACCTTGCCCCCAATCTTGCTCCCATCTGTAAATATTTGCACTTCGAGTTCACTATATTTATCCACTTCATCTTGGTTTACCAGGCACACGAGCTCCAGGTTTTCGCGCTCTGCAGGGTGTGGGGCTTCTATAGCTGGAGCCATCCGCTCGACCTCCCGGTCTCCCAGGTTCGGCTGGGGAACACCTCTCCTGGCTTGATATAAGGAAGCCGCCTCATGGACTCGGAGGTCCAGAGGGAGCATTCCGGCCAGTATTAATACCGAGTTGAGGGAGACCGTGCGGTAGGCTCTACACAGCTTTTGAGCGACTCCTCGCTGCACTGTTGCAAGCTGTTTTATGGTGTTCAGTTTCTTTGCAGCAGGGGCCCAGGCGCTGGCGGCGTACAATATAATCGGTTCAATAGTTGCAACATAAATTACCCGGATCACCTCTGGATGCAGCCCCCAACTTACTTTAGCAGCCTTCGCTAGGCTTTTGTATACTCCTACTGCTTTTCGACACACATTTGTGACATGGGTGTTGAATGTCAACTTATTGTCGATAGTGAGACCTAGAAGTTTCATCTCTTTGGACATGCCAATGTCGACCCCCCCCATGCTCAGGCGTGGTGTGTCGTATTTAAGCTTTTTTGTGACTGTTATTGCTGTCGTTTTATTTGGAGCAAACTTAAGTTTGTTCTCGACACCCCACGCCAGAACATGAGCGAGAGCGGCACCGGCATGCCTCTCAACTTCCATAGCTGTTCCACCATCGAAGGCCAGGACAATGTCGTCAGCGAAGGCTTGACAGTAAACCCCCATACCATCTAGGCTTTTCAGGAGAGGGTCCAGCAGAAGGTTCCACAGTATTGGACCGCCGATGGAGCCCTGTACACAACCCTTGTTGGTGCTCTTCCTATATTCCCCCCCAGCGTACCTCACCACCACCTCCCTGTCCTTGAGATAGCTGTCAAAGACCCTCCTCAAATTCCGAGGACACTTTTCCTCAGCCAGTCGGACTCTTATGGCTGGCCACCAGGCGCTATCGAATGCCCCCTCTATATCCAAAGATACCAGTGTTATTATTTTCTTCTGGTCCAACATGTAGTGGATATGTTGTATTAGGGTATAGAGGGAGTCTTCGGTGCTCCTCTGAGGCATAAATCCGTACTGGCGAGTACTCATCCTCGGCAACAAGTAAAATTTGAGGCGGGCCACCAACATCTTCTCATAAATCTTTCCCATTATTGATAGTAGTCCTATGGGTCTATAAGACTTTGGGTTGGTATAGTCCTCTTTGTTAGGTTTTTTCAAAACTACTACAGTAGCCCTCTTCCAGGGCTTTGGGAAGTGATGATACTGAAAACACTTGTTGAGGAATGCTAGGAAGAGCTCAGGGTCACCATTAATGCTATGGCAGCATATATCGGCGGTAAAGCCGTCGGCCCCTGGAGCTTTCTTTGGGTTGAACGACGCGCTAGCGAATTGCAGTTCAGCCATTGTGAACGGTGGGTCACAAGAGTCATCTTGCTCCCCAGCGTTCACTTTATCCGCTTTCAATCTTGTTTGGCAATGCGAGGTACTATCACTGGATGTGAGATCTTCGGGGTAGAACGTCTCCGCGAGTAGTCTCGCGGAGCCCCTTGCGTCTAATGTCTCTCCATTCCGTTCCAGTGGTAGGTCCTCTTCCCTGCGCGTCGTTCTGCCAATTACTCTGTAGATACCTTCCCAGACCCCCTCCCTGTCCTGCTTACAGCAGAACGCCTTCCAGCTCTCGGTTTGAGCTTTGGATGCTTCTAGCTCATATTCCTTTTTCTGTTCCAGGTACTCTTCGACTACCTTCGATCTGCGGTTTGGAGCGGCACAACGTATTCTACGTTTTTTGGTGGCAACTGATTTCTTCATAGTTGCGAGTTTTTCGGACCACCACGGCAGCGTCAGTTCTTCTTTAGCTTTTTTAATTGGCATAGCTGCAGAACAAGCCTCTTCGATTGCTTTGGTCCAGTTGTTCGCAGCTGTGTCGATCTCCTCTGCAGTTCTTATTTTATCTATTTCAGTTTTTGTGAAATTGTACTGGAGCAGGGAGTCGACAAGCCTCTCACGAAACTTGGACCAATCAGCTTTTCTGGTGTTAAATTTTCTTGTTGTCCTGCAGATTTTTATGCCTTTCGATTTTTTAAGTCTGATGTTAAAGACGATGCCGTTGTGGTCCGAACTCGTGAGTCCCTCGTCGATAGCCCAGTTGTCCACCAAATCCAGCAGATCGGTCGAGCAAGCTGTTAAGTCGACGTGGCTGCTGTACCGCTTCCCTCCCCGGATGGTGTCGAAGGTAGGAATTTCCCCTCTGTTAAGAATATGAAGCTCCAACTCACCGAGAGCTCCCATCAGATCCTCCCCCCTGCGATCACAGGACGGACTTCCCCACCAAATGCTTTTCGCATTTGCATCACCTCCAACGATCCACCTTCGGGTATTGATATTGCGCTCCACCTTTTTTAGATGTGCCAAGTAAGAGTCCATGGGCTCCGGTTCCGGCTCAAAGTAGAGGGAGACGAGTGTGATCTCCCAGGCACTGGTTTGGATCCCCACCACTACGATGTTGTTAGTGGTGAGTTTTGGGTACTGGATGACATTTATGTCGGGATCAAAGACGGCTATTGCCGCCTTTACAGTACCCTCTCCTGTGCCAGTGTTCTGGAAGATCCTCACTCCTTTGTAGCTCCTCATACCTTTTGCCCCGCCCACATATGGCTCTTGGAGGAGCGCAACTGCAACTTTGCGATTCTTCGCTTCAGTAAGCAGTTCGAAGGTGGCTAGTTTCTTACGCTGGAGGTTTGCTTGCAGCATTTTGTAGTAGTTCTGTTCGCCCTGGACGCCCTTAGCAGTAAGCCACTGACCGCCGGGCTATCTCATCCCATCTCCTGCGTGTTGGACAGTTCGGGCTAAAGGCGTTGTGCTCAGTGCACTCTAGTTTAGCCCTAACGCAGTTCCGACAGCTCGGCGGTTCATTGGCTATTCTGTCCTCACACTCAGCGCTAAGGTGGGGGCCGCCGCAGTGGCTGCACAGGTCAGCCGGCTCTTTGCAGAACCGTCTGCCGTGCCCGTAACCCAAGCAGCGCGTGCATTGGACCAGCGGGGAGTGGTCCTTGGCGACGATCCGTTGGAGATCGATACGGACGAGCCCTACCTCTGTCACCCTTCGCCAGATGGTAGGCGATACACATACCACTATGTGACAAGTGTGAGGGTTTCTGGC